>CAOKZL010001955.1:0-630414 GCA_948472985.1 Iguana delicatissima | reverse complement strand
TGACATCTACGGAATCTACATGTTAATTCATAGATAATGTTAGTATGATTTGAGTAGAACATTTCTTTTAAAAATCTGAATTGAATGAAGGGCTTCAGCATTTCCTTCCATTTTTACTTCTGCTAGCTATAATGCTGTGATTACCATAGCTGCACCAAGGTGCACAGTTACTTTAGAATAGGCTGAAGCAGTAAACACTAGTGGCATTTTTAACAACACTGGTATACTCTACACCAGCAAATCCACAGGTGTTAAAAAGTAACATGAGTAGTACTTTCCTGAGATATCTTGCTCCAAGAAGGAAAGGACAAGATGTACAAAAACTGAGTGGGCTGGCAATTGACATTAACTTCAACCCTGGAAATGGGACAGTTTCCTTCTTCACAGTTTAGGGCAGTGGGCTTGCTAAGGCAATGCAGAACAGGCTATGTAGCACAGAAAGCTCTCTTCTCTAACACTTTACTACAACTTCATGTCCTTTCCACCATTTGATGCCTGCAACAACCACCTCACTCTACCTAGTAGTGAAAATGTAGTACAGTAGAGTCTCGGTTATCCGACCTAAACGGGCGGGCGGAGGGTCGGATAACCGAAATGTCGGATTAGCCGGAGGCCCGTGGCAGCTGCCATTTTGAGGGCATGTCTGGGGGCGTGTCTGGGCGTGTCTGGGGGTGTATCTGGGGGCACGGAAATGCCTACAGCTATGCCTCCTGGCAGCCGCGACGTTGGTTAATCCGGAAGGTCGGATAACCGCATGTCGGATAACCAGGACTCTACTGTATATGATTCTGCATGTGACTCTTTTATGTTTCAAAAGGGACACAATTCTTCACTGTATTTCTTCTCACAGGACGCAGTGAGTAATTGTAGCAATTTTCTTCCCATTTCAAGAAAGTCTCATAAAAGCACTCAGTTTTAAATGATCTGGCAAGGCAAAGCCAAGCTGGTCATCTTAGCCAACAATTGCTCTGCTTTGAGGAAATCAGAAACTGAGTACTATGATATATTAGTCAAATCTGGTGTGCACCACTACAGTGGTACCAATATTGAATTGGGTACAGCTTATGGAAAGTACTACCAAGTATGTACATTGGCCGACTCAGGTGACTCTGACATCGTTAGGAGCATGCCAGGTTAAGCCAGTGAAAAGTAAACATGGCAGCAGTTTAAATTTTTTGTAATATAACTGGTTATAACTCTGAAGACAAACACCCAGTTTTTAACACCTATGCACAATTCAGGATTACTCTGTGTAAAATTAACACATGGTTGTTTTCTTCAGAAAACAGCATTTTCCATGCAGGAAATAGCATTATCTATGTAGAAAATAATATTTCCATAAATAAATGTTATTTCCAGTACAGACAATGCTGTTTCCTATACAGAAAATATAGTTTTTCTGTGCAAATCAACCACATGTGAATTTTGTGCAGAATCCCCAATTATGGCATTTTAAGCACAAGAAGAGCATTTATGTACAGGAAACAATATTGCTGAACAGAGAGAGCGATTTCTGCTCAAAAAAATACTGTTTCCTGCACATAAAATGCTGTTTTCTATGTAAAACAACTACTTGTGAATTTTGCTCAGAATAAGTCCCAAACTGCATAGATTCACATCAGTTGAAGATTCTTCTTGCCAGACTTTCCTAAAAGTTGAAAAACATGTATTTTGACCATTCTGCAAATGTTTTTAAATATGCTTGCCATTTCTGTTCAAACCATTGTTGCAGATATTTTAAACTCATATATAGTAGCTTCAGGAACTATCAATTGCCAGTACCTTGGTGCAAATATGTACAGAATATGCAATCATAAATTTGGAGTACACCTGGATAGAAAACACTGTGCTTCCTACACCAGTAATGAGCATATTCAATGGGTCTAGGAGCCAGCACTCTACGCCTGGCAGCTTTTAAGGGTCATGCCCTCTAACTGGTCCAGTTTGGCAGGGAAAGTCCCTATTAAATCCTCTGTTGTCCCACTTTTTCAACTGCTTTTAAAATGTCTCAGTTGCTATCTAATCTTCTCACCATATCCTATTGCTCTCATTTTACTTCAGTTGTTACAAAATGAATTCAAAGGGCAAAAGTAGTTTGCACTCAAGAAGCTTAGCAGGAGGGAAGGATTCTCATCCTTTCTAGTAGGCTCTGGCAAAAGCAAACTGCTGCAGCTACGCTTAGTTTCTGTTATTTTCCTCCTCAATAACTTTTGCTACCTTGATCATTCTCTGCTGTTGGTTGGCCACACATCTCCCAGTTTTCTTCTGTGAAATGTTAGGGGTTATTTAGATGCCCTCACAAAACTGGAATTAGCTAGGAATTTTTAAAAAAATCTATGTCAGTATTAAATGCTGTTGGATGGACCTACAACTGATTTAAAAGGTTAATTTCTATTCCTGAATTAGTAGTGGTAGTAGTAGTGATTGTCAGGGGGGAAATTTGGGGGATGGAGAATCTAGGGGCCGAGGACATCCAAAGTGGCCGAGGGGACACGCAAGTCTGAATGATACACTTTGTCCAGCACTGCCCAACAGTGATGGAGGGTAATTGAGAGATTTAAATATATTTAATACTACTGTCTATCACTGTTGGGCAGAAACAGAAAACACTTTGAAATTCCTGCTGAATAAATTTTACTCCCTTGTTCTATTTCTTTTACCTCATAATGTCATTCTGCTACAGCAATTGCTTTAACAGTCTGTCAGGCGCCCATTATATCTTGATTCTTGCAATGCATCAAGAAAACATAAGAAATACTTTCTGGCACTCCCCACATTGGTGTTGGGAAGAAATGTGTGACCTGCTTCCAAATTTGACAGATCTCTTGAGACCTGTGTAGAAACCAGGGGAGGAAACAGATTGATTTAATGGAACATCACCATGCATTATGCCTCTATATATGTTCCATAGAAAGATTAATGGCAAAAGTGTATTGGAACAGTTTTTCAGACTTCATAAACTCATTCCTTCATTTCTTTGGCAGTCTCCCCACTAAACCCCCCCTGAATGGGCTAACCCTGAGTTTAGGAGCATTATGTTGTTCTGAAACTTTTTAGGAACATATTTTTTAAAAAAGAATCTTTAGCTTTGATTCAAGGAAAGAAAAGGATTTGGGGGTAGAGATAAAAGGGGGCAGAGGAGGAGGGAAAGAGAGGGAGGGAGGGCGAGAATGGGAAGAGAGGACACTAAGAAGAAAGACATGCATTAATCTAAATGGAAGCATACATCACTGTAAGACAGAGTTTGGCTGTGCTAGACATTTTTTAAAAAATAAATAATTGTAATATACTAAGAATATACTGAGATTATTAAAAGTTACATAGCAATGATTATCTTTAAAATCTGCAGTGTTCATTAGGAAAATTTTACATATCATGCTAAAGCATCATTCCACTAACTGGCAAGAGTTTGAGATGGAAAGAAAAATTAATTTTTCTCTAATATTTTTTATGAATGGATAGCATTTTTATAAAAAGCACTCATAGATTGTGGATTACTTAGGTCTTTCATTTATGTTAGTCTATTGATCAAAGCTAAAGTCCATATTCTAGATCCCCATTTCTCAACAGTAAAATCATATGATGACTTCCAAGCCTGAATTACTTGAATCTTGATGTAGTAGTTTAGAGTTATCATTGGCAAACAAAGAAGGCCAAGCATTGGTGAAATTTGACTCACCTGTCTTGTTATCTTTACCTGTTTCTTTAAAGATGCATTAGACATCTTTTACACCGTTTTGATTCCTAGGATTGCATAAGCATGTAGATATATCATGGTTGTGCAAAACTGTTATATTTACTGCCCTGTTACATGGACTTTAACAAAACAGAAATGGTTACATGGACTTGAAAAAACCAAAAGTTGTCTATGTCTTTTTGGTCAATTATCTAATTCATCTGTGCTCGCTGTCTCTAAGCATTTTGCTTGACAAAGACAAAAGACACTGTTTTGGCAGAGAGACTACACAAAATTCTGAATACTGAATGGAGAAGAAGAGTGCTTGTTGCTTAGCACTTGCACTAGAGTCAAGAAATCAAAGACTAGCAAAGAGCTACCACAAGAAGAGAAAAGGCAACCCAATTGCCACAAGCAGTGGGCTATTCTCTGTTGCCTTCTTCTTCATGACCTCTGTGCCTCACACAATGGGGAATCTTCGCGCATGCGCAGTAACTTTTCGGAAAGTTCCAGAGCTGAGTAGCTTGGCGGAAACCCCTCCCCCATCTGTACTGAGCATGCTCAGTCCCGCCAAGCCAACGGTCTCTCCTCAGTTTCTTTTCGACCGCTGACCTGTTAGCATCTCGGAAAGCTCTTTCCTGCACTGAGCAGCTCGCTTCGCCTTTTCCTCTTCGTTGTTCATTGTTTTCTTGAGAGAAAAACTGTAAGAACTCTTCCACCTTGATCTATGTCATCTTTGTTTAAAACTTGTGCGTCCTGCGGTTGCAAGATCGCTTTGTCCGACGGCCACTCCGAGTGGCTGTTCTGCCTCGGAGAGGCCCGTAATGTACGGGTGTGCCCTATTTGTAAGGACTTTATTTCACAGACTCTACAAAACAGGGCCTCTGGAAGTAAGCTCTATTAAAAGGAATGAGAGTTACTTCCTGGATAGACAAGTACTGAATTTCACTACCTAAATAGCACTATTAAGTTATTGTCCATTTGTGGAATACCAGCAGCAGGTCTGAATTCAGACTAGAAGTCGCTGTTGTCACAATGATAAATTATATTTATGATGTATAAAATATTTCATGCCAGAGCAAGCATTTAAATTTCATTTTCTGAAAATCTCAACTATTAGGGTTGCTTCACAATACTAACATTTCAAACATGAACCCACATCTGTTTTGCCATCACTAAGTGGCTGGGGGTTAACTGCAAACTACAGTGTGTTTGATCCCAAATATAACCATGTTATGTAAACAAAATGTATATCTGAATTCCAGTTATTTCCAATTCAGATCTGAAAATGTCCAATCCTGATTCCTGTTCACTAATTATATATTTATGTGCCCATAATTCAGCTCTACCTCAGGGTTAGACAAAGTGCAATATTACTTTTGCAATAACATGTGGAAATAGGCAGTGGGCAGAACATTTTTGAAAGACCAGAAGGATGTGACTCTATCACTGATATGAACTTTTCATTATGTGAATCCATTCAATGCTCTGTACTGTCAATTTGCCTTAGTTAATGGAAGTTTACATCTCATATTACTGACTTGCATTTTACTTTTTTATTATTGGAAGACAGAACCATCCACTTTTGAAAAAAAATGAACCGTTCATATACCATTCAGTTATCAAATGCATTTTTACTGTTGCATGTAATACTGTTTCTTGCAGTGTGCAGTGTACAGAAAAACATACTGTAGCAAAACTCAGTGCAGTCATAATTTCTGCCAACACATTCTTCCTGTCTAGATCCACCTAACCTTCTGTTTCAGGAGGGTTTTCTTTTTTCTTTCTTTCTTTCTTTTTTTATTTATAGGTGATAGATGTGTTTTCCTATTGTGACAGATCTTTCTAATATAATATTTCCTGAGGCCAGCGTGTGCAATTTTATCTGTTCATCACTTTTCCTGACAGATGTATCAACAGGGGATACTCTCAGCAAACTGACTTTTAAGTATGTCATGGGTAGAGCGTTCACCATTACAACTGATGTATGCAGATAATGGACACCACATGGTTGGTTTAGAGGGGGAAAAAGTCTGTCTTTTGTGTCTGGCTTTAATCATTCACTAATCCATGAAATGTTGCAATCTTGGATTGGAAGAGCCATTACACTCTTCTGTAGAATACAACTGTGGATTATAGGTGAAACTGCATTAAGAGGCTGCAGAAGTTAATTATGCCTGAAAGTTTCCAGTGCTATCTACATCAGCTGACACTCTCAGAAAGCTATATAAACAACATAGGAGCCCTTATTAGCAGAGTGGGAAATCAACTCCATTTTTTTAAAAAAATCTATAGTATCTTTGGGAGGTTGTCCACATTTTTGCCCTGACCACACAACTATTCCCTCCCAGCCCCCTGAGTTTGGAAAGTGGCTGATAGATTCTGTGATTTGTAGTCCATAAAAGTGACTTTTTCTAAGCTCCACTTATGAAAATACATCTTATAGTTAATGAGAATACAGAACCTGCCTCTCACCATTACCTTCTGATACTTGTTATTATTTTACCACCACTACCACCCCTGTAGAATTATTTTCTTTTTTCCTTCTTTTCCCTTATCGCCTGTTCCATTCTTTATTCTTCCCTTTCTTTCCTCTTTGAGCCTCTAATTTATCTTCCCATTCTATTCAGCCAGGAAGGAAGGCTGAGGGTAAGGAAACCTCTTCTCATTATGCATCATTATCCTAGCTTCTTGGTGCTGGTGACTTGAAGAGGAGGGTGAGGAAGAAGAGCAGAGATAAAAAAATTGTTTTAGCACAGAAAACCTGAAGGAATTATACCCCTTAGAAATGTGAAACATACTTTTTCAGTCTTTAATGAGAAAAGGATGAAAAAGGGTTCTAGAATGTAAATATTAATTAATTTGGTGTGTTCACCTACCCTTTTCAAACAAACTGACCAATGTTGAGAGAGAAAATCCTCTGAAGCATCAGAACATTGGAGGACTGTCCTTTCCTTTCTCCTTCTTTTAATGGTTCATCCCTCATCCACGCTATCTCATCTGCTTTCCATTCTTGTTTAACAGTAGACCATCATATTTATCACACAGATATTCTAACATGTTCCTGTGTAACTACTGTAACATATAACTGCAAGTTGTGCAACCCTCTGTGTTGACAACATTGGAAAGGAAGTTACTTTACCAGAACTTCTAAATAATTAGTTTAAAACATGTGTGACCTTATGACCTCTAATCAATTAAATGTTTTAAATCAACAATTATTTTTTTAAAAACTTGCTTTTAATTATATTGGTAACATTTTTCTGTAGAAACGGTCTGCCAATAAATGTTTCATCTTGCATAAACATGCATTTTCTGGGCTTAAGTGCTCAAGTATTGTGGGATGCCTTTTATTCTGTACCTACAAATATTCCTGTGGACATGGGGCCTTTTTATTCCCTGAAATATACTGGAATGCCCATGAGATGAGAACTCACTTGATGCAATTTTTAAGAAATCAATCTCAGTGAGGAATAAGATGGTATGAGGTGCCAAACTCTGCTTGGACTATGAGATGCTGATAAATGGAGAAAGAATAGAGTATTGTGCCTTAACAGGTAGCTGGTGAGAGGCCTTCCCTCTTTGTACCACCATTGTTCTGGCTTCTGAGGGAGAGAAGAGCAGCCAGTATTTGCTGGACTTAATACCCTCCTTCAGTGTTGTTCCCTTTTCCTTATATATTAAGTCTTATTTACATTGTAAGCCTGAAGGCAGGGAATGGTAAAATTAATGATTTTTAAGCTACCCTGGGAGCATTTTTGCAATATAAATACTCTGATAAGACAAGACAAGACAAGACAAGACAAGACAAGACAAGACAAGACAAGACAAGACAAGACAAGATAATTACTGGCCTTTCCAGAGAGTTGAAGCTAGATTTAAATAGTGATGTAAATATTCACATATTTCATATGTGTGCATGGTGAAATAATTTCTATCATTTTCTCCCTCCTGTGGGAGAAAACAAATATTTTTGCCCATTATTCTTCTTATATTTGCACAAATGAAGTGTTCCAGGGAATTATTCTATGTAGAATGACATGTGGATTTTCTGTGCGTGAAAACAGACCTACATCCATACGCATCTGCGCACTCAAACATCCACACACAGGTAGATATAGATATAGCAATAGATAGATATAGATATAGTTAGTGCATAAAACATGTTTTCTGCACAAGAAACTATTTTCTGTGCCCAACAATTCCCTGGAACATTCTAAAATGTGAAATACTTGGGCGGGAAACTGTACAAAAGTCTTACTGTTTCATAATTTTTTCTATTTTTTCTATTATTTTTTTTTAAAGTTTTGGGAAGCTTTTTTCTTGGTTGGGAAATAAATGGCAATGTTCTTTCCATCCCTGATTTGAAACTCTTGATGTGTATGCTCATCCCTCTTTCTTTTCTTTTCTTTTCTTTTCATTTCATTTCCTTTTGTTTTCATTTCTTCTTCTTTTCCTTTCTATTTCTAGCAAAAAGGTTCTGTGCATATCTTTATTGGTCCAAAATCCTGCTGAACATGTTAACTAGAGTTAATGGTGTGACAAAGTAATAGACGCATTCCTTCAGAAATTAAGCCTCTCTAATTCCTTTGTGTGTAAAAATGTTAAACAGATGCCAGCAGACTATGAAAAAGGAAAGGTACAATTTTTTGCTCCTGGTAGGTGCCAACAAGTGTTGGCACTTGTTTATACATTATTACTGCATACAAAATCCAAGATGGGCAACAGCCAGATGCTGTATTATGCTATTCAACTTTGTTCCTGTACCAAAGTCTCCCATGCCAAAAGTGATGTTTACAGTATTTTAATGTGTTGTGTAAGAAGAGAGTTAGTTAAGCTAATTAAATGATTAATCTTAGAATCCTGGCAGCATGAATTTAAACTTGAGCTTGTGTTGCTTGCTATTTGTGGAAATAGCTTTATTTTAAATTAACTGGAGTAGGTTTAGCTGTTTGTGCAGTTCAGAGTGCCCTTGACCAACATTTTAAGAGCTATGTAGCCATGGTTTTAAGGTATTGTTTTCAGTGCAATTTTTGTGCATGGATAGTTGGTTGTTGGTTCATTGGTAACTGGGTGCAAGGGAATGGAAGGAAGAGCTTTTTCTCTTGGTTTGGTTTCACAAAACAGTTGGTCTGGGATGGAAATTGTGCACACCTCCAGATGTGGTAGCTCCCATCATTGCTTGCTATTACGTTATGCTGACTAGGGCTCCTGAGAATTGCAGTTGAACAACATCTGAAGGGACACATAACTGCAAAAATTGCCAAGCAATTGCAAAAACTTTGTTTTATCCTGGGAGCTGAGGGGGAGGCAAAATGTGGTGGAAATGTCCTCTACTTCCCCCTGAGTGCATTCTGGGCCGTACTAGGACAAAAACCCTTACAGTGGTTCTCAACCTGTGGGTCCTCAGATGTTTTTGGACTTCAGCTCCCAGAAGCCCTGAGCATTGACCATAGTGGCTGGGGCTTCTGGGAGCTGAAGTCCACAAACATCTGGGGACCCACAGGTTGAGAACCACGAAGGTCCTGAGGGCAGAAAAACATCTCTGGGGCCTGTGTGTGGCCCACAAACTATACTTTGCCCACTCCTAAAGTAAAGGCTTCTGTAGAGAGATGTTTTTCACTTAATACTGGAATTTCAAATGTAAGATTTGGCATTTTTAGATGTGTGTATGAGGTTTTCTTAGGTAAGAAATACTCAGAGGTGGCTTGAGCAGTTTCTTCCTCTGAAATGATCACAGCACATTTGGTGGTCTCCCATCCAAGTTCTAACCAGGTCTGTCCCTATGTAGTTTCTAAGAGTTTCTAAGATCAGATGGAATCTGGTACTTTTTGGGTGTTTTAGATATCTTTTGAAAATAGGGCACTTTTTTATAGATGTGCATTGATAGTCGTGTTTCTTCTATTGTTATAAACATGCATGTCATAGCAGATAACAACCATAAACCATAATTACCATTGTGGAATATTGAAGTGTTCAGGAGTTCTGGTGACGAATTCATTTATCAACATTTCCAAATGAATTGGGCCAGGGAGTTTTGGTTGGTTGGTTGGTTTTTGCTTGCAGACTTGGAGAAAAAGCATGTGAGTGTATGGCAAAATCAGTACATGCTGAAAGAAAACCATGCTGCCAGCACTTCAGCTTCCGTCTCATACAATATAGGATGTTGTTGTTCTATATTCATTTTTATCTTGCCTTTCTCCTGATAATGGTACTCAAGGCAGCTAACAATATATGTAAAACAATACAAATTAAAAACAATACAAAACATTCACAAAAGTATAAATAAAAAGTTTTTAAAAACAAAAAAATTATGAATTTAAAGTGTTAAAAATATTAAAATGTGTAAAAAGACTATATGCAAACTTTAAAAAGAGGACTGGACAGTGCTAAAAACCCAACCCTACTCAGTTGTAAAAGCCTGATGGCACAAAAATGTTTTGACCTGCCGATGGAAGGAAAGCAAGGACAGGCCCATCCTTCTCTCTAGGGAGGGAGTTCCAACGTCTACAAGAACTCACCTAGAAGGATCTCTCCCTTGTTCACACCAAATGAGTCTGAGAAGGTGGTGGGGCAGAGAGAAGGGTCTCTGCAGATGTGCTTAGAGCTCTGCTGGGAGTTTATAAACTGACCTATCATCCTTCAAATTATCTGGATAAAATTGTATAGGACTTTATAGCTGTGATCCTCCCAATGCCTCGATTGCAGACTTTCACTTTGTCTAGGGGGGATGGTCTGAGCCTGACCTCTCAGTACCTAATCTTAAAGTACTGAGAGAAACTGGTTCCAGAGCATAAGCAGGGAGCAAACCAAAAAAAAAAAAAAATCAAGGAAAAAAAACATTTAGAGTGGACCAAAACATTCTAGAAAAATATGAGCATTTTTTTTTATAAATGCTACACTCAAGTGTTTCAGGCCTATGCATTTCACTGAAGTGTCAGCGTTCAGATTGAAAATAGCAGCTGCAAGCTCTTGAAGTTTTCTCAGCTATATTAAACAGAGGTCCTTTAGGTCAACAAAACTACTCTAAAAAAGACAGTCGCCTGTATTAAAAGTTTTTGAGCCTGTGGGGAGGCTCCAAACAGGAACACCTCTGCAATCTCCTATGTTTGAGAAATTTCTAGTCTCAGTGAATATGTCTACAATACATAGTAACAGTAGTTTGATCACACTTTCACTGTCACAACTCCATCATAAAAAATCTAGGCATTTTTCATACCTTCCAACATTTCACAGATTAAAACCAGGACCTGTGTGCCTAAGCAACATCAGAGTGGGGTCAAGATGGCAAAAGTTTTTAACGATGAAAAATAGACAACCTAGGTGGAGCTGCAGCTGTTTGCTGTTGCCAAAAGGTACTTGGAAAGGCAAGATTCTGGTCCCTCCTCTCTTCTTCCCCCTATAATACTTTTGCACTGTAAATTCAGTTTGCAGCAATTGAAGGAAGCTGAAGAGGAAGGAGGAGGAAGGAGGAGGAGGAGAAAAAAAGTGGAACATTTCAGAAGCAGCTGAAAAACTCAGATGATAGGGGTGTGATTGGGATTGTCCCTGCCGAATTGGTAAAGTGGGAGGGTATGGTTTTTTGTTGAGGCACTTAGAACTCTCTGAAAGAGAGCTGTAGTGTTACACTTGAGAAGAGGGCACTTCAGAACTCTAGCAGAGAATTCTGTGTGAGCTTGGGATGGAACCATGGTAAGAAAACTGGTGTACAGTGGTCCTTCAGTGTATCTGTTAGGGTTTGGTCCCAGGACCCCCAACGGATACCAGAATTCATGGGTGCTCAAGTTCCACTATGTACAGTGGTGTAGTAAAATAGCATCCCTAACATAAAATGGTGAAACCAATGTTTACTATTTGGATTTTTAAAAAAATATTTTCAAGCCATGGTTGGTTGAATCTGTGAATACAGAATCCATGGATATGGAGGGCTGACTGTATCTTAAACAGCAATTACTAGGTAGTATAGATATGCTGTAGATCACAGTCAGTTTAGGAAACCATAGAAAGATAGGAACACACACATGACAATTTTTGTTAGTGTGGGCTTGCTAAAGTGAGACAGGACTTATAAAATTACACTCAAAATTACACACAGCAGCAATCATGGCAAAGAGGAGGGAGATTGAAGATCAGAGAAAGGACAAATTATTTCTACTTCTTCATTGTCCAGTTTGCCTTTATTCTGACAAGAACCATGTCTGCTCAGATTTTCTCCTATTGTGTTTGGTGGTGCTTACTTGCATTTAAGTATGCATGGAATCCATTGCAACTTTTCCCCCTTAGGTTTACTTATCAACCTTCCTCCTGAATGGACTAAACTCTTAATCTCTGTCTATACACATGTGTGCCTGATCTTTTTTAACATGAACCCCCTCCCCATTAAAACATCCCTTTGCAGCAATCAGTTAATGGACACAAGACTGACTAAATAAAAATTTTCTGATGGAAAGAGAAGAGAGATGGGGTGAGCAGAGCATTCCATGAGATGGAATATCACAACCTGAGAGCAGCCAGCAAGAAGGCAGTCACCAAATATACCTATGAAGGTGTGGGACTGACGGAAAGCACTTCACAAGGATCTCAAAATCAGACATATCTATATAGGGAGATATAGTCTTTCAGATAGCCTGGAACTATGCTATGTAGCACACCCTCTAGCATTTCACAGATGGAAAACTGGGACATGTGTGGCCAAGCAACATCAGAATGTTGTCAAAATGACAAAAAATATTAATTAGGAAAAATAGACAAGCCAGGAAAGGCTGCAGCAGTTTTGCTTTTGCTTGAACCTGTTAGGAAGAACAAGATTCTGTCATGAGCCAGGAGTCAGCTTCTCCAGGTGAACAACAGCCTCAACGGGGGTCAAGCTGATGAAAGCACACCTGGAGCTAGTCAGACTGGGAGAAGAACCAGCTGGCTGTAGCCTTTTAAAGGAAGGCAGAGGGTGTTGGCCTGATGCCAGAAATAATGTGTATGTTAGCTGGTCTTTGTGTGCTCCATATTCTTTACTCACTGTCTGCCTGGATTTTCTGGTCCTTGGACTATCTGCTTTTGTTGCCTGATGGATTCCTGAACTGTTGTATTGACTGTTGACTACACTTCTGCTTCACCCTGAACAGGCAAAGCTCCATTGAACTCCTAAGCTGTCTCCATTTTTCTGCAGAATATCTCTGCAGTCTGTTGCCTGGTAATGGACAGCTGGCACCTACAACAGGTTTTGCCCTCTCCTCTCCCCTGCTGAGCTAATAAGAGTACAAAATACTTTTGCAATTTGAATTCAGTGTACAGCCACTGAATTATGTTAAGGACAAAGGGGGTAGTGGTAGGAGGACAGAGTAACCATAATATTTTAAAAGCAGCTTAAAAAGTGGAACAGATGATTAATTGAGACTGTCACTGCCAAATGAAGACAGTTGCATGGTATGTACCTGCTCTATGGTAATGGTTTAATCTGGGCCTCCTCAGACTTATATCTAGGTGTCAGGACTGATAAGAAAATTGCAGTTTCTACCTAGACCCTAGAAAGCCAGGACTACTGCCTTCATTATAACTGTTTTAGGGAAGAACAGGGTCACTGGGCTAATTCCTGGTGATCCACCAGGGCCTGTTCTTGCATTGAGAGTGGCCTTCTATATTGATTAGTCATTGGCTAGTCATTATAAGAATTTTGTAATATTAAGAACTGATGCCTGAACTTTTTACTTTTCTTCTTCCATTCCCTTCTTTCACGTATCTTAGATTGTTATCCTTGGGGTAAAACTGCTTTAAATAAATAAAATTATATGAAAGAAGAATAAAGACACTCTAATTCAGTACATTTCCAAGCAGCAACATGAGGCTCACTTTTGACTTTTTTTCTCCACATGTTTAGTCTCTTTCTCCAGCATTTCTCTTCTGTCATACTCTGGCCCCTTTCTCTCCAAATTTCTGTCAGTCTTATTGCTCCTTCTTTGTGAATAGAAAGTAATGATGGACCTTTGATAGGGTCTGGATCTACCTGTGGATTAGTTGAAGATCAATGTGTTCTAGCTATGAAACTGTTTCATCTTAACATCTGTCTAACCAACCACTACAAACTCTGATGAATAGCGATGGAGACTGGTATTACAAAGTGCAGTGAATCATCAAAGGTAATGAAATCAAGATTGGACCAAAGTAGCATCTGGGACTGAACTTCTAAACAGCAGATAGGAATGTGTACTAATTATTGGACTGTTAATATGTTACATGTGTCTGCTGAGTGGATGTGGTGTGACTAAAAGCAAGCAGTAGCACAGCCAGTAGCC
Organism: Iguana delicatissima; assembly: GCA_948472985.1. Classification (NCBI taxonomy): domain Eukaryota; kingdom Metazoa; phylum Chordata; class Lepidosauria; order Squamata; family Iguanidae; genus Iguana; species Iguana delicatissima. The sequence goes on along the minus strand of CAOKZL010001955.1, from coordinate 616,452 downwards.
CTGGAGTTTAGCCATCATAAATTTTCTATTCAACCTTAGCTGCTTTATGACTTCCTCCTCATTAAACCATGCAAGAGTCTTCTACATCAACTCATCATAACGTGATTTCAGTGGCCTATGAGTTCATGTAACCACAAAAGAGTATAACAGGGATTGAGGAGAATTTGATTTCACTTAATTTTTACAGGAAAAAAATCTTGAATTTGTTGGAGTTGCTTAGCTAACCTAAACAGGGCCAGATGAATTGCATCCCAAAGGAATTTGCAGATATATTCTCTGAACCCCTTGCCATCATTTTTGAGAAATCTTCGAGAACAAGTGACTGAGGACTGAGGAAGGGCAAACGTCCCTTGCAGAAGGGCAAAATAGAAGATCCAGGAAACTACAGACCGATCAGCCTGATGTCAATACCAGAAAAAAAATACTAGAATAGTTTATACAGGAGCATGTCTGCAAGTATCACAATGATAATACAGTGATCAGTAGGAGCCAGCATGGGTTTGTCAAGAACAAATCCTGCCAAACTAGTCTTATATCTTGTTTTGATCAGATCACTTGTTTAGTAAATGGTGGGAATGCTGTGGATGGCATTTATCTGGATTTCAAAAAAGCATTTGCTAAGTGCTCCATAATATTTTGGTTAGCAAACTGATTAAATGTAGAATATATGGGAACACAGCTAGGTAGTTCCATAATTGGTTGGAAAACCATGTCCAAGAGTAGTCATCAATAGCTGCACTTCAGACTGAAAGGAGCTCTCGAATGTAGCACCTCAGTGTTCTATCCAAGGGCCATTACTCTTCAATATTTTTATCAGTGACTTAGATGATGAGATGAAGGGAATCCTTATCAAGTTTGCAGATGACACAAAACTGGGAGGGGTGACTAACACATTGGAAGATAGGAACAGAAATTCAAAAGTACCTTGATAAGCAAGAATACTGGGCAGAAATTAATAAAATGATATGAAAATGAAAAAAATGCAAAATTCTACATTTAGGCCACAAAAACAAAATGCACAGGTATAGGATGGGAAATACGTGGCTCAGCAGTACTACATGCGAAAAGGACCTTGAGGTTATTGTTGATCATAAATTGAACATGAGCCAGCAGTGTGATGCAGCAAAAAAAAAAAAAAAAGGTGAATACTATTTTAGACTGTATTAATAAAAGTGAGAGAAGTAATAGTCCTACTATATTTTGCATTGGTCAGACCTCATCCAGCGCACTGTGTTCCATTCTGGGCACCTCATTTTTGGAAGGATGTAGACAAGTTGGAGCTGTTTCAGAAAACGGCAACGAGGATAAGAGGTATGGAAAGCAAAATATATGAGGAAAGGTTGAAGGAACTGTGCATGTTCAGCTTGGTAAGGCGAAGAGTGAGGGGTGGCATGACTGTACTCTTTAATACCTCAAGGAGAAAGGAAAGCCAAGTCTAATGGTTTAAGTTACAGAAGACTAGATTTCTATTGAACATTAGAAAGGTTTTCTTGACAATAAGAGCAGTTTGACAATGGAACCAGTTGCCTAAAGAGGTGCTGGGGTCTATTTCTCTGGACATCTTCAAAAAGAGGCTGGACAGCTACCTGCTGGGGATGCTTTAGCTGGAGATCCTACACTGAGCAAGGGTATGGACTTGATAGCCCATGAGGCCCCTTCCAACTCTTATTCTCTGAATCTATGACTGAAATGTGCCCCCTTCCTTTTACTCTACCAGTCTACAGAGCTCCATGGTACACAAAGGGGCTTTGCTTTAGTACCAAAGACAACTGGCACTGTTGCTACTATAGTGATAAAATCAGTGGCAGCTGCTTCATTGCAGGAATGGTGGTGGGGCTGTGGTAGTTTGAAGGATTAAATGCAGCCCTGTTCCACTGGAATGTCACCTACCCATGGAATAGAGTAATGTGGCAAATGCAATAAGGTGGTGAAAGTGACCAGGCTGGTTTTGGAATCTAAGTCAGCCACTGGTCTCCAAAGTACAGGGATGGCCTTTAGTCAGGGGAGCATTCCTCTTGCCCCTGGGGAGTGACATTCCCCTGTGCTTGAACCAGGCACCAGCACCAAGATATCTTTATACCGCTTTCACTCTAATGGGTTATGGAGGTATCCCAGAGCTAGGAAGAGTAAAAGGTGCAGTAACTACCATAAGGAAACACTTTTGCTGTATACCTTTTTTTCCCATGCAAAGAGTTTGTGGAATGTATGGATATTTACATCTGTGATGAAAAAATGATGGCTTCCTTTTCTGGGTCTGTGGGTCAGACCATTACAGGAGCCATTGGCCATGATTAAACTGCTGTAGGGACATTTGAATTTGGTGTATGTTGTTGGCATTTTAATTTTTGTCTTGCTCTTTCAGGTGTTAACCTTTTATTTTTAAGATACATGAACTAGGAATATAACTATTTAGTGCATTGGAGGCAAAAAGCCACTTCTGTTCATTGTTATGTTTTTCAGTTCCAGTGTTCCAGATTAGAGCAATGTGGACTTGAAGCATCTTCTGTGTATTGAGAAACAAAGGGCCTGCTGATGGAAAATATTAAAGATAAAGATTCTCAATACACATTAATACATCAATAGTTCAGAAATGCTTAGGGGCTGTCAGTATGGGAACCATATAATGACTCAAATTATGTATACAAAGGGAAAGATCTCAGCATTCCATTCTTCCATACAAAACCCTTTTCCTTATGCTGAAGTATTATCCTTCAATATGTAACCCTCTTCTGGCCCTTAGATATATAATCTTTGGGGGATCTCTTTATTAAGCTTTTAAGAATGCATGACTATTTGGCAAGCCATATCCATTCAGCAGGCTAATTATATCAAGCATTTACACTTTACATTTGCAAAAGCTTTGAAAATGTAAACTAATTAATGTTCCAGAAGCACAGGAAGCAATAAAATTTTAGTGGGGCTTAGCGTGGAATGGAACAGTGCAATTTTAATCAGTCTATTGGGCTAAGCGGGAAATTGGCTTAACAAAATCCCCTAGCACTGTGCTTGTCCACTCTCTGCAGCAAAAATTACGGGGAAGATTTAGCTACATCTACAGTTTCTTCATGTATGTTTCTGTGGATTTGTGTCTTGAGGGTGTTTTCTCTCAGTTTTTCATATGTCCCATCAAAAGGAATTCATTAATAAAGTAGAATACTAAGAGAATTGTGTCTCTGACCATTACTAAATGAAAACACTAAGACCTGATTGAGTATTTAAGATGTTCATATTTATTAAGGAAAATACCTATAATAAACAGTTAGATAATGTATAGGGAAATAACTTGCTTTCATACTTAAGATTTGACAGGTGCTGGAACGATCAAGGTCTTCAAAGTCCATTTTTAAGAAAGGTCAGAAAGGGAACCTCCCAATTATGAAACGTTTAAGGATCATTTTTAAACATTTGGAAAAGCCTTTGTGAGACCCTTGAAATTCATTTTGGGTTTTTTTTAATAAGTCAGGGCCCTCCATGAGGAAGGGGTCACTACAGAAAAGATCCTTTTTCTACATAAGAACTTTCCATAGTTATATGACAACAGGGATTTCTCCCTCCTTCAAAAGATAGAACTTAGAAGCAGAGGTCTGCATGTCCTGGTTACAGAAAAATGTACCGCTGCAAGATGAGGTGCTCCCATAAGGAGTTGACTAAAGAGTTTCAAAGTAGGTGGTATGCACTCATCAGCCTACATTTGCCAACATTACAGTGGCTTCCTAAATGTTTTCCTGCTCACTCTTCGTGAGTTTTTAGATCCCAAAAGAGTGGATAAGAGCTGCTGAATGAGACAGTTACTGAAAACTTACTGTGCCAAATGCAATTCAAAATAGGGAGGGGCCCAAATAAAAACCAAATGTCTTCATAGACTGGAATTTTCAGCTTCAAATTTGGTTTATTACAGGACTCCATGGTTTGGAACTTCTGCTAATTCTAAGCCTGATCTTGAATTTTGTAAAATACTGTGCCCAACCCAGTAGCTGCTAAATTGTTTTCACATGTTAAGCCTGGGGAACTCAGGTTTGCCACCAACTATACACTCAACAGGGAATCCAAGGTTAACAGTAACCAACAATCAGCTCCAAACAATAAGAACATTCACACATAACAATAAGCCAAGTATTACAGCTTAATAAACTGCATAATGATGTATGAAGGCAGAATTTTTTCCAGTTACATGCACAAGTAATCAAACCAAAAAATACACAGCCTAGAGATCATGGTAAAGAAATCATGGATGGGGAGGTCCTTGGTTTGTTCAATTCTTCTGTCTTGCAGCAAGAACCATCAGGTAGCATGAACCAACACACTGCCTCATCCCTGACATCCAAGTGTTCATCTGTACATCAAGTACAAAATGCACTGCATTTGGGCAATATTTTCCGTGTGACCTAAATGTGCCCTTAACAATCAGAACACTTGATTCTCTGAATTCATCTTTCTCTCTTTTTAAGTCCTTGTTTTCCTCTTGGTCTCCATCACTATTTAGGTTTTGCTGACAATCTGAGAAATGGTCATTGGCATATACCTTCTTACGTTATTTTCTCCAATGTTCTTAGCTCTTTCTCATTCATTATCTAATGAATTGTGTCAGGAGGTGATAGATATAATAGGATCAAGCTGTGCCTTGACACAGAATTTCTTACCCTAATCTACAGATTATTTAACTTGACCCCAAAATAATGAATCCTAAAATCATGTAGTCCTAACAGCAGATCTATCAACAGTTCAAGCCCTTATCTTACACTGATGCAGACTTAAACTGTCATCGTGGGAAGAATGCATTGTTAAAAGAAAGTTCAGGAGACAAAATCAGTTTCTAAAATACATTCAAAGGATGGTTCAAACCTGGACAGGTTGGTTGTCTTGATGTACTTACATATTTCTGTTTAATAAAACAAAAAAAAGACAATTGATTTAAGAACAATTTTTCAATACAGTTCTGAAAAACAATTGGAAATAGAAGAAGGAGGGCAAAGCCAGAATAAAGCCATTATTCGTATTAATACAAGTTAAGATTCTGGGTGAATTAAAAGATTGTCAGCTGATGTCAGAAAGGTAAAAGAGTTCCCTTTCACATTCCAAACAGAGGCCAAGACTCTAGGCATTTTCAATTGAGCATCCTTCCCGGATTGTGAAAAGAAAAGGATTATACCACTGAGTGTGTGCCCCAGCTGCACATTCAGCAGAGGTGGGTTTTCCTGCAGAAGTGGGTCTTCATCTCTTTGAGGTCATGGACCATCTTGAGAATCTGATAAAAGTGATGGTGCCTCTCTGCAAAAATATACACATAAGCACATATGATCAAAATTATATATGCCATTTATTTTATTGCATTAGAAACTGACTCATTTCAAACAGGATAGTTTGAAAAAGAAAAAAAATGCAATGAACATTTGGAAAGATTAAGTTTTCGTCTTAAAAATCCTCTGTAAAAGGAAAAATTCAAGGAGGGAAATTATCTTTTGCATGTGGTCCATGGACCCCCTAAAGAACATCAGTTGACCCCAGGTTAAAAACCATATGTTATAGGGATGAAAATGTACTTACATAAAGCTCCTTCAAACAAAACTCAATTCTGGATGAATCATATGGCAGCTTTGTTGGGTTTTTTTGTTCCTTCAATTAGTTCCTGACTCACAGTGACCCTAAGACAAACCTATTGTGAGGTTTTCTTGGCAAGATTTGTTCAGAGGGGGCTTTCTTTTGCCCTCCTCTGAGGGGGTGTGACATGCCCAAGGTCACCCAGTGGCTTTCCATGGCCAAGTGAGGATTTGAACCCTGGTCTCCGGAGTCATAGTCCGACACTCAAACCACCGTGTTACGCTGGTTCTCTGTATATGGGACCTTTACATGCAGTACAACAGGGACAACAACAATAACAACAACAACAATAATAATAGCAGCAATAATGTAGCTGTAAATTGCATATGCATGTATAATTTGGATTTACACGTACCCATTACTATTTCTGAATGTTGCACAATTAGTTATTCACTAGCTCCTTGTGCCACATCCAAAAAGACTCACCGTAGCACCTGTTAGAACTCAGAAATACTGCTATGGCCATTTACTAGTTGTGGTAAGGAAAAGGGGAGTGACCAGGCAGTACCCATCCCAGCAGCAGCCCTGCCACCTGGGATAAAAGAGGCAAGGTTGCTCTCCATCCAGACTAATGGCTTCATTTTTCTTCCCATGGTTGAAGAACTGCAGCTGAGATGGGGCTTCCTGGTACCCTCCTGTAACTTCCCCTCAAACAGTAAATAGACGTAACAGGGCACTCGGGGCTGACAAGTGCCTGGGCTGGGTGGAGGGAGAGTGTGGAGTTTCATGTAGGATCTCAATATGTAGGACCCTTCTCATGCTCACCAAAGTAAAACTGGTGGATGGTACATCTCCCAGGCATGGAGAGGGTGAAATGGGATGACTAGTCCTCATGTTATTTCAACATGTGAAAGGGTTGGTCTGAACTCCTGAAACATATACTTTTTCGTGGCCCACTGCTTGTCTTACTTCAGCAAGCACAAAACTCATTTGATACCAGTGGTTTCTATGAAAAGGAAGAAGATTCAGGTGCTGCATTTTCTGCAGCAAATGCAGTTGGACTTCATAGCTTCTGTGAGAAAGGAAGGGCCCAGCCCAGCTGGCCAAAGCAGTCGTAAACAAAGATGGTAGCTACTTTGTAATATTTTGCCTTTAAAGCAAGGCGGAACATACAAAAAGCTATTCAGCTTGAAAACAATACTTAGATTCCTGTGTGGCATGAAATTAAACTGTAGTAGGGACCAAGGTAGTTGCTTGTCACTTCAGAAGATGCTGCTGAGCTTCTACCCACCCCAGAAGTTGTCCACCCCTGCTAATCGCCTGTGATGTTACCATATTCTTTATTTTAATAAATTGGGGAAGGGCATGATATCAAACTCCCAGTGCAACACCAGGTATGATTACTGGGTCCCTATTGCAAATTTGATGCCAGTGCTATTTTGCATTTCTTGTATATTAAACAACATGGTTGCCTTAGCAAATTGTTATCTCTGGGTAGGTGAATACAAATTTGTACTTTGCTGATTGTTGTTGCTGTGTGACTTCAAGTTGTTTCCAACTTACGGCAACCCTATATCACAGAGTTTTGGGAGCTGAAAGTGTGTGATGCGCCAAAGGTCACCCAGTTAGTTTCCATGGCTGAGTGGGGAATCAAACTCTGAGGCCCAGGATCGTAGTCCAACACTCAAACCATTACACCACTCTGGCTCTCCACTTTGCTGATTATTTGGCTGGAAATCTCTGACACTGGAATTTTAATTCTATTTTTCTTTATATACTTCTTTGATATTGCTTCTCCCATTCACCATTCCTACTATGGGGAAGACCACATTATACTTACGGTGGTCCCTGCTGTTAAAGAGGAGGAATTTGTCAGGAAGATGACAACCCTAATTTTGTGCCACACACAAAAGGATTCAAAGCCAGACTTTTAAGAGCTGTGCATTTGCTGTGTCTGGATGGGCAAATCTGTCCATTTCTGTTCTTCAAGCTTTTCTATTTTTTTAAAAAAAAAATCTCAACATCTTTCTTTCATATTTACAAAAAAAATGGGGACTTTAGAAAGGTATAATATATAAAAAAATCACTTATCCTACAGATCAGGAACGTTCTTGAACATTGGCTGTTCTTCAGCCTGCAAAGGGACAAGTTTTGTTCTATTTTGTGTACTTCCTTTGATAGTTGTCAGCAAACAAAGTCTTCAGCCACATCTTGATAATGTAGTAAATGGAGTATGATGGTTGCAGTTTCTTGATATTCTAACAATTGGAAAGTAGCAAATGCTTTTTCTCTCAGATTTGGTAAAATTGTCTTTTGTGTGTGTGTCTCATTAGAGCATTCAAAGAACTTCAAATGACATTGTCTCAGTAATCAATAGTATAGCTTGTACCTGATCAGTCTAAAGCAGTATCTAAATCAGAGGTGAGCAATTGTGCAGGGGAGCTGTGATCCCAAAGAGTTAATCATATTTTACCTCAACTCTTTTAGTTTTAATAATCTCTTCTCATTCTGCAATGCCTCTGTGTGTGTATGTGCCTCAAGTGACCTGTCTATGGCAACTCAATAAATTTTCATGGGGTTTTCTTAGGTAAGGAATATTCAGAGGTAGTTTTGCCAGTCCCTTCATCTGAAATACAGCCTATAGCACCTGATATTCATCGGTAATCTCCCATCCAAATACTAAGCAGAGGTGATCCTGCTTAACTTCCAGGATCAGACAAGACCTGGTACCTTTAAGATATTCAGGCCCTATAATGCTTATAGGTTAGAACTTCAGGTGCTCGAGGAATGAGGCACACACCCTTAGTGCCTAGCACTGTTAGAATGATCATCATTCTAGGAAACTATGATTCTGCAGAACAACACATGTTCATGAAAGTATAGGACTTTGATGCTCCACCAGAGTCCATAGCGCTATTCTCCAACTCATTTTTTTCCAAAAGAAAACTTACTAAATTAAGACAATAACAAAGGTCCACAGCAAGTTGAACATGTGCTTTATAAGCAAAAATTTCTAGATTTAGCCCTTTCTGCGTTCAGTGAAAACGACCTCAAAGTTCCTGCAGAAGACCTCTGTCTGGGACTGTAGGAAACTTCTGACAGCTGGATCAAACAGCACTGACTTAAATCCAATTGTTAGCCTCAAGCACAGTAAATGCATTAAGTCAATGGAACTCGGTAAGTCAACAGTTATGTACATTCCATTTATTCAATGGGTCTACTCTAATTGGGACTCCCAGTCGGATTTAGGCCAGTGAATCCAACTATCCAGTTCAGTATAAGACAGCATCCAGTGTTTTGCTGCGGTGTAAGACATTTAGCAATTGCATCTCTAAATTATATTGTGGTGAGCTGTAGAAAGAACAACTCTGAAACTTTTGTTTGTTATTTTTAATGTATTAGTTGCATTCATATCCCTAGGGGACTCAGAATGGCTTATGTAGATCTCCTCCTCCTCACTTCATCCTCACAGTAGCCTCACTTCATCTTTACAACAGAAATTGATTAATCCATAAAATGTCAAGAAACAGCTGTCTTCTTTGGAGGGGGGTGATTATGGGCAAAAATAGGGTCCATCATCCACATCTCTACTGAATTACATGAACCCATAGATGTTTTTTTTTGCTCAGCTCCTTCTGCTGAAAAGGAAGTTGCTGAGAGAGCTTGTCATAATCCTGCCCTGTGCAGTGTGGCCCCACACACTGTGACTGCTGCTGTCATCATAAATTTCTCTCCCTCTCTCTCTCTTTTTCTTGACACCAGAACTCCATTGCATTAGAGTTAACCTTTGGAGCTGATGAAGTACCTGGCAGCTCACATAACTCTGACAGATAGAGAAGGTGGTAAATGCTCAAAAGCACTTGAGAGCAGAGGCACTTTAATCTGTCAGTGGGTGATTGTTAGGCTTATGGTGTGTGACATACTTGTGATCACAGCAACAGCTCTTCCTTTAGAGTTGGTTGTCTGCCCTCTGGGGCAGCCGTTTATAATTTGCACAGGGAGTTCCAGATCAAATATTGTTATACCAAAGCAATCAGAAAACTTGCTCAGGTTTAAAATCTGGCACAAGGATTTTGTCACAGGTACACACAGTGAAAGCTTCATTGCAAGTAAGAAGATTTCAAATGTCTGTAGCTTGAGCTTTGCTTCTAGTTAGTATTTGTTATCCTAGTTATAAATGTCTCACATTTACTATGTCATTTGTAGGCTACTCCCATATATTTGTGTCAGTGTGTGAGTATGATCAGTGATATACCCACCACCAGGCTTAGGGCTGGAAGCAGTAGCATTACATCTCATGTAATCAAAAGATTGTGTGGTACATTTATCTCTTATCACAGTGGTATGGTTTTAAAAGTGTTCTACATTGTCTAGCTATGAGCACCAGAACAGTGGGTTGAAAAAAAAAGAATTATTCATAAAAAAATTTGGACAGGTTTCGGGAGAGAGGAGTTGCCAGTCACACAGAAGCCAGAATACTATTGGTGTGTTATATATACATAACTTGCCCTATTGCACGAGTGGGACATTTTGGTCCAAAGCATGTTGTTCTTCAAGGTCTCAGAAGCAGTGTTGTTCATGCAGTGCTATTGTGCATGCAAATATGCATGTAGTGTGTATCCATGCGCATGTGGATGTGCATGCACATTTGATTGCACATTCAATCACACATTCAAGCATGCATTCATTTGTGAAATTCAGTCATTCAGATGGTTTTGAGGGATTTCAGTGCAGGCAAAGGGCACTCCCCTTATTGCCAGGTGAGAACTAGGGACAAAGTGCCATAAAAAACAAGTGATAAAATTTATTAGCAACTCTGTTAGCAATTCTGCCTGCATTGAAATCCCTCAATACTATTTTAACTGACAACATCTCAGACAGAATGTAGGCCTGTGATTCTAATAGCATTACTATTTTTGTATTTTGTTATTTGTATTTTTGTATTTTATGATTTTTGTGATTTTTAACAACTTTGCCTGCTGAAGAAACCAGTGAAACTTTATAAGCTTGCCTAATGTGTTTTATGCTTTAGAGTTGGCGCAATAAAATATGGCTGCTTGTAGATTTTGGCTACTCCAATTATATTTGAAGGGGGGTGATAAAACCTGATATCTTCTGAATAGAAACCAAGAGCCATGGTCCTTCTTTTTACCATAGCTTTATAATTTCTTATAATTAATTCCTTACTTATAATTAAATCATTTTTCTGATAACAAAGGTGTAATCCTTTTGTGAGATAGCTGTAATGTTTTAGGTTATTTTCTTAGATACAGGATATGGCCTTACTAAATCGTGGGGAAGGAATACTCATATGGTTCCAGTGCTAATTTGTCTTGTGCTTTGTGCTACCATGTTTTGCCCTTTTGTGGGTACTGAGACAAATGCAAGATGGAAAGAAGGAGTACATTTTGTTCCAAAGGTCATCAACTTGTAGCATCCAAATTATTGTTCTCAAAAACAATTTTTAAAAGCCCAATTACTTTGGTGCCTTGGAATAATAGTTAATTACTCTTTTAAAAAGTCATTTTGAAGCCTTGTTTTTTCCCCCTGAAAAAGCCTCTTTGACCATTTAGTTTTGCGTTGGTTAAACAAGGCTCAGAGGTACCTAAACTGTGGTACCTCAGATATTATTGCAAATCCTAGCATTACTAATATTGTCCTTGCTACCTGATGCTGATAGAAATTCAGAAGGTCCAAAAGTTCACTGCTCCTTGTTCTAGATTTTCAACTCTTGCTTTATTCCTTTTCTACTTATATGGCTGCTTCTGTAGGACAGTCATGTTCAGTGGCAGTGGTGCTTTATTTTAGCAGTGTGTGCATAGATTCTGTTGTTGTTATTTTAAAAAGGAGCTGAATTACATGTCTACAGAATAGGGACTGGATGAATTTTCAAAACATTTGAAAAATATTCAAAAACAAACTTTTCAAGTACAATAATAATATACCTTGTATGATATATACCATGTATGATAATGGTATATGATGTGTGAATTTTATCATTAAAAAAATACAGTTTTTGAAGATTTTCTTGCAACAGAAAGAAAATGGATAAGCCTTGCTTCTTTCAAGAAGAAGATTCCAAAGTATCACATCCCTGCAACAGAATAATGACACCTGTGTATACATAGCCAGATATCCTTAGAAATTCCAAGTGACAAGACCAAATTTTGGATGCTATGATTTCTGTGAAAGATCTGATATCTTAGATGCCTAGCAAAATGTCCTTCAGACATCCTCCATCACACTGTTTATCCTGAATATTCAGACCTACTGGAATTTTTTATTTTTATTTTAGAGAAACCTCATAATTACCTTTTGATTCTTCCAGTTTTTCTTGTATGTCTGCTCTTTCCCCACATGAAAGAAAATGTGATATTTCTTCTAACCTACTTTGAGATTCTTTTAGACACATTTAATGTTATGCTTATTTTGCATTCTCTTTCCCTTTCTCTTTTGTCTTCTCCTTAGTCCTGTTGGGTCTCACCTGGGACAAATTTCTCAAACTCATTGCAAATGGAATACAACATCTGCTCTGTACAAGTTCAGACTGAATTACTGGTTTTAAAATAGCAGCTTTGGAGCAGCCATCTCCCTCTTATTTATTCTTTTAGGGCCATTCTCAAGAAGAAATGTCATCAGGCTTTTATTACTGCAGTTTCATCATCACAGGAAGCAGTGGCAAAATGCTGTTGTTGTTGCTGCTGCTGCTGCTGTTGTTGTTGCAAAGTTGGAAAGACTAGGTCCACTCTTTGCCAACATATATCTATTAAGTTTTTCTGTACTTGATATGCCCACAGAGATCACAGAAGTATTCAGGGGCACCTACCTTCTCACCAATCAAGTCTGTGAAATCCACTAGGCCAAACAATTTAGTCCAGCATTGAATTGACATCTGACTGCATGCAAGTTTGGTTATTTCTGTTTCTTTCTATGCATGATAGTTATAGATTGAACTATTAATGTTAGTACATTAAAAAAATAAATAGAAGGGCAGTTTGGTATCTGATAACTAAATGTGCCTTTCCAATGACTTCCATGATTACAATACCCACAGCTGTGAATGCGATCTTAACAGATTTCGATCAGACTACTGAACTGGTGAGTGGGGCACTGAAGGAAGAATATCCAGCCCTCTCCCACCATCAGAAATCAATGTGATGAGGAGCTGCAACAGGGCCCCACAGGGATCCCTTCTTCTGCTCATCGCACTGTTATTCACTGATGGGTGCCTTATTCTCCAGCATCCCACTCATCAGCACCACAAAACTCCATCCATTGGTGCAACCAGTTGTATTTTAAGGTGGGTTTCAGGGATCAGATCATGAAATGGATCATAGCCACAATATGGTGGCTATGTGTCTGATGCAGGATCTTGGTCCTCATTGCTAAGTTCCCGTGGATGGATTATAATATAAATTGAAAATTATATTTCAGTCTGAGCCTATTCACCTGTTATGGTTCTACAGAGAAGATTATGATTACTTTCATACAAACTTGAGTAGATCCTGTGGTATTCATGAACAGTTACTGACAGATAAAGTCTGTGATTCATATCCTTTACAGCCTGGTATATCTTCTTGTTTATGTGCAGCCAATAAAAAAGTAACAAATCTGAAATATTTGCATCCAGCTAGTGAATGAATGGATGATCATCGATAATATATCATGTGTAGGAATGGCTTAATACATACTGTCTGGCCACAAAATCCTTATGCTGTATCAGATGCCATCGCAATTAGTTTGCTCTAAGTACTTCTTTTAACATCCACTTGAACAGATTTGAAGTAGCCACTTGCTGTTCTGGGTTGAAACCAAAATATTTTAAGCCAACCCTCTGCACTGCTATCTAAATGTTGATGACAGCGGAGATGTGATGATTATTTTTAGTTGATTTTCCCCTCTTTCCAGCACACTTATTTTTTAAACCTCAGTTTCAACCTCAGTTTAAAATATAAATACATTAAAACTCACCTTAAATCTAACAGAATATTCATTATATTTCCTGTATTGATAACCTCCTAGCTATTATGTTTGAAAATATTTTAAAACACTTAGAAAGTTGTGGCACATCCTCAGTTTCAGTATCTCCCACATACACATCAACATTTTAGTATTATCTTTCTCATTCTTCTCTTAGGGACTGTGAAGGGTGGAGATTTTTGAGTGTGCTAGATGAAACAGAATATACTAATCATTATACTGTTGATTATAATTAATAGGCTACTTTGCTTTGACTCAGACGTGAAGACATTGCTGATAAATAAAGTTATACTTGATGCTTTGTATTGTCATAGTTCAAAGTAGTAAGGAAGCTTTGGTTACATTTAACCTCCCTATAAGTCTTTGAACTTGTACCTTTGGTGAGGGGGAAAGATGAGAGAAAGGATTTCCCTGAAATTTTAAGTACATCAAAGGCTCAAACTAAACATATAGGACAGATGCTTTCGTCAACCTGAAGCATATCTCTTCTTCTCATCTTTAGCGACATAATCATTCTGTTTCCTACAAATAAGAAAGAGGAGTGTTTGTGTAATGCAGGATAAAACAAGAAGGAATATTCAGTGTAACAACTGCCAGCTCAACTGCCCACATAGTGAGCAATCTCCTGAGACAAAGTAGGGAGAGATGGTTGTGGTAGAACTTTGCCTTCATATAAGAAAATCAGCTCTTCTTCTGATCTATAGCTTTGGCACTCTGCACACTCTGTTCCTATCTTTGGAGTTCTGGAGCAAAACAACTTGAACAGAAACATGTGGAATGTATTTTAAGCTCCTGCCCAAGGGGTGTAGAATCTGTTATTTCTGGGAAACAAGTCTTTGGCTCGTCTTATTTCAAAGAACAGGTGCAGCAGTGGAGCAGTGTATAGTAAACTCTGGTTGCTTCCTTGGAACACAGCTGCTTTTGATACTGGTTTTTTCACTGTGGTGGCGTGTTTAATGAACAACGTATAAAACTTTCAGGAGCATTTGTGGAAGCTATATGGTGGGAGACACAGGACCAATAAAAGGGATTCACACATTCCATAGTTAAACAATGGAATTTGCTGCCCCAGGATATGCATGGTTGTATCATTCGATGGTGTTAAGACAGTGGTTCCTAATCTTTTTCAGATCAGAGACTCCTTTAAAGCTATGGACTCCCTCCACATAAAAATGCACTTAAAAGCTCTTTTCCAACAGGAAGCACATCTAAGGGCAAAATCACTCCTTTTTGTTCTTGGTTCACAGACACCAGAAAGCTCAGCCATGTACCCTGTATGGATCCCTTGGCCAGAGTTTAAAGACAACTTTAAGAGGAAATCAGACATATTAATGGAGAATAATACTGTCAGTGACCAGAGATCTTGATAAAAAGGAGGAAGGGAGAGGGAGGGAAAAAAATGAAAGATGGCAGCTCCTTTAAGACTAATTGGTGTCTATATATTACCTCCAGTGTCAGAGACTGTATACTTTTGAATACCAGTTGCTTTCGAGCACAGGCAGGGTATTTAGTTGCATTCGTGACCTGGATGTGGGTTTCTCCTTGACATCTGGTTGGTTATTGTAGCATAAAAATGCAAGACTATATGGTCCTCTAGTCCAATCTAGCATGGCTGTTCTTAATGTTCTAATGGTGTTAAAGCAGTACCCCTACCAATAGTGTTTCCTGTTTGTGGTATGAAAGCTTATATGTACAGGCATGAAACTCAGTACACCGTTCATGATTGAATTAATGTCCCCACCCCATATACACTGTTGCTTTGCTTTTTGAATCAAGTTATGTATTGTGAAGTCACTGTAGGGACCTTTTGATACAGCTATCTCCCCTCTCCCATGCATATGTTAGCAGGTTTGTTCAGTGATTCTTCTGGAAGTATCCGCTGACACAAAATTTTTGACTAAACTAAGCTGAATTTTGATGTTAAGCAGTATGGCTAGTGGGGCTGCAACCTATTTAAAAGGCCAGTCACCAGCCTAGAAACTTCCAGGAGAGGCAATACCTCCCCTTTCTGCCAGAAAAAGGGTGATTAGGGTGAGTTTGAGGGCTATAAAAAAAGCTTTGTGTGGCGATCTTTTTCCAGTCTCAGGAATATCTGTTTCACAAAAATAAAAGTGGGCTCTTGGGCACTTGGTTTTGGGGATTTTTGGTAGTTTGTGGGGTCACCAAAAAGTTTCAGGTACATGAAATTAGTCTCTGGACCCACCTAAGTTACCCATTCATGCGATAGTCCAAATACAGAGAGAAAAGAATTAATCATACAACTTGAAGAAACTAATTTACTGTCCAAACAGAACTATGAATTTTAGATTATATTATAGGCATTTGTTTCCTTCTATTTTTTTTTTTTAAATTTTTCTTCATTCCTATACACATTTCCTGGGGAATGAGCCTCATTGTACTTAATGGGGTTTGCCTAGGCTTGCATTGTCAATGAATCTGTTATACAAGTAAGGTTTGCAGTGGATATTTCACTCTCCTCTGCCTTTCATATGAAGTGGGCTGCACATAGTTTTGTTCAAAAATATAATTCCTTCAGTTAATTAAATGAGCAGTCTTTTGAAATAGACCAATTTACGCCAGATATAGCTGTCTGAGGCCCACCCGTAGGAGCGTGAGGAGAGAGCAAATTGATTTAACTATTTTGGAATTGCTCATTTTTAGAATATAAAACCATTCTCTCTCAGTTGCCGATCTTTGGCAGATGGACAGTCCATAAATAACTGGGGTTTTTTTTTTAAGTACCATCCAAATGCCTCTCATTTTCCACAAACAAGGCCTGGTTTGCCCTCTTCCAGAGGAGAAAAGCCAGAAGCACCATGAGGTTTTGTTTTGTTTTTTTAATGTGGAAACAAATATGAAATGCATGTGTACCCATGGATGAACACAATGTTGTCAGATTCAGGCAATTTAAAATTACACACCAGACTCTCTCCTTTCTGAATTGTTAACCTTTTCAGGACCAGGCAATCTAAGAGCCTCCTCCCTCCCCAAATACGTGCAGCCTCATGGCTATATAAAAGCTGAACCATGGATCAGCTTAATGTGAAAGATGGCATTTGAAGTTTTATATGTTCTCCAGTGTCTTGATCTTGCAAGTTTGTGATGATTCCTTTATTACAGTTATTGCACTGGCTTCCCACTTTTTTCTCAACACCATTCGAAGTGTCATTTGCCATCTTTTAACACCCTAAAATGTTTCAGTTGGTGTGGTGGCAGGATTTGGCTCCTGTGGCAGCTGCCAAGCCCCCAGTATCCTGACAGACTCCACAAATGCTGACACCCAGCCTCTGTGCTGACTAGTTAGCTTTATGAACATTGATGGCTTGCTGGCATTTTTTTTTTTATTAAGTAGCTACACCTCAAGATGCTCCAAGCCGTTGGATCTTTCTCTGTTCCTGTCACTTCCCATTTGTCCCAGAAGAGTTTATTTTGTTTCTACATACACACCAACTTCTGAGCATAGCAAAGAAGGCATGTTCACTGCCAAAAGGAATTATTTTCTTGTATTTTACCTGAATCATCTTCAAATCATTTGAACTGAATAATGCGAGGTATGAAATGCTTCATATAAAATCTTGTGTTTTGCAAGCATGTGTGAGGGTTTCACAGCATCATCCTAGCTTGCTCCAGTCTTACCAGGCTCACACTCAGTAGCAGTGTGAGGGATAGGGCTCTAAGTTCAGGATTGTGGGGCTAATATATGTGTGGCAGGTAATGCATCAGGAATTGGAATAAAAGCAACCATAGAAATCCCTTCATGTATGGTTTCAACATGTGAGTGAGTTCGTTCAGATTTATCTACTTTTAATATTATAGGAGGAATAAAAAACCTTCCTGGCCATTATCCTATATCAAGGAGGTGAAGTGGAACACTCTACCTGCACAGTTCCATGGCCTCCCTCCCTCCTGGCAGCTGGCAGATCCCAGGAAGGGCCCCCACTGCTGCTGCTCACTGGCTGGGAGGGAATGGAAAGAGGAGGCAAGCCAGATGATGAAGAACCAGCTGGTCTCAGCTCAGAGGGGGAATCAAGAGTGTGCTCACAGGTGGAATACACCTTCATTTTTCTTCCCTGGGAGCCCAAAACAACTGGGCATCTTCATCTGATCCTTCCCCCCAACACTTCTAAGTAACAGCAGCCCCTCCCTGCAGTCAAGGGGAAAGGTTTTTGACAGTATGCAAGGGGCTAGAGCAGGGCTTTCCAAGCAGTGTGCCGCAACACATTAGTGTGTCGCCTGATGTGCGTAAGTGTGTTGCCTACAATCTTGGAAAAGTATGTCATTATTTATAAATCATATATTTTTTAAATATATGAAAGGTGTTCATGAGATATGTTGTGTCCCCATACATTTTGTTATTACAATATATCTGTATCTCTTACAAGGGTTTAGTTTAACCTCTGGTTTGCTAGTAAAACTGAATTACTGTGTAGCTAAATGATACATGAATAAAAAGTGTGTCACCAACATGAAAAGTTTGGAAAGTTCTGGGCTAGAGTATAACTCCTGCAGTCCATTCAAAAGGAAATATACATGCACATAAGTCACACTTACAAGCACTATGTCACTAACGGGATGCCATACTATTTTTCTATGCCATCCATACTTTTAGAATTTTTTTTTATCTCATATAAAATGTGGTCATCATTTTTCTGAACACATTCTACTTCATTTGTATTCATTAACTAGAACTTTATTAAATAAACAGGTCACTTTCACTGATTTTTATTATTGGATTTCTTTCTGTCTGTCTAGGTTTAAAAACAGACTTCCATTTAAAGTATTCATAACTGCATTTTTCCCCTTGGGAATTTTATGCTTCTGTTGCCACCCCTTCTTCCCTTTGGGATCTCCTTATCTTGCTTTAAACAAAATGGGCATGAGCTAGGAATGTCAACTTTGCTTTATTCTCCTATAATAAAAGTCACAGCCTTTAATCATTACCAGCAATATTAGTGGCACACCAGTGTTTACATCCTGAATATGCTTCTAATTTTCCCAGTCAAAGGCAAGTTGTTGGAGATATCTTAATGTTTTGTTCTTTTTAGGCAGTTAATGCCAAACTTCAAGGTTATGATCTTGAACAGAATATTTCCCAGATGTGTGGTAGAGTGAGAGGTGGCACAGCTAACAGAACCTGACTTCCTATCTGTGTTGGTCTGACTTTAGGTGAATTTTAAGTCAGGCTTAATTAAAGAATGAGCCCAACAAGCTTCACCTTTGCAATGGCTTGAGATGAAAGGATAGAGCTTGCGTGCATGATAACATAATCCACATGTTGAAGAAAGTAGAAATCAGCTGTCAATGTCTGCATGGTTTATAGCACCCCCTTAATCAGTCACTTGTCCAGTATGAGTGGCCTTGGGAAATCTAAACTATGCTTATATATTATCAGACTCTGGACCTTCCCTTTCTTTCACTAATTTGTCTTACAAAATCCTTATTATCCTCAATGATGGAGCCTAGTTGGCCCATTGTCTTTCAGGAATGACTACAAATGGTCCAGGCATCAGTCCCAAGCACACTTAGCTGAGCATAAATTACATTCTCTTATTGGATCATACTTCTAAATAGATATGCATGCATTTGCACTGATGGGGATGCTGCCTTCGGGATTTTCTTGTATAAAGTCTGACCATGTTGGCAGCTACAAACTATAGTTATCAGGAAATGCTTTTGCAAGCAGCATTTATGGCTACAAAAATTCTGTTTCCAAGTGGGAAACCACCTAGTTTTTTAGGAGGAGGAGTGGATAGATAAATTTTATTTGAATTGACTTATTTGTATTGTGTCATTAACGTAGGGACTATAAACATAGAGCTTTTCTGAAGATTGGGTATGTGGTCCTAAGATTTAAGTATTTTGAGCTAAGAACTCTGGTGATTCTCTGATCTTTTGGGGCTGAAGATGTACTTTACCAAATCAGCATCAGCTGCATCAAAATAAGCTATACCAGTATCACAGAACAAATGCAATGCCACCACACTATTGTCCCATACCGTATATTTTAGTAATAAGTGAATTCCACTGGTGAGTTCTGTATTTCCACTGCCCATGTCAAAAGCAATCAATTTCTGTGGATTATAGTTGACTGAATCAAAGTATGCCATATTAAATGCAGAGCCACTGTTCATTATTTCATCAGTTATTTATTTTAATCTAGTGCATGTGTTGTTACAGATACATTTTGTCATACTGCATCATGGACTTTGGCAAGTACATCAAGATATACTTGGCATCTTCATAAATACACTGTCTTTCTCACACATTGGAGTTCATGGAACATTATTGTTTTCCTCATTTTAAAGATTTTGTTCTTTTCAAACTGGAGTGTAGGGAACCATTTCTTGAACAATAAACATTCACAATTTTAAGTACCTGCTCTTTTGGCAAAATTGGATGTGACTTAGAAGAAGCTATCAAAGCAGAGTTAAATACTATATTTGTACAGAGTGCATGGTGATGTTACATGAGACACTTCCTAAATTTGGTAGGTTGTGCACCAGGGTCTTATCTGGAATACATAGGACATGGAAGATGGTCTTTCCACTCTGGTGTCTCAGTTGGTTCCAACCTTTGTTTGCATTTGTCAAAGGTTAAAACATAACTTTTTATTAAAACCACTGGGTTGTAATGTTTTCATTCAGTGCATAGATGTACAAGGTTTTCACTGGTTCAACTTGTTTTACATTGGTCAATATTTTATTAGTATTTCAATTGTATTTTATAAATGGTTTTAAACTGATTGAATTAATTACTATATGCCATCCTAAGACCCTTTTATATTCAATGGGATATAGATATTTGAATACATCTTACACAGGTGTTTAATAAAGAACGAATGCATGTTGTTACCTCTGAATCACAGGATGTGACTTGTATTGTCACTTTAGATTTTTAAAATACAATTTATATAAATAAAAAATTAATATATGTACACTACTATAATATGTACTATGTTACATTATACTATTATAGTATGTCCTATTATGTTAAATATGTTAAATTAAAATAAGTGAAATAACTCAAAATAATTTTGAAACTGACAAAAAGGCCATAGTAACGGATTCTCCAAAAATTACAGTTGAAGTCATGTTGCTCTTTACAGATTTTCTGGAAAGTTGATTGCTTTCTATACAAGTCATATTTTTCATAGTGATGATATAATATGGAGGCTTGTACTGCAGTTAGTGTAACATACCTTCCAGTTGTCCTGATTTGGCAGAGACATTCCTGATTAACCCTCTGCTATCCTACTTCCCATCTCCTTTTAGGATGAGTTTTTCTCCTCTCTCACTGTCCCCTGTTGTCCTCAGCTTACTTCAGTTCCTGCAACCTGAGTTCAAAGTCATTTGCATTCAATTCACTCAGCAGGAGGGAGACAAGAGGGCAGAGTCTTGTCCTTTCAGGCAAAAGCAAATTGCTTCAGTCTCTCCTAGCTTGTGTATTCTTCCTCATTAATAACTTCTGCTATCTTGACCATACTGTGATGTTGCTTGGCCACACACATTCCAGTTTTCATCTATGAAAAATTAGAGGGAATAGTATAAAGTGACATCTAGTGATTCAAGTAATTTCTGTATCAAAATCTTGGAATATAATGTATATGCATACATTTATTCAGGGATTCCAGTATGGAAGAATTCTATTAGGTGTCATGGCCATGTTGTCTGGTAGGCTGAGTTGGGGACAGAAATATAAATTTTATATGTATTTTCATTTGTGGCTATAAAAGCAGATACATTTGTCAGAGGTAAGCCCTATTGTCTTCAGTATTTGGATTTATTGCCAGTGAACACAAAGAACTAGGATAAATTTTTGGACTCCCTAGTATAAGTTTTATGTATGAGAAGGGTTTTGCCTTTGTAGCAGAGGAAATAGAATTAGCGTACATTGCCAAGACAGATGGCACAAGGTTGTGCAATTAGGTTATGTAGCCAACCGTACAAAATATAATTACTGTCTATTATCTGAGCCTATCAGAAGGCAAGATGGTAAAATAATATAAAAGTAGATGTAGGTGTAATGAGAGCAGAAGAGGCATAAAATTACTGTGCTCTTCAGACCTGCCTTCCAGATTTCCCAGCCAGACTGCAGGCTTTGTGGACCTGCTCTCAACTTTCTGAATATTTTTTTAATGAGGTGTTGAAAGAATGTTTAGGAAAATGGTGCTTATTGCCATTATATCAGAGAGAATGTTAAAGTGTTTGCTCCAGGGAGACAAGCCACATGATCCCAGCAAACAGTCAAGTATCACGTATAAAAGATAAAAACACTGTGAAAGACATATGTCAGGTGCATGCAGTATAATGGGCAATTGTTTACATATGTGTACACAAGGGCTAGCCTTGAGTTGGGCTTAATACAGTTGCACAGGAAAGCTGAAAAGGCACCTTTCTAAAAAGGCACAGCAAAGAGCTTTTTTGACCAGTGCAAGCTGCCACTGGGATATTGGGATTGAAAGTCAATAAAAACTGGAGACAACTCCACTATTATATTCTATTTCACTATTGTGTATGTATACACATGTGTATCTATTTAACATCCTTATACCCTGCCCATCAGCCAATAAGGTTCCCAAAGTGGCTTACACACAGTTAATTAGACAAGTTTACAGTCTAAATAAGACAAGACACACAAGGAGAAGGGGATGACAGAAGGGGAGAGGATCATCAGATGCTGACTTTTCTTCTTCCTCAGAAGCTAGAGCAGTGGCAGCTTCTGCAGCTCCAGCTTCTGGAGCTCAGGCGTAATGGAGATGTGTCTGGTTGTTCTTCCCTCCCTGAGAGGTCAGAGGAATGACACTTGGAATCTGAAGGGGCTCTCACCAGTCGCTGGGGCACAGGCACCATGGAGCTGTGCCTAGCTGCTCTTTTTCTCCCTTAGGAGCCAGAGCAGTGGCAACTGGAATGCAGAAGAAGGAGCTCTTACAGGCTATGGGGGACCAGGCATGATGTACTTGTACCTGGCTGCTCTCCTTTCCCTTCCCTTCCAAGTAGAGGTCTAATAATACAACACCTAGTATTTTCCTGTGTTTTTCTGCCATTAGAAACAAATCCCTAACTAAAATAAAGAATACTAAATTCTCTTCTTTTTTTAAAAAAAGGGGGGAGGAGGATATTCTGTTAAATTTAAGTGAGTCTCATTTGTAATAATCCAAATACTGAATGTTAGAATAAAAACCATTTTGACCAATGTCTATGGAATATTTCAACCTAGTTATTTCTAAACTTTTACATGTTTGATCGTTTTTCACAGATTGTGGTGTGGAACCTGTAGTAATCTGAAGGTTGTTCAACTGCCATTTCCACCATCCTTGAGCATTGGCACCTGCTGGCAGGGATGGGAGCTGGAATTCCAACAGCATTTGGAGATCTGCAGGTTCTCCACACCTGTCTTAGATGATTAATAGAAGAAGATGGGTATTGGTAGAGCTACAAGAAAGAAGAAGTGAGGGCAGCCATTTATCTGTTACCCAAAGAAGAGTAAATGTTATCATCCCCAAAAGAGGACATTAATTTGTATAACATTTTAGGAAGTCCAGAAATACATATAAATCTAATAAGAAAACCTGTGACAAGGTCAAGACTGCTGACAGCTGGTACTGGGGCTGAAACAAGGTGTGTGATTCCCCCCACTAAATTTAGCAATAGATGTTATAACCACTGTTTAGTCTGTTGATATACAAACATTAATTTTACAGTGTGTTGTTTGTTTTTCTTTGGCCAGGGTTCCAGAGGCCTGAACCCCCCCCCCAGAGTTCTAGGGTGCACCAATTTTACCCTTCTGGTCTCTCTCCTCAGCCTTGGATGGGGGTCCTATCACACTACAGAATTATGACATTATGATTCCACTTTAACTGTCACAGCTGCATATTGTGGAATCCTGGAACATGTAGTTTGGTGAGATAGAAGAACTTTCTCTCTGAAAATCCTAAATACCCCTTCCTTAAACTGCAAATCCCAGGATTCCATAGAATGGAACCATGGCCATTAAAATGGACTCATAATGCTGTAACTGTATAGTGTGAAAGGCCCCTAGGTCTTCTGTAAAGCAATTCCTCATTCCAGAAAAAGCCGCCATAAAATAATTTGCATTATAACAAGGATTAGCTCACCACAATATATCGTTGCTAGGGAAAAATCCAAAACTTGGGCCAGAGTGAGAGATGATGTCATCCTCCTTGTAAATCAAAAATTCCTGGCATTCCAGTCCTGGGAGCCCTCTTTCCATTATACCCCTGACCAACAGTGATTAGCCGTGAGTGCTTAATACAACCTCCATATTCAGATGCAGTATACTTCTGAGTTTTGGATGCTGGGGACAAATAAGCTGGAGGGAGCTATTGTCTTCATGCTTTAGTTGTGAAATTTGTTGTTGGCCACTGCTTGAGAAAATGAACTAGAAGAGTTTTGGTGTTATTCAGCAAAGCTTTTCTTACATTCTTCTTATTATCCATCTATCATTATCTGTTATTTTACTATCCAGGATGTTGCCATGGCAGTTAAAGTGGAATCATAGCACAATAAATGTATGGTTTGAAAGGGCCCCAATTGATCTTTGTGCCTGCTGCTCAGCTTGCCTTTCAGGTTCTGAGCAGGGACCACTTCAAGACTCCCTTTTCATTTTTTAAATCAAATTTGAACTGGCAGCCCTTCAAACAGAGAACTGTCCTCCATAAAGTAGGATACATGGCCACAACAAAAAGAGATCAGTAGACAGACTTTAATGATATTCATTTGATGACTGATATTTGTTATCATTTTGGGCAGGAGACAGCAGTTTTGACAATACTATTAAATCGTAGAACTGATGGGAGAGGCCTTTGCTTTGTATTCATTTGCCTGCTATAAAGCTATGAAAAGAAGATGGCAGAGAACATTGTATTCAGCTCACATGAAGCCAATATTTTCCAGGCCACACTAGCTAAAGGATGAGGGGGAAAGAGATCCTCACCTACCCACTCTGCTGGTGCTTCAGAGGCTTGGATTAATTTTATATTATCAAACCTTTCCTTGAGGCACAAACTAAAGGGTTAATAATGCAAGTTCAAATAACCTGAAGGCCTCACTTTTCAGTGTTGTCTTGAGTTCCTGAAATATTTAACTGTTAGGTGACCATCTGGTGAGATAACATAGTTTTGACTAAGTATGTAGTGATCTAAGAAAGCTGATAACAAGCCCTCCCTGAAGTAGTTCTGCTATAGCAAACTGTGCCATTTTAAATCCATGCCTGTCTTTTGACTTCTTAACACAACAGCTGCTTTATCAGTGGTGCTTGTCACCCAGTTCCTCTGAGGAGGAGGAGGAAGGGAATGAGATTTCTGGTCAAAATCTTAACTGGATTACCATTCAGTTAGTATAGCCCACCAAACAAATGGTTCATAGGGAGGGCTTCACATATTTATGGCCAGTGCTGCAAATAAAATATACGTTAGAGTGAGACATGTTTATGTTCCCTCTAAAGCAGGGGTGAGGGAAACTATTGATAACTGAACTTAGCTGGATTTGAGATGGAGGGAGGGAGAGACAGACTGATGGCGGGGGGAGAGAAAGAGAGATTGTCAATCTGTCCACATGTAGGAGTGGGAAGAGTATGTTCATTTATCCGGTGTCATATAATTGAGGCATGTCCATACTGCAATTATAAATCCATTAAAAACCTGTTTAACCTGTTTTAACAAAAGAACTAGGTATCAGTGATGCTCTGTAGCATGGATTCAGATGATGGCACAGGCAGCAGAAATATATGGTACATCTACATAGGAGTTATGTACCTCAACCATTTCACAGATGTAAACCAGGACATACATGGCCAAGCAACATCAGAGTATGAGCAGGAGGGCATAAGCTATTGATAACAGACAAGCTAGAAGAGGCTGCACCAACTTGTTTTTGTCTGAGCCAACTGGGAAGAGCAAGATTCTGCTACTTCCTCTTCTTCTCCTCCCTTCCTCTCCCATTATTTGAATGAAAGCTCACTAATTTTATTTGATCAATAGAAGTAAGCTGAGGACAAAGAGAAAAAGTGAGATCAGAATAGAGAAACCAGCATATTTTAAAAGCAGCAGAAAAAAATGGGATGACAGATTAATTGGGACTCTCCCTGCCAAAATAGGACGTTTGGAGGATTTGTCACTATGGCACAGAGTTAGCTCAATGTGGCCTGCAGGACTTTGATGCTCTGTTATTGTGCAGTCACCTGATTCTTGGCTTATACACCTTAAAAGAATTTCAAGCCAAGATCTGATTAGACTTCATATGTGCAGTCTTATATACTAGATGGCACATTCTCATACTTTTAGATGGACTTCTGACATATTAGCCAAAAAAACAGCAAAAGGATTAGCCACCACTAAACTAAAGTAACTCATTCTGTCATTTTGAGATCTTATTTTCAGCATCTTTGCTAAACTATAATTTCCAAATACCTTGTGAAGCTCTAAGACAGAGCTTTCCAAACTGTATGTCGTGACATGTTAGCATGTCACCTGCAGTATGTAGGTGTGTTGCGTGAACGTAATGGGTGGAGAAGTTGCCTCTCCCACCGCCATGACAGGCCAGGCTTGGGTGGAGGGGCTGCCTCTCTCGCTGCCCCAGGTGGAGGAAGACCCCAGAGAGTGTGAGGCCAGGTCCAGGTGGAGGGGCTAAGTGTCCCACTGCCACAGCTGCTGCCCCGGCCCAAGGAGGATCCCAACGAAGGCAGCAGCAGGCCAGGCTCAGGTGGAGGAGCTGCCTCCACATACTGAATTACTTACTGAATTACTCTATTGCAAGATGATGTATATCTAAAAAGAATGTCACCAACATAAAAAGTTTGGAAAGCTCTGCTACAGGAACCAGTTTGGTATGGACCAGTTTGAAACAATAGAGATGTCTCTCTGCATTCATTTATGGCCTGTTCATTACATGGAAAAGCTGCATGTTGTCCATTGCACATTGGCAGATTTTATTAGTTTTAGCACAGTAGCAGTTCTCACTTCTTATTAGTGAAGGAAGCAAAAAGGAAAGTTGTTGTACAGCATGCAAAATTACTTTAAAAGGGATACAGTTCTGATTTGTCAATCTGTTTCAGCTGGAACCATGTGCACACTTCATCAACTAAGTCATTCATGCTGGCACAACTAATGCTAGTTGACCAAGTCACTTTAGAAAATATTCACTAATTTATTCAAGAGAGCCCACCCATGAGAGTGACACAGCTGAGTTTGCTGTGACATGGTTAAGAAAGGAATGCATCTAATGCTGAGTCCAAACACTTTATGTTCGTTACTCTCCCACTTTTAATATGAGTGAAACTATTACGTTTTGTTTATGTTTCATATATGTTTCGGAATTCATTCCTGCTTTCTCCCCAAAAGTTTATAATACATTTAAAAACTACAAAGAGAGGCATCTAAAAAGAGGCATTCATATTAAAAAGGAGCCAGTGTAGTATAGCAATTTGAATGTTGGACTAAGACTCTGGGAAACCAGGGTTCAAAACCCCTGCTTGGCCATGGAAACCCACTGGGTGAGCTTGTGTAAGTCACACTTTCTAATCAAGGGAATGCAGTGTCTAACCTCTTCTGGACAAATCTTGCCAAGAAAAAACACATGATAGGGTCAGTTTAAGATCATAAATTGGACATGACTTGAAGGTAAACAACAACAACTAATACTTTAACAAAAATTACATTGTGGCTTAACTCCAGACCTCAAAAACAAGTGGAGATAGAAAAGATCTTAACTGTGCTTTCAGAATACCTTCATATATGCAGCTTTTGATTTCAGTGTCGAGAAAACTCTGAAAAGTAGCTACAAATACATTTTTGTGTGTCTTCAAAGTCCTAATGGGACCTCTGATAGGAGAATGTCATCAAACTTGAAAAAATCCTTTGAAAAGTTCTTAAAAATGACTAAAATATCCTTCAAAATTAACTTTTAAAAAAGTAACCAGCAAGCATTATTTGTTGCACCAAATAAAATAACATAATTACATCACTTTTGAAATGTGACTTCATTTCACCTTCATTACAAAAAAGTTACTTGTTACAAATACTTGTAAATCATTTGTTCAGTTCTCCACTTCTTCAGGTTACTGCTGAACATGGGCATCACTTCTGATACATGCCAGGCAAGCGAGACACTTGAACAATAAACTAGCTGACCCCTCAAAGGAAGTTATGTTGTGGGGATGCAGTTCTTCACCATTTTTTTTTCTTTTTTTTAATGAAAGAATCAACAAGTCATTTTAGAAATGTTCTTACTGCAGAAAGAAAGATGTCAAAACAGTTCCGTTTTTAAAGACTGCTGTTTTCTGTGCAAAACAACCACACAAAAAGTTTGCTCAGAATAGGTCCCTAACTGCAAAGTCCATTCCAGGATGAGTTCCCATATGCATCTCCTTTGCTTGGTGATTTCCAGTTGTTATTTCAAAACATACACTCTAATAGTAATATCCAGTGCATTAAGCTGGCTGTGTTACCAACTTTGCAGTTTTGAGAGGATAAGCAGAAGCACATTGCTTGCCCAGTGTGTTGGCCAGATGCTAATAGACAATGAGGAACCTTCTTGTAAGTCTTTACCATTATATTAGACCCAAAAACTAGTAAAGAGTGTACTGATCCAAGAACATGACCGCTCCTCCTTTGTGTGGGACATTTGTGGGTAACAGTAGCCATGAAGGTTTCTCTCTCTTGCTCTTTTTCTCTACAACTGTCGTTTTTTCTCTATAACTGTTTTTCATTGCACAAAGTACATTCTCCTTTATGCACCCAGATAGATTGTGACTCCCAAATTCTAGTGCCATCCATTAATACATTATTCCTAGACCTTGAAAGTATTCTATGGTGTGTTTCTTCTTCCAGCTTGGTCTGTATGATAGCTAATGTAGTGTAGTAGTTAAACTAATGGACTCGGACTTCCAAAATCTGAGCTCTAGTCTCTAATGAGCCGTGCATACAAAATGAGTGACCCAGCCAATCTTTCTCAGTTTGACCTATGTCACATGATTGTTCTATGAGAGAAGTGGGGAAGGGGAGAACAATATATGCTTTCTTGAGCTCACACCCCCAGCTCTGCTTTAACTATCAGCACCAACCTTTGATTCCTTCCATGGTTGTTTGTGATTTTCTGCAAATACATTCTGTTTCTGTCACACTGGTTTTTATGAGTGTGTGAAAAAGTTAGGAAACAATGTACAAAACCACACCAGCTTCTTGTTAATGATTCCTCTTTGTGGGGTGAGATGTCCAGCCATTCTTTTGTTCCCTTGTCATTTCACATAATGAGTACTTGCTTTAACTATAAAAGGGCAGTTGATTTTAAGGTAAGTATATTTGGCTCCTCTGGGGAATATGCTTCAGACTTGCGGATCTATAAAGTGAGCACATGCAATGTCTACAGGGCATATCTCATGTTGATATTTGGAGTGTTTCTAATTATAATGAGTTGGAAATGATTTGGACATTGAGAACCATGCTTTTACAGTGGATGTGGTGAAGTGGGATTAACCATAATTGTTGCAGTTTACAGAGTTCTGACTGCAAAAAATAAAAATAAAAAACAGTGTGTTATCTGCCTTAAAACAATTAGGAGAACCACAAGTGTGCATTCCCCAAAATTCCAGAGAATGCAAACTTGAATTGAACAACTACTGCCGAGAATCACCAAAGTTGCTTTATTACCTTTTTTCCCCCTTTTTTTGCCTGTCATTTATGATGAAGTCTTCTGTTTTGCACAGCTTGCGGAAGGAAATGCTGTTAGCATTAAAACCATGGCTTCCTTTTTACAATCTGAGCCATCCTAAAGACCTCAGAGCTTTAGATACTTGTGGTCCTCCACAGTCACTAAAATCAATCAGAAACACCAGTTTAATGTAACTGCACTCAAACAGGTCAAATGGCAATAGCCTGTGAGAGGTTTTTCTCGGTTGCTGCTTCACAGATGTAACAAACAGGAGGATGTTGTACCCAGTTCACTGAGATCTTGAAGGGCAAAATCGTTAGATCCTTCTCAATTTGTCCTGATGAAGAGTGTATGTACAAACCCTGCTGGAATTCCTGTTCCTTAAATAAATTCTGTTTTGCACCTATCATTACGGTTGCGCAAGAACATTACCTTGTCCACATTGCTGATTCACAAAGAGCTTTCCTTTTCCCACTGCTCCAAATCTGGCTCAAAGAAAATACCAACCTGCACAAAAATTCATAATTATTACAAAACGTGTATTTTGTCGGGAAAATGGGATGGAATGGTGATTTTTGTTGTTGTTTAAAAATAGCAGATAAATGCAGAAATCAGCAGAATGGACATCTTCACGAACATATACAAAACTGATAGGAAATAGAAATATTCATTTGATTTGTAGCCCCTCTTTGCTCATGAACAAGGCCCACAATATGGTTTAAATGTGGTATAAATAAAAACACAGTAAACTAGACTATTAAAACCATGTTAGACAAGTTAACCACCCAGTAAAAGCTCTGTCCTTAGCTTTTAGCAAAATCCTGCCTGAACTGAAGGGTCTTTGTCCAGTAGCAAAAAAATAGACTGTAAACCAGTACAAGTATTAAGATCTTCAGGGTACAGCTTTCTGTCACTACTGCTACCCTCGCAAGGACATTCTCAAGAGAGAACCTTCTTTGTGGCTGCTCTCAGATTGTGGAACTCCCTTCCATGAGAAATCCAGTTAGCCCACTTCCTGTTCTCTCTCTCCTGGCAGGTGAAGACATTTTTATTCAGACAAGCTTTTGGATCTTTTTTCAAATTCAGATTTTTTTAAAAAAAAAATAATTATGGAGCTGTCATGTAAAGGAGTGTGCTGTGTTTTTTAATCTGTATTTTTTAAAAAAATCTTTTTTAAGTTAAGTGCTTATATTGTTTTTAAGCATATTTTAATAACTAAACTATTTAATTTCTTTTTAACTTTTATAAATTAAGTGTTTTAGTAATATCTTTTTAGACTCTTGGAAGCTACCTCAGATCCCATTTGAGAGAAGGGTGAGATATAAATTTAATTTAAAAAAAATAAACAGAGTCTCCTGTCTATCTCTGCCTGAACTAATCTTTTAACTTCATAATTAGGAAAGATCTACTGAAGATTTGTCAGAAGCCTTTATTTGCTTATAATATTCATATTTTACCCTTCATCTGATGAGCTCTAGACTGTGAAAAAGGACTATACTTGTTTTATCTACACAACAGTCCAGGGCATAAGTAGTGCCTCTGAGTTTTGTGGCTGATAAGGGAATTACACTCACATACCCCTGGTTTGATGCTATACCTACTGCACCACATTGTCTCTAGGTTTTAGTATCTTCCAGAATTGTAGAACATTTTCTGCCTTTGCTAGGTAGAAGTTTTCTGGGACCTCTTTCTGTTCTACAACTGGACCTACTCATACCATCCACAGATTACTCAGAAACAGATGATAGATGGTATCCTTGCACTAGAAGGAGGGATCATAATTTCAGAATGGTCCCCAGTGTTAATTTGCCTCCACATGTAGCAAACGAACATACCACATAATGGACCACTCTATCCAATACATGCAGGAAACATGTTCTGATGTGGGAGAGCATGCGACACACCCACATACGTGTCTGAAAAATGGTAGAGCCCAGAATTTTTCTCACCTCTGTCTAATGCTGCATTCTGTATGATATGTAGAACAGCTAAGAAGGGAAAATGCCTCTTACATCAGATAAGTTGTGCTATTTTCAGAGACTTGCTGATTTGTTTCAGTATGGCAAATCAGAAGCTGAAGAGCATTAATATTAACAGAGAAAAGATTTGATTGGAGACCATTCTTTCAGTGGGAAATACCTCCATTAGAGAAACATACTGTGGAGAAAGGTGGGGGAAAGGTAATTATAGAAAATGGTGAAACCAATTTTTAAAAAATCTTATGCAGCATTGTTGAAACAATTATCACAATTCAGTTCTATGCATGGCTACCCCAGTGTGTCAAGCATGCAAAACACAGTATAAAAACACAGCCCTCTAATTTTTATACCTTCTCCTTGTGTAACCAGTTTGATTACCTTGCCTCTTGCCTTTTAAATACTTTTTTTAAAAAAAAAAATTAAAGGACAGGGTATTTATCACCTTTACATTCATTGCATGAAGAATCGGGTTTCCCTACTTAGCACTGAAAGAGTGCCTCTTCTCTCCACTCAGGCGACTCCATTTTGGATCATTGTGTCAGTTTGGATCATTGTGTCAAAGAGGACATAAAACCTATCTGGATCATTTTAGATGTGTTGATGACTGCTTTACAAATCCTAGTAATCAGGTACTGAAAAAGTTCTTTTCACCTAGGAAGAATATTGATAAAGATCCTGTGGTATGATCTCCTTTGGTGAAAATTGCATGTTGTACAGATAAATTCCTTGAGAGTTCTGAATAGTTGTTGCAGGTTCTGCTGTTTGTTATGGCATCATGCACCTGCTTAGAAATCTGAGCTCACTGTCAAATCAAGTATTATTCACTTATTCATTTACTATTTTTCCATATCTCCAGTAATCAAATCTCATCTAAGCCTAGCATTACCAGTAAAGGCTCTGAAAATATTCCAAAGGCCATTTTTATTTCAGAAAAAAGGTGTCATTCAAATATGAAAGCCATTATTACTCTTTAGAACTGACATCCCATGACCTCAGAAGCCACTGTGTCCACACACCTTACAACAATCTAATGCACTTAATGTTACATTTTAGCTGGCTTGATTTAAACAAGCATAATGGAATACATTCAGATTTCATTCCTGTGGCAAACAGTGTAAATATTTTAAGTTCAATTCTGATTAGCTATTCTGGGTTTTCTAGATATGGACGTAATAGAATAACATGAGAACATGATCAAGTCTAAGTAGAAAAGTTTGTTGCATTGTATACTAAAATACCTTGCATTTGGTTGAATTATTGCATCAAAGCAAAATAGTTTGCTTCCTTATTCTGATCTGCAGCTCTTGCCAGTTTCGTACTTGAACGATCAACTAGCAAAGCTCCACAGCTCCCAAATGTTTCATAGACTTATTACACTTGGAAGTGATACTTTATTTCTCAAAAGAACTACAGTTTCTTTTAGTGTGTTGCAATCCTCACAGGCATAAGATGATAAAAAATATATAATTCAATTTTAATTCATGCTAGCGCAAACTAATAAAATTCCATGAAAATGCTAATGCAGTGAAGGATTAATTCAACCTGGCATTGCAACAGAAGCCACAACAAAAAAGCATGTCCTAATGAAATAACAGCTTATGCTTGTCCCTATTGTTGTCTAACAAGGAGAGGACCAAAAGCATATCAATCACAAACCAGGAAAATATGTCAGCTGAAGCCACAGTGACGAAGAATTGACCTGCTATATGCAAAGGAAGGTCTATTATTGGATTACAAGACAGGATCTCAATACAAGTTGCCAGGCGGGCCATTTGGTATCTCCTGTTGAACAATAATAAATTAAGATGGACAGGGATTTCTTTTCTTTTTCGAAGTTGCAATGACATCTGTCATTTTTATGAGTCAGAAATCAAGTGGCACCACTCTGTCTGTAAGGATTTAACATTTGATGGATTCCACAACTCATGATCATTGAAACAGTGCCATAAATGTGGTGTTTCTGACAAGCAGTGGCTCTGGAGTCCATTTTGCACTAGGTTCTTGTATAAGAATCAGTTCCATTTGCCTTTTCCTGGAAAAATTAGCTCAGATTGTATTTGTTTAGTTTTCATCTGCCTTCCTCCAAGGAACACCAAGTGACCTCAGAACTTGGAAGTAACTAATGAGATGAATGATCTATTTCCAATTAATTCTTCTTTCTAATAGTGATTATATGATTACCCTACATTGCTATTGTAATTTAACAAGGAGATGGCACTTTTCTAGTTATGGGATTTTGGCCTCATTATATGGTCAAAGAATAATATGGTTCAGATATGGACTTATGCTCTACTTCATGCTTCTGAATGAAAAAAAAATTCAGATATAACAAAAAGTAATCATTCTTGTTACTTCTGAAAAACAAGAGATACTCTTTTTTGGACAATGTTAACTATAATGGTAACTAATTAGAAGGGCCTTGGAACTATAAATGTAACTACCTTTTTGTAGTCACTTCCTTGAATTAACCCAACAAAGTTCCTCATGCAACACATTGATTTACCAAATTCACTGTTGCAGGATACAGTGAGTAGGCAGTATGCCACTGAATGCCAGTTGCAGGAGAGTAAGACTAGAATCTCAAGTCCTCCAGTGAAGCTGAAGGAGGAAGGAGAGATTCAGGACAAATCTAAAAAAGGTACCTCTTCGCAAGAATACAGTCAGACTGTGGAATTCAAGATGCAGTAATGTGATGACCACCAACCTGGATGGATTTAAAAGATGATTTAAGGTTAACAGTTACTCATAGTCATGATGGCTATATGTTGCCTCCAGTATCAAAAGATGATATACTTCTATATAGCGATGTGAAAAATTAGCAGTTTTACTCTTGTTGAGTTTCTTAGCTCCCACCAGCATTCTCATTCTGTCCTGTTTCTGTATGAGATAGCAAGTCTGCTCCCCCTGTTATAACGAAATTTGCAAAAAAAAAAAAAAATTGTGTGCGTTTTTCAGATTTTTGCATCTGAAAGTGTGTTCGCTCACTTTTTTATAAAAAATGTACATATTTTTGTTGGTGGTAACTGCCATAAAGTCAATTTTGATTTATGGGAACCTTATGGATGGGATACCTCCGGGTCACCCTATCCTCAAGCGCCCTGCTCAGGTCTTGCAGATTCAGGGATGTGTCTTCCTTGATTGAGTTTATCCATCTGCAGTGTGGTCTTTCCTCTTTTAATAGTGCCTTCTGCCTTACCAAGCATTGTTTTCTTTTCTAATGAATCATGTCCTCTCATAATATGGCCAAAGTTTGACAACTTCGCAGTTTAGCCATCTTGGTTTCTAGGGATTGCTCAGACTTGATTTGTTCTCGGACTCATTCAGGATATCTGTAGAGAATCAACTCATTTGAAAAGTGCCACTTTTCAAATGAGTTGATTCTCTTCCTATCAATAGTATCAGCAGTAATGTATTTAAGTCTTTTACTCCAAGTCTCAAGTCTCTACCTTCAAGCCTCAAATCGAGTCTCAAGTCCTTGCAAGATACTTTTAAGTCAAGTCTCAAGTCTGGAAGCTAACTTTATACCCCAACCTGTATTCCAGAATTTGTGGATAGGGTCAAATGAAGTCAGTTTTAACAATTTAAGTAGAGTCAGCCCTCTGCTTTTGTGATTTTGCCATCTGCAGCTTCAGAAGTGGGGAATAGGATCCTTCTTACTTTCCATTTCCAAAGCTGGAGCATTTTTCAGAAGTGGGGAATAGGATCCTTCTTATTCCCCATTACTGAAACTTCAAGAGCTTTAGAAGGAAGGATCCTTCCTCCCCAAGCCCACTGCCTAAAACATTTGCTTGTTTCTCTCTGAGATACGTGCCATGCACTCTAGGCATGAGTCTTGCCTTCTGCTCTTAGGAAAAGTTTTAGAAAGCTCTCCCTATATTTGGTGGGGACAGGCTGCCGAGCAGACCTCAACCCCACTTCAAGCCCATTGCCTAACCCATTTGCTGTTCCTTCTGAGAAATGTGTCCACACTTTGGGCTTGAGACAGATCATCATGTGACCAGTGAGATGTAAGGTTTCTGGATGAATGTGTTATGTTACTGAACCAAGCGCAGCAAGTTAGTCACTAAAAATATGCAAGTCTCAAGTCAAGTTGAGTCAGTGTGTAATTTTTGCTGAGTCAAGTCCAAGTCGAGTCACTGAAGCGACTTATGTCTGACTTGAGTCCGAGTCAATCAGCTCGAGTCTATATCACTGAGTATCAGTATCAATAATAGCCTTTATTATAGGCACACTTTAAATACATATACAAGTTAAAATAACACTTT
Organism: Iguana delicatissima; assembly: GCA_948472985.1. Classification (NCBI taxonomy): domain Eukaryota; kingdom Metazoa; phylum Chordata; class Lepidosauria; order Squamata; family Iguanidae; genus Iguana; species Iguana delicatissima. Next base: position 581,025 of record CAOKZL010001955.1, on the reverse strand, counting down.
TTAAAAAAAACATAGCATACAATTTAAAATGGATAATGCTATTTACAGATATGTTAATTATTAGAGAACAGTGTAGCAATAAAAAACAAAGATATTAAATGAATTCTTAAAGAATAAAAAATTTCTAATGTCCTTTTTATTATTATCACACAAACGAGAAACATGCAAAATGCGAAGTATAGGAATGTTAATTAAAAATTATAAAAACAACCAGAAATTTAATAGACATTGAGCATTGTTAAACATATTCATGCATCACAATCTTATGGGTTTTAGCAGCAGAAAAAAAAAGAACTTTGCCACTGCTTCCATTATGCTTTTCTCAGAATTTCCTAATAAGTACATCAGGTACCAGTTAAGAGGTCTGCCTGGGAACCTAATTAGGAGAGGTGAAATTAATCTCAATCCCTCATCCTTGTAAAAGGAACAGAAAAATAAAACATGTGTTAGAGACTCTAGAGAAACGTCTCCACAGGGAAAACATGTTCCTTATAAAGGATTCCCCTGAAACAGCTGTCTAATACTGCAGAGGGGATAACACTGAATTATGGTTTGGTGAACTCAGTACAGTATTTTGGAATAGTCAGATTTTGTAAATAATATGACCCCTGCACCAGGATTAAACTGCAGCCTAGACTAATAGGAGAACAAGTTGTATGAACAGTGAATACAGAATATTGTAAATCAATATCTTTAATGCAGTACACCAAAATCAGCAGAGCTCTAGTCAAGTCTTGTGTGACAAGAAAATTAACTGTGAGTCCCAATCTCTGCAATTTTTCTCTAATATTTTTAGACTAGAGGGTAGAGTAAGTATCTTTAATCACAAGATATGGGTAACCAGACTCAGGGCCTGCATAGAAGAGCTTCAGCCAATACCTTAGGACCCAATTCCAGGCAGTGCATTCAATTGAGGGACAACCAGCTTCATGCCATAGGACAGCTGATGGCACACAGTTTGGCATCCCGAACAATTTCCAAAGGTAAGCTGAAAGGACCCATTTTAGCATTGAGGAGAACCTCAAAATCCATATTGGAATGCCAAAAAGCAATTGTGGCAGCACCTTAGCCCAAAACACCCCAATTGTAGCAGGTAAAAAAGAAACGAACTAATGCATTAGCACTATTTGATGCACTGGGTGGCAGCAAACGACTGGGACACCCATCCACTGACTGATTGAAAGATTTCTCCTAGGTACTTAAATTGTTTAACTTACTCTAAACTATGCCTATTTACAATCCAGTTGGACAAGGTTTGGTTCCTAGAGAAACCCAAAATTTTAGTTTTAGTGTAGTTGATAGTTAAACAGTTTCCTGTACAATAACCCAAAAAGGCTCCCAGCATTCATTTCAAACCTACTTTAATAAATAAAAGGAGGACAGCATCATCTGCATACAAAAGTGGGGGAATTCTGACCAAGCCCAGTTTAGGCGGATGGGAGGCCTCCAAAGAGATATAAGTAGGGAAATCATTAAAATATAGGTTAAATAATGAAGGTGCTAAATACAACCTTGGTGCACACCCTTTTCAACAGCGATAGTATTATCTTGGATACCACATCTCACTTGTATAATGGTATTCCTGTATAAATTCATAATTAACCATAGTAATCTGCTGTCGATAGAGGAGGCAAGGAGTTTGGCCCATGTGTCCCTCTGAGATAGATCAAAGACTGATTTCAGATCAATAAATGCAACATACAAACTGTTGCTATGAGATCTAGAATATTTCTCAGCCAAACGATTTAGGATCAAGTTTGTTCATCACCAAGGATGTCCCCAGCCTCCAACAAGTCAGAAGAACTTGGACATTATTAAGAAACTGGACATAGAGTTTGCTCACAACAGAAAATAAACTTATAGGTTGATAGTTAGATGGATTGTTCCTATCTCTTTATATATTTATATATATATATATATAAAAATGGAGATTACAATTGCCTGGGACTAGCTGGCACATAGTTTAGGTCTCTGATTAATGAAGATGAAATGAGTTGCAAATAGAGGTGCCCAACATGTTATGTTTGTTTTCAGGACCTCTGGCAAGATTAACTTGGGCTCTGGCACTTTATCAGCTTTCTTCACTATCCAGTTTTCACAACCATACATAGAAACTAGCAATGGTATGGACAATCCTAACTTGAGTATTCAAAGTTTTCTGGTCATGCATATTTTTAGAATACATGCCCAGTTTTGTGCACATTTTTCCTTCCAGAGGTATGGATTTTTGAAGCAAGATTTATTCCCTTCAATTAGCAGGTTCGGAAGGTGCAATATCAATATTTCTGTATGGATAGGTAAATTCAAAAAAAAATGTTATACACATTGCTAGGGAACTTGAAAGAAAATATGATATTTAGGAAATAATTTTGATCTGTAGGATTGTTAAATGTCAGAAAATCCATTTTTTCAGCTGGGAATCAAATGTGGTGAATATTCTTTTCATCTCTATTGCAGTCATGCCCTGCTTGTGGGTTTCCAATAGTCACGTGATAATCGAAAACTAAATGCTATAGCAAATAGGCTGTTGATCCTAAATAACCAAATCAAAACACTCCTTCTTGTTCACTAGCAACAGGTGTTCAAAAGGCAATTTAATTGAGGTTGTTTTTTTTTAAAAAAAAAGGTACAAACAAGTCACAGTATATGTTGTGAGACTATGAAGAGTTTCAGAGCTTAAGTCTTCAGTTTAGTCAGTAGTAATTACCCTGATGCCCCTCAGATGTTTTGAACTAGAACACCCACAGGCTACCAGCACTACAGGATTATTGGAACTGTAACCAAAGCATCTGGAAGGCACCAAATTGTCTACACGAGAGTTAGGTAGTGTTTGCCACTTTCTGAAAATCTTGCAATTGTCTTTGTATTCGTTTTTTGACGGTGAGGATGGAAAAAATATTTTAAAATTTTCAAAAATGAGTACAAACAAGTTTTGAGAGCGCTGGGAATTCTAGATGGGTGAGAATCTTCACAGTTTGGGATTCATCTGTGTAAATAATACACAATTTTTTGCACAGAATCCAGTATTCATTCCTTTTTGTACAAAAGACAGCATTTCCGCACATAAGATAGCATTACACAGAATAAATCCAGAATTGTGACCAGTCTTCAGACTCTCCTCATTTTTGACAGTTTTTATGCAGCAGGGATTAAAATGGAAAATTCTTTGTTCTTGCTTGGACAAATGAAATGTACAAAGATTTACATTCCTAGTTGTAGGTCTGGACCTGCATGAAGTGGAAGTGCCTTTTCCTTCACTCTTTTTTCATCACAACCTACCTCAATCAAATGTTAGTTCCATCACACTCTGTTGCTTGGTGAGTTGTTAGCATTGTAAGATTAGGAAGAAGTTTGATCTCAGTTTAAGTCCTAATCTGTTTCTTTTCTGACGAGGTGTGTGGCTTACTGTGTTGTACTACAGTTCAGATGCTCTCTGCACATGCAACAGACTTTGCTGCATGCATATTCTTCTCATGAATTTCTGTTCACGACAACCTCAGGAACAACTTTGCCTTTACAACTTCACTGAAAGTCATAGAGCTGATTCCAGCTATGCATGCCACGGGGAGTGGCATGTTCACATCAGAGTGCCAATAGAGTTTTAGAGCAAGAGGTGATTGTTTTTGCTTTTCTCCCTTTTTTTGGTGTTAGTTGGCTTGCTGAATGGATGCCAGGCATGGTATGCGTTCACAAATCCTGTGGCAGAAGGAGAGGGAAAATGTTTTGGCTGTTTCCATTCATGTGAACCACATTAATTGCCTTTGCCTGTCAAAACTGATTTTTTATTATTAAAGGATTAAACTTGAATTTCACACACACACACACACACACACACACACACACACGTGTTGTCTTCACAGAAGCTATACAACATGTTACAGAAAACAAATATCAGTTGTAATTTTTAGACATCCTTGGCCCTTGAACTATTAAGCCGTGAATGGTTGCTGTTTAGACAAATTTCTACATTAATGCTTATGACACTGTAACATAGGTCGCTGCCCCAATAAGTAATTCTCATCCCCAAGAAACTTACAGTTGAAATTTTGACTAGAGGCTACAAAAGGAAAAGAAGGTCCTGCCCCCTAAGCATATTGCCAGATATTATGTGATTTCATGTGGAAAGGTACTTTCAGGACTTTCATAGCCTGGAAGAATTATCATCACTGTGTATGATGACTGTAAAATCACCAATTTCTTTTTTTTTTCAACTTTTTTTATTTACCCACTTTTATCACCAATTTCTTATGCACAACAACTTTTTTCTCTGAATAGTTCTTGTTGTCAACTGTTTCAATCACAAGAATATCTTGTCAGTATATTATTAATTCCAATACAGTCATGTGGAGGCCACCAAGAAACACTTTGTGTGCCAAGAGTTTCATAAGAAAGTGTTATATTTGTAAGCTGCTTGCTATATACATTAGGTTGATACTCAGACAATCATCTGTTGTTGGACACCAATAGCTTCACCCAAGGTGGTGTAACCAATATGTGGAGTGCTGAGGAGAGCTGCATTAGGATTGTGGGAGAGCCACAGGATTCTCATCCCTGATACACCCCAACATGTACTGTTACATACCTATGTATATTATCTATGCCAGGAAGATGATTGTCAGGTCCCTAGAGTTTTCCATTTCTACAAGTTACAGCTATTGCTTGGAATGTGCACTACTGTGCAAAGTATTTCCACATGCTGTAGGTAAACTGCTGGAACAAATAGAACTAGAGGCTGCCGTCATGAGTTCAACTACATTATTGGTTTTATTGAAGTCAGTTGGACTGACCACAGTACAAGCATACAGGATTGTAGCCCATATGTACATCCCTGGCGGAGGGATCACCACCCCCAGTTTCTGGAATTTAAAAAAGAAAAAAATCACAGCAGTTCTACCACCCCTATCCTCAAATGCCATTATCATACTCATTACAGCACCCACTGTGTGTGTTTAGGAGCTCATACCTCCTGTACTATCCCAAGCATAGTGCCAGGCTTCTGTTGATCCAATAAATTTATGTTCTTCCTTGGTCCCACTGAAACTCTTTCCATGGTTATTACAGCAAGACATTACGTAGGTATCAGTCCACTGCATATACATAACTGTTTTAATACTGTAGAGATATAAATTTTCTTCTTGCAGGCAAGGATAAATTTTTTCATTTTTATCCTCACTGCAAGAAAGTCATTGAAAACTGCATTTTTTGAAGACTATTCACAGTTTGAGACTTGTTCTGTGCAAACAGATGCATGCAGCCTTTTTGTACAAAGCAAGTTTCCTTTGCAGACAAAAAGAGCATTTTCTGCACAAACAGTTTTCTTTTTTCAGAAAAATGCTGTTGTCTTTGCAGAATTTGTTTTCTGCTAAAAAAATGTTCATTTACACAGATGTCCTGAGCTACAGAGATTGTCATCCGTCTAGGATCCTCTTTACCTGGGGCATTCAAGAAATTTGGGGGAGGTGTAACATTTTTTTAAATATTCTTTCCATCCATAGTTGATAGCTTTGAATCAGCTGATTATCAAATCGCCTTCCGATTTTGACGGTCACCAACAAAAGCTCAACATCACAGGTCTTTAAAAACAACAAACGGGCTTATACAGGATTGTTCTCTGCTCTTATTCAGCTACCCATGCAGCACAGAGGAGTTAATTTTTTGCACAACTTGTCTAATGATATGGATACTCAACTATCTAAAGCACCAGTTTATACCATCTTTAGGCTTAGAGTGGGACAGGGTCTAAGTGGATGCACATGATAGTTCTCTGTCTCCATCCAGATAGTCATGCAGCTTTCTAGTACCAACATGCCCAGACCATCCAACTGGGGCTAGAAAGTTTACATGACCAGCTGGCCAGAGACAAGGGAACTGCCATGCAGAACCACTCAGCCTATCACTATAAGCCGAAGGATGGTGCAAATTGGTACTTAGATATATGGATATCTATAGACAGCAATGATTGGAGGAGGGAACTGAGTTTATTTGCTTTTCATGCATATATTTGGAAGAGCTGAACATCCTCCCTGCAAATCCCAATGAAATTGTGCCCATAGTTGCTTCAATGGATAAAATCTAAACATATTTTATTGCAAACAGACCAGTGTGGTTTTTATGTTATCTGAGAGGGCAAGACAGTGTGGGACATCAGAGTTATTTTAGTCATACCCCAGAACATCAAACACGCTTGCCAAAAGTGAGTGTATCAGCTTTATACGGCTGAGAGATTTAGTTTTTATCTAAATGTCCTATAAGGAAGAAAGTGCTTACCACTGTTTCTGCCTGTTGGGATGAATCTGCCATTCTGTTGACATATGCTATAGATTTAATTTAATGCTGTGGTTTAGATGTCTCTTTAGATAAATTTCAGCGAAAATCTACACTAAGAAGAGTTTGAGCTGTTTCAATATTTATGGAGTTTAAAACACAAGGATAAGAGAGGAAACATCATAATTGAAACAACATTTGTGTATATAATTGCTGTGAAAGTTTCTGAAGCTGGTGGGTTGGTAGGTTGCCCTGCATATTAACAGGATTTGAGAAAGGTTCAAATAGATCTGTTTTAATTATAGCTCTTTATCATATTTATTATCCATGAAATCCTCTTTTCTCCCTCCCTCCTTAATTACAAGATTTAAAGTCTTAGACTTAAACCACTTTCATTTTCCTTCTTTTCTTGTATGGTAGGCATATTGGCGATAACATCTGTGGAAATTGGAGTTGTGGCAGTGAAATCCATTAACAGCAATTATTATCTAGCCATGAACAAGAATGGAAAGGTCTATGGATCTGTAAGTATATTTCACTTTCTTGGTCCCACCTCCTACTGTTCAGGCATACATAGTCCAATTGCATTTGGCTCAGGTTATTTTTGGGAAAACATATTTAAGGAATTGGATTGCAAGAGAAGATATTGATTTGTATTTGCCATTTTATGAAGTTTGCCTTATACTAATAACCTATTCAATTTTGCATGGGCAGACACTGGCTTTCCAGTGTGTTTCAGACAGGAGTCCTTCTCATGCCACCTAGAGATGGCAAGGGGCCTAGACACACTACACAATTATAGCCCTTTTATTCCACTTTAACTGCCCTGGTTCCATCCTATGGAATCCCGGTGCTTGTAAATCTAGAGAATTCTAAATGCCCCCCCAGCATTCCATTGCTTGTTACCATAGTAGTTAAAAGTAGAATGTAACCCTATAATTGTATGCTGTGAATGGGCCCAAAGACTGAACCTGATACGTTAAGCAGCCACATCATGCAATCTACAACCGAACTATGGATCTTCCTCACTTTCTGTCTGATCCTATTGCATAATTGTCTACTCTCGGTATTGTTTATTCACCAAGGTCTCAGGCAGAGGAATTTTCCAACACCTTCTGCTAGGTTCTTTTAACTGGAAATGGCATGATAGAACCTGGAACATCAGCATTACATGTTCAGTGTTCTGCCGCTGAGCAATAGAGCGTTCCTTCCCCACTTCCCACTTGGGCAGGGAAAGCCTCACTGGGGATTCATATGAGCAGCTGCATGGGGGACAGAGTGCTGTCTTCCTCCATATGGGAGGATGAAAAATGTGTCTTAATTATTTCAGTAAATGTTTATATTTGCTCCTTGAATTAAGTCTCCAAAAATATAACATCATTTAAACTTCACTGCTTCCCATAAAAATAAATACCTGTCATTCAGAAGCTCCACAGCCTAGAAACCATGATGTGACATTTTTAAAGCTGACATCCAGCTGCATTATTATTATTATTATTATTTTAAAAAAACTTTCTCAGGTGCATGGTCAGCCTTTCTGAAGTTTTCTTCATTATTCATTTACCAAGCTGACTCTGATTTGTTCTGTTAGGATAGTAGCATAATCACATAGTTAGAAATCAGGAAAAAATGCTTATGTTTGAATAACGCCAATTAGTAATAACAAAAGAGGAATGATACATACTGATGCCCCACTGAGTGCTGTTCCATGAGTCCCAAACTGTGGAAAAGATGGGATATAAATGGTGGTGGTGGTTGCAGTGATGATGATGATGATGATGATGATGATGATGATGATGATGTAGAGTGGGGTGTATGTAGAGCCATTCTTTCCCCCTCTAAGTTGATTTGTGACCATCATTGGTAGTAATTTGTTACATCCTTGCCTCACTTTTAAGTGTTACAGTGACCACTGCAAGATTCAGTAGTACAATTATAAAAAGTACTTCAGACCGTCAAAATATATTGGACCAAATCCTCAGTGCTTATAAATTAGGACAGTTCCAGTTCTATGACAGTCTACTCAGAAGTGTGTCTCACTGAGTTCAATGGGACTAGCTCATAGATAAATGTGTATAGGATTGCAACTATACATATGTTTATTTTTCTTATTTAAGTCATACTTTAAATTGGCATAAATCAGGGGAAACCTTTTCTTTGATGGCCAGATGACAACAGGAGGCGAAAAGAAGATTGGAGTAGTTATGAGCCCTTTTGCTTGCATGAACTTTACCTATTCAGGAGAAGACTGCGTGATGAGGAGCTGGCTACCTGACGTGGTACATGGAGATGTAAGGGTGATTGAAGCAATGAGCTTCAATTGTTGTCCTGTCCTCTCCCTCTGAGAGACCCATAGGGTGGTGGTTTCCTATACCTGCCATAAACAGTAGTTCAGGGTTAGTAGTTAGTGTCAATTAACTGAAGTAACCTGGGCCCATGCGCCAGAGGTTTCCTATATGCTGTGTATTTGATCTAGAGATTAGGCTCACAGACTTGAAGTTTTCCCACATATGAAATAAACAGTAGTACAGAGTCAGACCTTTGTGTCACCTAACTGGAGCAACTAGAGAAAAGGGGGGAAATGCAGCCCATGAGCCTCATGCAGGCCCAAGGGCCCACCCCCAAAATTAGGGGGGAAATCCAAAAGATGTGTTTGCTCCCAAACACACCCTAATAGTGAGGGAGGCACTTTGGGCACACTTTGGACCTTCCAGAGCAATATTATGCCCAGGGAGGTTGTTGTTACGGTAGGAAGTGACCGAGAAGTTGACTTCCAGAGCTGAAATGTGGTAAAATCATTTTCTGCATTCCTAGGAGTTGTTCGGGGAGGATTTTTTTTTTTTTTTTTTTTGAACTCATATTCTGTTAAATAGACTACTAGAGAGTCTTATTACTTACCACAGAGAAAGCAACATGCTTATATAAACAAGTATAATTGATTAATCAAATTGATAAACCTGCAGTTCTATAAATTAGGCATCCAGCCATGAAATCTTTATGCCCACCTGTTGCCTTTCTACAATCCAGTTGTTCAACGTAATTACAGCAATGATCAATCAATAGAAAGTTAGCAAATTAAAATTTATGCAAGTGCCATTGATTCATTTAGTCTCACTGGGATGAGCAGTTGGATTTTGGCCTTAATATTTACAACTCTCAGAAGAGTTGTAACAAAATCCAGCATGAATGGACTTATCAGGGGGTTTTCTTTCCGTTTCCCATAAGTCAAACAAAAGAGATCCTGCCAGCAAAAATAGTATTTAAAAATCTGTTTCTCTCCAAAAGGCCCTCAAATGCAGAAGAACAACAGGATCCACAGTCATGATTTACTGTGGCTGACTGGAATTGAGATCAAAATACCATTGTCAGGACTTTTTCCCTTGTTGGCTATGGGATGTGGAACATTTCGTACCCTTGCACCAAAGCCATGATTAACAGGTTATTCTAGCATGGTTTCCAGGATATATTAGTTAGATTTTTTTCATTCCCATCAAGACCTCCTATGGTTGGACTCAGGCTGCTATGGTATAGCGGTTTGGCTTTTATAAGCAGATGGATATGAAAAATAGCCTCAATAAATTTTTTCTAACACTCTCAAACATTTCCAGCATAGTTTTTCAATAAGATATGAACCATGTGCAAAACCTGTGCTAAAGCTCAGTAATGACAAAACCCACTCATGGATTTGGTGCCCAGTTGACCATGTGAGTTATTCACATGTATCTGTGGTATGTCTGTTTCATGAGAAAGGATCCTGGAGCCAGAGTAGACCTGGATTCTGGACCTGAAAGAAACAAACCAATGGAATCAGATCAAATTTTCTTTCAGCTTGCACACTTGGTTGATTGATTTTTAAAAATGAAAGCAAATTTTACATGGTAATCCTTTTATATAATAAAAGCACAGACTTGTAGTTGAATTGATTACCAAATGTTGTAAGACCTCAAGGCCAAACCAGATGCAACGTTAAATGCATAATTAGAAAGTGCATCCATTTGTGCATGTAGTTGTTTTTTTTTTATTAATAGCAGGTGTAGGGATGGTGAATTACATTCAGAATGTAGTTGAGGATTCTTGAAAAATTGGAGCACAAGCTGATCTCATGTGCACCTTTCCAATATTAAAACATAGCTATCCAGATAAAGTTGCACTTTAGCCAATGTTAGCACTCAGTTCTTGGCTCAAAAATTTATCAGATATGTTTCTGAACTGCATATTTGGAAGTATATTTAAACACAAATGTTGCCATTTTAAAAACATTTAAAATTATTGTTGTCAGAAGGGGATTTGAACACAGATGAAATGTGTAGTGATGCCTGAGCCTCCCCAACCCATCTTAATGGACTGCAACTGCATCAGCCGAAAAAGGTCTGTTCAGATGCTGATGGGGGTACAAGGACAGTCATGTTTCCAGCCCCCTCCCACCAGCAAATGAGGTTGTGACAATCAAAAGCAGGACCCCTGCCACAATTCCTTGTGGCAGCCTCCCTCACTGAAGGGAAGGAGAGAGAGGTCTGGTAATGTGACCCCCCCACCTGATATTGCTGGCATTAAAGTGGACTTGGGCATTCAAGGCTGTGAGACATTACTTTAGTTAGGCATAGACAACTAAGTAGCCAGTGTAGAATGTCTTCATCTGCTTTTCAAGGGCTGGCAGTCAAAGGCAACTGGGGTCTGAAGGGCAATCTGTAAGAGGTTCAAAGGCAACCTCTACTCACAGTCCAAGTCTGACTTTAAAAAAAAAAGACACCCCCCCAAAAAAAAATAAGAAAGGGGAGCAGGGGCCTTGAATAGGCACATCCGCAGTTAGTGACTGGACAGCAGACTGATCAAGCATGCCAGTCATGTAGTCACAGTGTTCCCGACTGTGGTGAAATATATTGGATTTCTATTTAAGTTATAGTAATTCATTCTAAACATGCATCTATATATACAAATCATCATAGACCTACTTTATGCAAATTGGTGTCCTCTATTGGCCTCTTTTCTGGTAACATATTTCCTTCTTGAAGTCAATCAAAATTATGTGTCCTACTAGCGTTTCACATGGACAGAGGAGCTTGTTACTCTCAAGGCAAATGCCCCTGGCCATAGTTTTTCCCTTCCAAACACTGATGGGGCAGTGTAGGATACACTGTGTAAAAGAGGTAACTGCACATCAACAGTCAAGTGAAAATCAACCTGGAGGAAAACATGCAAATTGCCAGCATGATTTTGCATCTATTAAATTGTGATCTTCTCTCTCCCTGTGTATTTTTGTTTTCAAACAGAAGGAGTTTAACAATGACTGTAAACTAAAGGAGAGGATAGAAGAAAATGGATACAATACATATGCATCATTCTCTTGGAAACATAACGGAAGGCAAATGTTTGTGGCCTTGAATGGAAGAGGAGCCACAAGAAAAGGACAGAAAACCAGAAGGAAAAACACCACAGCTCATTTTCTCCCAATGGTAGTCGAGCCACAGATGAAGGACCTATTCTATTGATAGCAGTTGAACCAAAGATCATTTGTCAGGAATACTTGGTAATCCTCTTGAAGAGGAAAGGCAGAAACAGTGCAGACGTCTGCTTGATTGAAAAGAGAAGGGAAGCCTTTGAAGGTTTTGTATTCTCTGCTGGCACATGAAGTACTTCTAATTAGTTCTGTGTCATATCTTATAATCAAGACACAAGCTGGATCAAATAGGATGGGAGCTCTTTCCAGTGTGAACAAATTATTATTATTATTATTATTTTTTATCTTGCCGATAGAACTTAAAGGACCTGAGACAATGTATTGAATGATGTTCGGGGAAAGTTATTTATGGAATACTAACTCATATCAAAGACCTTCATTGCTCATTCAAGCCTGATGATCCAATGAACAGTTAGGCACGCAAGCATTTACTGGAAGCACATGGATCATATGCAGAAATAAAGAAGATTCTGGGATGGTCTTGTGGAAGAAGTGAATAGGATTAAGAAATATAAGCACATTAGAGTAAAACTGTTCTGACAAAATAAATAGTATGGTCTCCTCCTTGTATGCTAACGCCATGCCTTTGTATTTCTCCCTAAATTATTTATTTAATAGGATGTTAAATATCTTTCTTTTCCCTTTTTTTTTTGTTTATTTGTTTGAAGGATTTTCTCAGTTGCTTCCTGTTGCATAATTGTCCTTTTCCTTCTCTCAGTGTTTTATACAAGATTGACCAAGTCAGATGGCAAAAGCTTACACAAGGGTCCAAGAGTAGAGAATCAATAAGTCCTAAAAGAAAATCTAAGGCTGTGGCTTAATATTGTGCTTAATATTGACCCCCATCCTGGCTTTATTTCTTTCTCCTTTTTTCTTGAAACTCAACTTTGTCTTTTTTTTTTTTTTAATTTTGCACTTAAAATCAATAGGGTCAGATGTGCATGGAAGTTGCAACATGAACTGTGTGTACCAGACTTCATTAACATCCTTGATGCCTTTGTCCCCCACAGGAACAAAACTTCCCATAATGCATCATCTGAAGATTCTTGCTGCTGTTTTAAAATGGACAAGTTGAACTGGTCTTCAAATGTGCATTTATTGCCAAATGAATTTCAGTTCAATGCCTGATCCCAAATATGGTGAATTTAATCAGAGCTTTTTGTCTGATTGTTTGTGGGAGGAAATCCATATATCATCCTATATTAGTGGGATCATATTTTTTCAGAGTAAAGCTGAATTAAGTCTGTGGAGCTGATAACATCTGAGGTAGCAGTTTATCTTTTTCCCCAATTCCCAAAAAGTGAGACAAAAAAGAACCAAATCCTGTTATATTTTCACTGCAGTCAAAATACTTCTGAATAGCCCTTGTGTATATGGTGTTGAACATGCGCAGCCTTGCTCTGAAGAATGTTTCCCTTTAGTTTGGGACAGTTTCAAACATTACAGGGGCACCCAGGTTGAAGAAGTGAGAGCAAACTGCTCTGCCAGTGTCACCCCCAGAACAAGAAGTTGTACATATCCCCCTGGAGAGATGTGTGTGTTTCCAATGTAGGCACAGCTCAAGTGGAAAAGAAAAGCATAGTCCCATAAAAACTGCATGCAGATAGCATCCACACTGTTCCTATATAAAGTTGAGAAGCTGCCTTAAAGCTCTTCATCATATCAGCTTTGATTGCAGTACATATGCTGCTAATGGCTAATGGCAAACATTAGTATCAGATCCTGTTACAATTCAGCAGCTAGAACTGGAAATATTTCCTTAACTGAACATATAGGATCAAAGTAAGCATCAAAGATGTGCATTTTCCAGCACATCAGTGCACTGAGCATCAAGTATGTGTTTGCATTCCTCAGAGACCTTACTTTCAAAAACCTGAGAGAGTAACTCAGAAAGTACATTGGGGTAGCCAATTGAGAAACCTTTCATGCCAGATGGGCAACAGCTTTGAATAGAGCTTTACTGTTTAAAAAAACAAACAAACAGCTGTTTCTTGCTACTTTCTGTCATCAACACTTTATTGGTTGGTAGGTTATGTTTTACCTTTGAAATGGAAGTCAGCAAAGGCATTCTATCTGCTTTATGCCATTTTTGCTTTATGCCATTTTAATTTTCTCTTTCTTCAAAAAGGTTTGTAATATAGCACTCTTCCCATCATGACAACTTCCTAAGTAGATGAGTCGGAGCAACATTCTTTCTGTCAGTGACAATAACTTGCCATGAAGAAATTGCAAAATTGTTTATCAGCATTAAAAAAAAAATGTGAAAAAGGGGGAAATTCCTCCTCCAAAGTACCCTTGACTTCAAGGTAATTTATATAAACTGTAAATCACTTCATAAAAATATTCCTGAACTGTGGCACTTAAGATCATGAGTAATTGCTTATATATTCAGGGGAACAGTCAGCTATGCATGTTTATATTCATATCCATTGCCTACCTAACTATACACACAGATAAAATTGATATGTAGCTTTGTGTGCATACATTTCAAGAGAGAGAGAGAGAGAGAGATCACAATCACCTGTGTGCATATAGATATTAGAGCTTCCAAGTTAACATTTCAGGGACAGAAATCTTAGACCCAGAAGCTAGACTCTTGAGAAGTCACAGGGATGCAGTGTCATAGAGACAGGACAGGGAAGGTTTGGGGGAGGACCGCAAGTGCTTCTAGGCCAGCCGATTCTGGAAATGGATATGGGAAGCATTAAAGCATATTAACAACATGTGGGTAACTGGGTAGTATGGTAACCCAGAGCCTGGGAGAAAAACATTTTGGGCATCCAGAGAGGGGGCAAAATATATCCAGCAGCTATAGCAGTTACTGTCATTCCTGCTAGGGCTGACCCAGCATTCAATCTTAGCTGTAACATCCAGATTTTTTTTCAAGGCACTATACTTAGGACGTGTGGAAGGCTGAACACCATGTCATGAACTCCTCCCCAACAGCCCTCCACCACTGGTGCCAGTACTTGTGCCACTAGAACATTCATGAGTTCTAACTCTGGCACTCTACTTGCTGCCCTGCTCCAGCTGGTGTGATGCCCCCAAATGCAAGCACTCCTCAGCTCTGTGTCTAGTCCCATCCTCATTCTCCAGGCTTATTTACAGTGCAACACACAAACACCTTAGCACTGGGTCAGTCAGCCCTGGGGCTAGCCGGAAATGGTTGGAGATGGGTGCCCAGGCTTTACCCTCATTCACAAAACTTAAAAGTTCTCTTCCTCTAGTGGTGCTCTCTGACTCCCTGTCTCTGAGTGGAAAGTCAGGAAAGCACAGCAAATCACTGATAGTTCAGCCAGCAACTGAGACCCTAATAGAAACAGATACAGGTGTAGATAAAGATATAGATTTTCAGTGTACAGAAAGGAAGGTGGCAATGAAATAGGCTCTTGCCTAGCGTTCTTGCTATTAGTTTTTAGTGAGTGGGGATGGTGGTTGTTCTTTCACTGGAGAGTATTCACAAAGTTCCCTACCTACAGCCTGAAGCAGTTCAGAAAAAGATTTGCATACGCTCTAACTGTCACAGTTTGGTAGGGATGGTTCCCTTTAATCCTCTGCCATCCCACTTTTTCAGCTGCTTTTGAAATGTCCCAGTTCCTCCCTCCTCTTCTGACTTTCCACCTTTGTCCTCAGCTTATTTCAGTTCCTGCAAACTAAGTTCAAAGTGCAAAGGTAGTTTGCACTCAGCTTAGCAGTGGGGAGAGAAGCAGAATCTAGCCCTTCCCTGAAGACTTGGGTAAAAGCAAACTGCTGCAATCCCTCCTACTTTGTCTGCTCTTCTTCATTAATAACTTTTGCCATCTGGACAACACTCTGATGTTGCTTGGACACATGTGTCCTGGTTTTCATCTGTGAAATATTGCAGTGTATGAACTTACAGTGCGATCTAATTTTATGGTAGACTAGGCCAGAAGCCTAGTGAGAAAGGAACAGAGCCCAGTGCCTTCCTGAAGTAGAAGTTGTATAATCCCTCACAAGTAAAATATATACTGGTGACCCTCTGTCCCTGCCCACTCTCATACTACCTAGAATAATCACATTAAAATGAACAGATCTACTCTGAAGTAAGTGTCTCGAGGATTGCAGCCACTATTATTCTTCTGTGTATATAACTTTTGAGAGCCAATCTAAAAAGCAACATCTTCCTTCATTTATTGCAATATATACAATGGCTCTGAAATGCAATATTGGGTATATTTTTAATGGAGTGCTCCTATTTTCACGGCTTACACTGAGTAAATGCAGTCTTCAGTTAAACATACTATTGACTTTGTTCAATTGAAAAAAAGCCTATATGATTTTTTGTTTTACTTTCTTTTCTCTTTAACGTTAGAGAACTGTGGATAGTTCTTCAGTATAACCATAATGAGATTCATTTTGTTAGAGCAAGTTAAGTAGAAAACTGTACATCAAGTCAACATGTACCCCACTCTTCACATTGTATTCCACTAAATAAATAAATAAATGCATATGTCTTCTGTGCGGTGTCTGTAGCGGGAACAGAAGTAGTTTTATTAATATTAAGTTTGTTCAAAATACTTTCAAGGCACTATATTGATGCTACAGTTTTGTCTTTTGATATTTTCTGTTTCAAAAGAAATCAATTCAGCTCTAATTGTTTGAAAATAGCATCGTGGTACAGAGATTTTCAGACTGTATCCCTGTTTCCCTACACAAATGAATAACCTCTATGAAGGATGATAATTGTGTGTGGTGGGGGAAGATGTCTGTTGCAATCTGTTATTTGAGTCCCCGTAGAGTCAGTGTGTCACAAATATGCCTGTAAATAACAGAGAAAACTATGGGTACAATCCATCACAGAATGGGAGGGGCTGTTAGAAGGCTGACAAAGTCCTAATTGTTATATCCACTATCTTGGCATATGTGCAGTACAGTCCTTGCACATCTCACCATCATCGTCTGACCATGGGCCCCAAAATGGGAGGAGAGATGGGGTAAACTCCCTCCCCAAGATGAGGCCGAGTGAGGAACTGAACTTTCCTAAAATAATCTGGCAAAACTGGACCACCAAGACTCACTCGTATGTATTTGAGCCTACTCAGACATTAACAGTCTGAAGTGTACTAAATGATCAAGCACTAGGATGTATTAACGCAGCAATTGTCATTAAGCCATAGCAGGAGTAATAAAGGCTGCCTACAATCTCTTCAAAGCCAGTGTGGTATAGTGGTTAAAGGATTAGACTATGACCCTGGAGGCCAGGGCTTGATTACCTGCTGGGCCATGGAAGTTCACTGGGTGACATTGGGTGCACCACTCACCGTCAGCCCCAGTCCCCAATCCCATGATAGATTTGCGTTAGGATTGCCATAAGCCAGAAGTGACTGGAAAGCACACATCAACAACAGCCTAAATATTCTAAAGGTACCAGATCCTCTCTGATCCTGGAAGCTAAGCAAGCTTAGTACTTGGATGGGAGACTGGCAACAAATACCAGGTGCTGTTGGCCATATTTCAGAGGAAGGAACAGGTCAAATGACCTCTGAATATTCCTTGCCTAAGAAGACCCTATGAAATTCATAGGGTCTCCTTAAGTCAACAGGCAACTTGAAGAAGCATGCACACATACACAATCTCCTCTTCCTTCTCCTCTGGGAATAAGATACCCTGAACACATGGAGGACGCTTCTAAGTATATATTGTGCTTGTGTTTGATATTACAGGCAAACACTGCATTCATACCTCACCTTTGTCCTGAGATTGAGACTCAAGGAAATTTTAGAGGCTAAAACATACAAAAATCAGGATCAAAAGAATATTAAAGTATTGGTAAAAGTAAAATCATTGAGATTTTAAAGATGTTTAAAAATAACAGATAAGGAAAGTAATTTCCCCTCTCCCTTCAAGTAGGAGAACTCAATAATGACTTGCCTGCAAAAGTTAGCACTCCCTCTGCTTAAAATAGTACTGGGGTCCCTATATCTTACCATCCCTCTCTCATCTAGATACAGCTTATTCAAGTGGCTTAGGAGAAAGAACATGCATCTCCCCTAGGATAGATTGTCTCCAAAGTTTTCTCAAAATATGAAATGTTCAGACTATATTTGCTAAGCCTATTTTAAAAAAAAAACAAAGCCTGCCTTAAGGTAATGGTAGGCGGCCTCCATGTCAATGAAATAATGAACCCACTCCAGGTAGTCATCTAAACTTTGAAGGCTTTGGATCTTCTATGTTGGACAGCTCTTTTAGAGTTCAGACTGAACTCTAAACCACTGTCACCAACACACTGACATGGAAACCACCAGACACTACTACCTGCCTTGAAGAATAAAGGACAATTTACTAGAATGGTTTCCCACACAAGCATCAGTGAAAGGCATGGTGATACAATCATGCCCTCTGCTTTCATACTCCTTTGATTTCACTGGTTCTTCATCCAGGAGAACTCCCAGTTAAACAGACACAAAAGTCAAGTAGATGATACAGAATTGTGGCATTTGATTAATGTGTATCATCAACAGGTTGTTTTTCTTTTTGGTTTTTGGTGTTGTTGTTTTTTGCTTGTGGGTGAGCAAAATGTTTTCAAACATGTAAAATTATCAACTGTGTGGGTTTTGGGATGTTGGAGTTAAAATACAGTAACTTGAGAGGGAATCACGAGATGCTTGTTGTCATATCAAGAGAGAGGTTACATTTGTTTTGTGTTACATTTGTTTTTTTGTTTTTTCGAAGTGATAATTGCATCTGACAAGGCACGATGGACCACCCGCAACAAAAATTAAATGTTTGGTTGGCAAATAAAGGATTGGATGACCGCTCTTCTTAACAGTATCTATGGAATAAACGAGATTCTCATGTCACACAGAACCATTAGCTTGCTTCGGGGTATGGGGGGGAGGGGATGTATAAACAGCTATAATTATAGATCTCAGAACTCTTAGACAAGCCTCTTACAGAAACCTACAGCTGCTCACAAAGGCCCAGTAACAAAATAAAAAATACTATTCCACCCCACAAACACACACCTACATACTCAGCCCAGGTAAACAGAGGTAAACCTTTGCGGGTGGGAAGGCAACAATGTTGCTTGCTTAATAAATTCTCATTTCATTCCCATCCTTCACTGAAAATCTCCCAGATGTTTCAGCTAAAATGAAAACTCCCATGTTCAATTTTAATCTTTTCTTAGATGAATTGTGGAAACCATCTAAGAAAAGTTGGCGTTTTTACTGGAACTGTTTGGGCCTCCTGTTGAAATGCTTTATAACATTTCACTTGAGGAAAGAACTGCCATATAAACTTCAAATTGTCCTTTTAGTAGAATTTTGATTTTAAAAAAAAGTCTTAAAATAGATAGGGAACTTGTAACCTCCTTTATTAGTCCTGAAGGATTTATACAAGCCCTCCAACATTTACACACACACGAAAAAACCCATGCCACAGGCCCTGGACATTTGATGTACTTTGGTACCCCTTGTTGCATAACAATGCTGCACTGGGCTACCCAGAGTAACATGCTCCAAGAACAGCATGGGTAGGAATTAGGCATCTCTTCAGATGCTGTTGGACTTTATCTCCCATTGGCTATGCTGGCTAAGACTAATAGGCAAAGGTTGGATTGAGGTTGCTGAGACCCTGAAGCAATTCCAAATAAGGTCTCCTTTGTGCACGTCTGAGCCATTTTAGGAGTTGTGATAGAAAATGAAATACTAAATACCCATCTCCGAGAATTACAGCATGAGCGGAGGCATTTTTGATCATTTACTCAAATGAAAAAGCACTGAAGAAGTGATGGAAGTGGAAGCTACCCCTTTTCCCTTCAACACTGTGCCCCTTAGCCTGTGAGGAGTCTGGAGCAATTGTGCCAACTGAACCACTGATGGTCTGGGCTTGTGGATGGAAGTTGAGGTACAATGACGTTGGAAGGGATACATGATTCTCACCCCGACCGACAAGGAACTTGACAGGCACAATTCTCAGAAAATGAATGTGAACTCTGGTGGATGTCCCATTCATTTCAAAAGTGCTTAAGCTGGAAAAGTTCCTGAGTAGATGCACCCTGCGTGGTTTTTATTGACTTCATCATATGAATATAAGACAATCTGATCAAGATAAAAGATTATTGTATGGTGTGTGTTTCTGTTGTTTTAAAAAAAAGAAATAGATTGGATAACATGTACAATATATTTAAATAATAAAAATTAATAAAATTCCAGTATTAAAGGATGGATTTATTTTGTCTTTGTTCAATGACCTTTAAATTATAAAGTGTGGTAAATGGGGGCGGGGAAGGAAAGGGTAAGGATCTTCTGTAGTGAAGTGTAAAATTTGGTTTAGGATGTAGAATGGATGAGAATTTTGTCTCAGGTGTTTCGTTTTTTTAATCAGTATTTACCAAAATCCAAACTATTGCTACTTGGAATTTTAGATTTAAAATATTTGAATGAAAATAATTCAAACATTCATCCATCTGGGGCTGGAGTTTTGAGTGCGTAACTCTTAAAACTCTGGGTTTGAATTCCTGTGAATTCAATTGTGTTAATGCTTAATTAGGGCTGCCACCTCTTTTTTTCTGAGATGGTACTCATCTTTAACACTTCTATGGCAGTTATGCATAATGTATTCTCCTTCTTGCTTGGGTCAACTGAATCTATCGAAGGCTTCCCATTCTGAACCACTCCATGCTCTTACACATGGTGGCTGGTAGCTTCCATGTCAGTGTGGTGCTAAATTCATCCTACGTTTTCCTCTAAATTTTAAAAGAACTACCCAAGGTTCTAAACCTATTGATAAGGTTCAGCACTGTAGATGGCTTTGACTGATGTTGGGACTCAAATCCCCCGAATGACATGGCAGCAATCAAGCATCACTGTTTCTAATTAGCAGACATCATCACCAAGGAAATACTGGTTAATACACCCAACAACAACACTTTACTGCAAGCACTAAGATGCATTGAGAAAGAGGTGTGGATAACCCAAGGCTTCAGGCAAGTCTCTGGAGGCTTTTCATCTGGTTGCTGATAACCTCTAGCTCCAAAGGACATCCTCACCCCAATTCCTCTCTACTTTCTTCCAGAAGAACCAACATGCAAAATGCTTTTTATCTTTTCACATGTTGCACAAATTTCTGCCCTTCAATAGGAATAGACTTTGGAAGACTTCCCCTACCCCTTTATGGTGCTCGGCATTCCAAGCCATCTGCCACTTTGTTCTCTTGGGGCATGACAGAGTCCAAAAGTGGAGAGGATTCTTTCAAAGTTTAGTGGCTGTTTGTATTAGCTATTTTGCATATTATTGGAAGGTCATAGAAACTCCTTCAATCTGGCCTGGTCCCACACCATAACAGTAACCTCTGTAAATATAAGGGATATGGTTTGACTGAATGACACAGGGAATGACACAGTATGAGATGCCTCCTCCTTGCTCATAGTTTCTCTGGGATTCATCCTTACAGTTTGAGGCCATTGGTGAATTTGATGAATAAGGTTTTAGTCCTGTTGGTTAGTCCCAACTATTGTATATTTATTCAATTAATAGTTAAAACAGTCAATCAACACAGATCAATTCAGTTAATTTGGTGCTTTGATTCTAGTCAGAACTAACAATAAGATTTAGGTACTTGAGTGCCTTTTCCCTACTTCAGCTGGTATGACCACAACTATGACCACAGTGGTCCCTTTACTGGTAATCTCAAGACTGTGTGGCAGCAGTGTGCCCTGTGTCAGTGGCTTTCAGCCTTTCACATCTTGTCCCATCAATTGCTCTATCAAAGAATCAGAATTGCACCACGATGGAACTGAAACACACCAATTTGATCCAAAGGACATGGAGACTGAAGGGAAGTGAATGCTAGTGATTGTTATGAAAGCCTTGCATCCCACATAGACTATTTCAGTGTCCCATTGGAGCACTGGTTGAGCTCTGAGTACAGCTGCCAGAGGTTATTCCAAAAACTGCAACTAGGGCAAAAAGCAGAAACTAGATTATAGTGTGGAGTAACCTACTGCCAACTGCCAACAGACAAGACCATATACTGAGGAGAGAGAGAGTTTCATTTTTCACTCAAGTAATTGTATAGCAGACGTGAATGTACAACAAATCTGCATGCACAATGTACATTGCTTTTACAGCCTTGATGTGAAGGTAGACATTCTACATTTTAAAAAAAAAACTGTCCAGTCACTTCTGTAAGGGAATTTACAAGTGCCAAAAGCACCAACAGGATTCTGGCCAATGTATATAACACATTGACTAAAAAAGTTTATACCAGGCCTTTTAGCAATAGACAGCTATAACACTATGATTTCACTCTAATGATCATGGCTACATCCTACAGAATCCTGGGACTTGCAGTTTAAGGAGAGTTATTTAGAACTGTCAGTCAGAGCACTGAGAACTGCAAGTGCTATCAAACGAGAAATCCTAAGATTCCATAGGATGCAGGCACAGCAGTTAAAATAGGAACATAGTGCTATAACTGTCTAGTGTGGAATATCTACTATCTAGATCAGCAGTTCTCAACCTGTGGGTCGCAACCCCCCAGGGGTCACCTAAGACCATTGGAAAATACGTATTTCCAATGGTCTTAGGCTCCATTCTCTTCTCGGTGGTGGTGCGCAAGCGTGAGCCACGCGCTCGCATCCTCCTGCCCCCTATGAAGTACCTTACTAAAGAAAATTTTCTTGGCATCGAGCGAGAATGAGTTGGAAGAGCACTCTCCGACCAGCCACTCCGAGGCTCAAACAAAGCTAAAAACATCTAGTATAAGGAAGTCTGAGAAGGCAAGAATTAAAAAGAAGGTGAAAGGAAAATTACCTGGTGATGCAGATAAGTCTGTTAAGGGTGGGGAAGGGCTCCCAACTGCTCCTTTAACTTCCGGTCGCCATGTTGAAAAGAGGCGTTCAGAAAGCAAGGAAGGGGGCTGTGAGAGGAAGGAGCTCTCCTGACCAATCCAGGCTCGCCAGCAACACAACCAATCGCACTCAAGCATGCGAGCAGCCTCTGCCAGGAGGAACGGCAGCCTCTCAGCCAGCAGTTCCTGGCCCTTCTGTATGAGCGAATACAGTAGCGCAGGGCCATTGGGCATTGTGTGTGGCGTCATTATTCACTAGGAGTCAAACTGCAATGCCTATGGAACCTAAAGAAGTAAGATTTGAACCTCCTGTGTCCTCAGTGTCTTCCCAGGGGAATGTGTCTGAGTGTAGTAGGGAGGTGATAAGACAAATGATTGCTGAAGAAATGGAGGCGCATGTTAATAGGCAAACAATATTAGTGAAATGATTTCACAAAATACATAACAACTTTAAAAAATGTATTGCAAGTTGGACAATTCATTGAATTTGAGTGTAATGTCATTATTAAGCAGTCAACAAACTACTTCAATGAATCCTTCATTTTCACGTGATTTTCCTGATGATACAAAAGTTATTCAAGCTGAATCAAATTATGGCAGTGTGTGTTTACCAAAAAAAATCTACCTGTAGGTCCAAAGTGACTAGAGTTGAGGAAATCTGCTTTGTCACACTCTGAACAAATCGACACTGAATCTGAAAGTGATGAGGAACCAGATTTGGCAGATACTCATGGGGATAATGACTCTAAATCAGATGGTTCTATTTCCGAGGAGGAGGATGCAGAAGATGATAATAAAGTGAGATTATTTTCTTCAGATTCTTTTAAAAATTTGCTGAAAAAGGTGTTGGTAACTCTGGGACTGGACAGTCTGGAGAGTGCCACTTCAGATATTGATAAAAACAAGAATGTTGCATCAATTGTAAGGAATAAGCCTACAAAATCTAGTGTTATTCCCATGCCAGATTTATTTTTGGATTTAATTCAGTCTGAATGCAGTGAAACCAAATCTTCAAACTTTATATCATTTATGGTGGACTAAATATCAGATATTTACATTACGATTCATAACAGTAGCAAAATTACAGTTATGAAGTAGCAACGAAAATAATTTTATGGTTGGGGGTCACCACAACATGAGGAACTGTATTAAAGGGTCGCAGCGTTAGGAAGGTTGAGAACCACTGATCTAGATGCTAATGAGTCAAATAATATATAGGCAATCAGTGTTCACTCTTTATGTTTGAATCAGAAAGCTGTTGGTACCTTCCTTGTCAGTGGAACAATGAATCACTCTGTATTTTAGTATGAACTTTAAGGGATCTGTCCAAGTGCTGAACTCTATTCCCTCAAAAAAAAGGTAGAGTACCCTGAACAGCTCCTTTGAAGTCTGGACTGAAACCTAAAATGGATTCACCATCCACTGACTCAGAAGACATCAACTGTCTGCCACTGTCTTTAGTGAAGTTTTACTTTGGTCTCCAGAGTTACAGTCCAATGTTCAAATCACTACACCATGCTGGCTCTCAAGTTGCTCAGACTAGAGAATAAACCTGCTTGACTCAAGCCCACAGGCAGGACAAAAAGCCTTAGTTGACTAGCATTGGGGTTATCTACTGTTTTTCCCTGTAGCCAAAATTAGGTAGTGGTGCATGGGCTGAATCCATCATGTGACATCCTTCAAGAAACCATTTCCAGATGCAATACAGTATGGATCCTGACCTGAACCAAGTTTTGACCTCTAACCGAGCAGGACCAGTAAGCATCAACACTGAATGTGGAAGAATTGTTGTATGAACTTGAAGGGCTAATGATCAGCTGGTGCCTACACTGACCTGACAAAATCATTCCATGAAGACAGGCAGTATGTTGATGCTGATCCTTCTCACACATAAAAGATGCCGCCATTTTCACAGGCAACCCTGAGGAATGAGTTTATCCTCCTCTGCTGTAAATCAGCTTCCAAGAAGATCTTAACCATAGGTTCAGACACCATTGTCTAGCTCATGCCTTTATTATGACATTGTAAATGGACTCTTATTAAATCTCTTAAATCTAAACCCCAATGGTAATAAAGGAGTGAAATGTTACATGTAAAAAAGCCGTAGAATTGAGTTGGCAGCTACAAAATATTAAAGCAACCAGATGTTAGTGAAAGAGAGAACATTCACGCAGTAGAAAGTAAGCTGTTAAATCATTTAGTCCACTTTCTCACCCCACTGAGAAGACGACTTTGGCATTCCTATGAAGTATGATTCATGAAGTATGAGCTCCCTTTAAGTATATGAAGCAAACACAATCACTAGCATACAAACCAATTTATTATTTTCAAACAGTGCCAATTCTCTGTGATATTTTTTGTCAGCATTTCTTCAGGTCTTCCTGCTGATTTGACATTTTTCAGGCTCTTAGGACTTATTTGGCAGTCCTTACCTTGAGATCAGCATGTTTGATCAAGATTAAAAGATATATAGAACCCTCGCCATTTCTCAAAAAGCAAGGAATTATTCTGCAGTTTGCTTCATTGGCTTCCTTTTCAGTTGCAGCATGAAGCTTGTAACCCTTCATTGTTTCATTCTCCATCCTAGAGCCTTCAGACTTGCTAAAAAAGACCCATTGTCTCCCACAGCAATGGACAGAAGGCAGATTTCTATCTACTGGTGGGTCATGGGATGATATGCAGTAGATAAGAAAGAGTGTCCAGTTCCCAAATGTTTAATAGTAGTAATGATTCTTCTCCTACTTTCAATATTATCCTGCTGAAACAAAGGCCCTTTCCTCATGGGGGGGCCGAAACGGGGAAGCGCACGCAGGGGCGGAGCTTACCTCGTAGCAAGTTGCTCCGTCCCTGCGGGGAGCGCGGATTCGCTGTTCTAAACGCCGCCGAATTTTGGCGGTGCTCCGCGGCGCCCAAAATGGCGGCCGGCAGCTTCCGGCGGCGCTCCGCCAATCAGGGCAGCGCGCCAGCCGGAAGCCCGCCCCCAGGCAGATCTACAGGGACGCGCTACCGCGTCTCGGTAGTTCTTCACCGAGGGCTGCCACAGAGCAGCGCAGATGAGTTTCATAAAAACCACTTGCGAAGGTGGTTTTTAAAAAACTCACAGCGCCACCCCCACGGCTGTGCTAGAGCAGTTTGAGGTGTAGAGCCTCACTTTTTCAAACTGCTCTAGCGCACCCCGTGGTGAAGAAGACCTCCCAGAGAGGTCGCCCTAGCTTGGGCAATATGCCCGTGAGGAAAGGGCCAAAGAGAGCTGTAGGTAACTGAAGTGAATTTTTGCTAGGAAAAACTGTTGAGTTTGCATGCAAGCAATATCATAACATGATCAAGATGGCAAAAGTCATAAATGAGGAGGAATACCAAGTTTAGGAGAGACTGTAGCAGTTTGCTTTTTCATGAACCCACTAAGAAGGAAAAGATTCTGTCCTTCCTTCTCTTCTCCCCTCTGATAAGTTAGTTGAATGCAAACTGTTTTTGCACACTGAACTCAGTTTGCAGCAATGGAAGCAAGCTGAAGACAAAGGCCATTTCTGCATGAGGCGAGGGAATCGCTCCGTGCCATTACTCACTGGATCTTCTGGCTCCTCGGTCTGATCCAGGGTGAATCGAAGCAGTGCTCTGCACTGCTCTGGCTTCCAAAATGGTGGTTTCCGGTTGGTCGTGGGTCCCGACCAACCGCGAAGCTCACCACACCTAAAGCCTGCCCTCTGCAGATCGTAGGCTCGCACTGGTGCGAGCCTGCAAATCTGCACAAAGGAGCAGGAACACAATGGCGCGTTCCAGGAAAATAAAGACCTCTTTTTTGCGGTCTTTCAAAAACACGCTGGAGGACCACTTGGGGTCGTTTTGGAGCGGACTGAGGTGCGGATCTCCGGTAAGTAGTCCGCTCCAAGGTGCAGACGTCCTCCATGGAGGACACACTGCACCGTTTTCATTCCCCCATGTGGAAAAGGCCTAAGAGAGGCAAAAGGGAAGAAGGAGAGAAAAACTGGGACATTTTAAAAGTGGCCGAAAAACTGGGATGGCAAAGGATTAAAAGGGACTGTCCCTGCCAAATCTCTTGGGGAAAGATTCAAAACATTCAGAATTCCCAAGCCCAGAATTCTTTAATGCAAGAGTGGTCAACTATGGAAAGTTGCACCCAGCCTTTGTTTGGAGGAACAGTCCCTCATTAATTTCACCTATTCTTTTTACCCAAAAATGATACTCAGAAATGTTGTGCTCAGTTCCAGTTTCTAGAATATGCTGTTTGGGGCCTTTTCCAGGTGCTGGAATGGGACTATGATTAAATGGAGTCATGCAATTCTCATCTCTGCACTAATTCTACACATAGAACCTTTCCACTTGTCTCCACTGAGTGGCTCTTGAGATTCATCAGTCCCGCTGGAATCCTCTTGGTTAGTTCCAACTAGAGTGGAATCATTCAGTTAACTGGTGAATTGTGAGTCAACACACAGAAAAAACCCAATGATTCAATGAGTCTTTTCTACACAGGGATAACAATAGGATGTAGGCTACAGTTCTGAGAGTCTAACATCTGCCCAAACCTGTTTTAGACAACATTTTAAATATGCAAAGTGCTTAATGAGCTTTGTTGTATTATTTTTTTAGAAAGTGTTCACTTAAGCAGGACATAGCTTGAAATAAGAGGGATTGGACTACAGCACCCAGAATTCCACAGTCTAAAAAGGAACTTTTCTAAGCTCTTGTGTAGCATATGAGATATTTACATTTCTTCTTAGGTTTGATTATTATATGCACTAGGAAACAGACTGAGTGATGGTTGTGTATGTTTGCGTACCGCATGTGTTAGCAGAAATAAGCATATACTTTTTTGCAATTGTCACTGAAAAATTACAGCTTTTCTACTTTGTTCCTTGATACATTCTGGAACACAGGGATGAGTGGCAGAGAGAAAAGTTTAGATTCCATTTCCATTTGGCTGTCAACATCTGTTGAGACTGCTAGTCAGTTTTGATGGCTATGGCTGTTTTGCAATGTGATGTAGTTTACCTGTCCACAGGGAACAGGGCTTGAGACCACCAGGAATGTGCTCTTATGTAAAAATGCTACACAGTCATTACTGGTAATAGTTTTCCATCATTACCAACCTGGGGTCAAATGCAAGGCAGCAACTGAGAGAGGAAGTGCACCATATCTCATTACAAATCCCCTGAGCCGTCCAGTCTCCCAAAATTAAGTGTACAAGTGCACTTAGAGTGCTGAACAGATTGGAAAATATAAGTGGCTAAAGCCTTAGTAATTTAAAAGAAATGAAAACAGTTCAAAACCAGTGCTATTTTTATTTTGTTTCACTTTGTTTTTTTCTTGAGATGGGATTGCTTGTTTGTTTCTTGCTTACGGGGTTCAGTCTTTCTAAGGTTTTTGTGCAGTTATCTGTACAATCTGTACAATGTGAAAAATATGAAAGCAACAAGGCCAACTGGGTTATGGTAGGTGAAATACCAGTAATGTGCAGTGGTTGGAGGCCATTTCTGCACTACACTGTTATGGTGACGTTATTTCACTGAGCTTTCTGGCTGAGAATTCTAAAGGTCCCCCTCTAAGCTCCCTAAGGGTTTTGTAGTTTAGGGAGGGGCATTTAAAATTCTCAGCCAGAGAGCTCTTTGGCCTCATTAAACTACAAAGCCCAAAATTCCACAGGGATGTTAAAGGTGGGATAATAGCACTATAACAGTGCAGTATGGAAAGGTGCTATGCCAGAAACTCAAACTTACACAGCAAGAAAAAGCATGATCCCTTCATTGCCTGTTTTGGTTAATTTGGTTAACTTTGACATACTGCCTCAATGAATTTTACCTGCTCAGATTAGTTAATTAATTGATTGTTTGATTGATATCCCTCCTTTCTCCTTGTACAGAGTCGAAAGAAAGACAGACAGACAGACAGACAGACAGACAGACAACAACAACAGACAGACAGACAGACAGACAGACAGACTGACTGACTGACTGACTGACTGACTGACTGACTGACTGACTGACTGACTACTAGTTAAAAAATCTGAAAGCACAATTAAACAACAGCCTGGTAAAATATACAAAACTAAAAACAATATAAAACACAACTAAGAACACAGCACAACCCCATTAAAAGCATTTTCTGCCACATGACAAAATTGAGGCCTGCCTCAATTAAAAAAAATGTTTCTGGAGATAACTCTACATTCCTCTGCACTGTCACTACAATGACTATATTCAAGAATCAGAACTCAGAATGGCTTGGGTGATGAAAAGGAGGGGCTATGTAGTTTGTGCATTGGATTATGACCCTGGAGATCAGGCCCTTTCCTCATGACAATGGCATCCTGGCATGGGGACACAAGAGGAGTGGGACTGTGACTATGCTTCTGCATGATACCATTGCGATCCTGCCCTTCTTGTGTCACCAGCCAGCATGACTGCAGGCTATATCATTGATGGAAAAACTTCATCAATGACCCCCGAACATGCTAGCCTTCCATTGCAGCCAGCCATGCAGAAGAGCCAGAAGCGTGATCTACATGCTTCCTCCCCTACTGCAGCATAGGAAGAAGGCCACCTACTGTCCGGAAGGACGGAGCATGTCCCTTGTGCTCCATGCTGTAGGCAGCCAGTCACATGCAGACAGGAGCATTGGAAACATGCTCTCATCCTAGCAGAGGCACTGCTGGGACTGGGAACGCAGAAGAGTGTCATCATGCAGAAAAGGCCCAAGTTTCAAATCCCCACTCGGCCATGGAAACCCATCTTGGGTGTATCACATACTCTCAGCCCCCAAAAAACCCACCATAAATCAAAAACAACTTGAAGGCACACAACAACAGTGCAAATAAGTTTGTTATAAGGTTGATCTGAAGTACTCAGACCCACCTCCATCCCAGCAGAGTCTCCAAAAGAACCTTTTTCTTTCATGTGAGTGAAGGATTATCTTTTTCTCCAAGAAGGGGAGAAATGAACAGCTTATTCAGGCATAACTCAGAAGATTCATTGACTCCCTGTTCTGGAATATTACTTCCAGAGACTCCTTGGAGAGAAATGAGCTCTGAAGAAAGATCACAGTAGCAACTCTTAGTGATAAAACTTTAACAAAGCCATCCTCAAAAGCCAAAAAAAAAAAAAAAAAAGGAACAGGCGAGGGTGAATGATTTACAGGCAATTAGTGAGCAAAAAGGATGATCCCTTGTAAACAAAGATAACTAGAGCGTAAGGGCCACCAGCAAAAAGTGACAGACTGTTTATACATGCATGTGCATGCATGCAGGCATGTCCATTCTTGGTTGAAACGTACAACCGTTTGCAAAATAATGGCACTTGAGAGTTAAATTTCCCCCGGAATCAAATATCTAACACTATTCTCTTTAAGGTTCAGCAAAGTTCCAAAATGGGCCAAAATTCCATTTTATCCAAAGGGCTTCTCCTATCCACAACATGCACCCACTATTTGGTTTTAATTATTGATGTTGTCTTTGTTTGAGGCCTTCCCAGTTTCTCTATGTTGTTAACATTTCTCCAGTAAGATTGCTTTGCTTCATGTAAATACAAAGAATTTTGTTAAGTCGAGCCAGATCGCATTTAATACTTCACCGTATAACTAGTGCAGCCCTAATTAAATAGAGGACAGATGGCGGTCCTCGCGTAATACATAGAAATCTTGTGAGGTTTGGTCTCTTTTTTTTTTCCTTTTCTTTTATTGAGCATGAAATACATAACAGATTTCTTGCCACCTAGGTAGAATTGAATGAGATACAACTCTCCTCCTCCCTCTTGTCTGAGTAACAGTACAGAACAGCCTTTTGCAACCAGGTGGCCAGACTGGTTGCTGAAAATGGAAGCTGTGGTCCAAAATAGCTCAGGGGTACCCGTTAGAGAAGGATAGTTCTTTGGAAACCTCGTGGTTTTTCCCCTTCTTTCAAGGTCCTCTGAATGAATGTTTGGAAAGTCCAGTTTCTTAAAGACATGTTCAAGAAAAATAAATAGAACTGTGAATCAGAATAAAAGTTAAGAGGTATAATTGAAAGTAGTTATTTTATTCTTCAGAAAAAACTTCAGCTAGGACCCATTCACAGTGAGACCGTTCTTCCACATATCTGGATTGCTAAATATGTAGATACCACCAAACACACCAGTCTGGAGGCTCTGGAAATAAAATCATCATCACCACCATTATCATCTGGGCAGTTCTTTTTCAAATAAGTAATATTTGCATGCCAATACTAATTTCTAGATTACATGTTTGCTCACTTCCTGTTTGCTTGCTTACCCAAATCCACTCTCTTTCTGCCTGACTCTAGCCTGCAGCTATTTTCATTTTTCTCTTCTCTGTGTCTTTCTTCCCCAATAACATTTTCTTTATCAAGTCACAGATTCATAAGAGTTGGAAGGATTGCAAGGGTCATCTAGTACAACTCCTTTCCATGGAGGAATACACAACTGAGTCATGGAAACATAACTCTCCATCCTCTGTCTAAAGACCTCCAAAGAAATATACTGCCTTCTGAGGCTGTCTGTTCTACTGCCAAATGGCCCTTACAGTAAAAAAAAAAAAAGTTCTTTCTAGTGTTTAGGTAGGTTCTCTTTTCTTGTAATTTGAATCCATTGATTCATGTTCTTGTCTCTGGAGTAGCACAAAACAACCTCACTCCATCTTCTAGATGATACCCATTCAGATATTTAAAGATGGCTATAAAGTCACTTTCAGTCTCTTCTCCAAGCTAAAAATATCCACCTCCCTAAGTTATTCCTCACAGGCCTTGGTTTCATAAACTTTGATCTGCTTAGTCACTCCTCCCTGAAGTCTTTCCAGTTTCTCAATAACCTTTTTGAACCATGTGGTGCTCAGAACAAGACACAATAGTCCAGTTGAGATCTAACCAGACCAGAATAAGAGTAGCACTGCTAGTCCCCTTGATATGGATAGTGCGCTCCTGTTGATGCAGGTCAGACTTGCACTGACTTTTCTGGATGCCGCATCACACCGTTGACTAATGTTTCACTTGCAGTATACTAAGACCCCTATATACTTTTCACTTGGACTGTTTTCAAGCTAGGTGTCATCCATCTTGTATTTGTGCTTCTCATTTGTCCTGGCTAGATGAACATTTTTCCCCTAGTTGAAATTCCTTTTGTTAGTTTTAGCCCTGCTTCCAAATATGACATCATTTTGAATTCTGATCTTGCCCCCTGGAGTATTAGCTACCCCTCCTAATTTGGTGTCATCTACAAATTTGATAATGTTGCCCTCTATTCCTTCATCCAAGTCATTTTTAAAAGATGTTGAACACCAGGCCTATTGCCTTGGGCACTTCACTAATAAGTTCTCTTGAGGATGAAAAGAAACCGTTGGATTCTGTCTGTCAACCAGTTACAGATCCACCTAACAGTAGCACTGTCTATCCCACAGTTCACCAGCTTATCTAAGAGAATATCACAGAGGCCTTGTCAAAGGTTTTACTGAAAACAAGATATGTGATATCCACATACTCCCCGATCTACAAAGCTGGTAGATCCAAAAGAGAGAAATAAGATTAGTTTGGCATGACTAGTTTTTAAGAAACCCTTGCTGACTCTTAGGGCCTTTCTGCACTACACTGTTATAGTGCTATTATTCCACTTTCAACATCCTATAGAATCCTGGGGTTTGCATTTTTGGGAGGGGCATTTAGAATTCTCAGCCAGAGAACAATTTGGCCTCAGTAAATACATCCATGGTGACTGGTGGTTTCCATGTAAGTCTGAACTCTAAGAGAGCAGCAATATTTGGAGTGCTGAACCCTACACCCCAAATATTCAGCACTTGCATAGCTTCTGTAAAGTTCAGGCTAAAACCCAGAGCAGGTTTGTTACCCTACTGAAATGGAAGCCATCAGTTAGCCACAAATGAATCATAACTTGGAGCTTGACATAACTTAAGGAGGCTCTTCTCTGAAAGATTCCACCAAATGAGGTGTGTTGGGTAGCTCTTATTGCTAAGGCCCATTTATTTATTATCTTATTTATTTACTTATTTATATATACCTCATCTTTCTCCCAACAGTGTGACTCAAGTTGGCTAACAAGATAGAAATATTGAAAGAACAAATTAAAATCTCTGTAAAAGTATAGATGTAATTTTTTTAAAAAAAATAAACAAGTTTTAAAGTTAAAATAATTACATGTTAAAAGTATCAATAATAAAAATATTAAAAACATTAAAACTGTAACCCCTTAAAACAAAGCTGCACAGCATCAGAAGCCCACACCTAGTCAGTTTATAAAAACCTGGTGGCACAAAAATGTCTTGACCTGCTGTTGGAAGAAGAGTAAGGATGGGGCTATCTTGGCCTCTCTAGGGAGGAACATTGCAAAGTCTGGGTGCAAACCCTGAGAAAGGCCCTCTCCCTTTTTCCCACCAAATACACCTGAAAGGGAGGTGGGAGAGAGAAGAAGGCCTCTCCAGATGATCTTAATGTTCAACTAGGCCCATAAAGGGAGATATGGTCCTTTTAGTAGTGGTTTCCTATTTCTAGAACTCCATCTCTAGAGACTCTCTCCTTATACCTCTGTCATGGTTAGTGCTACGGCAGATATTTTTCACACAGCACAATTGTAGCATTTTGACACCATTTTTACTACCAGACTATATCCTCAGTGGTTTGGGGAGACACTAGAGCCTTCAGGCACAGGCATAAAACTACCATTCCCAGGATTCCACAGGACAGAACCATGACAGTTTAAGGTATATTGAAGTGCTGTAATTGTGTAGTGTGAAAAAGAAGCAAGTCACATCTTCATGCATTTCAATTTTAAGATATTTCATTTCCCTAGTTCTGCCATATTAATGTATTGCTTGTTTATCTGTTCTATTATTTACACTGTGGTTTCTTTATTCTATTTTGATTTTTTTTCTTATTTCAATGTGATTGTGATTTTCATTTTTATTGTTGGACACCAAGAAAACATCAGTCACTGAGTATACAAGTACAACTGCTGATTTATGATGACCCCATGATTTCATAGGGTTTTCTTAGGTGAAGAATACTCAGAAGTGGTTTTGCCAGTTTCTTCTTCTGTAATACAGCCTGCAGCACCTGGTATTCATTTTTGCTGTTAATAAAATTAAAAGCAAAGTTTAAATAGTGACATTACTTGTGACTAGTGGTGATTAGTGATTCCTCTGTCAGTGGAACCTTGTGAGGGAGGAAATTCCACAGACAAGGAACAACCACCAAGGAGCCTCTCTCTTGTGATCTCACCAAACATGGTTAGCATGCCCTGATGGAACAGTGGTTAAATGCTGGTACTGCAGCCATAGGGTTGCGAGTTCAATCCTGCCAGGCTCCAGGTTGACTCAGCCTTCCATCCTTCCAGAAGTTGGTAAAAAGAATACCCAGCTTGTTGGGGGCAATTAGCTAACACATTGTAAGCCACTTAGAGAGCACTTAGCTGATACATGGTATAGAAATACACATGCTATTGCCATTAGCATGGGCTTATACCAAGAGAAAGCCTTCCCCAAATGACCTTAAAACTTGTAACGGCTCACTTTGGGAGACAGAGACTTTCAAATAATCTAACCACAGATTATATAGGGCTTTATAGGTCATAGCCAATACTTTGAATTGTACCTGAAAACCAACTGCTAGCCTGTGGAGATGTTTCAACAGAGAAATTGTATGTTTCCTCTAAACAGATACAGTCAGCAGTCTAGCTGCAGCATTTTCAACCACCTGCAGTTTGCAGTGATGTATTTAAGTCTTTTACTCAAAGTCTCAAGTCAAGTCTCAAATCTTCACCTTCAAGTCTCAAGTCGAGTTCCAAGTCCTTGCAAGATACTGTCAAGTCTCAAGTCAAATCTCATGTCTGCGAGCCAATACCCCAACCTGTACACCAGAATTTCAGGACAGCATTGAATAAAGTCAGTTTTAACAATTAAAGTAGAGTCAGCCCTCCATTTTTGTGATTTTGCCATCTGCAGCTTCAGAAATGGGGAATAGGATCCTTCTTATTTCCCATATGCAAAGCTGGAGGCCTTTTCAGAAGTAGGGAATAGGATCCTTCTTATTCCCCATTACTGAAACTTCAAGAGCTTTAGAAGGAAGGATCCTTCCTCCTCAAGCCCACTACCTAAAACATTTGCTTGTTTCTCTCTGAGATACGTGCCATGCACTCTAGGCATGAGTCTTGCCTTCTGCTCTTAGGAAAAGTTTTAGAAAGCTCCTCCTATATGAAGCAGGGACAGGCTGCTAAGCAGATTTCAACCTCACCTCAAGCCCATTTGCTGTTCCCTCTGAGAAATGTATCCACACTTTGGGTTTCAGACACATTGTCATATGACCAGTAAGTTGTAAGATTTTTGGATGAACGTGTTATGTTAGTGAATCAAGAGCAGCAAGTCAGTCACATGCAAGTCTCAAATCGAGTCGAGTCAGTGTGCAATTTTTGCTGAGTCAAGTAACTGAAGTGACTTAAGTCTAACTTGAGTCCAAGTCAATTGACTCAAGTCTACATCACTGGCAGTTTGTAACCTATCTCCATAAAACCCAACTGGATTATATTGCAGCATCTGGTATATAGAGAGAACCATCAAGGCTCACCTGCAAGCTGACATAAATCTTGTTACTCCCCCCATCAGATTCCCTCTGACCTTTGCCACAAGTGGCATTTTCCCCCAAAGCAGCATTTTCCCCTAAATGTGCATGCACACAAGTGTGCACACAATACACACACACACACACACACACACACACACACACACAGAGGACAGTCCCTATTTTTATTTGCTGCCTTCTTGACCAGTTACGTCTTCCTCTTCTCAGATGTGCTTACCCAGCTTCATTTTTGAAAGAAAGCTAGGCCACTGCTGAACCCTGGACCACTCCTACTGCCCCAAAATATAGTGCCTGATTTAACTGATGAATTGTATCATTGTTACCATCCAAGGTGCCATTGCCAGATCCTACATAAACAGGAGGAGATGAACGACCAGTGATAGCTGCATTGGCAGTAGCATTGCCAGGCAGGAGTCTCACTTGGTGCCACAAGCTATCCAAGGATCTGAACCCTCTACCCAGATAGGTTCAAGACTTTGAATAGCTCCTTTGCTGTTTGAACTAAAATCTAGAGTGGCTTCAACCACCAAACTGATATTGAGGCCCAACAACTGCTTTGGTTTTCATCAGTTAAAATTGAAATATCTGGTATCAAATTATTTCCCTTGACTTGTGATGATTTGTTGAATAAGGTAAATGGCATCCGTTTCACAACAGAGGCCAGCACACTCTCTCCACCCTTAATAAGCAGCTCATGGTTGCTCTGGCAATTAAAAGCAATTCCCATGGCACCAAAGTTATATTGTTAGTGGCTGGAAATAACTACCTTAGATGTCTTCAGTAATGGGTTGTTTCTGATAATTACCCACAAATATAACACAAGTGAAAGGGAACCAGGGTGGGGAGGTGAGGGAGACTGTAACGTCTGTAAAAGTTACAAGCAGCTTGTTAACACAATTCAGAACCAGGAAAGCTTGTAAATTATTGCTTTTTCTTTTCTTTCTTTCTTTTTAAATGCCTCAGGAGATAGATGACTTAAATGCAGCTGTTCTCACATTTTAATACAGAAGTGTTGCTTGAAGTGCTAGAACTCCCAGGAAATCACTTCAGTGAATAAAGATGTGGTGGGAGGAGGGAAGTAAATTTAGATGAAGGGGAAAACAGAACCAGCCTTCTGGAATTTTCATTGTATTTAACACTTCTGTTTCTTGAATCCACTTGGCACCTGTGCCATTTCTTCTGCAAAATGTGAAAGCTCACCCATTTAAGCAGCACCCTGAGGTTGCCACAAAACGTGGCAGGTTTACCATCCTCTTTCTCTAGCCTGGTACCTAGAGTGAGTTTGGAAAAAATCTTTTTTATTTGTTTGGACTACAACTCCCAGAACTTCCCAACCAATTGCTAACTGGAGCATTCTAGCAGTAATCCAAAAAGGGTTTTTGTTGAAGTTTTCATGTAGAGGCTAAACTAGAAATGACATCTGGACATTCCTCACCCCATAAAAAAAAAACCTAGGAAATTTACCATTTATTGCCTGGGTTGAGACTGATGATCTTATTTATGATTGAAATGAAATAAATATAGTCCCTACAAATCTTAAAAAATTGTTTCACATCAGGTTCCATGCAGAATGGATAAAAAAGAGCAATATTTTCAGGAAAAAAATGGAAGTTTTAGCTTGGTGGGAATTTGCCAGTCAATCCTGAACTAGCATTAAAAGGTTCAGGGTGTCAACCTAAGTATAAATGTCAAGATTGGTAAAAATAAAATCATAAATATGTATGCTAGAGGAAAGGTGAGTGAAAGGGAGCAGAGACAGAGACAAAGAATAGATAGAGACAGAGAAAAACAGAGAGAGATCTAAATGATTTGTTTGGAATATTCCCAGACTAGCTGATGGACTGGACTGTCATTGTTATATGCCTTCATGCCATATTTGACTTATGGAGACCTTAAGGCAAACCTATCATGAGATTTTCTTGCCAAGATTTATTCAGAGGGAGTTTGCCCTTGCCTTCTTCTGAGACAGTGAGAGTGTGACTTGCCCAAGGTCACCCAGTGGGTCTATGGTGGAGCAGGGTCTTCAGAGTCTGAGTCAGGCCCCCAAACACACCACCCTGGCTTTCTGAAGGCATAGAAACCCACTTAGCAACCTTGTGGGAAATCACATTTTCTCAGCCCCAGAGGAAGAAAATCCCCTCTGAGCAATTTTTGTCAAGAAAAGCCTGTCGTATAGTTACCTTAGGCTTGCCCAAACTCAGAAAACATGAAGGCACACAGCCACAAAACATGACTACATCTCTAACAACACACCAGCTTTGGTTGCTCTGTGAAGGTATGCAAATAAGCATAGCACAACAGACTTCAAATTACAACATGGATACAATGCAGTTATGGTAGCAAGAGAGAAAAACTTAACATATACTGCACATATTTCATCTAATTCAGCACTCAGAACCTTTAGCCAGAGATATAGACTTGAGACTTCCATCCAGACCAATTATGTGCTCCATCATTGACCTGCAGTACCTTCCTAAGTGGTCCAGTTAGGTAATTCAGGTCCTTTTGTTAATGCTATTACTGGAGGTCAGTGAATGCTTTAGATGGTGCCATGTATTATTACTTCACATTCTTCCACATGCGTATCGGACAAGCTACTGCTTCATACTGAATCAGACCTTCAGTCCAACTGCTGTTTGACAGTGACTAGAAGAGGTTCTTCAGGATTTCAAATGGGGTTATTTCCTTACTTTTATCTGAAGATGCCAGAGATTGACCCCCTCCCACCCCTGGCCAGAGTTCTGTATGTTATCTGTGTGCTCCACTACTAAGCTATAAGATCACCCATTTTTTGAGTTGGGCCCTGGACCTCTGTTTCAAAGTCCTGCCCTGACAGCACCAGTACATGAGACCTAGGCTTCTATCTTCTTATCATACCTATTTATTAATCAATGGCCTTTAAACTGTAGCTATCATTCCCAATTGTTGTTGTGTGCCTTCAAGTTGTTCCCAACTTATGGCAACCCTAGAGCAAACCTATCACAGATGTTCTGGAGCTGAAAGTACATGATACACCCAAGGTCACCCAGTGGGTTTCCATGACTGAGAGAGAAATTGAACCCTGGTCTTCAGGGTCATAGTTCAATGCTCAAACCACTACACCATGCTGGCTGATGATATACTACCTATAATCTCCAGAAAATCCTAGTTGGCGATAGAGGATGCCCCAGTATTTCTACATTCCTATGCTCATACTGAGAGCCAGTGTGGTATAGTGCAGGACCATAAGAACATAAGATAACATAGGACCATAAGGACATAAGATAACATATCCTTCAACATTTCAGAGATGAAACCTGAGGCACATGTGGCCAAGTAATAAAGTGTGGTCAAGATGGCAGAAGTTATTAATGAGAAAAATGCATAGACTAGGAGAGACTGCAGCAGTTTTCTTTTGCCTACGCCTACTAGGAAGGGCAAGATTCCACACTCTCCTCTGCTCTCCCTTCTGACAAGTTAACCGACTCCAAACTACTTTTGCACTTTAAACTCTGTTTGCACTAACAGAAGTAAGCCAAGAGGGAAGAGGGAAAGAAGAAGGAGAAATTTAGAAACTTTAAAAGCAGCTGAAAATGTTGAATAGCAGAGGGTTAATTGGGACTGTCCCTGCCAAATCAGGAATGTTAGACAGCATGAGATAAGGCTTGTTCAATCCAGGTTTTCTTCCACCCGTGGCCAAACAGGTGCCTGTGGGAAGCCCATGAAAACGACACAAGAGCAATATTCTTTTTTTAATAATGCTACTCTTCACCTGATGTCACTTGGTATAATGTCTCTGATCCTGGACACAGAATACAGTTATCATGCCCTGTCCACAGATGTTTCCAATCACCTCTCAAAGCCATCCATGTCAGTGGCTATCACCACAGCTTGTGGGAGAAAATTCCATATCTTCATTATGCATCATGTGAAGAAGTAATTTCCCCTGTCTGTCCTGAATTCCCCACCATTTCAGCTTTGTTAGAAAACCCAGACTTTTACTTTTATGTTTAAATAGGTGGTGAGATTACAGTTGCGACTAAGTAGTGATTGCAAATATGGAACAGTTGGAAACTCTCCTCCTTAACCTACTTTACTGGGCATCAGCTGCATGGGGAGAAGGAGATCTATTTTGCCAGCAGTTCATGCATGGGTGATTTCCATCAGGTTTAGCGAAGCCAGACCAGGAGAAGTTACTTAGTTAAATATACTCAACTAAGTAGCTGGTACAGAATACTGGCTGATAATATTAAAAGACTAATCATTTATCAGTTAAGAGGCAGCTGTCCTTTCCTGGCAACCTGCCAAGGCTTCACAGCTATGTAATCAGGCAGATAGTAGTAACTAGCAAACAGCATTTGTTCTCTAAATCAGTCCAGGTTTGTAGCAAGCTTAGAGTAACCAAGTGCAACTTTACCAAGAGTCCAGAGAGGAAGTGTCCAAAAGCAGAATCATTAGTCCAGGCAAGGGTCCAAAGAGCATGCACAAGGAATGCAAGAGTCAGCAAGGCTATCACCACCGACAGAACCAGAGAGGGAGTAAATTCCAGCAGCTTTCTGCCTTCCTAACTTCTGGTTATATAGACTCAGTGTTCTACCCAGCTGTGGCCTAATTAACAAGCTCTTCATATATAAACACTTCCAGAAGCCTGGCCTCTCCCTTTTTCTTCTGCACTGGCTGCTGTAAGTATTGTTGCTCTCATGTCTCTAGGGTGTGGTTGTTGGGAAGAATCCTGTCAGGGTTCTGGGGCAGGGGAATGACACCAAGTAATTCAAAACAATTTAAATTAATATCAACCAAGTCACTGTTGCTGTCATGTGCCTTCAAGGCATATCCAGTTTATGACAACCTTAAGGCAAACATATCAAATCTTTTCCTGGCAAGATTTGTCCTCTAAGACTGAGAATGTGATGTACCCAAGGTGTGTTTCAACAGTGGATGGGAATTCATGCTCTGGTCTCCTGGAGTTCAACAGTCCAGACACTACACCATATTGTCTTGTACCAGCAACAGACATGTGCAATCTAGATGGACCAAATAAAACCAAATAGACCCAAAGGCATTGATAAACAGTCATGTTTTGACTGGGCTCTGAAATGATGCCAGCTTAAGCACCAATCTCCAAGGGGAGAGTATTCCACAATTAAGGTGACACTCTAGACAAGGCCTCTCTTGTCATCCCCTCAGGGCCAGAGGTAGCCTACTCCCTCACCTCCCCCACTGATTAAGGTGGAAAGCAATGCACCACTGCTCAAGAATAGTAACAGTGGTGATATGCACTGGTTGGGTGATCCAGCAAAGCAGCTGGAGAAAATACCACAACCCTCACTGCTGTCAGAAGCAACTCTGTTCTCCAAATTCCTGACTCAGAGAAAATTCAGAGCCAGCCCTTCCTAGGAAAGTCATCTGTGCCTTGTTTTAATTCAGTGGGCCTGTTTGTGAGGACTTCTCAGTCTCTAGAATTTGGGAAGGTTGCCATAATAGTTCTCCAGAGGCTGCAGGATAAGGAGGAGTGTGGTAAATATGCTGCTTCAAATTCTCACCTCCTAAAGTAACTTTCTCACTCAGGCACATGGTACAACCAACCTCACTTGGACTCTGTCATGGGTGAGCTTTACTTGAGACTACAAATCTATTCGCCACCTATCTCTTTTGCCTTTTCCTTGTTTCTCATTTTTCCATCCTTAATATTTTTATCCTTTTTTGTCACCAGTATGTGATTTTAAAAAAAAAATAAATAAAGAAGTCTACATGAAAATTTGTACTATTTTCTTCACGCTGCTTCTAAGGTATGCATTTTTGTACAAAAGAGATATATTTTTGCAAGTAGTTTCCCCCAACTCTGATACATTTCTGTCTGGGTATATGTCTGTATATTTTTGTGTAGTTTCTTCTACGTATTTCTCAGTTTCTCTCTCACCACACACACACACACAAACACACACACACACATTTTGTAATTGGAGATCAGAAAATTCAGCAAAGCACAAAAATACCAAAGGATAAATCACATTTCTTTCCATATATTTGTTTAGTAAGGATAAAATACATGGTTTTGCATTAAAATGCAAGCAAACTTAGCTTCTCCCGACACCTACTCTCCCTTTTCCCTGCCTTTCACTTTGACTCATTAAGAGAAAGCTGGTGGCATTATGGCAATTCATTGTCTGGATTCTTCCCACCCCCCTTTTTCATGAATGGAGGATCAAGTTCCCTTACAGTCTCTGTTTTTCTTCCCAGTCCCTCCTTGCACCTGTGCTATGCCGGATGGATCACATCTGCACTGTGAGTAAAACCCTTTGTTGTTACACGTCTTGGTACATGTTTTATGGGAACCAAATGACAAAATAACCCAAGAAGTTATTATATATTTGCAACGGTCTCTTCTTCCTCTTTAACTCAATGAAGTTGTTGCATTTTGACTGCTTTGTGCTGCTTAGCTGTTTTTTTAATTTAACAAAATATTTCAAAATGAGGCCTCCCTTAGTTCTAGGAATTAAAGCAGCATGCGAAACTTTTGGACAGCTGTGCCTTTCATTTGTAGAATGATCCAAAATATGTTTCCTCAGATCTAAGTCCCACTGAAATCCCACTGAAATCAGTGGGACTTACTCCCATGTAGTTGCACTTTATCCTGAAGGCTTAATACTAAAAATTAGAATAGTAGAGAAGCCTTCTCCCTCCATTTTCTCCATATTGATGCATGTGGCATGTATAAACACTTATGAAATGTCTTCGGTCTGCTGAAAGGTCACCATCAATGACATCGTTTCTTGGATGCTTCCGATCATTCCCATGGAGGCAGAACCAGTATCCCCAAGTTGCGTAACATTTAAGCTTCTTGAGGAATGATTTATAGCACTGGTACAACTGCACATACTAGGGAACTATTTGCCCTCTGGAAGTTTTAGGCTACAGTATCTACCATCTCTTACCATTGCCTATAACTGGGGCTTCTGCCTCTTATACGCCAAAACGTCGAGAGAACCAATGATTCCCCATCTCTGCCATGTGCCCTACTTTTCCCAAAGTAATTGCCTTTCACTGAGTCTGCAGCATGAGAAGATGGGATAGACCCTTCTGGATCAAAGCAAAGTCTTATCTAGATCAGCCTCCTGTCTTTTGCAGAAGCCAATGTGCAGATACCTGCAAGAAAACAGAAAAATAAGTCTTGCCTTCACCAGCAGCCTTCCTACTCATGTTCGCCAGAAAGTAGCATGCTCGCTGTCTTTGGTTCTGGGGGTAGTAAATAGCAATTATGACTAGTTTTGAGAAATGCTTCTCCAGGTCCAACTTCAAGTGCTGGTTTTAATCTTTAAAGATCTTAAGTGATCGAGATCAATTTAACTGAGCAATCTTCTATTCAGCATCACTAGATTGGGTGGGAGATTTTGGGAAGTGATGTTTGGTTTTTTAAAAAAAAAAATCCAAGCTCTGTCTGAAGTCATCTTTGTAGCCTTTTTTCTTTCTTTTTTGTGCCATGGGAAGACATTGTTAGTCACCTATTTTTGAACAAACAACATCACTCCAAAAAAAGTTCTATGTTTTTAACTACTTTTATCAGTTTTAATAATTTCATTTATTTTATTAATTTCTTGCTATCTGTGGGACTCCCAAAGGATTGGCTATAAAAAAAAGCCATAAATAGAATGCACCCTCAGTATATGCGAAGCTATCATTCCAGGAACCAGGAATTCATGAATGCTCACATTTTATTATATTCAATGGTGCTGACAAGTGCATGGACATTTCAGCATGTATGCACAGACCTCAAAGCCATTTTAGATACAGAGACATGATGCTTTGGTGAGCTGGAAATCACACACAAAGAGGTTATGGGTAAGAAGGGCCCACTGTATGGAATAAATAAAATCAAAGAACGTCCACTCCACTATATGTCCTACATCTTACAGCAGTAAATTTCATAGTATGGCACAATTTATCCTCCGACAGTCCCAATTTGGCTGGGATGGATCCAGCTAACCCTCTGCTATTCCATATTCTCAGTAACTTTTAATATGTCCCAGTTTCACCCTCCTCCTCCCACACTCCCCCTTCATCCTTACCTTACATCATTTGCTGCAAACTGAGCTCAAGTGCCAAAGTAGTTGAATTCAGTTAACTCAGCAGGAGAGACAAGAAAGTAGGGTGGCTAAGTCTTCCCTTCCTAAACTCAGGATGTAAATTCCAGGGTTTTTCTGCTTAAAAATATTGGTTTCTTGTATTCTTCATCATTGTTCTTGCCTGGCCACACCCTTTTGATCACACTGTGATGCAACCTTGCCACAGATGTCCAACTTTGATCTGTGAAATGTTAGAAGGTATGCTATAATGCCAGTGCTGAACCAGGAGTCTAAATT
Organism: Iguana delicatissima; assembly: GCA_948472985.1. NCBI lineage: Eukaryota > Metazoa > Chordata > Lepidosauria > Squamata > Iguanidae > Iguana > Iguana delicatissima. The sequence goes on along the minus strand of CAOKZL010001955.1, from coordinate 537,563 downwards.
CTCCTCCATTTTTTTAAGCCTATAGCATAGAGAAAGGAAAGAGCCAAGTGAACAGCTGGCATGGTGTCTTTAACTCTCTGGCCCCCACAAGGAAGCAGTGGATGATAGAAGCCTCCATTTACACAGCCAGCTCTAGACATTTTGCTGCCTCAGGTGTTACCCCAAAAAGTGGGCACCACAAGGGCCTACCAGCAATGCCAGTACCTCTGTTCAAAAGTGGGTAATAATTAGCTCAAAGTCAGAAGGCCTGTGAGAAGAGGGTAACTTAGCCAGATCTTTCCACCTATATTTACAGGGTCTTCGCAGGAAAGAACCAGCCAGAGAGTTTAAATTGTCAACTAAAAATATGTTTTATTGAGAGAAGTTCACACAAGCATGTAAATATCCAAGCACTCACAAGCATACAAGGACTAGCCAAAGAAAAGTGTGATAGAGGATTTTCAGGGATGAGGCTATAATTATCCTTCCAGAGAGCAGCAAGGAAAGCAGAGATATGGCTTAGGTAGACGCCTAAGGACAGTTCTCATTCAGGAATCAAACAGACAGCATGGCATTCAGAAAGGCAGGAGACTGCACTGGAAAGCCTGAAATCAGAGGTGTTATGCTGGGAAAAGATCCTGCAGATAAATGAATCACTCTCCCAACCAAGTGGACAGTGGGAGTTGCAACACAAACAGTGAAGTCCAGATGGAGCTAATGGTCTTAGTGTTTAGGTGACAAAAGGGTAATGACTGTAATAATAGCCCTGTATTGTAGTGAGATGGAGAAACAATAGGAAAACATTCAGGTGTTTGGGGTCAGAGTTAAAACAATCACAATTTGGTAGGAATTTCCCTTTTCAGTTCTGGGATGTCTGGCTCATTATCTTTAAGCCTCTTGTCTCAAGAGGGTCTGCCCTATTAGCCTGAAAATGACTTGGTTCTTACCTAAGGGGTAGATGTGGCTGATCTGCCTTGTAACCTTGTCAATCATATGCTTCTTCTATCATGACCTCTCAGTCACCACAGGTATTATTTATATCAATGCCAATTAATAGTGCCAATTAAATAATATTTGTCAATTAAACCATTCCATTCATGGGGAGTATGTGGTGCCATAACATGGGGGGGGAATGTGCAAATGGTGCTTCCCCTACTCATCAAATGCAAGGCATATAGAATCCAAAATCAGATTATTTTAATTAGTATCTCACCTTTCTCCCAATATGAGAATCAGAGAAGATCACAATCTGACTTAAAACAAACTATGGTTAAAACTGCTGATGGCACTTTAAAAAAAAAAAAAGAAAGAAAAGAAAAGATTAAACAATTACATTAAAAGCATTCATTAATAATAGGTTTTTGAATGCAGTTAATATGTAGCAACAATGATGACAAGAATGCAAAAACAACACACACTAAAAAGATCTGCATCAGACCACTAACACTGAAAGAGCTGAGTAAAGAAAAAGGTCTGTTGGCAATGAAGCAAAAATGTTCCATAAGCATCCCCTTGCTACTCCCTGGAAGTAAAATTATGACATGATAACAAATTAAAGTTTAAGAAATTGCTTTTCATGACAACAAAAAACTACTGCAAATAGTGTCTGGCTCATGTTTCCAAGCCAACACAGTCTGTCTACAGTCTGTCTACCCCTGAGAAACACAGGTCGCAGGGATCCTGGAAGGAAGTTGTAGTGCAAAACAAGTAACTTCACCATGCTTTGAAGAGGTTTACCATCTCATTAAGAGGAAAACTTGAGAGTCGTCTTTTGTTTCTCTTCTACTAGTTCTCTACTTTCTTTCTGAAGGCCTGTTACAGAGTGGCCGTGATGTACAGTCTATCATGGGATCTATTGTTAGTGGGATTGCCAGATCTCAGAGCCTGGCCCTGAGTGTCCAGTTTTTATGGGTCCTCTCCATGTTGGAGACAAGAGAGCTAATTCTCCAGTTGTGGTGGGCTCAGCTCCAGGCAAGAGAAAATGGCTGGGTGCAACTCTGGACTCAGCTAGTATAGTAGCAACATGCTACAATTTGCAGTTGATTTCCTGCTGCAACTTGCAAAGACTCTGGGGGGCAGGGTGGTATTTGATTTTGGTGTTTACCTTGTGAGCTTCCTCCTTCCTTCATAGCTGTATTGCCAAGGCTCACCCTACACTCTGCTCTGCATCCACCTTCTGGCTAGAAGCAAGTAGGCTATATTAACTGTTCCTTATCCTATCTCCATGAGCAGATGAGCAATCATAGTTGGTACTTAACAGATAACCAGGGAATGTCTCTAGGTCTTAGGTTTTGGTTCTGAAAACTGGGAACTGGGTATGTTTAGCCTGAAAAAGAGAAGGTTAAGAGGTGACATGGTAGCAATGTTTAAATACTTGAAGGAATGTCATTTGTTTTCTGTTGCTCCAGAAACTGGGACATTGAGCAATGGCCTCAAGTGTCAGGAAAAGAGATTCCACCTAAACATTAGGAAGAACTTCCTGGTGATAAGAGCAGTTCATCAGTGGAAGACAGAGAATTGGAATGTGGTGGAGTCTCCTTCTTTGGAGGTTTTTAAACAGAGGCTGGATAGCCACTTTGATTGTGTATTCCTCCATGGCAGGAAGTTGGACTCAATGGCCTTTGTAGTCTCTTCCAACTCAATGATTCTATTATTCTAGAGCCTGGGGTAATCTAAAACTGGCAACCATAACTGTTGGGAATACTGAACTAGGTATATTTTCGTCTGATGTAAAATTATTTGTCCCGCTTTTATTTCTAAAATGTCTAAACTGCTTTTCATCCAAATTAATAATACCTGCTTTTATTTTTATTTTTTTTGAATGTCTGAACTCCTGTTCATCCAAAGGGATTCCAGGGAAGTAGGCACAAAATGTAAACAATCACATTCAGGTACATGTACATATGTACATATACTTAGACAAAAACACTACAATAATGCAGTACAGTAATGCAGCTGCCTATATTCAAGTTTATAGAAAGCCTTAAAAGGGTTTGCTAAGCTATGAAGTGAATTTTATTAACCCCATATGTTTCATGTTCCTATATATCATTACCTCATACTACATACTACAATTTGAGCCAAATAAAACAGGTGCTTAGGAAAGGTGGCCAAATGGCCCAGGTGAAATTTGAATTAGGAGCTTCAAAGCTCATAGTTCATAGTCTTAGCTATTATCCTACCAGCCTGAGAAACCTTACAATGTTTCTATTATGAGCAGGTAAGATCTAAAGAAACTCCTTGAAATATAACAGATTCCTCAGGGCCAACCAAAAATATTTTGCTGCCTGAGGCATAATAGCTGCTGGAACCACCTTCCCCCAGAATCACGTTGGATAGTACTCAAGGCCAATCAATTTATTTTAGGAGTTGAGGGACAAAATCCCACCAGTATTTTTTCTTTCTCCCTAGCAATTAAAATAATGTAACAATTAATAACTTACTTTACTGCTTTTTTTATTTTTCTCAAAACAGGCTGCCTGGAAAGTCTGTCTCACTGTTTTTCTGTTGGTAGGTCTGATTCTGACTGGAAACATAAATTAAATGCAGTTCATCCAGAGAATTCTATTCTAACAGCATAACTTCAGAATAGTTAACTTGCTCAACTCTCAAGTGAGGTTATTATTAAGTTAACGAGATTGCCAATAATTGACGTATTTCCTATAATCTGTCATAATACTCCCGAGCCTCTGTTCTTTTGTACTCTGCTATGTTTGTTGATGAAGGAATGACATTTGGGAACCTTACATGAACTCTAAACTGGATATATCAAAACAAACTGAGTGTGGCCAATTTAAAAAAGAAAAAGAAGTGACCACTATAAAGAATGAAAAGTAGGTGTTCATAGTGCCAAATTCAAATATAGGAACAGATGGATGGAATTCATACTTTGAGTTCAGAATAAATGCTATGCCTGGGCATTTGTATGTGCAATACAATCTATTGCCCAGTTCTGCACAGTTGGGTAGGATCCAATCAAGTTGCACAGATGACTGGAGGCAATGGGGGGGTAGCCCAATTGGAGGCTACCCATATGGGGAAAACTGTCAGAAGCCATTGTAATTTATTTGTGAAGGAGGGACAAAGATATAGCATAAACATCTGGTGGCAGTAAGCACATCAGGTATCATGCTCTGCTTCCAGAAAATAGACTCTGACTCAGAGTTTGAAACAGGGAACATGCCAGAGGCTGAAACAGGGAGCATGACAGGACCTGCTGTACAGGCAGAGATTACAGTGCCATAAACAGAAAAGCAGGCAGTGCCAGCTCCAGTAGAGAGTCCTGCTCCTCCAGGCACAGATGATGATGATGATGATGATGATGATGATGATGATGATTTCTATCCCACCTCTCCCCACGGATCGAGGCAGCAAACAACAATAATACATTAATTACATTAAAAACATTAAAAAACATACCCAATCCTCCCCACCCACTAACCCACCTAAAACCAACCCCCTAAAAACAGACAACAATTAACAATTAACAATCAACTATTAAAAGTGTGAGGCGGTGGAAGTACGAGTCTGGGAAGGCCTGTCGGAAGAGAGCAGTCTTGACTGCTTTTTTAAAGCAATCAAGACTGGTAATATGCCGGATCTCCTCCGGCAGGCCATTCCATAACTTGGGGGCGATAGAAGTGAAGGTCCTCTGGGTAACCGCAGCCAACCTAGTTCTGACTGGCTGCAGTAAATTCCTCCCAGAGGACCTTAGTGTGCGGGGCGGATTATATGGGAGAAGGCAATCCCGCAGGTAGGCTGGCCCCAAGCCATGAAGGGCTTTAAAGGTAATGACCAACACCTTGTGCTGTGCCCGGAAACTAGTAGGCAGCCAATGTAAAGACTTCAGAATTGGTATTATGTGGTCAGTTTTAGGTCTACCAGTGACCAACCTGGCTGCCATATTCTGAACTAGCTGAAGTCTCCGGACTAAGCACATGGGTAGCCCTATGTAGAGCGCATTACAGAAGTCAAGCCGTGAAGTTACCAGCACATGCACCACTGTTTTTAGGTGTTCCAGCTCCAGGAAGGGGCGCAGCTGGCATATCAGCCGAAGCTGATAACAGGCACTCCTGGCCATCGCATCTATTTGAGCTGTCATCTGAAGTGGCGAGTCCAGGAGCACCCCCAAGCTGCGGACACAGTCATTCAGGGGAAGTGTGACCCCGTCTAGAACTGGTTGCAAACCTCCATACCTGGGCTAGGGCCCTTAACAGCAAGTACCTCCGTCTTATCTGGATTCAGCTGCAGTCTGTTTTTCCTCATCCAGTCCATTACTGCTTCAAGGCATTCATTCAGAGGTGAGATGCCATCCTTAGTTGATGCTATTATCCGAGGCATGGAGAGAGAGATCTGGATGTCATCAGCATACTGATAGCACCTTGCTCCATGCCTCCTGATGATCTCTGCCAGCGGTTTCATGTAGATGTTAAATAGCATTGGAGACAGGACAGCGCCCTGACGGATGCCAGATTTAAGCTCCTTTTCGAGGAGCAGCTGTCCCTAAGCATCACCATCTGGTATCTACCTGAGAGATAGGAGCGGAACCACTTAAGTGCAGTGCCCCCGATCCCCAACTCTCTCAGGCATTCCAGAAGGATATCATCGTCTATGGTATCAAAAGCCTCTGAGAGGCCCATGAGTATCAGCAGGGTCACACTTCCCCTGTCGATACCTAGGCGAAGATCATCCACTAAGGCGACCATGGCAGTCTCGACTCCATATCCTGCCCTGAAGCCAGTTTGAAATGGGTCTAGATAATCTGTTTCATCCAAGACAGCTTGGAGCTGAAGACCAACAGCCCTCTCGATCACCTTGCTTAAAAATGGGAGATGGGAGACTGGTCTATAGTTATTCATATCCAGGGGATCTAGGGAGGGCTTTTTAGAAGCAGCCATATAATTGCTTCTTTTAAACAAGCTGGAAAATTGCCCTCCCTGAGGGATGCATTAATAATATATCTTAAATGAGTCTTCATTGCAACTCCTCCCTGGACAATCAGCCATGAAGGGCAGGGATCAAGAGGGCAAGTTGTCTTTCTTATATTTCCAAGGAGCTTGTCTATGTCCTCGGTACTCACTGACTGAAACTGATCCAGTATAATCCTGTTCACGGAGTCACTGGGCACTTCACTTGTAACCTTTGCTATAACACCGGCATCCAAGTAGGCTCTTATCAGAGAGATTTTATCAGCAAAATGGTTATTCAAAGCATCACAGCAAGCTACACTAGGTTCTAACAGTGAGTTCAGGGGAGTGGGTAGCTGAGTCAGATCCCTTACCACCCTAAACAGCTCTGCTGGATGAGAAGTCGCAGGTACAATACGTGCAGAGAGGAAAGTCTTCTTCACTGCATCTATTGCCACTCCATAGGAATGAAGGAATTCTGTATAGCGTGTCCTGTCAGATAAGAGTCCAGATTTCCACCAGTTGCGCTCTAGTCGTTGTCCGACCTGCTTCATATTCCTGAGTTCTACTGTATACCAAGGATTACGATTTGAAGTAGGCCAGAAAGGATGCTTGGGAGCAATCGTGTCAATAGCCCTAGAAAGATCACAATTCCAGGTATTAACTAGGGCTTCAACAAGATCACCGGCGATACCAACCATAAGACCCTCCAGGATTTTCTGGAATCCAATAGGTTTCATTAGCCTTCAAGGGTGGACCATTCTAATAAGTCCACCACCCCTACAGGGACGGATAGCAGCCATAAGTCTAACCCTGACCAGGAAATGATCCATCCATGACAATGTGGTAGCATTTATTATCTCCACCCATGGCTGTGCCTGTTCCGTACTGAAGACCGCATCGAGGGTATGACCTGCACAATGTGTTGGCCCAGAGACTAATTGGGATAGGCCCATGTTTGTCATGGATGCCATGAACTCCCAAACCACACCTGTCAAATCGTTCTCAAATGGGATATTGAAGTCACCCAGAACCAAAAATCTGGGCGACTCCAACACCAACTCCGACACCAGCTCTGTCAGCTCAGCCAGGGAGTCTGATAGGCAGGGGGGTGGTCGGTACACTAACAGAATTCCTAGACTATCCCTTGCCTTTAGGTTCAAGTATATACATTCGAAGTGGTCTATTTTCCGGACAGGTATCCTGGTCAGCATAAGATTGTCCTTGTAAACCAAAGCTACTCCGCCCCCCTCCGCCCACTTCCCCTTACCTGCTCACTGACAGAGTATCCGGCTGGCAAGGCCTGGACCCAAGTTGTACCACTATCGTCCTCCAGCCAGGTCTCTGTAAAGCATGCCAGGTCAGCTTCTTCATCCTTTAAAAGATCATGGAAGATATGAGTTTTCTTCTTCATCGACCTGGCATTGCACAGGAGCAAGTAAGGTTCTGTGGGTGGTTTGGTTCACTCTCCAGACACCTTGGGGTAGCAGGGCGAAAAGAAGGTGAGATAGGTATTAAACATCTATCTCTCCTTCCCCTGTAACGACATTTCGCCCTGCTATCACCATATCTTCCTTTGCCCAGCACAATACTTACTGTCGCTTCCCGTTGCTCATCTATAACACCCAGCCGCCCCCCACCATGAGAAAATACCTCCTGCTTGCTCACACCCCCACCCATTCCTACCCCCACTTCCTTCCTCCCTCTCTTAATTATAAAATCAGGGAGGAGGGTGTGGTCAATGACAGTAGAGGCTGCCTTTGATATTTCTTGCTTCCTTCCACTATCAGTCCACATTACAGAGACAGAGGAAGCCTCTGGTGTTCTTCTCCCTTCTACTGTCTTTACCGTTTTACAAGAACAGGCAGGAGGGCCTTAACAGTACTTAACAGTACTTACCTTTGCTGCGCACAGACAACAAAGAGAGAGCCTGTCCTGATCCCAGAGAATATATAAGCAGCAACAATTAATCAGGCAACAGCTGAGCTAGGTGGCTGATCTATATGGCTGCTGCCCTTCCCCTTCAAGAGTTGTCTGAGTTTATCTGAGCTCTCTGTTTGCTGAATGCCTTTCTGAATTCTGTGCCTGACTCTGGATTACCCTGACTGACTTTGGATATGTTGCCCATGAATTCTGTTGGACTTTATTTTGACCTTGTGCGTACTGAATAAAAGTAAGTAGGGAGCTGGGAGCTATTCCGTTTGTTTTGTTTGAATTACCAGCTATGCTTCTGGGAGTGAGTTAGGACACAAGGCACTTTTTTTCAAAGTGCGTATTTTTGGAACACTAAGATTTATCAGAAGCCTATCGGGGGTTTCATTCAGAACATTAGTACTACAAAGACCACATTCCTTATAATCAGTCTACTGCTGCTCTTCTTATTCTAAGATATGCAGCTTTAGGAAAGCACAACCTGCAGAAATTATGACGTTTTAACAGGCTAGCAAGTTTTAGCCTGTTTTAACAGGCTAGCAAAGGTTTCACAGGAAAAACACCAAAAGAAGTTGGTAGCACCTTATGAAATAATTTGTTTTTGAGGTTCCATGGGACTCTGTTGCATTTTTTGCAACAAGCTAACATGGATACCTACCTCAGGAAAATCTTAGCACAAAGGTTGACTGTTCCAGTATTGTCCAACCAGATATCTGGCAGTGGTTCTTCAGAGTGTTGGGCTTTTCCCACCACCTGCTACTTGATCTCTTAAATTGAAGATGACAGTAATTGCAAATGGGACCTTCTACATAAAACCATGCACTCTATCACAGGATGATGGGCTATGCCCAGAGTAGTAAACGAGATCATCAGCGAAAACAAGGATTCTACTTCAAACATTGTATATTCTTTATTGCTTAGAAAGCCCAAAAGCACAGGATTCTACAAAGCTTTCCAAAGTCTAGTCATAAACATAAGACATTGAACAAAATGTTTTTGTTCTCCTATAGCCTTCTCCTGACCTTATGTATCAGAACAAAAATCAACTCTCATACTAACAATTTAAAATAGAACAGAGAATAAAAATATATTTTTCAACAATGTCCAATATAGTTTTGTGGGTTGGCTGTTGTATTTAAGAAAAATAAAGGGAAGCAATCCTTAACAATGTAGGTGGAAAAGGGAACCAAATTCCATTTTCTTTTCAAGTTAGACTGCTTGTGGCTTCAAAAGACTGTAAACTATTGTAACAAAATGTTTTCTTTTTCTAGTTGAGAATTAAGCCTATTGTGGGGAAATTCATGTCTAAATCAAATCGTATGCAGTTGTTTTTGTGTGTGGCAACAATAAATGCCCATTTTGCTCACTAGAATTTGTCTCCATAAAAAAGAAGGTCATTACAACAATTGCCCTTCATGGTTTTTTAGAGTAGAATACCCTACCCCCAATTGTATCTTTTAATCTTCATGTTTTGTTCCAATCATTCCAAAACCTTCTTGTGGTTTCCTGAACAAAATTATATCCTGAAGTCTAACATTTACTATAGACAAAAGATCATTTAAGAAAAAAAAAGCTAACAACAGGGGACAATATGTTTTATATGTGCATTTAACTTCACCAAAGACATAAATGGAACATTTTGGCAACTGGCACTTAATTATGGTACCCTTCGTTTTCAACCACATTTTCAAGAAGACAAATTGATCCAAGGTTTATTTCCTGGGGTACTTTTACAGGCTGGATGTCAAGATTTTCTTTAAATGCCATTGGCATGACATCCCATTGGCAAGTTTATGCTACAGTAGGTCAATCTAGTCTTTAAAGAGGACAGCAAAGGGAGCTGGTGCTATTTTCCCTTCATATAAGTGACAGGAACTTGTGTCGGCTCCCTGCAAGGAGCCAAGAAGAAGGAGGGGGAAACCATATACTTTCTTCATTTGCCCCAATTGTCAATTGTTAGACCTGTTGGACAACACAGGGATGAGGGAAAGAACTGGGACACAAAATGCAAAGGGCACTAGACTGTGAAGACGCAGGGGGGCGAAGGATCTAATCTATTGGGAAAAAGAGGGTAATTTGGTTGAAGCAGATTGCTGTGTAGGATTAAAGGAAAGTGCACCAGCTGAAATTCCTTCTCTGACACATAAGAAGTTGCATTATACAGAGCCAGACCATTGCTTTATCCAGCCAAGTGTCGACAACCAAACTGACAGTTCTCCTGGGTCTTAGGAGGATTCTTTCTTTTCCTTTCATAGCCTTGCCTCTAGATCAGTAGTGCTCTGTGATAGACTCCCCATCAAAGTATTTACCAGCCCCAGTCTTGTTTGGTTTTGAAATCAGATGAGATTGTCAGGTGTGCTCAAGGTGACAAGATTAATCTACCTCTGCTGATTCAGAGACATCTGCTGATTCAGAAAGATACTAAAGTCAGTTGGTATCATTTCCACTTCAAATGTTCAGGTGACAAGAATATTTGCTTATATATCCAGAATAGTACCACCCACACTCCAGAGAAGCTGATGACACAATATTTTTGGACAATGGAACCAGTTCCTGGAAGTATTATGAGTTCTTATTTGCCAGAAGTCTTTAAGCCAGTGGTTCTCAACCTGTGGGTCCCCAGATGTTCGTGGACTTCAGCTCCCAGAAGCCCCAGCCACTATGGTCAATGCTCAGGGCTTCTGGGAGCTGAAGTCCATGAACATCTGGGGACCCACAAGTTGAGAACCACTGCTTTAAGCTAAGGTTGGACAGCTCTTTGTTTGTGATGCTCTAGCTCTGCATTTCCTACATCAAGCAGGGGTTTGAACCACCTGGCTTAAAAGGACCTTTCCAACAATAGGAAATATATGAGCCAATAGGGACACTTATTGAAGGGCCAAGACAAACCACAAACTGAGCTAAATCATTTATTATAATGAGATTCTCAGGCAGCATTGATGTGTTTTGAACAAACTACCAGTAAGATCAGATCAGGATCATCCTAGTTCTGGACCAAGAGGACAAGTTACCTTCACTCCCTGCTTATGCCTGGCTCCAGAACTCTGAGTTCTATCAGGTTTGCATTTAGCTGTCACTAACAGAATTACTCATCCTTCTTTAGCATCTCTGTTTACATTAATCAATTTCAATTATTTGACTGAAAAATAGTTTTGCGGAAGACAAACACACACAAGCTTCTAAATCCGGATTGTAATTCCAATTTATTTACCATGTTGAGATTGTTCTTGTAAGTTTTAAACAATATCATAGCTGGAGAGTTTCATCTCAATCTGAAAATTAAACCAGTGCTGCATGGGAACCACAAAAATATATAGCATTGAACTGCAAGGATTTTGACAAAAATTAATGAATGAAACATTTTTGGGAATAATGATATTGATCCTTTTCATTCAGTACTCAGATATTCTCATGCTTAATAGAACATACAGGACAATGTCCTACCTTTCAGTTAAGCATCTTTTCTTGATTTTTGTACCATCACCAGTGAGTAAATTGTGTAGGACCTCTGAACAACCAGGGTCCCATGCCTGTCTTGCTAGGGTTGCCCCATGTGTAAACTGGGAAGACATTTTGGGATTGAACTTTTCCATTCCAGATCACTTCTTCCATTCCAGATCACCTCTTTCTGTAAAACTACATTGTTCACTTCTTCTGCTAAGCAGATGGCAAGGAAGATGGCTGGTGATGTGGGAAGCAAGCAAGATAGCAAAGACTGAAGGAAATGAGCATGTATGACCCAGAGAAGGCTGAAGAAGAGGCACAGTAGCCCCATTCAAAGGTCTGGACGGCCATCACATGGACAAGTACAAAGACTTGTTCTCCATTACTCCATACGGCAGAGTTAGCACTGATGGCCTTTAGTTACAGGAGGGAATATTTCAACTGAATGTTAGGAGAAATGTCTTGATGCTATGAAAAGTTCAGAACCAGAATGAATGACCTAAAGGAATAGTGGGCTTCCTTTTGCTCAATGTTTTCATTTTTTGCCAATAACCACTCTGCTTTTCCCGAGTACTTGTTCCTATAGTTGTTAATGGTAGCCATTCACTGATACACAAGAAAGCAAAGGATGCTCTTAGAGGAAGACTAAGGTCCTTTCTGCACAGGGCTAGGGAATCGCTCTGTGCCATTGTCTACTGCTTCTTCTGGGGTCCGAAGCAACACGAACTGTCCCTGAAGCCCTTCCGCAGGGCTCCTCCTTGGTCCAGGGCAAATCAGAGCAGTGCGAGGTCTGTAGATCCACACTGCTCCAGCTTCCAAAATGGTGGCTTCCAGCTTCCAAAATGGCGGCTTCCAGCTTCCAAAATGGCGGCTTCCAGCTTCCAAAATGGCGGCTTCCGGTTGATCGTGGATCCTGACCAACTGCTGAAGCTCACCATGCCTAAAGCCTGTCCTCTGCGGATCGCAGGATCGCATCGGTGCAAGCCTGCAAATCTGCACAAGGGAGCAGGAATGCAGTGGCACGTTCCAGGAAAATAAAGACCTGTTTTTTCTGGTCTTTCAAAAACATGCTGGAAGACCACTTGGGATCGTCTTGGAGCGGACTGAGGTGTGGATCTCTGGTAAGTAGTCCGCTCCAAGGTGCAGATGACCTCCGTGAGAGGACGCACTGCCCCGTTCTAATTGCCTGGTGCGGAAAGGGCCAAAATCTGCTTCCTACTGTCCCCAGCTTTGAAGGGGAGAGACACATTTTGACATTTTCCCAACATTTTCAATTACTTCTCATTTATTTATTTTGTCACATAGAAGTCATTGGAAAACATGGGCAACCAAGTTCACCTGCCATGGGGCTGTGTTGCACACAGTGTAATCATATCCATATTTATGCAGAAGAAGACCCCACTGAATTCAACATGGCTCACTTCTGAATCAGTATGCACAGCATTTGCAGCCTTCCACTACCATCCCAGTCATGTGTGCACAGATAGAAAGCAATCCCTTGGATTTCTGCTTTAAGGCTTGTGTACAGTATGTACACAAGTCGTGTATGTACAGTATGTACACAAGTCATGGTTTGGGGGCTGTTGGTGGACACATTCAGACTGACTAAAAAGTCCCAATTTTTGTTCCTGTTCTTTCTGATTTTATACTGGATTAAAATAAACCAACCTGGGGAGCTCATATAAAAAGTCTTTGATTGTACTGGGAGCTGACAGAAAATATTCTGGCATAAACAAAATGTGTATAGAGCTCCAAAATAAAAACTGGAAAGAACAGGGACACAATCTGGGATTTCTGGTCTTTTTAATCAGTCTAGATGCACCCCATGACTTCAATCTTTATACATTTATGCTTCCTTTTCTATGAAATACAATTCAGAAATACTGGCACTATTATCTACGTACATGACAAATCAACACACTTGGTGTTTTTTGCAGCGTTGTGTATTTACAGTCTGTTTATTCCATTCAGCAGGTTTGGACTGAAAACCAGATGATGGATTAGGCATATTAATTGCTCTTCAATAGAGACTGCTTTTTGGATCTTTTTTTTTTTTAAAAAAAAAAAAGCTAATGTAAGTTTTCTTCAGTTGACAGCAATTTTGGTTTGCCACCTATATTTAAAAATAACTTATGATCTGCAGTGCTGAAAGATCACCATTCCCAACATTTTATAGCCAGTTTATTTTCATAATACAATGCAATCTTTTGCAATGACTCTACTTTATTTTGAGCAGCTATATAAATGGAACTGGAGAAAACTGCCAGATTCATAGCCAATGTAAACTGCCGGCTCAATCTACAACCCCACCGAGTTCAGATAGATGGATTTAAGCTGATTTTGAGAACAATACGGTGGTTATAATCACAGGAAGAGGGGTGAGTTGGTAAGTTAGAAAGGCCAAACTTCAACTGTTGTTATTCACTATTTTTGGGTGGAGCAAGGATACAACAAGCCAGATCAGGGCTGTGACATTCAGAATCCTGATGGGAATAATCCCTTTCAAGCTTGCAATTCAGTATGGGACAAAACCAACAAAGCCAGGGAGAATTTTTCTCCCATTGCAAAAAGTAAGCATCATGCAGTTCCAGTTCTAATTACAACCACACATGGGGAAAAACCTTGAAGCCAGACTCCTGCCCCAACACCAGGGCCTTAATCCTGTTTGCTTCACCACAGCCCCATTCTGTTCACTGAGTTGGCAAAAAGTCTGCAAATCTGATCAAATAACATGACTAACATTGTACATAGTTTGGCCCATGCAGGAGGAACAAAACCTGTTTCCCTCCAGATGTTGCCACTGAGTCCAGATCTCATCAACCCTAGCCAGCATGACTGGTAATCAGGGATGATGGGAGTAGTAGTCTAGGAACATCTGGAGAAGAAAAGGAAATGCCAGGGAATCAAGGGAATTAAGGAACAGTGTGACTGGATCAGAAGGAAAAGATGAATAATTTCTGTAAGTCAACTGGCTTTGAATATAAGCCAAGCAATTCCTGACAGTTTGGTGTGCACCTTAAATTATTTTTTAACTATTTGGGGAGAGGGGTGAGGAGAAGATCACTACTTCTGCAAATTATACACTTAGACATAATGGTTATCACTGTTCAGACTCTTCTGCATTTCAGTTCATTTTAACCTCTCCACTAGCTTTTCTTTCATATATATGTTAATAGGCTAAACACCCTACAAGCTTTGATATGGTTTAATTGGCAAAATATATGTTTAATTGGCAACTATTAATTGGCATAAATATAAATTATACCCTGTTATGGCTGCATAGCCATGCTGGCAAAGGGGAAAACTTGGCTGCACACGCACATTGCAAAATCAGGTCAAAAGAGACCCCAAAGCATAGCCAAGTCATAGTCAGGAAATCACCAGGAAACTCCAGAGATAATGGATTTACAGTTAGCTTCCAATGATTCAATCTTTAAGAGACTATAACATCTGAGATGTTCCCACAGGATGCTTGATTGTCTTAACTTCTCTCCCTCTGACCAAGCAAGCTTCTCTTGTGTCCCTTGTGACAATTAAGGAGCTATCAAGGCTACCATCAATCCTTGGTCACCTAATGCTAAGACTATTAGTTCATTCCAGACCCCATTGTCCACTCTCCAGACTAAAATGGCTACTCCTCTAAATACTAAATACTAAAATGGTTGCCATGCAAGACCTCACATTTACAAAGACAGGGTCACTTGCTCATCTTCAAGTCTGGCATACACCTCTATTTGTCAACAATATACCACTACATTCTAAAACAGGACAAAAACCACTGTAGGGTGGCTTTTTAATCCAATGGTATCTTTTCATAAAATTCTTCCAAAGTCCATTATCTTCCTTTATTTCTCCTTTCTGGTGCAGTATAAGTAGAGAGGTTATGTTTCTTTTTAGTATTCCTTTATGAGAAGATATTGATTGGAATCTTCCATTGTTCTTCAGCACCAAAATGTAATGCCTTAAATCCAATTATTAGTCCCAGCTAGAGTAGATCCATCGAATCAGTGGGACATGCACAAGTGTTGACTCACACTTAGCAATTGATTCAAAGACTTCTAACTCTAGCTGGAGTTAGGAATCAATTTGATTTAGGCTAACAATTTATAGTTCCTCCTGTGTGTTCCTGCATGAGCACACATGCCTACAAGTCACCCATTGACTTATAGCAACCCAGTGATTTTTTATTTTATATAACTTTTTATTAAGAGTTTTCCAAAGTGCAATAAAACTACATTGGACACTTCTTCTGCTAATTGTCAAAACCAATAGTTGCCAATTCATTTTGTTTTTTCCCAAAAAAAAAAGTCTATACGGGGGTTTCCATTCTTTCAGAAAGTCTCCAAAATTTTTCTCTCTAATCAAAGCAGATAATTTGTCCATTTCTCCCATGAATTTCATTGAGTGTCTTAGACAAGGCCATTGCCTTCCTATGAGATGTTGTCTACCGCTCCTGGTACTCTTCCAAACATTAAGCACAGCTGACCCTGCTTAGCTTCCAATATCAGATGGAATCTGATATTCAGGATATTTAGGTTCTATAGTTCCTCCTCCCCCACCCCAGGAGGAAGACTTTAAAAAAAAATGATGCAATGTAATGCACAATTTATCCCTTATTGCTCATTGCCCCACTCTCTAGTACCTCAGAAATTCCTTTTGATGTACCTATAAGAATACAGTCATGTCCTCATAACTAATCTCCTAATGCAGGATTCAATCATCACTTTCATTAAAACAAAGCTATATGATAGATAGATATAATTTCCTCAGAACAGCTTACTGAAGACAGAGAATGCTTAAGAGCAATGAAATGCTGAGTACACATATTGAGCGTTCTTGTTGTGTGCCTCCAAGTCATTTCTGAGTTATGGCCACCCTAAGGAGAACCTATCATGGGACTTTCTGGGGCTGACAGTGTGTGATGCATCCAAGGTCACCTAGTGGATTTCCATGGTCAATTGGGTTTCCATGGTCACTCTGGTCTCTAAGATCATAGTCTAACATTCAAACCACTACACCTTGCTGGCATTCATGACTTATAGCAAATACATGTTTGAAGTAAGATAGGAATGGGAAAGGAAAACATAGTGGGGAAGGAATGAGACGCTAATATGTTGTTCAAAGGAATCCTGTGCAGGAGCATGCATGTGTTAGGTGAGAGCCTATCCTGCAATTTTGTTTTGTTTTGTTGCAGAACTCAGTCATTGAGACTAAGCTGAAGCTATTGGTCCAGAAGTCTCTATGGTATTAGAAGATGTCATCTACTCTTGTTGCATTTTTGACAAAACTGTATAGCTACCACATGCTGATTTTTGCTCAGTCAGTATCTCGGCCACCTATGCACACAGTAAATATGGAGAAACATTTCCTAAATTGGTTGGGAATCTGCCCATTCAAGCCCAGTTGTTTGTGGACTAAATTCTAACATCTCCATGTATAAGAAAGAAAGAAAGAAAGAAAGAAAGAAAGAAAGAAAGAAAGAAAGAAAGAGGTCACCACTGAGTATTCACTGAGCTCATGAAGTAATCAGAATATGCTGAGTAAGGAATTTCAAAACAATTTGTGGTTAGAATGAACAGAGTGGAAGAGTCTTCTTTTTTATTAGCTTAGTGGTTTTGTATAATTTTAAAAGTATCCACATTTTCCAGCTTTGTCCAGAGCAAGAGATACTTTCATAATAGACTTAGGACTTTATTTAAGAAGGGGGAAATCAAAGACAATTAAGCAGGATTTTTACAGATCCCAGAAAGCTGGATAGGAATCACCATTCTTCCTACATGGGCCTTTCATTACAGAAAGCAAAGCACCTGCCTATTATTTTTTTAAAATTATACAATTACAATTTTTCAGTTGATCCTAAATACAAAAATAAAATAGCAATAGCATCTGTATTTCTATACCAATTATCAGCTAAGTGCTCTCTAAGCAGTTTACAATGTGTTAGCTAATTGCCCCCAACACACTGAGTACTCATTTTACCAACCTGCAGAAGGATGGAAGGCTGAGTCAACCTAGAGCCCAGCAGGACTGAACACACAATCTTGTGGCTGCAGTAACAGCATTTAACCATTGTGCCACCAGGGAACAAAGGGAAACTCAGTAAAAAAATTTAAAAGGAAGGGGGCAAAAAAGCTTTAACCAGTTTAAAAAAAAAGAGTAGGGAATGGAAAAAGAATACAAGAGGAGGAGAGGAAGACAGGATGTGGTGTTTCTGGTACAGGAAATGGTAAAAAGAACAATGACTGCAAAAATGACCAATGTCCTATCTCAGCTATTTAAATGAATGAATGAATCTTTATTGCATAAGTTTAAGCCATCACAATTCATTATGATTAAAATAGAATGCAAACAAATAAAATGCCATAACAGTGATGAATTTAAAATAAAATACAGGTTATAAGCAAATAATACAAGAAATATAAAAAATGCAACAATATAAAATTGCATTGATATGTATTCCAAAACTCCCAGGTTGCGTACTTTATCACCCCTATATGGATTCGTATCAATGGTTTTTGATGTCTAGATCTTAACTTACTTGCAGTCAAGGCAAATTTTGCAACCATAGCAGTGATATATACATTATTGCTGGCCAACAGGATTCAAATCTGCTCAAGAAGAGGTCAATTGGAAAAGGAGTGGCGAGTGTAATTAAGAAACTTTTGTCTGGGGGATGTATATAGAGTGCATTGAAGCAGATAGTGTTGGATGTCCTCCATTTCCCCAGACTCACAGGAACATTATTATATCTTCCCTTCAGTTAGGCAGATGACATACACTGAAAATGTAGAGCTTGTCTAAGTGGGGCAAAAGTGAGGTTAAAAAAATTGCTTCATTCCAAAAGATGCCTTATACAATGGTTACCATAAAGAATATGCTGTTTGGGAGACCAAATGACCAATATCCTACCTCAGCTTTTTAGTTAGGAATACATAATTAAGCAACGTCTCCAACCTCAACTTCCCAAGCCAGCCAGCAGCCACACAGAGTGAAGAAAATCTGTTCAGCTACAGATCAAGTTGCAAGGAGGATGGCATTTCCAAGCCTCACCCATCAGAGAGGAAGGCTGCAAGGAGGTCTTGCGACAACCACAGTCATCCCTCCACATTTGCTAGGGTTAAGGGCACAGGACCCCTGTGAAAATGAAAAAAATACAAATAACTCTAGGTCCTCCTAAACCATATTTAACTCCAAAAAAAAAGTATGATCACCATATTCAACCCATCATGGATTCCTCTGAGGCATCAGGGTTCCTTCACAAGGCAGAAGTGGGTGGATGGTGGGGCTTACTACCGCCTCCACTGCCGCCCCACACCATTTATAATATGGATTTACAAGATCAAGATCCCAAAAATATCATTGGAGAAACAGGAACAACTAAGTAAGTCAGTAACATTAACCAAAATAGAAGAGGCTATAAAAACTTGAAAATGGATAAGGCACCAGGGCCAGATGGATTTACCGCATTATATTATAAAAGATATATAAAAGAACTAATCCATCCATATCAAGCAACCTTGAAAGAAATAGAAAATTATGGGAAACCACAATCTTGGGGAGAGGCAAATATTGTATTGATACCTAAAGAAGATAAAGATAAAAGAGAAGTTAAAAACTACAGACCAATCTCTTTGTTGAATACAGATTACAAAATGTTGGCGACAATACTGGCAAAACGACTGAGAAATGTAATACAGGATAAGATTCATGAAGGTCAGACAGGCTTTCTACCAGGCAGATATATGAAGAATAATATAAGAACATTATTGGATGTGATGGAATATTATGATAAAATCCCAGGGAAGAAGATAGATATTATGTTATTGGATGCAGAAAAAGCTTTGGTAATGTTTCCTGGGAGTTTATGTATCATGTCTTAAAAGAATATGGCCTGGGAGAAGTCTTTTGTAAATGGATTGAAGTGATTTATCAGGATCAGACAGCGAAACTAATTATAAATGGAGATATAACGACAAGTTTTTGTATAAACAAGGGGGACGGCAAGGGTGTCCTTTATCACCAATACTATTTATAGCTGTATTGGAGGCATTACTAATTGCAGTAAATGAAGATTCACAGATACGTGGCTTGAGAATAAAGAATAAGGAAATAAAATACAAAGCTTTCACCGATGATGTAATTATATTTTTGGAGGAACCTCAAGACTCAATTCAGGTGTTGATGGACATCCTACAAAAATATGGACAAATAGCAGGATATAAGATAAACAGAGAAAAGACAATGATGTTGACATTAAATATGATAAAAGAAGAACAAGCGGACCTGGAGAGAAGATCAGGATATCAAATCACTAAGAAAGTAAAATACTTACGTATCATAATTACAAATAAAAATCAAGAATTATTTGATAACAATTACTTGAACATATGGAAGGAGATTAAATGTGAAATGGAAAGATGGGTGCATTTTAACTTGTCTCTCCTGGGAAGGATAAATACTTTTAAAATGTCTTTATTACCAAAGCTTATGTTTCTCTTTCAGAATTTACCAATAATAGGAAGAGAAAAGATTTTTAAAGAATGGGAAAAAGAATTACGAAAGTTTATTTGGAAATTTTATTTTAAAATATTACAAGATGCAAAAGAGAGAGGAGGATTTGATGTGCCATCGCTAAAAACCTATTATCAAGCATGCTGTTTAGATTTAATCAAAGATTGGATACATGTAGAAAATACAACATGTAAAAATTGGAAGGAATAAATAATAGGTTTAGATGGCACAGATACTTATGCTACGACAAAATAACAGTGAATAAAGAGTTTAATAATCATTGTATTCGAAAGACATTATTGAAAGTGTGGTTACAAATAAAGCATAAATTTTATAGAAGACTTCCGATTTGGACCTCACCTCAAGAAGCACATAAAATTGCCCTAACAAAACAAGGAAATCTATTAACCTATCAAGACTTGTTGAAATGGGAAGGGGATAAGCCAAGAATGTGTACAGAAGAAGAATTAAAAGCTTTGGGATATGAATTCAATTGGTTCCCATGGAGACAACTTAAAGAGAGATTTAAAATGGACCAAAAATTATATGGACTTGAAAGAAAAGAAAATGAATTAGATCTGTTGATGAAGGAGGACCAAAAGAAGAGAATCTCCAGATTCTATAAGCTATTGTTGCAAAGAGAAATGGAATCAGAAACTGTTAAAGATAATATGGTTAGATGGGCACAAAATATTGGACATTCAATTGAGTTGGATACATGGGTGAAGGCATGGAAAACAGATATAAAATTTACACCAAGTTTAAATTTAAGAGAAAATTTTTATAAAATGCTACATAGATGGTATATGACACCTGAAAGGTTGCAGAAAATAACTAAAAATGGAAATGAAAGATGTTGGAAATGTGATGAAAAGGTGGGGTCGTTTTTTCCTATGTGGTGGACCTGTAAGATAGCAAGGAAATTTTGGAGGGAAATACATGATGAAATTCAAAGAATTTACAGTTTAAATTTTGAAATGAAGCGAGAGTTTTATTTGTTAAATATACTGGGGCAACAAAGAGAGATGAGAGGTCACCAGAAGACATTGTTATATTTGATAACTGCTGCAAGATTGACACATGCACGATATTGGAAAGAAAGGAACTACGTAGTTATAAAAGAATGGAAATTAAAAGTTCTGGATATGACAGAGATAGAAAAGCTAACATTTTCACTGAAAAGTAAGCCTATCCAGAACTTTGAAAGGGAATGGAGAGAAGTCTTGAATTGGATAAAGATATAGCATAAGAAAAGGAAAAAAAAGAATAAAGCAGGATTGTATGTAATGCAAGGCAACAATGTAATAAGGCAATGTAACAAAGCAGCAATGTAACAATGTAAGATGCAACAATGTAAGATTATCTTTTATACAGAAACTATGTATAAATGGAATGTAAACAAGCAGACTCAACTGGAAAAAAGAAAAAAGCTTGGAAGTGGGGAAGCGGGGAGTTATTTTCATTTTAAACCTTAATAAAAATACTTTTAAAAAATATAGTATGGACTTACAAGTCTCGTTCACAGTTTCTCAGTCTCACAAGGCTTGCAGTTGCTATTAAAGATGGCATAGGGAGGCAGCAGAGGTGACAGCAAATAATCTGTGAATAATCAAATCTGCAAAACTGAAACCGCAAATGTGGAGGGCTGCCTGTATACTGCTTCTGATTTTCACAGCCTTGCTTACTGATAGGAGGGAGCTGGAAAGTCATTCTCCTTCCTCCCCAATCAGCAGCTGAACAAACCTCCACACGATGCAGCTGCTGGCTGTAAACATGGGCTTGGGGAGCGTTTGCAATGGTGAAATTGGTGCCGAGATTGTGACTGTGCTGTGTTACTGACTACAGAGCAGTAATAAATATGTAACTCTACATTACACATCCATAACTGCAACACAGAATACTAACCTTCATAACTATCATATTTATGTTCGTATCAGCACATAACCCCTGCCCATAATTTAACGGACATTCTATTTTTATTTTTAAGCAATAAAATATCTAGATATTACAAAACGTGCTGCTTAAGGTCTGGGGTATTTTAAGTGATTGACCTAAACCAAGAAGAAACAATAAACCTAAGCCTAAAACAGGAATAAGTAATACCATCTCTGACCATATAAATTATGCTACTTAGGTGTTTGTTTAAAGCTGAAAGACCTAAACCAGGAAACGTAACTACACTGCATATTTTCCATTCTGCTGCTGCCTCACAAAGGCTACTGTCAAGCAACAATCCTCTTTATAGCTACATTCCATGTGGAAAACTATTCTCTTTTTTTAACCACGTACACACAAACACAACTTTGGGATACCTACAATTTTAGGTCCCAAGCTGACTAAGAAGTATGTTCTGGTTGGGAGCAGCTTCCAGATTTAATGGGCCATCTCAAAACATTTTCTATGTGCCCATCAAAGAAATATCCATTGATCCTCAGGAAGCAATCAAGAACAAAACATGGTCATCACATAGCTGTTCCCTGCAAATATATACAGCTATTGTGGATGTTTATTTCCCCAAGTACTAGTCTACAAGTTCCATGTTATGAAAAAGGGTGTCTGCAAAACTTCAGTGTGAACAAACAAAGCAATGTTTGAGTTACAGAAGTGTGGAACATCTGAAAGCAGTAACTTCATCTTCTTCAACCCCCTACCAATTTTGTTTGTTTTCTTAAAGTCTTATAATTTCAAAATAGACACATACACATACAACTAAGTGGGTTCCTCCTCTCAGACATCATGAAAATAAATATGCTGTCAGGGTAAATGCTTCTGTAAGAAGGCCCAACCTCAGATTGCATTTTAAAAAAATGTTTCAAAATCCATGCCTGCAAACACATATTTTCTATAGAGATAGTGATTCTGCACTAACTCAACCCCCTGTTCCAAGCAACACATACCAGACAGACAGACAGACAGACAGACCGACCGACCGACCGACAGACCGATCAGAACTTAGGAAAATTATTTTTTGGACTCCAGCTTCCAGAATCCCCCAGCCAACATTGACCATGGAAAACAGAAGTCATTTGATTTTTAAGTCCACACTATGGCTGAGCTCTGTAGCTACGATTACAGAGTTCCATTTTCACAGATACCTCTCTCAATATGATCCCCTAAAGCCCCACTTGGAAGCCAGGCTGCCACACCAACACAGAAATTTCCCAGGCACTGGGGAAGGGGGTGATGAGCAAAGAAGCATTCAGCCCCCTCCTAGCAGTAAGGTGGTTTGTAACAATCAGTTGCAATAGGACCCCATAACTGCTACTAGGAGAGGGATGGCTGTTTCTTGGTGCTCTCCAGTGCCTCAGAAATATCTATGCTGGCACATCTACCTGGCTTCTAAGGTGGGCTTTTGGTCATTGTACTTGTTTAATCACAAATTGCAATGTTTACAATGTCATAAATATAATCAGTCATAAATCCAGCTTACAACATTGTAAATATCAAACACGATGCCAACCTAGATGTCGCCAACTTTAGTGATACAGAAAGAAATATTCTGAAAATTTCATCTTCTTCTTTTCATACTCTCATATACCACTTTGGCCAGTCCACAGCCAATATGATACAATGGCCAGGCTAGTCAATTTGTCAGTGGCAGGAAAAACTGGAGACAGTGCAAGAAAAGCAGGATCATGAAGGAAGAGACAGGACTAAAGCTGATGTCTGAACATTTTAAATTGTTTTGTGATGAATGCCCAACACATTATAAACCATGATCTCTCTTGGAAGCAAAAGGTCTTCATGTTTCTCAGAACCAAACTAGAGATGACATTTCTCTTGTGGTTTGTCCTTGCACAATTACATTGACTCTAACAAATAGCTGTCATGGTATATAGTTGTAGTTGGGAGAAAGATGGCATTATGAACATGTCTGCAAAGGATGTTCTTGGCATGAGAGACAGCAAGAGAGAAAGAGTAGAGTTATTTGTGGGTGCTAAAGATCTTCAGAGAACTGAGCGTCTTGTAACTAGCAATGAACAAATCTACCCAATTTGCTCTGTCTTGTCTGCATTTTTTTTTATAACTTCAGTTTCATTCATTATAAATCTGAATGTGTGAATTTTCAATTTTTGGTAAATTCTATAAAAGTCAGAATAAACCCACCACACCATTGGCTAAGTTCAATAATTACAGCTACTCCCAGCAATGAGAAACCCCTGCACACAGCGGTATAGCCAAGCAGAAGGAGTTGGCCATCCTAATTCAACACTAAGACAATTGAATAAATAGGGACTCAAAACCAGGCTTTTAAGAGTTAAACACTGGAAGCCCTGGACCTGGAAGGCTGAATCTATCAGTTTTGAGTTCTTTCTCATCTGATATTTTTAAATCTCAGATTCTGCCCCTTCTAAATATACAGAAGTATGAAAAAAATGCAATTTTTTGTTGATCCAGTGGTGAATGCAGGGCTTGACTTAGTGAACAATTAGCGAAGACATTTGTTGAAATGGGAAAAGCCACAACTTTATTGTTTATAGCTGAAGATGTGTGACTCATCATAGTTCTGGATTCTGGTCCTGGTCAACCCATCTGTCAGCTTACAGAAACTGATTCATCCAGCCCACTTGGTGGGTACATCTGGCATGACAGACAAGAGAATCCACATGGGCAGAAGCCACACATGGTTCCTTTGCTACCTCTGAGTAAGACAGGCTCATTCACTGATGAACTGGGTTTGGCCCTGGTTGCCTATACCCTCAAGGTCTCAAGGTCTCTTAAAGAGACCCCAGAATGGGTGTGTAGGCCCCATCTTCCCACAGATTAGATCCAAGTTTATGCCCAAAACTCCAATGTTATGGTATATCAAATTATCTGTGTGATTTTTTAAAAAAATGAAAACCCCAAATTAATCAGCTCCCATATCCAGAACTGAGTGTGGTGGGAAAGGGAGGAGCTCCAAATCCAACAGACTTCTGGAGCATTGGAGAACCACTGTGTAAGTTCCAGGAACAGTTTAGAAAAAATCCTCTGCCCCAGTCCTTGAGCCCCGTCCCACCAACCAACCAGGATGCTTCTGGCTTGCTGGCTTTACTCTCTATTCTCACAGCCAAATCAAACAATGCAGGCTTCAAAGAACGAGAAGCCAGAGGCTCCTGAGAAATGCACCCAGCCACACTCTACCCACTGCCACAAGCCTGTATTGGTGTTCCCTTATAAGTAAAAGACCATTCCTGTCAAAAATAGAATTTAACTAAAAGAAGCAGAAATGAAATGAAATTCTCATGCATCCCTAGTTGTAGCTGAAAGAGGATTGGTTATGAGGCTGAATGGACATGAGCAGAGAGATATGGGAAGGAAGACCACCAAGAGCTTTGATGCATGAATGAAGAGTTTGGATAAAATGTGGGAGAAACTATGAAGCCAGTATGGAGGCCTATGGGTGGGTGTCATGAGATCAATGTGACATAAGAGGTAAATGGTCTCAGCAGCAGAGCTCTGTGTAGAAGTAATAGACTGGCAAATATCTCTCAGAGTCATCATAGCTGCTAACACCTGACTCAAGCACACACCTAATTGAAGCTTAATAAATTTCAGCAGTTGTTCTAAGCATTTGCCTTCAACTGTCAGACTTCCCTCAAACACTGGGGACTTTTCAGTGGTCACTGAATAGTGCCTGTCTCCAGATGGAATAATGGTTACTTTATTTTGTTTACCATGTACAATTTTTCCAAGATTCCTGTGGGCAAAGTTAGATGTTCAGCTTTTGTTTTTCTTCAAATTGGTTCCCCAGCCTCGGTCTGTGGTTCCCTGTTTTCTGGGAGATAGGAAGCACAGTAATAGGAGCAAATGCTTAATTAGAGATTATACTTAATGATGTTTCTAGTGCAAAAAAAAAAAAAATCTCCAGCAAAGAGTAGGCGAAGGACCAAAGAAGCAATGGGTTTCAGCTTTCATGTATACTAATACGTTCTTATTGGATTAAGTTTTAAATACAAGATATTTGTTTCATGGAAACTTGAAAATAATTTCTGGCTTTAATGTTAGACTTTTCTGGGCAAGCTGATGACCTGTTAAAGCCATTTACTGATACAAAGTTTTTAATTTAGCCCAATCTGTGGCATTAAATGATTGAGTGTGATTTAAGCCCAGTAAGAATCAACCTGCAATTTGACTAGGGCCATACACAATCACTCCAGCATTTGAACAGGGCAAGACTACCAATTAACCCCATCAATACCAGGCCATTGAGCAACACTCTAACCTCAGCAAGACATCTTGAAACTATCAAAGCACAGAACACTTCATTTCCCATCCAAGCTTCTTCTCGGGATGCAATAATATTTGCTGAGCTCAAGAGTTCTGTTTTTACACTTCAGTCTATGTGAAATACCTTTTGAGTACTGCTGAGCTATAACTAAATCAAAGTAACAGATCATAGACAGTAACCTTGATCATAAACTTGTGAAGGAACTGAAATATTCCAATATATTCATCTCAATCTAGCAAGGAACATTCACACATAAAAGGAAACAGGTTTCTGCACAATGTTTTTCTCTTTAGTCAGGGTGTGCAACACACCCACGCACCCACACATGCACACACACTCAGTTGGTGGTTAATGCTGTCTGCTTGTAGTCTAGCTTGGCATTCAAGTACATACTACTAAATTCATCAGACTGTCATCATTTCAGACTATTGGAATGGGGTTGTATGTTTGAATGTCCCACTACATCAGAATATCCCTGTCCAAAGAAAGAAAGCTCTAGTCTAATTTTCCATGTACAAGAACCATTCAGATATAAGAATTCTATATTTACAGTGATATTGAGTAGTTCCAAGAAAACCATAATTTATTTGCCTGTTATTTATTTGTCCTTTGAATGTGGTTATCATCACCTCTTTGGAGGTAGGGGAGCATTCTTATTTTCTTCTGTCCTTAGTAGATTATCTTCAAAGGATGATCCTGAAATAGATAATTAACAGCCTTATAAAGGATCACTAAGGATGTGAAAAATCTGTTAGTCTCATTTTCGTTATATCTCTTAGAATTCCACAGTCATGCTTGTCCTGTTTCCATGACCCAATTTCAGGCCAAATTTTAACAGAGCTATCCAAGGTGCTGAATCTTTTTGGAGTATAGTATTCAGCAATTTGGACAATGCCATTGGAGCTTAGACCCAAACCCAGACAAAAACCCATCATGGATTCAGTGCCCAGTTGACATGGTAGCCACCAGCACCCTTTTCTCCATTGATTAATGTAGGTGAACCTGCGCCCTGGTGGCGCAGTGGTTAAATGCCAGTACTGCAACCACAAGGTTGTGAGTTCGATCCTGCCAGGCTCCAAGGTTGACTCAGCCTTCCATCCTTTCGCAGGTCGGTAAAATGAGTACCCAGCTTGTTGGGGGCAATTAGCTGAAATACATTGTAAACCGCTTAGATAACACTTAGTTAATAGGCGGTATAGAAATAAATGCTATTGCTATTGCTATTACATACATAGTTTTAGCCATGTACATTTATGCAACTTACATAATGTATTGCTTTCAAAGGTTCAACTATGTTACTCTGTTTCACCATAAAATGTAAAGGGGAGAGACAATGAAGGAATGCAGCAACATCTTTGAAACTAAGAAGTTTATGTTACCACTGGCTTTCATGGATAACAATACATTTCTTTAGATGCACTGAAGAAGTAGATAGATATCCATTCCTACTTCCCTTATTTTATGACATGATTTTTTTTTTCATCAAAATGCATCACAATCCTCATAAATACAGATTTCTGAGGCAAGATACTCTATTTCATTGTAAGTCTTGGGAGGTTAAAAATTGATGTTTCCACATGGACATGAGAACCTAATGAGCTTCTTCTGAGAGTGTGTGACATACCCAAGGTCAGCTGGGGGGTTTTCATGGCTGAGCAGGGAATCGAACCCTGGTCTTTGGAGTCATAGCCCAGTACTCAAACCACTATACCATGCTGGCTTTCCATCTAGAATAGACCTACAGAATAAAATATTGGTTCATTATTCATAAATCTATGTATAGATAAATCCAGTTGATTTACTGAGTCCACTCTAGTTAGGAATAACATTTTTTTACATATTTTCTATTTTTAAAAAGCTTGAATGGGAAAATGCATTAAGAGTTTTTAGAGAACCTTCACAAAAATTTAAGGTAGTTCTGTTTAACAGTATCATCATTTAAAAGTAACCTCACTGCCCCTTTTAACTTGTTTCATGACTGAGCTTGAACTCACAGGAAGCTAATTGCTCACATTTATTATTGGAAACTAAATACAGTAAATCTTTAGCTGCACACTCATGTAAACATATAAGCATAAATACAACTTTTGGAGTCCCCTGTGCTATCATAGATACATTAACTGAAGTCCATTTAGAGAGTGTCATGACAAAATCCCAGGGGCATTTTTCCCATAGATTAAAGAGAAAATAGAAGCAAGATGAGAGAGAAAAGTAAGCAAAACAAAACCATTAAGTAAATCAGAGTTAGAAGGAAAAAAATCCATGTGTAACCAATTTAGCAATGTCAACACATCTGGCAGACAGGGTCCTTTCTCATGTATTCACATGATAAATATTTTTTATATGTAAACTATACATTATCAAGTATGAGTCAATTTTGCTGAAACAACATTTGGGGTAATTGTTTATCATCAAGCAATACAAAACCCTATTTTTCAGAACACCTTGTAAGATAGGGATTTTGTCAATACTAGATGTCTGAGGCAACTGAAGAATATATCCTATAAAATGGCTAGTTAGTGCTGGTTCGCAAATGAGCAAATAGCAATTTAGTGGGCAAATGAACCTCTTCATGTTTCTTGCCTAGGCTGTGACAAATGCACTAGATCCACTCCGTTTCCAGGCTCAATTCAAAGTGATGTTTTTGACCTCTAAAGACCTGCATGGCTTAGGACTAAAGTCTGTTTCCATATGTAAGTATAACACTGTCCAACAGAACGTGTCCTGCAGGTACCCTCCCCAGCTTAAGTGCTGCTGTCTGTTGCTGGTTCACCTTCTACTTTCTCTCAGTGTCATATACCAGAAGCCCATTAACACTATGCCAATTAGCATTCTGATTCAATAGCAAAATCTTATGGAATCCCGGGTTTTGTAATTCAGGATGGCACCAAAGCTGTATGGCTTAGAATTCTAAATACACCTCACTAAACTTCAAATTCAAGGATTCCATAGGATGCAGCTTTAGCAATTAAAGTGAAACCATAGTGCAGTTTGAAAGGGTCCCTGGTAATTTTCTCATGCTCCTTAATCCAGTTTTATTTTTGCCAAATGTTCTACCCTACTTGTTTAGTCATGTGGCATCTATCTATCTATCTATCTATCTGTCTATCTATCTATCTATCCATCCATCCATCCATCCATCCATCCATCCATCCATCCATCCTAGAGCTCATCCAATACTGGGACTCAAGATCCAATGTGATTAAAAAGAGAAACAACTAAAAATCCAGGGGCCTAAATCCTATTGTTTATCCCAACTAAAGTACACCCACTGAATCAACATGATATCTACCTGTTGACTCACTATCCAACAACTATTTCAATAAGGTTGCTCTAAGTTGAGACTAACCAACACAGAGAGAGGTGGACCTTGAGGAAAGTCCTCTCTGAAGAACTAATCATCAAATTCTTTCAGGTTCCAGCTGACTTGGAACTGCTAACACAGTAGAATGTGTGAATTTTTTTAAAAAAAAAAATTGTTGTTCTGTTCCAGTAAATCCTTTATAAGAGATGCTAAGGATTTTACTAAGAAGATTTGATCAGTCCCTGGTCAAATATTTTTGTAACTGTATCACACAGGATTAGCTGCAGCTGAACTGGGATCCAAAAGATCAGGGTTCATATCCTCACTTAACCATGGAAACCCCCTGGGTAACTTTGGTCAAATGACACTCTCTCATCCTAAGTGGCAGGCAATGACAACCCTCCTTTGAACTAACTTTGCCAAGAAAAACCTAAGACAAGGTTACCATAAGTAAGAGTCAACCTGAGGGAATATAACAGCACCATAACACTGGAAAACTTATGGTGAATCTTTGCCAAGATTTATCACCATTTACTTTTCCCCTCTTGATAGCATTTTGAAGTGGAATCACTTCAGGTTTTCAGATCAGTTTTATTTACAGAAGTGAAGGACTTGCCACAGACAATGCTTTTGGGCCCTGTGTCACTGATCAATGTATGGCCTTTCTGACAGACAATAGCTGGCATCCTGATAGAGAGTTTAGATGCCTTAAGCTAGGCTTATAACCTTGTAACCTTTCACATCAAGAATCATGGCTCCATTGCAATGATTTCAAATGCCTCTGAAACCTGCTTTAAAATCTAGGCAGCTCTGATGAGGAATGAAGCAGGGTGATGAAGGATGATGCATCCAGCCTTCTCCTGTAAGGAGTGACTGAAAGGATCACTGCTTCCAGTAGTTGCAATGCCATTTACTAATAGGAGGGGCCTGGATACATCATCCTTCAGTATCCTACACATCAATGCCACAGAACTCCACTCCTCAGAAGAGCTGCCTGGATTCTTGCCTAGTTGTAAGATCATGGTCAATATTATTTGTAACCCTTGATGAACCTCTATTATACTGTAATTCTTAGACATAAAAGGTATTTTCATTTTATTAAAAAAAAATAGCATCATAGTAGCAGATTGTTATTGTTGTTGTAGTTTGGATTACAGTTGGCCCTCCACATTTGCTAGGGTTAGGAGCACAAGACTCTTGCAAAAGTGGGAAAATCACAAATATCAAAATGTGTGTCTCTGTGTGGGAAGGGTACCAAGGCATAGTGGAGAGAATAGGCACCCAGAGTCTCAAACCAGGTAAGGGAAAGGCGAGGGAAAGGAAGTGGATCAGCATAGTGGCCCTATACTTCCTCTTTTCCTCCCATATCCTTCCTTGAATGTGGGGTGGGTGGGGGCATGAGGACAGGGTGAACTGCAAAGTAATTGGTCAAAATGAAGGGTTTTTATACTTTATTTCTCTTTCTGAAGGGGTGTGAGTTAATTGCTTTCTGGCAGTGTAAACAAAAGGGGTCTGGAATGGATTGATTGTCTCAATTCCTTGTTTGGCTGGGAAAACTTTCTGTAGAAAATGCATACAGCAGGTGCACTTGCCTCCTGCACCTGGGCAGTTTCTTTGACTATTGTTTTCTGAGGTTGGGCAGTTGAGACAATTAGCTTAGAGCCATTAAGTCAGGCTTTCCCAGTTAATCCACAGTGAACTTATGACCTGGCCATGCTGAGGTCACTTCTGACCTACTTTTGCACATCTTCCCTGCCAGCCTCCCTTCTCCACATGGTCTTTCAGCAATATGTGTATATAAGTTAATTTCATGCCAATTAATATTTGCCAATTAGACAATATCAAAGCATGGGGCTGTACAGCTGCTACCAATAGGATTATGGGTTAAGCATTAGGATGAGGATGATTAAGCATTAGCCACAGCTGTACAAAATATGCCATTTAAATAAAAAACACCAAATTTAGTGAATGAGGAAAATCTATATAAACACACACACACACACACACAATTTTCAAGCCAGCTGTCTCATCCTGAGATTCTTCCACTTCATCCTGAGTACCGCAGGAGCAGGGCCCAGCCCCAAGATCTGACAACCCAAACCGAGGGAGGAGACATGTCTACCTTTAATTGCAAAGTCTTCATTCTTGTAAAAAGATGGGAGAACTCTTTCACAAAATAATAAATAAAACAAACAAACAAGCCATTGCTTTGTTACCATGAAATATAAAAATGAGAAAAGAAATGTTTTCTTTTCAGTCCTATCTAACTGAACAATTTATATGCAGTCTTAATGTTGTGGGTTTGTAGGATTTAGTGCTATTTGTTTTGTGTAGCATACAGTTATTTTCATACCTTCTTTAATGTACTGCAAAACAAAAATAAAAATAATCTTCAAATATTTCCCAGAACAGTTTGTTTTAACCAGTTTTTCTGAGGTCTGTGTTTTAGAGATACCCCCCCACACTTTCTCTCTCTCTCTCTCTCTCTTGTTCTGATTCCTTTTTAACTATTATCTTTTTAATATCCAAAAATGTACATTCATATAACTAATAACTTCTTGTCAACATATGTTACATACACGTTCTTCCATATTTCCCCCCTCTCTCCTCCCCTTACCAACCCCATATTTCAACCTCATCTTCTTTTTAGTGCATTTTCACCAGAGTTTAATTTTATCATGTTATTGAAATCGGATTTTTTCTCCTAATTCTTTTCTCTCACTTTTTTTTTGTATCTGATACTAACTTTATATATGTAAATAAGTTTTTATTATTTTAAACTTTTATTCATTATTCCTTATTTACTATCTAAAACATATCCTTACAGTTTCAAAAAATCAAAACCATTTTCCACTGCTTTTCAAATTATTGGACTGAATTCCCTCTAATCAAAGTCAACAACTTTTGCATTTCAATTAGTTCAATCAGGAAAGTTTCTGAAATACAATGAATTTGTTAAATGGGAAGCAAATAATCCTGAATAGAAAACTATAGACAAACTGAGAGAGTCAGGACTAGAGCTTCATTGGCTTCCATACAGACAAATTAGTGAGAGATTCAAGATGAACAACACATTTTTCAGACTGGAGAAAGATAATAATAGAATTGACAAAATATTAATTAAGAAACAAATGAAAACAATAACAAAACTGTATAAAACACTGCTGGAAAGAGAAATGGAACAAAAAGTGATAAAGGAAACAACAATCAAGTGGGCCCAGAAGATAGGACATGAAATTGAAGTTGGGTAATGGCATCATGCTTGAACAGAGACCTTAAATTCATTCTAAGTATAAATCTGAAAGAAAACTTTTATAAAATGTAACACTGTTGGTATACTACCCCACTGAAATTGACCAAAATAACAAGGAAAGAAGAAGGAAACTATCCAAAATGCAAAAGCACAGAAGGTACTTTCTTCCATATGTGGTGGTCCTGCAAAGTAACCAAACAGTATTGCAAAAATATACATGACATAGGCCATTTCCACACTACACTGTTAGTATTTTCCTCCAAACATCCTGTGGAATTCTGAGGTTTGTAGTTTACTGAGGGCAAAGAGCTCTCTGACTGAGTATTCTATATGTCCTTCCCTAAACTGCAAACCCCAGGATTCCATAGGATGTTGAAAGTGGAATAAAGACACTATAACAGTCTAGTGTGGAAATGGCCATACTCTCCAAAATAATAAGCTTTAAATTTTAAATAAATCCAGAACTGTATTTATTAAATATTATTTGGAACCAAAAATAGTGGGGGGGGAATAGAAAAATAAAACTCTGTTTGGTACAACATTCAGCCTTTCTGCACTGCACTATTATGGTGCTCTTATTCCACTTTCAACATCCTATGGAATTGTGGGGTTTGCAGTTTTGGGAGGAACCTTTAGAATTCTCAGCCAGAGAGCTCTTTGGCCTCAGTAAACTACAAACCCCAGAATTCCACAGGATGTTAAAAGTGGAATAACAGTACTATAACAGTGTAGTGTGGAAATGCCAATTCTCTCTTTCTTTTTAAGTTGTGTATTTACTGGAGGGTGAGGAAGCTTAAAAAATTGCTAGGATAATAAGATGTTTAATTACATGTGCAAGCTTGTATTCACACTTTGCTGTTGTTTTAAATCACTTTCACTTTAGTTCAAATGTCAGGACTTTATGCAGTGAAGAAGTTTTCACTCACAAACTATTTAAATGAGAAACTGTGCACCCAGCAGTAATGTCTTAAAATGCATAATTTTAAACTAATAGTTTTCTTTTCTTCTTCTTCTCTATTTCTTTTTGATATTTCCAGCGAATTTGGAGGGCATTGTGTTCTCTTCAGCTGATATAATAAGCTTGTCTTGTGCTATTGGTAGAGTCTGGTGGCGATCATCCAATCTTCCTGACAAATACTGCTGACTTTATTTATCAGGCTACTTTAAAAATTGTCAGATTTTTTTTCCTCAAACAGAAACCTCACAAATCCCTCTTACTTTGATTTATGTGAAATTTAGTGACATCAGTAATCCTGGAGACATAAAATTCCACCATTGCCTTTTACAGGACTTTGGAAAAATCATTTTTCAGACTGAAAACCTGAAAAATCCTTCAGCCAACACAGCAGTTAAAAAAAAAAAAGGTGACTTTTCCAAGGAAAGTTAAGCAATAAGGAAAAGACTAATTCATCCTCAAAAGCATACACATTTATAATATAAAGAGTGGAATTACAACCAGGAATGCTAGAAAATTTCTGTTACTCTGCAGTTTTTAAATAAACTGTCCTGATTTACAAATCTTGGACTAATATCTGCGGAGGAACACAGCAACCCCTTTGGACTTTTCACTAATGCAAATTTTGTAGTGCAATCTTTGACTTAAAAAAAAAGTACAAAAGTCTGTACCAAAATGTATTGTTTGTGTATTCATGGTGAAATGTTTGAAAAAAATAAGGATTCTGAAATAATGTGGACTTTGTGCAGCATCTTTATTTTTTAAAATATTCTAATGATCATAACATATTTCATATATATAATAAATTGCTGCAGAGTTATAGAAGTGAAGAATTACTCAGGTGACACAGGCTGAACATAGACTGATCTATCCATTTATAGTCAAAGTTCAGTCAAGAGTTCAGTGGCCCCTCCACTTTTGTAAGGGTTGAAAAACAGTGAATGTCTCCCCCCTCCCCAGCACCTGATTGAGGAACTGAGGGAATGCACATGTGTGCCTTCCCTCTGCAGACTTCCCTGTCCCATTCCCGCCCGCCGCCCCCCCCATTTTGCCCAGGCACAGTGAAAACAGGCATGGAGATGCCTTCCCTCATGGGACTCCCTCCCCCATTCCTTTCCCTTTTGCTTGCACATGGGTGAAGGAAGGCACATGTGTCTTCCTTCCCCATGCTCTTGCCCCTCATACCTTTCTCATTTGCCCAAGCACAGGGAGGGGACACATGTGTGTGCCTTCCTTACCCCCACCTGAGCAATGTGGGAATGTATGCACACACCTCGCAAATAATCAAATTCACAAACCTGCAAATATGGAGGGAGGACTGTATTTGATCCTTTTTTGGTTGAACAAGGAAATTTAGCAAATTCTTAATGAAGTGGCTTATGTATTATTTCATTGCAGCCATTGCTATGCATACACCCTAGTCTTAAATACTTAGAACTGTGATGCTCCAACATCTATCTTATAACAAGATCACACAATATGACATTAGACTAATCTTAGAAGAATATTATGTCAGCATCCTAAGTGTACATATTTTTGCTAATGTTTAGAACAGGGTTGCCAGAATCTCTGCAGCAATTTCTAGATAGCATACAACACTTAATAGTACTTTAAAGAATCCAGATTAA
Source organism: Iguana delicatissima (assembly GCA_948472985.1). NCBI lineage: Eukaryota > Metazoa > Chordata > Lepidosauria > Squamata > Iguanidae > Iguana > Iguana delicatissima. The sequence continues at coordinate 502,440 of CAOKZL010001955.1, read as the reverse complement.
TTTAACTTATCGTGATGTCCCATTCTATCTTTCCAGTGGGTACAATGTACCCTTTCCTTCTCCTCCAATTTTTTTTTAAAAGATTGTTAGGTGAGCATGTGTGTTTTCAGTTTGGCTAGGAAGTTTAAAAGGAAATTGTGAGGGCCAAGAGAAAACCAATGATAATCCTTTTATGAAACACCAAAAGAGAAAAAGGAAAAGATAAAAGGGACAGGAAGAGGTGGTGACAATTTGCCCTTTACTTCTTAAGAACCAAGGCCATAAATATTCTCCTCTTTTCATTACTTAGTTTATTTATTGCAAATATCCATGTGTAAGATGGAAAGAGGACTACAGTGTAAGGGCACACTTTCTAACTATACCAGCTGCATCCGATGGAATGAAGTAATAATATGGGCAGCCTGGTATATAAACCATCAAAAGAATCACATATTCAGCCTGGGGTCCTTTTGGGGACATACACAGATACTACACCTATGTATGTCCTTTTAAGGTTATTGTCAGAAGAAGTATCCAACACCTCTTTTCACAATGACCCTTGTGTGCTGAGAACCAACTTTCTCTATCCAGTGTGATCATCGTCAGTGATCATTTAGTGGCCAGGGAACCCAAGTGTCAGCTAGGCAATGTCCAGCTGTGTTTCTGCATACTCCCTGCCCAAGCTGGACCTCATCCTCCCTGGATTTCTCTGGAGGTCTGGAAGGACGGTGTTTGCCTTGTATAGAAGCTGAAAGATAGCCTGGATGTGTGCCCCCTCCAACTCTGCCCCAGCTACTAAAATGATCTTGAGGTGTGAAGGGGGGAGAAACCAGCAAAAGAAAGGTAGGCTGTGTGCACAAGATGATTTATGTAACTTTAACGTGTGCAATGAAAACACAAAAACATGTGAAAATTTTCTATACCTTGGCTCAGTCTTTAATCAAAATGGAGATTGTAGTCAAGAAATCAGAAGCCTGGGACTCAGAAGGGCACTTATGAAGGAACTTGAGGAGTTCCTCAAGTGTACAGAGATATCAAATACCCAAGTCAGAATCATCTGTGCCATAAGACATCCGATTTTTATGTAGAGTTATGAAAGCTGGACAGTGAAAAAAGCTGACTGAAAAAGAATCAACTTTTTTGAAATGTGGTACTGGAGAAGAGTTCTAGAGATACCACATACTGCTAAAACAAAAATGAATGGATCCTAGAACTAATCAGGCCCTAAATCTCACTAGAATCCAAAATGACTAAACTGAGGCTGTTGAACTTTGGATATACTATGAAACAATGTGACTCATTGAAAAAGAACACTAATACTCACTCAGTAAAATGAAAGGCAATAGGAAAAGAGGAAGGTCACATTACAGACAGATTGACTCAACCAAAGGAAGCCTGAGTTTGCAATAACTGAGCAGAGGTCTCTCATTCATTGGGTTGCTGGAAGTTGAACTCAATTTGATGGCAAATAACAGCAAGAAGAAAAATTATGCAAAATCTCAATGTAAATCTTAGAAGTAGCTAACCAGCAGTGGAATGCCATAAGTGGCCTAGATACCGGAGATGGGATTTGTGCATATTTTTAGACCCTTTCCACAGCACCCTCCCATCCTGCAATGGGGACAGGAGAAGGATGAAACCATAACAACACTTCTGGATGATGTCATTGCAGTCCTGTCCTTCTCCTATCCCCAGGCATTACAATCATGGATTAAATCATTGACAGATTTTCCCTGTCAATGACATGCAATCATGCTACCATCCTGCACTTATCTGTCCTTACCTGTCCTGTGGAAGTCACAGAAGTGGGGCACTTTCTGCCCCAGTGCAGCCTGGGAAAGTATCCAACTGTACTGTGGAAGGAAGAGGCATGGCCATTGTTCTCTCTTCCGCAGGGAGTCAGCCAGTGATGAGGGGAGCGCTCCCATCATGCTCCCCTCCCAGCAGAGCCACTCTCAGGATCTCCACTGGACTTCGCAAAAAGGTAGGGTGAGGAAAGAGTCTTGGAGCCTGCAAAAGGTGGTTTGATTTGGTTTGGTATTTGAACTACAAATCTATACATGAACTACATGCTGACTGGGAAACTCTGGGAGCTGTAATCCACAAAAGTAACTTTTTCAATCCCTATATATTCTGAGCAAAAGCAGCAGGGCTTATAAGTGTCAGGTAAGCCACTGGCAGGCCTATATGACTGCCCAAGTTTCCAGTGCTGTGGGATTCTTTGTTCCCTTTGTAAAGTGATGGTGAGCTCCCCAAGCCTAAATTGGATTGACTCAAAAGATGCCAAGCCAGTTCTAAAATAAGCACCCAAATGAAAAACGAAAATGGGGCTTATTTCCAAGCCAATCTAAATAATTATTCAGGCAACTTCGCAATTGTGAACCCCATCTCTTTCCATTATAATGGTCATTGAGAAGATGACATATCCCAAGAACTACTGTAGCTTGGCTAGGATGGAGGGAATGACAGATTTCTTCCCTCCCTCCCTCCCTCCCTCCCTAAGAAGTAAAGGGAGATGGTATTCAAGAGTTGGGAAGAGTTCACAGAGGAGTGAAGGATCATTTTCTGAGTTTCAGTTGGTTTTGAGAATAATCTGAGTTATTTCCCATTTGGGAGGAAAAACTCTTATCATTTCCAAATCCATCTCAAGCAAGCTTAGGAAAGCTCTCACACCTCTAAAAAATAATTTTCAATAGGCAATCTGCCTTCCATTGTAAATGTAGACTTTTATATTACATCATGGTGACATCATTGTGAGCCCCATATGGATAGTTCAGAGGTATAAGAATAAATTTCATTCCCCCTTTAGGATGCTGCCAAGTTGCAATTTAAAAATAATAATAATGAAAAACCTCCTGAAATAGTTTCTGCAGCTCCCACCAAAGCAAATCTTTTCTAGAGTAGTCAGCATTATGGTCAGAATCTCAAAATCTGTCAGTTTCTGGAATTGCTCCAGGCCAGATCAGTGCTGTTGCAAAAAAGAAAAAAAAATCATCCTTTTAAAATGTGGCAGAATTTTAGATGAGTTTTTAATTCCACAGAAAGAGCAGTGAAATGACAAAGGAATATAAGGAGAACCTTGTTGGATCAAACCAAAGGTCTATCTAATCCAGCTTTCAGTTCCAGCAATGACCATCCAGAGGCCTTTGGAAAGCCAATAAGCAGGATGTGAGTGCAATTAAACCCTCCCACTTGTGTTCTCCAGCAAACTGTATTGAAAGGAATACCACCTTCAATATTAGAAGTAATATACAGCTGTCTTGAGTAACAGACTCCTGGTTTCTCCAAACTGAAGAAGTAAAAGCTCTTTCAACATAGCTTCTCTGTTTTTGGCAAGGGATTTGCAGGTTGTTGTCACCTCTCTATCCCCTCAAAGAAAAAGAAACAGAGGTTTTGCTGCAGTGTCAGATGGCTTTGCAGGAGAAAGAGGGAAAACAGAGCTTCTGTTGCAGCAGGGAGAGGAACAGAAATTCTGGATTGCATGCCAGGGGCATGGAGTCTTAGAGTGGTAATGGAGCTTCTCTATTGCAGTGAGAAAAACAAAGCCTCTGTTGCAATGAGGAGGAACAGAGTCTCTTTATTTGGAGGGGGGGTGCAATTGCAACTGGGTCTCTAGAGAAAAGTCCGGAGGAAATGGAGCCCTTGGGACTTTTTTGTTGCAATATATCTTGAAATTTTCCCTTTGCATGAGAATGAAAAGTTAAGGTGATACAGGGAATTGCCAGCAAATAGTCTGAGACAGCAAAAATATCATGCGGCTACTTTAAATACACACACACACAGAGAGAGAGACATACATAGACAAAGTACAGCTATGAATATTGTAGCAGCAACATTTCCCCTATCATTAGCGTTATTCTCCGTAGCATCTGCCACTATATCTTATAGTAGTGATACGACAGTGAATTTCTTCATGCACTGTAGAGACGTAAATCTTTTCCTATTTCATTTTTGCTTTCAAGAACAAAAAATGTAAAAACTTTTCTTCCTATTGGCCAGGATTGTGAGAGTTTTTGTGCATTTTGCATGCTACTTTGCATTTTAGCACTTCTTGGTTAAAAGAAAAGAAATACGTAAAATATTGTATTTTGCACAAAATAGAATGATTTTTGTGCAAACAAAATTTTCAGCCTTGAAATACAAAAAAAAAAAATCTTCAAAAGATTTCACAAAAACTTTTGCATCATGTTCTCACATGTTGAGACAACCTTTTTTTTTCAAGGACAAGAAAATTCGTGAATAATCTTTACAATCCTAATACCCTGTCTGAAGAAATACCTTCTTTTGCCTGTCCTCAATCACCAACCAATCATCTTCAATGGATGACCCTGGCTTCTTGTGTTATAAAAGTGAGGGAGAGAGACAGGTAAAGAAATTTTCCCCAATCACTTCCTTTATACTGTGTGTGTATGTGTGTGTGTGTGATGTTCCCCTTTCTTCTAAACTATGGAGCCCCATCTGTTACAACTTTCGTTCATAGGGCAGTTGCTCAAAGACAACGATAATTTTGGCTGCCCTTTTCAACACTTTCTCCAGCTTGTATACCTTATCAGGTGTGCTGATGATAACTGTAGTGTACACAGTGTTTCCAATGTGGGTGCACCACAGATTTGTGTATCATGGATTTATATATTCACTGTGATATTGGCTGTTTTATTTCTGACTCCTTTTCTTATGATGGTCATTGTTGAAGTTGTTTTTTTTCCACTTCAGCTACATATATTTACAGCAAGCCTTCTACCACAACTCCAAGACCCCTTTTCAGATCAATCAACCCCCCCACCTCATATTGCATCCAGCGTATGTGTGAAGTTTAGAGCCAACAGCTTACATCAGGAAATCCAGCTACAATGGCAGACATATCATTGTAGCTACATCTTCTAATACGATTCCCTGAAACCCACCATAGAAGTCCGGCAGTGCCATAAACATAGGGATTTCTGAGGAACTGGAGACTGGGGTGGTGAGTGAAGAAGTGTCTAATCCTCTCCCAGCAGCGAGTTGCAACTGTCACAAATCACTTTGCTGCCAGGAAATGGATGGCCATTTCATTCACTGCCCCACTTCCCACTACTTCAGAAATCTCTATGTTGGTGGCACTGTCTTCTAAGGTAGGTTTTGGGGATCATTTTTGGTTCTTGCAGTGGTTCAACTAAGGCTATTTCCACACTACACTGTTATACTGTTATTATTCCACTTTCAACATTCTGTGGAATTCTGGGGTTTGAAGTTTACTGAGGCCCAAGAGCTCTCTGGTTGAGAATTCTAAATGCCCCTCCCTAAACTGCAAACTCCAGGATTCCACAGGATGTTGAAAGTGGAGTAATAGCACTATAACAGTGTAGTGTGGAAAGGCCACTAAGGCCCTTTTCACATGCGGAGGGAGAAACGGGGCAGTGCACGTGGAAACAGAGCTTACCTGAATCCGGGTAACTCCGTCACCGTGGGGAGCAGCGCACGTTTGCCGCTCCACTCTCCGGCGGCGTCCAGCAGCACCCAAAATGGTGGCTTTTGGCTTCCAGAGGCTCTCTGCCAACCGGAGAAGCTTGCCAGCCAGAAGCCCACCCCGCAGCAGCTCTGCAGGTACGCGCTTGCGTGCAGCTGCAAATCTACACTGTGCACTGCGACGGGGTAGAACGCTCGTATTTAATAAAAACACGCGGCGCCATCCCTTACGGCCGTGTCAGGGCGGTTTGAGGTGTGGAACCTCAAATTTTAAACTGACCCTGTGCACTCCAAGGTGTAGACAACCTCCGGTTGAGGTCGTGCTATGCCGTGTTATTTACCCCATGTGGAAAGGACCTAAGTTAGCCTCCTTCTATACATGAAAGAAGAGGGGAATCTTTTTGTCCTTCACACCTCAAGCAGCCAAATGTCTTGGTCATGCCTGTATTTTATAAATGCAAATGCCAAAGAAAACCAACACTGTTCCTTTTAAGATGTGTGACTGCTAAGTGAAAAGGAAAAGGATAATGTATTTAAGTTAAAATTGCATTCTTTTGAGAAAGGGAAATCTAAATATGGTACAAGTAAACAGTACACTATTGAAACCAATGTGTGTATACCCCAGTGAAATTTTGGTTTAGTGTTCTACCTTTTAAAAAGATAAAATAATGAAAAGTGGATACCACAATAAATATTTTTCAGATGATTTTCTTCCCCTGGGAATATACTGACTTCAAAAGACTCCGAGGTTTGGCTGTGATAACCATCCAAGCTTTTAGGTGCTTGCCGAGTTTTGTCCAACTCTTTAAAACATTTTAGAGTCTCTAGCACTAGGCCAGAAATGCAGTAACAACAGTCTGCCTTGCAGGATTTTGGCCTTCTAGCTACCCATCTGTGCCAGAACCAAGGAAAGCAAAGGCACGCAAACGCTAACTTTGTTATTGCTTTTTAACTTAAACCTCTTCCCCTCCCTTGCACCCTCCCTTAACCTGAACAAAACATTTCGGCTCTGGTTCCATGTAAGTTTCAGTCAAAAGTCTGCATTGGTTTTAATTCTATCACAATTTATTATCTCATCCCTCATTTCCAAAACCCTACATACTTTTGCTCATCTTCTGAGTGGAAACAGATGTCAGAAGCCTCGCAACCAGCTTTACAGAAGACGTTGGTGACCGGGTAGATATGAACGGAGGTCTGATTCACATGGGGATGTTTCAGGTTGCAGATGGGGAGGGAATATCGGCAGGTCCTGGTGGTGTTACCACACTACTCGGTAAAGTTATTTTCCCAAAACGTAACTTTTCCATGCTCTGTACTATTATTCTTGCTTTCACCATTTTAATGTTATTTTTCCCTGTTGCTCTCTAGCATGTAACTTTTGAATGTAACCCCCCTTAGCATAACCATTGTCATACAGTCTGTCTCCATGCTGTCACAAAGCATTTCTTTGTTGATGATTTATACAGAGAAAGTAACATCATGGGAACAACAACCGTCCCTTCATATGGTAAGCCACTACATAAACCCTGTTCAGGCATTCTAGATAGGGTTAACTGAATATGGAAATTGAAGGAGCAGGCTTGTCCTGTCCTTCTTTTTTTTTTTTTTATCCTCTTTTTCTGGAGAGCCATGGCACAAAAAGGAGAGCCTCCACTACATATGGATGCTCTCGACACAATCTGGGACCCTGAAACAATCAGGTTTGCTTTTGTAGAAACATTCCGTCCTTCAGACTTTTGCTTTTCATATGAACAGAGGGGAAAACCAAGAAGAATGCGACTAGCTTCCTCCCTCTGTGCCCACATTCATTTAACTCTGTTCTCAACTCCCACACAGGGCTATAGAGACAACTTGTTGTACAGATTGCAGTTTTAAGTGGGTTCTGTACAGCAACCATTTTATGTGAAGGGTGCAGCAAACTTTAGCTGAAATCCTGGAGACTTTTTGTATGAAAATAGCTTGATGTTAAGCAAATCTTGTTATATTCTGTGACTTATTTAGGCTGATTTAAACTGGTTGCTGTAACTGCTGTTGGTTTTCCTTGTTTTGTTTTTGATTGTATTTTTTTTATTTTGCTTTTTGTAGTGCTGATTTTATGTAACCTCCCTTTTGTAGAGAGAGATGGGAGTGTAAATGAATAAATAATAAATAAGTGCCACTTGTAACAGATTAGGGAATGTGCATGAATTGAAAAGCTTTATGCCTTTAAAATAGTAATAAGCTATCCTGTGAGGGCAATATTTTATAAGTCCCCATTTCAATTTCACTTCAACCATAATCTGATGGGCTGACATTCTGCAATCCTCAATATCTTACCTCAGCTCCCCTCTCTGCAATAAAGCCACAGTTCTGGCCTATAGTGCAAGGACTGTGTAAAGGAGGGGTGGGAAACATTAGGCCCTCCAGATGTTTTGGATGCCAACTCTCACAGTCCCTTTCCCATTGGCTATGCTGGGTTGTACAAAGAGAGTTGTAGGTCACAATATCTAAAAGTCCAAAGCTTCCTGACCACTGAAGTAAGTATTAGTAAAATAAGTTAGTGAAGTACAGCTTGAGCTTATAGGAAAAACACTACAGAGCTATTAAGTACAAATACTCCAGTTCACTTTTCATCTACTCAAGTTGGAGTAAAACTCAGCACTTTGACCACAATAGTAAGACTGGTGGAGAGACAGAGCAGGGTCCTTTTGACAGTGGCACCAACACTTTGGAATTTTCTCTACCCAGGGAAGCCTGTTCTGCAACATACTTATATTTTCTTCATTTCATTAAAAAGTGAGCTGTTGAAGAGAATTTTCTCTAGGTTCAATTAACTGTTCTTTTTTATTTATAATTATGTTTATTTCATATTTGGTTTCAATTTTATTTTTAACTTTTAAAACTGTTCAGAGGCTTGCACAGTTTTTGAGAGAAAGCTGTATGATCAGTGCTGGTAATCAATTATACCAGTCCCTGGAGCAATGCCTGCAATTGCTCTGTGGCTGAAGAACTCTGTTCTGTGTTTTGCAAATTGCTTCCCTTCCACTTCCTGGCCTACAATTAACCTGCAAGTGTCTGGTTCAAGGGGCAACTACAGAGGGTGAGGTCAAGACATTCAGAAAATAGTGATGGGCTGCCCAGACTATAGAGATGATTAAGGAAGATGGGTAAACTCCAGGGCTCACTAGTCATCATTTGGGTTTCTTTTTTCCCAGAGTGTACCATTTCAAGATTAAGCACAGAAAAGACAAGGTGACCAAATAACCACCAATCCCAACTTTCTATGTTATTTATTTATTTATTTATTTATTTATTTATTTAATAACTTGATCATTTATTGGATTTATATCTTGCCTTTCTCACAAAAGGGAAATGTTGGTTCTTCCTAACCCAATAGTCCAGAGTTGACGAGCTTGTGCGTCCTCCCACTTGATGTTGAATTCCAGCTTCTATTAGGCAATCAATAACCAAAGATTCTCTGTCCTCCTGGATATGTGTACAACTGTGTTTCCTCCTCAGAGAGGAATATTGCATAAATCCTACTGCTAATTCCAACAAGAGTAGGGTCATTGAAAAAACTGGATTTACCTATGTGTTGACTCACTATTCGACAATTGATTGAATGGGCCTTCTCTAGTTTGAACTAAACAACAGGATTTCAGCCAATGTTTCTTAAGGAAGTTAGAGGTGACATGATAAAACCAGGTTGTATTCATTTCTTTTAAACTTTCTTTCAAGATTTTCTCATCACTTATGAAGGCCAGGGTGAAGAACAAAAGCTCTGGTACAGCATATGCTTAAAATGTAAAAGGACACAGGTGCAGTTCTTGCCATTTCCAGGTAGGTTGTCTGAAACTCTGGAGAACCTCGGTCAATCTGTGTAAGAAATATTGAACTGGATTAGAGTGGAGAGATTGAGTGGCTCATAGGCTACATGCAGTCTACAGGGTTCTATGTAGGTTTGCATCACCAAAACAAGAAAGGTTGACCAAAAAAAAAAAAACAGGAAATCATGATTCTAGAAGCCTCTGGAACATGTGTTTTTCTATTAAAATGCTGTTTTAATCCTCTCAAAGCCTCAGAGTCCAGAGGGTATGAAAATGGGGAAAGACCCTCAAATTTTCCATGGCTGCCCATGCCTCAGTTAAATAAACTAATGCTATAACTTGGTGCAAAGCAGCTCTTCACCATTCCTCAAGGCCAAGGCAAAATTTGGATAAAGTATTTCATGAATCTCAGTTAAAGATTCTACCTACTATGCTTTACCCCCTCATCTTGAAATCGTCACTCTGTGATAATTTGGTTTCCTCGAAACATTAAAGTTTCTTATTTTTCAAGGAAAGCCAAGTCCCTGCCAACTAATCAGGAAACAATAATCTGCTTCATGTCTTAACAACATATTTACCATGTCTTTCTGCTACAGTAGCCTTGGGACATTTTTCAAATTCAGAGAAAAGTATCACAATAAAACAATCATAAACAGACTAAAATGATAGGAGAACAAACTGCCTTTTTAAAAAAACAGTGCACAACAAGAGGCAGCAACTGTTTGATGGTCAGGATCTTTAAAAATGGGACAAACAAGCTGAGGTCAGTCTGGCATCTAAAAGGGAATAAAGATGACATCCAGCAAAGGTCTCTGGGAAGAAAGTTGAAGAAGTGAGATGCTTCAATCCAACAGCCGCCATGAAATCTATGAAAGTGGGGGCATTTGGAGAATGTCCCCCAATTCATCCATTTTAGATAATTTGGCCAAGATCCTACATCAGGTAGAAAGAGTGTCATGTCCCATTGCATAGTTCAATGTCCTCCTCAGACCGCAGCATCTGTCATGCCTGGTTGATGCTTACCAGTTGGGAAGGGAGGGAGGGAGAGGCAATTTAGATAATAAAGAAGCAGTTGGTCTTATTTCAGAGCAGTGAAAACACAAGGGTGTGCTTCGAGATGGAGTGAAGCCTCCTTTTACTTCCCTACAGAGCCCAGACCGGCTGCTGCTTCATTGTCTGAACTGTTTCCCTTCCTCACTGGTAAGCAGCAACATCTGTGGCCTCTACTATAGCTTGAGAGCTGCTGGGGAGAGATATTGGTGAAGGCACAAAGGATAGAGAATAGCCCCATCCAAAAAGAGACATATACATGAATATGCCACATTTACATGTGTGTACATACTAACAGAATCCAGCCCTTTGTATTCAAATCCAGTTCCATGTTTGTATCTATTTTTGCTGTGATTATCTTCCAATCATTTTTCAGAGGACTTATTTATAGTACATGAGTTTCTAGCAATATTTATCTTAGCCTAATCCTCATCTGGTTTTAATTATCACTAGTGCTAACTAATACAATCAAATAAATTTGAGGCTTTCACCTGTTTAATCCTACCTATGTATGAAGCAAGAGAGGGTAGACCTGGGAAAAAGTTACTTTTGGTACTACAGGTCCCAGAATGCTCCAACCAGCATGGCCCATTAGGAACTGTAGTCCAGAAAGGTACCATTTCCAACCTTTGGGATATGGCTACGTCAAGGTGAGGAAAGACAATACATATCCTCAAATCTGTCCCATTCTTTCACCTGTTCTAGTTGTTTCATAATCTCTGGCTATGGAAACAGGTGCTGTGGCTAAGCTCTATAAGCCTTGGCTCAACTTTAATCCTCGCTGGTATAAAATAGCATAGTGTGGAAGATGGGCTATAGCTCAGCAATAGGAAATATGCTTTGTTTTTTTTTTTTAAAAAAAAGAACAGATTCAAACGTTACTATATCCGTTTGAAAAAAAAAACAAAAAAGACTCCTGCCTGAGGTTTTGAAGAGCAGCTGCTAGCCAGAGTTGGGCTAGAAGGCCAAATGGCTTGACTAAATATAAAGCAGGCTCCTACGAATATTGTCCTCTCTCGCATTCAACGTCTGAGTCTTCTCCTCCACACACACACTTCTCCCTCCCCATTGCTATTGCCAAAGGGCATAGATACACATTCTTCTTCATTATAATAAGTAAATCTAATTTAATCTTTAAAATGCACCCTAGGATGGTTCCATAATTGGTCTTTCACCCAGTGATTGAATTGTGTGACAGTTCAGCAACTGACTCAATGAATCAAAAACACTACACTACAGTGTGTGGTAGAGGCTGGCTTCAGAAACGGGAGAGATTTGCCTGCGACCATTTTGGCAAGCGCACAGCTGGAAAGACAAATGTTGTCATAACCTCCACCCGCTGGAATCTGGTCCTCGGTTTAGTTAACATATCCCCTGGCTATTTGAACTGGTCACTTAAGAAGTCAACAGCAAGTCAAGCTGTCATGCATTCCTTTTTTTTTCCCAGACATTTTCCTCCAACCACCCCCCCAACCCCCAACAGCTGGCTTACTTACATTTGTGTTTACGAACTAAGCTGAAAGCCATTTTGTGCATATAGAAGAAGCTGCTGGAGAAGACCAGTAAGGAGAAGACAGCCTGCTGCTCAACAGAGAGAAATTGTGCAACAAGAAAGAGAAGCCAAAAAAAGAAAAAATGGTTTAGTTTGGCCATTTTCAGATTTTCTATCTTCAGGGGACCCTATCCACATCACCCTTTCCATCAAGGAACTCCTGTGTGTTTGTCAGGGCTCTTGAAAGTGATTGAGAGCACATGGACACTTCATGCAGAGTGCTGCTAACTAGTCTTAATTTCCAGGGCCATCCCAAGATGTTTGCTGCTTTATGGTACAGCCCTATAAATTCAAGCTGCATAGTTAGTTTGGTATTGGAGGCGCAAAATCCAAAAGGACCTCTCCCGCTAGCTAACAATAAAAATACAATAAGAAATTAAGTCAGCAACCTTTAGTCTACTTTTGTGACACCCAAAACCACCAAAGGTAGCTATTCCATTCTGCCTAAGGGTAGGGCTGGTTCTGCAATAAGAGTATGTTCTACACCTTTCACTTCCCTATATCACTGCACCACACAGGGAGATTGCTCAGGGAAGCTTGCCTGGTCTACAGCCATGCCGGCTGGGGGATACTAGAACTTGTACTCCAAAAAAAGTGTTGCCAAGTTCTGTTTAAATGTGTCATAGAAGCTGTGTGAATTTTGCAGTGCTAACAGAAACATTTCAACTCATGTAGCTACTAACATTTTGTATCAAGATTAATTTCCCATATACCCCCCATCAACTTAGCCTCACACTTGAGAGCTTAACTGGATTGGTTCATGTCAGATTTGGATAGTTTACCATTATGTAACTGCTATGTGTTGTCAGATCGGGTCTTAGGAAGTACATTGCCTTGGCAAGGGCCAGTTTCTCAGTTGATGGAAGCTTGGATGATCCAAATGTCACACCCCTGCTGAGACCAAGCATCTTGCAGCATGAAAGACTGAGAAATCTTTCTGTTATCCAGGTATTAACTCCAGAAAGATGAAGAGGACTTTTGCCAGTCACTACAATTGCTGACTTTATCTGTCTGTACAAACCAGATCTGAAAATGCTATGTTTAGACCTATTGTTCTCCCATTAGACACATAGCCTGTGGTTTGTGAATACAGCTGAAAATACTATAATGAAAGAGAATAGCCTAGTGTGATTTTATCCAAGTGTGCAGGTTTTCATTACGTAGAAAGCTAGCTGTGGTCCCAGAGACAATATTTTGTAGTTTGTAATGTGTTATGTTTAAGCATTCCCATTTAGCACCAAAACTATTATCTGCTGTCATGATCTTCCATGCTGTTTATTTCATCAGGAATATCCAGTGGGTGTTCTACAACTCTCTTCCTAACCCTGTTACGAGTGGACAGGGAATATTCACCATCCAGTGGTGTATTGTTGCCCACAGAAATAGACCATCAATTCTGTTGTGTGGAAAACACAGGACTTTAGTGCATAGATTGAATTTATATTCATTCTTTATACAGCAGGCAACTGTGCTTGGCTCCCAACCAGAATTAATCAACAAACTGAGATATTCTATCCATTTCTATTTAAGAGAGATTCGTTATGAACAATGACCATTCTTCTCAGTGATTTGCAACTATTAAAAATGGTCACAGGTTCTAAAAGGCTTCTCAACTATTACCTACCTACCAATGAGGTAAGCGTTCACTGAATTAGGATTCCAGCAGATACCACCCAGGTATAAGGATGGGAGATGCCTTCATAGTAATGCAACTCTGTGTTTGTGGAAATAAGTGTGTGGAGGGTTATTGTGCTGTCCACTCCATGAACATCCCTTTCTTTATCTTGTGTTGCAATACAATGAGTGGCAGTTAGAGGTACAAGAACAGGGGAAAAAAATTTTTTTCCTATTTTCCCTGAAACCTTAAGCAGAACTGGAAAAACAAGAATGGAAAAAATAATGAAAATGGATTTTGGAATATTTCATTTAGAATGGTGAATAAAATATTTAAGATAAAGTTTTCATATATCTAATTTCCCCAAATTATTTCTAAAAACTGCATAATAGAGGGATGTTATGTACAGTTTCTGATAATTGCAGTTCGTGGTGTTGGTATCTTTTTCTCACTTCTTTTTACAGAAACAAATGCGTTGTGTCTGGTTAACGCTGAGGAAAAGTAGAGAAGATAATTTTCTTTGTTTTACTAACGTTGATGGTTCCTTCTGTTTTTATTGTTTTTTGCCTGTCCTTAATACAATGGCAAAAACCAAAGAGTTTCCTTACAGTTCAGGACTTGTTGTTAATATTATGTCATTATCATCCTATCCATTGATATCCTGCCTTTCTCTCAATAACGAGACTCCAGGTAGCTAACAACATGTCAAAATCAAAACAGATTAAAACTGTATGAAAGATGCAATAAAAATATAAACATAAAGAATTATTTTGAAAACAAACAACTGATTAAGTTAAAATCATTAAACACTGAAAATACTAAAATTCATTAAAAAGCAACATGCAAACTTAGTTCCATTTATAACAAAAAAAATTAAAGGGAATTCATTTTCTATTTTTGCAATTATTAATGTACCAACACAATAATTTCATATCAAACAAAATAATATAATTGTACCATAGTAACAAGCTAAGAAAGTGATTTTCAATTTATAGAGCATGCTAATAGCACTGGGTTGTTGTTTTTTTTCAATTTTATGAAAATGTCCATTCCTCTCCCCCTGCCAAAAAAATCCAGTTTTTTTGTGGCTTCACAATTGCCAGAAGTTTTACATCCTTAGTGGCAGTACAGAATACAGTAAGCAGCCTGCAACTTGCCAAGCAGTAGCATGCATTTGACCCAGTGCCGTTGTATGCAACTGCAACAAAGAGAAGAACTGTAAGGAAAACTCACAGTCTGAAAGGTCTAATTTTCTAAGCAATTTTAGCAAGTTTTAAGGTATTTTGTAAATCTAAACGCTTTCAAATTGAATGTGCAGTTTTTCCCCTTGTGTCCTTTCTATGTTTGCACTTGTACTAACAGACATCCCATTGTCCAGAAGGGCCAGGTTTTAAATCTTAACATTTTTAAATAGAATATGCATTTTCTTCCTCGTGCACTATGTCTGTACTTACACCAGCTGACTTTCCACACTGAGCAGATGGGCACACGGATCACCTGGCCAGCATTTTCCTCATTAGAAACATGCATCTATAAATCCTTTTTAAATATATATTTCCATGTTCTTTTGTCCTCTTATTTTGTGGGATGCCTTTTCTACTTTTGGTGACATTTCAGTTATATTGAAGAAATATGTCTCAGATTTAGCTGGCTTTGTGACTAATGCCACTACAAAACAATACTGAGAGTTCTAGTGACAGTAAAAATACTAAATGCTGACCATACATCCTTATTTTACAGTCTAAACTACCGAAGGAAACAGGTATCAAGTTGAAATACAGCTGAGCCTTCCAGAACAGATAATTCTGGACTTTGACAAGATCCCAGTGAATGATTTCTGGAATCTTCTGCCTTCTGCATGCCCTGAACAATGAATAATGCAGATACGCTGTATGTAGTGTAGAGAGCTCTAGTGCAGCTGAGCAACTTATTATACATGATCTAAAAGCCACTTCTTTCAAGTTGAATGATGAGGTGTCTTTCATTTCATAGAGCGATAGAGTTAAAGGGGGCCTCATAGGCTGTTGAGTCCAACCCCTGTTCAGTGCAGGAAATCCCAGTAAAGCATCTCCAGAAGGTAGCTGCCTCATCTCTTTTGGAACACCAACAGGACACCCCACCACATCTCTAGGTAATTGGTTCCATTGTTAAACAGCTCTTACAGTCAAGAAGTTCCTTCTCATGTTCATTTGAAACCTACTCTCCTGTAGCTTCATACCATTAGACCTGGTTCTAACTTCTTTGGCATTAGAGAACAAAGTTGCACCCTCCTCTCTGTGACAACCATTAAGATACTTAAAGAAGGCAATCGTGTCACCTCTAAGTCTTCTCTTCACCTGGCTGAACGTGCCCAACTCCCTCAACCTTTCCTCATAGGTTTTGTTCTCCGTACTTCTTATCATTCTTGTGGGCTTTGGCCATTTCCACACTTGACTGTTATAGTGCTCTTATTCCACTTTCAACATCCTATGGAATCCTGGGGTTTGCAGTTTAGGGAGGTTTGCAGTTTAGGAGTAGTGCCATAACAGTCTAGTGCAGAAATGGCCCTTGTCTGAACCTGCTCCAATTTGTCTATATCCTTCCTAAAATGACAAGTTCAAAAATGTTTAATCTGAAGTGTCTCTCAGCTTACACACACACACACACACACACACACATACGCTCCCTTCCTCCCTTTCCAACTTCGGCAGGAAAGTTTTCTCGCGAGGAGGAGAGAAATGGGGGAAGCAGCTTCTTACACACGCGCACACACACACACACACACACACACAACCTCCTCTTTCTGACTGGGCAGGGAGGTCCCCCCACCCAAGCAGATAGGACAGGAACTAGGAACAGAGTACTAAAATATTTTTTCCTAAATAATATAGCCCAAAAATAGGATACTCTTATAGGGCAGTGCGTCTAATGCCAGCAAATACAGTAAAACATTACAAAATAGAAAACAGCTCTCTCCTTTTAACATGCCTGTGCTGTGTTTTGTCCGGTTACTCCATTTTCTAAAGTTTGCTGAACAAAACAAAAAATGGCACCTGCCTGTCCTTTGGTGGGCGGGGACAGCTGGGGAAGGTGAGTACACCCACAGCCCACCCTCCTCTGCCCACCAGTTGGCATTGGTGCGAATGTGCGTATCTGCACCACTGCAAAAGTCCAAATCTCCTCGATCTTAAAAATTTGTTTTGGATTTTTTTCCAGTTTTCAAATAGTGCGCTTTCCCACCACATGGGGGTACATTAACTCAGGATTATGTGTGGAACGATGGTAAATAAAGCGAACCTAGTTCGCTCTCACTTCCAGAACAGCTCCGTGCCAAAACACATTGACCCACATTAATAACCCCATGCAGAAATGGCCATAATGTGCAACCTCTAGCAGATTTATGATCAAGAGAAAAAGATATTCCACCTAAACGTTAGGAAGAACTTCCTGATGGTAAGAGCAGTTTGACAGTGGAATATACTGCCTCAGAGTGTGATGGAGTCTCCTTCTTTGAAGGTTTGTAAACAGACACTGGATGGTCATCTGCCAGGAGTGCTTTTGATTGTGTATTCCTGCATGCCAGAGGGTTGGACTTAATGGATCTTGTGGTCTCCTATGATTCTATGGTACATATTCCATTGACAGACAAGTTGACCATCTTCTGCATTCTTAAGAACCAACCTAGTGTTCAGTCCAGAAGTGGGAGAACTGGTACACTTCAGATATTTTGGACTATAACACATAACATTCTGACCAATATAGCCAACAGTTACGGAGAATGGAACTTGTAGTCCAGCATATTAGGAGAATGCCAAATCACCTACTCCTGCTCCAGACAGCAGTCTAGAATTTGGAACTGCACTTTCCCAGATAACTCCAGCAATATTTGAGAACTCTTGTTTCTGATGGTGTACATCATTGCAGCAGGAATATTTTGTTATCTTTAGAAAGAATGCATAAACTTTATTATTATTTCAAAATAAGGGGAAGCAAGGAAGTAGAGTCCAGTTTTAAATATAATCCTACAAGTCCATACTGAAAGACACAGTGGTCTTCAGATGATCCTGGGCCAGGCAGCATAAGTGCAATCATCTTGGCTATGGCTTGCATTTACCACATTTCTGGAAGGCCATATTCAAAATAGCAGTCATTAACAAACATCAGCCCAGAGGTCCTTAAAGTCCAGAGCATGGGAAAGTCACTTTTTGAACTCTAAGTATGACCCTATGACTGGAACCTGCATTGAGTTGTAGTCCAAAAAAGGTAACATTTCCATGCTCTGATGTAGTTCAGTATCTGTCATGCCCTAGATAACTCACAATCCACTAACTCCACTCTGAGGTAGACAGTAGTGTTTATTTGTGATAAGCAAGCAACACAGCATACTTCTTTTTGAAGTTGCTGAGACTGGATCATACATTGCCTTCACATGCTTTATACTTTCACATACAAATTTAGGCATGTAAACCTGTGATTGGAGAGTATTAGCAATTTAACATCATCCTACATCTTCAGTCATTTCCCAGACTTGCAGTTGTTTACTTGTCTTTCATCCTTGAGGCACGAACATCTTTCCTGTCCCTGATCTCTGAACACTTCCAAGTCTCATAATACCTTTTGGTGCTTTTGGTTTGCCCCCACTCTGATATATTGTAGCACTGAGCAATAAAGCAGTTAGCAATTTGATACTTTCGAATACACACACAAGCTTCGAACAGATACCTTGTTGCAATCAACAATTGGCCTTCAGTACTTTGTAGCACTCTATCTCTACAGCATTTCCCTACACTGACTACCTTGCTTATTCTAATACACATCCAGCAGATATATATGACAGGAACTACATATCCTGACAGTATCCTTTTTCCTACATCTGGCCAGCCGCATGGCTCATGAAAACAATTGTCTTGTTGTTGCTACCCGAGCAACTGGATTTCAGTGTCATAGCTAACAAATAGTAGCCCTGTGCTACATGTATGTGTCTTCTCTCATAAAGTCATGTAAGCTACTGTATATGACCTAGACGTGGTTGAGAAATTTGTTCTGTTTATATTGAAATGCAAACTTAGCAAGTTTGCACTTTCTTAGTTTACAGTTTAACACTGAAATCCATACACTTCTGGTTTGCCAAAGATAGTCAGACCCCTCGTCCAGAAGAAGTCCATGCAAAAAGAAAAAAAAATGTGAAAAAGTTCACAAACAAAAAGAGCATACTGGGGGGAAAATGCACACAAAAATGTGTGAAATTTTTTTAAAATGCAAAAATGCTTTCTTCAATTAAAAAAAGTTTAAAAATGTACAAAAAATCATACAAAATATATGTTTTTCAATAAAAACCATCTGTGCTCAAAAATCCACAAAGATGAAAAAAAGAATTTGGGAATATCTGTTTCCATTTTATATTAAACACTGTTCAGTATGATATTTGAACTATAAACTGTGGTTAATCTTTATCACAGTTCATAAACAAGCCAACATCACAATCTATGGTTTGAAGTTGGCTTGTTTCCACTAACCATAGTTAAGATTAATGTCTGAACTTTCATTTGTAGCCATACCAGAGGTGAAAAGTGCAAAATTTGCTGTGGGTATCCTCATAAGATTAAAACAATAGTGCAAATGCAAATGTAGCCACTGTGAATGTTATATGTGCTCTCAGTTCATCCTTAGAGAGAACTAGAAACTGGATTCCTCAAGTATTTTGAAACACAAACAAAACTGTTTTAATAAGCATGTCATCTTCTGAAAGTTTCTTGTGGGCAAAATAGCTATCATTTTCTGGAAAGCAGCCTAACTTTACTGTAATAAAAATGACTCCAACTGAATGCAAAAGAACTGGAGGCTGGAAATTATGAAAACAAACAATTGACCACATTTCAATTTTGTGGTGCAGGAAGCAATGAAAAGACACAGAACTAGAACAAAATCCTGCCAAGTCTTCTAGAGAAGCAGTTGATTCTTAAACCTACACACACACACACACACACACACACACACACACACCATGCATCTAACCAATTTGCTTTTCAAATGCCATTACCAAACAATAGATTTTGCTCATATGGATTGTATAAATTTATATAGTTGAGCACTTTAGCGAAAGCATTAAGAAAAATGTTCGAACAACATTATCTGCTACATCCTGGGATTTTCAACTGACAAAACTGCTTACAAAGACAAATTGATTCATACCATCTACATTTCATATAGCAGAACTAAATGGCAATTCTACTTCCCTCTGTCTGTTACCCTTCTTTCTTGTCCATTCCAACACTGAAGCATTAACTGATTTCTTAGATGTTCCAAATTTCCATGGAGGTTGAAGATCTGTCATCCTACTCTGGACCACTGGCTACTTTACATAATGCAAGACTAAGGAGAGGGTTCTTTCTGTCTTCAGTGTGATCATCACAAGGAGTTAGGGGAGAATGGCAAGCAATTCCTTCCCATTTGCTCATGCATGTGGCCGATCCCCTAATGTTAGGGTTAGGGTATGTTAGGGAATGTTAAGAACCCTCTGTTATAACAATGGTCAAAACAGGCTGCATTCACATTGTCCTGCTACAGTTACTAGAGTTTCTCCAGACTTAAAGTTGATGACTGGCCTAAGGTCTTTGTTTCACTGAACAAGTGAATAGGCTCCTGTAAAAGAGAACAACTGAGATAGGACAATTTAGAACATTAGGAGAGAGGAGAGAGGACAATTTAGAACATTTTCACCTTAGATGAAAAATGTGGACACCACCTTGAAAAAAGAATGGATTCATAAAATCTTACAGTGAAAAGGGACTCATGATTCATCTTAATCTTTCTGCATGAGATATAATGCTCAGGTATAAACCACTTGTATATAGCCAACCACACTTATTTTTTCTTTAGAATGTTTGTGCCTCATTTTATTATTAGCAGAGTACCCTCAACAGCCAAAACATGCACAGAACCAGAGCTTGGACACAGATGTTTTTTTTCTGGGGGAGGGAGTTACTTCTGCCAGAATCCCCCAGCAAGCATGACCAATGGTGGGAATAAGATTCTGGGAAACATGATCCCCCAAAATTGATTTGTTGAAGCTCTGCATCATACACAACATTGCTGATGCACAGAAAAACAATAATGAAATAAAACATCCAGAAACAAAACATCCAAAAATCAGCATAATAAAATACAGTAGATTAAAAATAACCCTCAACTCTCCAAAGCCTAGTGAAGCAAGAGGTTTGGGACTCCTTTGGAATGCTGGGGTCAGAAGAGCCTTGTGGAAGAAGTAAGTTCAGAGTCTAGCTACAATGATTGACTGCTTGTTAGTTAAGAGTATCCTCCTCTGATCACGTAAGAAGAGTGTTTCTGACCCTACTGCGTAAGGTAAGAACAGATCCAAGGGTGATGAAGAAATCTGTTTTTGTTTTGTTAATGGGCCTGATCTATTACAAAAGTTCCCTGTTTTCCTTTTGAAACTCTTTCCAGAAAGAACAGCTTATTCTATCTCTTCTCTAGTCCATGGTAAATCTGGAAGCGCAGCAGGGAATTTCATTAAAGAACATCATTCTTCTTTGGCACCTTTGGGAATTTTCCTCTTGTTTCTTTGGCTATGGATTGGTGCAGATCTCTCCTTGCTGGACACCCTGCTAAGAAACCACATCCTTCCCAGGCCTGGTCTTTGTAGGGCAAAAGATGCAGGGACCAACTACAAAGGTTCAGCTTGAGCTCTGGCATCTCAGTTCATTGAAATCCATTTTGTCTTCCAGCTCTTTGCTGAGCTGGTCAAAAGCAAGCATTTCTCTTGTCATTTTATATAAAATAAATAAAATCCTGGATGACATTTGTACTTTAAAAAAAAAAAGGTTCCAGTATTTGGAAGGGGGGCAAGATGAACTGCTGAAAAATCCAGAAAGAGTAAAACTGCGTGTGACATCCACTTGCGTGTGTTTTGAATTACTGTACATTAATCAAATGTTTTGTGAACCATTTTAAGTAAGTGGAAGAGACTAGTGGAATGAAACAATATAATCCAGTACAGTGAAAACATGCATGGCCTAAAGCAAGAAAATTTGCAGTTTTTTTACCAAACCATAGCCAAAAAAGCAGGATTGTTGATTTTTGTGTGTGTATTCAGGCAATTGACTAAGGGGCATTTGAGAAAGCAGAGACAGAGTAGAGAACTTTACCATAACAGATTCCTTTAGTTTTTCAAAAGATATAATCAATACAGTGTGAATGCTTGGACTAAGGTTATGAACATACAAAGATGCCAAAGATTGTATGATTGTGCATGGTTTTAATATGCCAGATACATTTTGTTGTTTGATTTGGCTTTGTATACAAAAATTAATTGTGCGATAACTAGTAAATAGAGAGAGAGAGAGAGAGAGAGAGAGAGATCTAAGTTATGTTTAACTTTGTAGTTTTGATAATATTTTTAAAGGGAAAGTGGAGAAAGTGGAAAGATAAGGACAGTCTGAAAAATTCTTTGTTGCTTTCTGCTGCACCAAAGGATTGAACCAGTGGGTTCAAATTACAAGAAAGGAGATTCTGGCTTAACAGTGGGAAGAACATCCAGATGGTAAGAGCCATTTGAGAGTGCAATAGTCAGAAACTGGTGGACTCTCCTCTGCTGGTAGTTTTTAAAGAGGGTTTAGATGGCCAACTGCCAAGGGTGGTTTAGTAGCAGGTTCTTCCACTAGCAGTGGGTTGAACTATATGGCCGTTGAAATCCTTACATACCCTATGATTCTATGATTTCCTTTTCTCTAGAAAAGAGATCAACAGCCGTAACTTGCTGCACAAATTCATCAGGGTGACCCTTTCTTTATATCCTTCCCCCACACTCATCCTATTTTCTCTTTCATTTTTAAGGTTAGGTTTGGATGTGATTTCAATCTTTGCTGTTTAAGATATGTACCTTTTCTCTTTTGCCCACCTGTCAATAAGTTTGTGTGTGTTGCATGTACAAAGTAAATTTTAATGTGCAAACAGTACACAGACATCAGAGACACTAACACGGTGCAGAAAAAAAGGAACACACTGGAAAACCTCAAACATATTGAAGCAAATTTAAAATGGATAGAACAAAAAGGGGAGGAGAACCCTGGAAGTGAGAAATTTGGAGTTGTTCAGTGTAATCTTGTATATAGGGGCCTCCAAGTTTCTAAGTTTCCTTGTATTTTTATGAAAAACCAAAAAAGTTATTACTTTTTCTAAGGCAAAGATTAAAAGCAACTAATATAAAAAGCCCTGGACCTATTTCTCTGCAATTTTGCTGCTGTGGTCAAGATCCTGTTGGAATAAAAACTTCTAGTATAAAAATGGTAGTTGTTACCCTGATTTCTGCCTGTGAGGGACACCTAAATGCTCTCCAAATTATACAAGTTGGGGAAATTAGCAAAGAGCACAAGTTAGCACTACGAGAGGCAGGGCAACGGAGCGAGATCTTTTACCCAATGTCTGCGGGGTCAGGCCGAGTCAAGAAACAAACAGAAGTGAAATAATAATTGTTGTTTTTTTAAAAATGCAGTCAAACAAGTGTATGCAACACACTCACACAGATAACTAGAGAAATAAAGTTTGGAGCTGGATAGAGGGATTTTTAGAGGAGGTTTTTGGTATGGGTAATACTACACCTGTCCTGAAGCCCGGGTAGTCTGAAGATAGAGTTTGTGGATATGAAGGTTCTCAGTACATGGGACTGAGGGGAAGGCTCGCC
Source organism: Iguana delicatissima (assembly GCA_948472985.1). Taxonomy (NCBI): domain Eukaryota; kingdom Metazoa; phylum Chordata; class Lepidosauria; order Squamata; family Iguanidae; genus Iguana; species Iguana delicatissima. Next base: position 479,314 of record CAOKZL010001955.1, on the reverse strand, counting down.
CAGCAAAGCGGCAGCAAGGCTGGATGGAAGTCGGGAGTGATTCAAGGAAGCTCTCAAAGTCAGGGGTTCTTATAGGGGAAAATGCGGCCGTGGGCTAGTCCGTTCTCGGGGACAACAATGAGCTTTGGGCTGGAGACAAAGCCTCCAAAAGGTCAGTATTTTACATGATTGAATTAAGATGGAATTGTCAATAGAGTAGCCAGTATGCAAACGCAGAGTGCTTGACGATTGAGTATTCGGCTTATCAAGCTGCCTGCTCGGGGCAGGGAGTTCTTTGTAAGTAGCGTGCATACATAATGTGATACTTGCCTTGAGGTCTCCTGAAGCGGCAGGATGGCTATTTCTGGCCTGCCTGTATTTGTGTGGAATATTACAGCCCTGAGAGCTATAAAGAGAAGGGGAGATACAAATATTTTAATAAATAGAATAATAATGTCCAGAGAATTAGCATGGGCAAAGTTATTGAAACAGATCAAAGATGCAGAAGAAGCCCAGAAGCCACTTTGCACTGACTTTGTCCTAGCCTATATTACCATCAGGGCAACCAAGGCAGTTATGGTGCCTAACCAGAAGCTTCATTCATATTGATCTAGAACCTCAGCCCCTACAAACCATAGGAAAGGTGACAATTTCCAAGCCACTCATCCCATAGCATCTTGGCTCTGAGAAACCTTGGGGAGCCAGGTATGAAGGAACTAGCCAGGAGAAATGTGTACCAGGTGAATGTCTCCTTCTCTGACATTGGTTGCATCAGGGTAAGTACATCAGGAGAGCTTTCTGCTGTACTACAGTTGTGTAAGACTTTGGCCAATGTCTGATGGAGCAAAGGAAGAGGGAGATGTTCATCTCTGTATGGATGCCTTTGCCGTCTGTGAAAATATGTAGCACTTTCTTTGGTTCCCTTGAGCCATGTCACACTTCAGCCTCATCTGTCTTAAAAAACAGTATTATCTCCAATCTACCGCAGCACCATCTTTCAGCAGTGTGTATATTTTTAGGACTGCATGGAAGGGAGCCATTGCTACATGCAGGCTTTTTGGTGTGTTATTATCCTGTTAAGTTAGCCTGGCTGATTCTACCCCCCCACCCCCTGCATCAAACAGGAACAAACTGTTCACGCACACACTCTCCTCACTTGCTCATGGAGCTCTTGTAACGTCCAGTTTTCCCTAACTGCATCACGCCATGTGCTGTAAACCACATTTGTGTCCCTTTTAAACATTGAGATCACAATATGATACAGCAGAACAAAAAGAACCACACACCCTGCCTTTTTGACAAAACTCCTGCACATGAGTAATTAGAAGCACACAAAAACTCTGTGCGGCACACACATATTGGAGGAACAAGACAGCTGTCTTGCCTCGTGCTGTCTGTCTCAGCCTCTTCCACTTTCATTTCTATCAACGACAAGTTTTTTCTTGTACTGCCTTTTTTTTCCCTCTTTTTAAAAAATTCTTGGAACAGTAAACAGAACAGGAGAAATATAATATAAACAATCTGTGACACAACAGGAATGAATATCCTAATAAAGATTTCCTGACAAGTGTATGCACTTGAGCCCATTTGAGATGCCTTTGTTTTAATTAAACAGTGTGCACCGACATTTGTCTGCATTCAGAGTGCAAACTTGATTTCTTTTCCTTCTGTCAAACAGATGAATATTGAAGCCTTAGGAAAAGGGCAAAGAAGGTGAGAAAACCAAGAGCAGAGGTTTCTGTGTACTGCATTCAAAACTCTGTGAGGTAGGACTGTTGGCCTTTCAATGGGAATGTTGCTTAGTGTTTCCAGATGCCCTGAACTGGCCAGATAGTCCAGGAATGTTCTTTGTCCAATGTCCAGAACAACTTTCTTTCTGGAAGATAAAACCTTAATGGAGCAAGGAGGGGCTGTAGAGAAAAGAGGTATTTTGCAAGACAAGTAGGAAACAGCAGGAGGGCAAATGGTGAAAGGGCTGTTATTTTCTAGAAGTCACCACAGAACTTGAATTGGGGCTGGGGGCAGATTACAGCATTTAGGCAATACAAACTTGTTAATACCTACTCGTTGTTCATCAAACCTCCATGCCGTGAATTTCAACTGTCCCTTATTGCTATTTTGAAAACATGTGCCCAGCAACATCAGCTGTGATGGGAGCAGCAGTTCTTAAAAACATCTTGCTTTTAACATACCCCAAGTTTTCGAATTCTGTTTTAAGAGAGATGAGGCTGCCTGCCTTTCTTTCTGAGTTGTCCTGTACCAGCATTCAGAAATCATTATATTCAAGGCAGGCCTTTTGCAGCTAAACTGCCTTGAACCAGCTGGGTGAGGTTTTCTTTCTTTTACTGGTCTCTTTTATTGGGATTTGAGCTTTTCCTGTGTTTTAATTGGGTCTTCAGTAATTATTTTTAAATGTCACATGTTAGGTGTTACATTGCTTGCTACTTGTAACAATAACTGTTACAACATGCCACTAAAATGTTATTTTTGAATTACATAATCACAATCATCACCATTAGCACCACAAAAATATATTCAAAAACAGAATATGGCCAGAAATCCCCCAAATTGGCCCCCTTGCAAAAAAAAGGGGGGGTTAGAGGTAACTGATAATCACACTCCATGCACACAATATAACTAGTTGCTACATTAGTTTGCAAAAAAAAAAATCTTGAAAGTAGAATTCTTTTTAAAAACCTGAAAATTGTTATATATATAATACCTAATAAACTGACAGATTATGAGTACCATCATAATTTGTAACATGTTATGTCCAAGTTCTGCTTTTAATTAATCTATTTTATATTTTTGGCTTCTTTTTTGTTTTTTGTCTGTCAACAGCTGCCTTGAATCCTATGGTGTTTGTTTTGTTTTTTACCTGTAATTCTCTTAGTGCATCTGTCAAACATACCCTCTGCTGTTTCTCTTGTGTTGAATTAGTTCTGGGTTGGAGCAATTTTTTGAATGTTGCAGATTGGTGTATGCTTTTAAATTATCTGACTCCACCTTGGAAATCAACTTTTCATCAAGAGAAATAGATGCCCTTCATGCCCTTTCAGTACCTAAACGATTTACATTGCTGCACTTGCAAGACAAATGCCACTGACTGTTATTCACTGGTATGAGGACCTCATAAATCTTTTAATATTTGAATATGTGTAATATGGACATCTGTAGGGTTGCCAGAGTGAAAACTGGAAGGGATCCCTGAACCTTTAATATATATGCATGTGTCTTCAAATCACCTGTTGAGTTATGGTGGCCCCATGAATTTCATAGGGCTTAGTTAGACAAGGAATACTCAGAGCTGGTTTTGTCATTCCATCCTCTGAAATATAGCCACAGCACCTGATATTCACTGGCTGTCTCCCATCCAAGTACTAACCAGTGCTGACCCTGCTTAACTTCTAAGATTAGACAGGATCTGGTACATTTAATAGTTGTATAGAAAGCAGAATGCCAGCAGATGTTGCTTGTTACCTGGTTGTGTGACAAACACCACCTGTTGAAATTCTCTCTTCTACCCAAGTAGTAAAGATACAGAAGAGCTCTCCAGTTTTGGCAACACCAGACAACTACTTTGTATGGGCACTTATCTGGATATTATTTGTATATCTAGGTATTTTTCAACAAGCTTATGCATGGAATTTATTGCTTTTTTTTTCAATTTCCCTGTGAAGTGATTGTTTCTAATTAATCTTTTGTTTCCCCTTCCTTCTTTTGTCCTTTTTTAAATGATGTTTACTCAATTTAAAAAATAAAATTAAAAAAAGATTTGGTAAGAAAGGTGAGATGCAAATCAATCAGGCCATTAATCAATATAAAACCTGTTCCCACTCTAATAAAAACCATTAATCTGGAGCCCAGTTTCTGAGTCAATCTACATAGGAGATCTAGAAAGAGCAGAACAAATGGGGAAGATGTAAGAAGTCCTAACGCAAGAGGAAAATGCACAGGTGGAAATCAATAGGAATCTATGGGTAACACTGAGACCTTGCCTGAAAATTCACCCCTAAAAATTCACTTCTAAATATTCAGTCCTAGAAGCTTAGCTGATTAAGCTATGACTGTCATACTTTGGACCTATCATAAGGAGACATATCTCACTAGAAAAGACAATAATGTTTGGCAAAGTAGAAGGCAGTAGGAAAAAAGGGAGACTTGATTACAGGTGGGTAGACTCAATCAAGTAGATCACAGCTCTGACTCTGTAAGATCGAAGCAGGCTACTAATGACAGGGTGAATTAGGCCTTTTCCACACGACGTCGCTGTCTCGTTTCTGCCAGAGGATGGCAGCGGTCAGCAGGTCGCACTTCCGCATGACGTCACCATCATCCTGCTGCCATCCTGTCACAGAGCATCACACTTGCACAGTTTTTGCAAAACAGAAAAAATCCATTTCATGTCTGCGATCGCACAGTGCTCTTGTCACTTCTGGCCATGCGGAAGCTGCAGAAGCACATTGGCGACACTTCCTTCTGTAGTGCAGCAATGGAAAAAGCCCGGCTGTATTGCAGAAGAAAGACGTGGCGCCATTGCGTTCTCTTCCCATGGACCGAGCAGGTGCAGAGGGAAGCATTCCTGACACGCTCCCTTCTGGACCTGGGACTGCAGCAAGATGACACGGAAGAGCATCGTTGTGCAGAAATGGCCCTAGAGGTCTCCAGTTCTTTGGGTTGCCATAAGTTGAAGTTGACTTGATTGCAGTAAACAACTACAAATATTTGGTTCACTTCCTGATAAAAAAATGGTCCTTATGAAGTCAGCCTCCAGGTCACAACCTACAAAACCCTTTTCTGCATAGTTTCCCATTTCTAAGGATCTGATTCTGCCACACACAATTCATGCAAATAAACTATTTATTCTTTAGTTAATTACCTGACTTCATGAAGGCTACAGCCAGTTGCTAATGATCCAAATTTGAGTCTCAGTGAACATAATGACTTTCAATATTCCTTTATCAGTATAGTTCTACTTGAAAAGACAAATGTAGTGTGTCGTGTATACCTCATTTTTTTCTAAAAGGCACAATTACTTGGCCACTTCTAGTGGTTTGACAGCAAGAAGAAAGTTAATTAAGTTGTGCTGTTCTGTTTCCATCTGCTTGGGAAACAGTCTCACGTTATCAGCCAAACCTCTCCCTCCCCTGCCCAAAACTGCACCCTTTGCCCAGCAAAGCCCCATGATCATATAAGCTTGAGTACACTTATTAGTCAACTATAAAACCAATCAGCCCAATGAAACACTGCAACGTCAAACACTTGAGCAATTCAACTCCTTGGTCAGGAATAAAAGGATCTGATAAAATTGCAAGGAAATGGGACTTTTGATGGTGGGGGTAAATTCTCCAGAAATGAAAATCTCAAAACATTTGGAACTCTGCTATGCACAGTAAAAGAACAATGTGTTTTAAATAGATTGTTGCTATGTTATCCAAGTGAGAAATGGGTAAATCAAAATGATTAGATAATCAGGCATAAGTGAACTTACACAAAGGGACATGGACCTACTAATTAGATTAAAATATATACAGTAATAATCAGTCGGTTGTTAACCACAGTGTCATTCATAAAACAATAACAAAGCAATGGCTGGCCAAATTTAAGTACTTGTATGGTACAATTTGATATTTATTTACTACAATCGTATGCATATTTGTTGTTGTTGTTGTGTGCTTTCCATTTGTTTCTGACTTATGGTGCCCAAAGATGAACCAATCATGGGCTTTTCTGAGGGCTGAGAGAGTGGGATACACCCAAGGTCACCCAGTGGGTTTCCACAGCCAAGTGGGGAATCAAACCTCGGTCTCTGGAGTTGTATTCCAATACTCAAACCACTACAAAACACTGGCTCTCCTGTTGGTAACACAGGCCAGGACAGAGCTGTGCAAAGTGGCTTCTGGGATTCTCTCGCATATTCAGTCTGTTTCATTAACTAATATGCTAATTCTCTGGATATTATTATTTATTTTATTTATAAAAATATTTGTATCTCGCCTTCTGTCTATAGATCTCAGGACAGCATACAATTAAACCAAACTGACTAGACAGATTGAAACAGGTTAGACCACTGCATGCTCAGACCACTGCACTATGCTGTCTATTTACTCAGAAGTAAAAGCACAATCCTTACAATGTCTATTCTGATGTATCTTTGAATTCTATGTATTCATTCATTCAATCATTCATTCATTCGTTTAACATATACCCTGCTTTTCTTCTGGCAGGGGACCCAAAGAGGCTTACAAATTCTATGTGATTTACTTTGTGGTTAAGCCTGTGACTGTTTGCAGCTGGGCATTCCTGGCTACTTATTAATTTCTGCAATCTGACCATGAATATATCCAAAATTGGGTTTTTAAGGCAGCAGAGGTGTTTCAGTAAGCATGGACTCCCCCAGCACAACTCCTCCACTGACTACCGAGCCATTTCTATGCACACTTTAAAGGGCTCATCATTATCTGTAAGCCCTAAGGCTGTTGGAAAGAACTAGAAATTTCAGAGAAGCTCCTTTTGGGAATGGCAAGCAGATTATGAAATGAATTGACTGAGCTTACAGTTCCATTTTACTTAGGCTGTTTTATATACAATTTATCTTGATTATACTTATAATGCATTGCAGATCATTTTTATTTTATGGTTCATATAGCATTATTTTACTGATTACATCCCACTCTGAGATGTGTTGAGTGAGGGCAACTTAGGCCATTTCCGCACTACACTGTTATAGTGCTATTATTCCACTTTCAACATCCTGTGGAATTCCAAAACACTCTCTGGCTGAGAATTCCAAATACCCCTCCCTAAACTGCAAACCCCAGCATTCCATAGGACGTTGAAAGTGGAATAATAGCACTATAACAGCATAGTGTGGAAATGGCCTTAACATAGATTATTTAGTGGCTACTAATGAGTCAAATCAAATTGTTTCAGTCAAACCATCAGAATTATTATCGAGTCCAATCCCTCTTCCCTCTCCAACTGAGTTTCCAATCCTTACCCCTCTCTGTCCGATTCGCATCTTCCATTAAATAACAAATAGTTTGACTACGACATTCTGATCGAGGTGCAAGCCTAAAACACTTTCACAAAGGCACACAGTGCATTACAGTGGGAATTTGACTAAGGTACATGTCATTATTGCTTATTTAAGATTTCTAGAAATAAGCAGATACCTTAGTTTAGGCCAAGGGTGAGTAACTACAAAGGTAATGGGGGCTATTCCCCTGCAGGCCACACCTTTACTCCCAGCACAACTGAAACATACCCTACTGTTACCACCGTGTACTGGCTTGGACTTTGGTGAACCAAAGATATAATTTTGATATCACAATTCGGCCCTACTCTGCCACCAGCCAAGTGTTTGTGAGGCCACCGAACAAGTGCAAAGCTAGGCATGGCTACTATTTGTTGTTCCCACCAAACCAAGCCAGAGATTGCCAGATCCGCTTTAGGGGACCTCCCGAAACAAACACCCTCATTACCAATGTGCAATAAACAAAGAAATCCTCTGCCCTGAGGGGGCACCCTGGTGAGCTAAGTGCTTAGCTGCCAAGCTAGCCGCATCTGCATACCAGCCATACTATTGTCAATTTGGAACATAATTCAATCATGTAAATTCTGACCTTTTGGAGGCATTGTCTCCAACCCAAAACTTATTGTTTTCGCCCAAGAACAGACTAGCCTACGGTCGTTCTTTCCCTGATAAAAACCCCCAGTTCTGAGAGCATTTCAGAACTCTTGCCAGATCACTCTGGACTTCTACTCTGCCTTGCTGCCGCTCAGTTCAGCAGATTCCCCTCGGCCGCCACACCGGGTTTCCTCTTCTACAATTGGCTTCCCCAGGACTACAGGAAAGATGGCATATCACCCATTCCCCTTGAACTCTATTTTCCTTTTCTAGTTAGGAATGTGTTTGTGCTTTTCTTTAATAACTGTCTAATAAATCTAATTACTATTTTGAACCATTTGCCTGCTCACTGACCTGACGCTGTATACATTGGGTAAAAGATCCCTGCTAAGTTACCTTGCCTCTCGTTAGCCAAGAGAGTGCTCCAAGCGAATTTCCCCATCTTGTTGTGTTTGTTGTGGTTATTTGGGTGCCCCTCACGGGACCCCCAAGTCACAGGGTAACACTACAACTGTCCCAATTTGGCAGAGACAGTCCTGGATAATTCTTATAATCCCACTTTTTCAGCTGCTTTTTGCGTGTCCCAGTTTCTTTCTCCTCCTTCCATTTCCCCTTTTCTCCTCAACTTACTTCAATTGCCGCAAACTAAGTTCAATATTGGGGTACATTAATCCAAGCAAAAAAATTCAGGTTACATCTGAATCTTTAACTTCAGCATATCTTCAATCAGTCAATGGATCTGCACTCAAAATTTTCTTGCTTTCTTATAAGCCCAGCAGAAGTTTAAGAAGTCCTTTCTTTCTGTTTACATGTCAAACAAATGTTAGTGTAGCCTTTATATATTTTAGATAATCTTTCTGGTGTTAAATACAAGTAATACATCATTTTGTAAAAGATTCCTCTAAGGTCATACCTTAATGTCAGCTTTAAACCTCTTATCCACATCTTTTCCCATCGTACCATTTGTACATTGTGGTCCACATTTGTACCCACTTAATCATACAGTCTTTTCGTTGTTCAGCCTCCATCTCCATTCTCAACAGTAAGTTATACAATTTAGCTATGAATTATCATCAGTACTTAATTGGTCTTCAAATTCCAATTTAGAATTTGCTAACAGTTTTCTATCATTTTAAAACATTCAGTTAACACCCCATCAAATATTATAACCTTCTTGAATCAGTTCATCAGTTGCTTTCATTCAATATTGTCCTTCTTCTAGCAATAACAAATCTCTATATTTTAACCATTTACCTTTAACAGTTCTTTCCCTCTTAAATAAAGCTTCATGTGGTGAGTTCCACAAAGGCATTTTAGGACACAGCCTTGTTTTATATTTGTTTCAAACTCTCAATATAGCATGTCTAACATAATGATTATTAAAATTAATATTTGCCTTAAGTTTATCATACCACAAAAATTCATGCCAACCAAACCTCAAGTCAAGCCTCGCTACTTGTAAAAGTTTTTCCCTTTTCAAAGTAATCCAGGCTTTCAATCAAACTAAGCAACAAGCAAAAAAAAAAAAATACAATTTCAAATCAGGAAGACCAGGGTCTCTTCTTCGTTTTGCATCCTGCAAAATCTTAAATCTGATTCTTAGCTTCTTTTGTTGTCAGATAAATTTGGAAATATCTTTGTGCCATTGTTTAAATGGCCTATCAGTATTCACAATATGCATTGCTTGAAACAGGAACAGTTTTTGCAGAACATTAATTTTTATAGGTGATATCTTGCCCAACCAGGACAGCTTCAATTTAGACATTCTCTGCAGATCTTGCTTAAAATATTCCATACTTTGGCATAGGTGTTTTAAAACAACTTTAAATTTTGGTTTTCAATGATAATACCTACGTTTTCACTTTTTTAACAATTTTAAAACCTGTTTTTTCCATCAAAAGGGTTTGTTCTTCTTTTACATTGCTTTTAGTCTACATTATTGTCTTGTTTTAATTAATTTTAAATTTGACAAGGATTCCATAGTTATTTAAAACCTGGACCAGTATCTCCACACTCTCTAAAGGATCCAGCAAAATAATCACTAAATCATATGTAAGTACTTTTAATTTAAAAATTTCTTTATCATCTCACCTTTTCTTCTTTTCTTCTTGCCTTATCACTCTATGAAGAACTTCTAAGGTCGGTATAAAAAGTAATGGAGAAAGGAGAAAACCTTGTCTAGTCCCTCTTTGTCTATAGCAAGACTTAGTTGTCTCTCCATTGACCAAAATCTATGCCTTCTGTGAAGAATAAATTGCTATAATCCATGTGTCATGAACTGAATTCACACACACAACTAGAACAGTGCTTAAACACTATTACTAGGAGCATGATACTTCGTACAGGACTTCAGTAAGTGAACTGGAGGCAATTAGCAAGATTCAAAACATAAAATACAAAGAATATATCTTCCCGCCCGCAAGAGACCTTGAAGTCTTGGTGCAGCCTGGCTAAGCTTATCAGTGCATTCCTAGCTTTTGTTTATCTAATGGTCTCTGGTTCTCATACCTTGCTACAAGCAAGCTGCTACTTAACTCCTACTACATATCCCATTACTAAAATATGGAGGGCTACTTGACATCCTGCCTGTCCCAAAAAAAAAAAAGAAACAGCAAGTGAAACAGGATTTAGGAAAATGAATCAGCATAGCAAACAATGAATAGGGAAAACAGGGAAGGTTGAGTATTTTGGAAGAGAAAGGGAAACAGAGGAGGCAATAACTGAAATGGACTTATGAAAAGCATCAGCTAAACAGGGAGCAGTGACAATATTGATGAAGGAACAGTGGCGTGTATAGCTGGGTCATTCTCGAAGAAGAATTCGAAGGAACTGGTTTCAGTGAACTGGAATGAAAAACAGGGTGAACAAGTTTGTACGTGTCAGGTAAAGAAAGTTCAAAAGTGACATCATTAATGGTGCATTTGACTAAGAAAGGACCAAGGTATTTGGGGGGGGGGGTTGGAGGGGCCATCAGTGGCAATGTTCTTGGAGGAGAGGTAGACAAGATCACCAGGTTTGTAAGTAGGATTGGGGTGGCATTTTCTGTCTGCAAAGTGTTTGTGAGAAGCTTTGGAAGACTCAAGAGCAGAGCACACAGAAGTCCAAATAGATGATTTTTTTTTAATCCAAGAGGCAAGAGAGGGAGGTTGAGTTGTAGAGATGGTATCGGGGAGTGCTGGAAACGGCTTCGGATTGGTGCCAAAGACAACCTCAAATGGAGTTTTCCCAGTGGAAGAGTGTAGAGCTGAATTGTAAGCAAATTCGGCAAAAGGCAGAAGGGACACCCAGTTGTTTTCATTGGAATTGACGAAGCAGTGTAGGTATTTTCAAGGGTTTGATTTGTGCGTTCGGTTTGTCTTTCAGTTTGGGGATGATAGGAGCTGCTGAGTTTTTGAGAAATGCCGAGGGATTTAAGGAGTGAAGTCCAGAATTTGGAGGTGAATATGGGTTCTCTATCTGGGATTATAGTGGAAGGGAGTGCTTGGAGTTTCCAAATGTTATTGATGAAAAGGTAGGCCAGTTTCTCAGCGGTGGGTACTTTTTTAAGGGAAATGAAGTGAGATTGTTTACACAAATGGTCAGTGACAACTCAAATGGTATGGAGACCGTGGGAGTTGGGTAAACCAACAAGGAAGACCCATGAATTAGTATCCCAAAGTGAGGAGGGAGCAGGAAGTGGTTGGAGAAGTCCATGTGGTTTAGATGTAGATGATTTGCAGGTGTTGCAAACAGGACAGTTTTTTATGTATTCTTGGATGTGTTTGGTGAGACCTGGCCAGTGGAAAAGCTTCCTGATTGAATGTAGAGTTTTAAGGAAACCAAAATGTCCAGCAAGTTTGGAGGCATGATATCTTTTTAAAATTTCAGTTTGGCAAGCTGGGGGGACATAGACCTTAGTTCCGATGAAAGCCAAGTCATTGAACCAGGCAACTGAATCTTTGTGTGTTTGTAGCCAGGTGTCTGTTGGGTAGGTGGATTTTAGAGAGTGCTGGAAAGCAGAGTCAAGCAGCATTGAAGCTGATGCACAGGCTTGTTGTTGCATTCGTGTAGTAACTTGTAATCCAAAAGTGTTTGGAGAAAAAAGAGTATTTTCTTTGGTAGGAGTAGAGAAGGAGGGCAGTTCGTGGCAAGGCAGTCTGGAGAGTGGATCCACCAAAGTATCTGTTTTTCCAGGTTTGAAAATAATTTTGAATCTAAAGTGTTGGAAAAATTCAGCCCAACGGGCTTGTTTAGGGGTCAGTTTCTTGGCGGTTTTTAGTGTTTCAAGATTATGATGGTCTGTCCATACTTGAAAAGGAATTTTAGTACCTTCAAGGAAGTGAGGCCATGTGGAGAGTGCAAAATGGATGGCCATTGCTTCTTTTTCCCAGATAGGCCAGTTGCGTTGCAGGGCAGATAATTTTTTGGAGATGAAGGCACATGGTTTGAGGTGGCCATCTGTGTCATGTTGTAGGAGAACGGCTCCCATGGCAAAGTCGGAGGCATCAGTTTGAATTATAAATTCCTTGTTAGTGTCAGGGAATAAGAGTAGTGGTTTGGAGGTAAATTTTTTCTTGAGGGCATCAAAGGCTATTTGGCATTTTTCAGTCTAAAGAATGCGGTTGCATCGGTTAGTTTGGCTGCCAGGTGCTTTCTTTAACAGGTCGGTGAGAGGGAGTGCAATTGTGGCAAAGCCTCCTATGAAGGTACGGTAAAAGTTTGCAAAACCAAGTTGCTTTCTAGTTCTGGGGGTAGGCCAGTGCAAGATTGCAGAAATTTTGGAGGGGTCCATGTTTAGGGTATTATTACAAACTCGATACCCTAAATAGTCAAAAGTTTGAGCGTGGAATTTGCATTTTGAAAGTTTAACAACAAACTCATTGTCTATGAGTCTTTGTAATACAATGCGTACAAGTTTGGTTGTTGTTGGTTGTGTTGTTCAAGGTTCTCTGAGCAGATCAAGATGTCATCTAGGTAAACAACAACACCCTCATAAAGGAGGTCTTGTAACACAGAGTTGAGGAACATTTGGAATGCGGCGGGACCAGCTTGTAATCCAAAGGGAGAACAGTCCATTGGTAGTTACCTAGAAGGGTTGAGAAGGTGGTCAACCATTCACTTTCAGGGCCCATGCCTATTCTGTGGAAAGCTTCTTTGAGGTCCAATTTGGTGAAATATGTACCTTTGACCAATTGGTTTAGGATATCCGTAGTCAAAGGGATCGGGTACACATTAGGCAATAATGTCTGATTGATTAAATAATAGTTCACAATGAGCCTCGGCTCTCCTCTATCTTTTTTCTTACAGAAAAATATGAGACTGACCGTGGGAGCTGATGAGGGCTTAACGAATCCACGTTGCAGGTTTTTGTTCAGGAATCTTTTTAGAGTCTCTAGTTCTTGGTTGTTCATAGGGTATATTTTGGGTTTGGGAATTTTAGCTCCATCTATCAATCTTGGTTTGCAATCAAAGTCTCTGTGCAGTGGCAGTTTGCTTCGTGGTCTTCAAAAGCTTTCTGCAGATCCCGGTACTCTAGTGGGATTTTTTGCAGTTCCTCAGGACTCAAATTAAGTGCCGTGTCAGGAGATTTTATTTCGGGCACTAGATTGACATCGTGGGTATGCTTGAGTAATCCTTGGATCCAGTCAATTTGGGAATTGTGCTTTTTCAGCCAGATAAATTGACGGCCTTTTTTAGGGGTTCAAACTTTACTGCAAATTCTTTGGCCATTGTGGGGTTCAATAAACCAAAAAGATTAAAGCTACTTGTTTAATGTTATGAGTTCTAAATATTCTAATATGTCTGTCACACATCTTGTATTGTCCTGCATCAATCTCTTTGCTAAGAAGCCACATTGATCCTCATGTATTATTTCCCCAGAATCTTTATCATCCTTTTTGCCAAAAATTAATGTAAAAATCTTGTAGTCATTGTTCAAAGGAGAAATAGGCCTATAATTCTTAAGCTCTGTCATGTCTCATTCTTCTTTTGGTATCAAAGTTATGTTAGCATTATGCCAATTATCTGGAATCTTTCCTGTAGTTAAAACTGAATTCACCAGCTGTTGAAATGGTAGAAACAACTGATCCTACAAATTTTTTATAAATCATCAAGCCCCAGAGCCTTCCCTATCTTCACTTTCTTGAGAGCTCCTAGCATTTCTGCCACTGTAATAGTAGCACTGAGTCTCATTCTTTGGTTTTCTGAAATGATTGGAACATTATGTAAGTCCAAATATTTTCCAATATCCTCCATTGAGACATGTTATTCTTTATAAAAAGCAGGAAAAAATAAAAATATTTTCTATCTTTCCATTATCTGACACTGATTCTTTGCTATCTCTAATCTTCAAAATCACTTTCTTCTCTCTATCTTTTTTTTTCCCATTTATAGGCAAGCCATTTTCCTGGTTTATTTGAAAACTCAAAATGCTTTTATTTAGCATATCTTATTTTTCTCTTGATTTCTTGAGCTATACTCATAGAAATTTATATTTGCAAAACTTTTTTTCCTTAAACAATAATGGCTTAGTGGAGTTCCTCTTGAACTGTTCTTCTTTTTCTTAATCTCATCCCAAATAGTTTTATTCTTCTGTTTTCTTTCCCTTTTTAATCTTGCATTTTGTTGTTTAAAAAGGTCTCATAACTGCTTTACTAGCATCCCAAACCACCTTAATAGAACTGCCTTTATTCAAACTATCTTCAATTTTTCTAAAGTCTTTCTGGCCATATTCAACACTTCTTAATTTCTTAACAATGCATCATTCAATCCCCAGTTTATTAACTATGCCTGTGTTCAGGAGTTAACATTACTGGATTATGATCTGAAAAATTCTTGGGAAGTATCTCCATATTGTTAATTCTAATAATCAATTATTTGGGTATCAAAAACATAACTATTCTAGAAAAGGATTGGTACTACTCTGAGAAAAAAGTAAATTCTCATGCTCTCTATATTTAATTCATCAAGCCTCTAATAGTTCCAAATTGTCCATCATATCAGAGAAAAATTTCTGCAGTTTCCCTTGGTCCTGCTTTCTTTCTTTTTCAGACAGTATATCATTTCAAGGCTTAATTACACCACTACAATTACAATTACCCCCCCCCAAAAAAAAAACCCACCTCTCATATGATAACTCTAGGACCTTGTCCAGCAATTTTTCAAAAAAGAAAGCCTTATTTTCAGTAAGAGCATAAATGCCAATAACCAAAGTTTTCAACCTTTGAATTTGTATCTCCACTCCTACATAGCAACTGTTTGAATATTCATAAGCTTTTCTAGGACCCATTTGGGATTTTCATAAATCACCACACCTGTTTTCTTCTTTACTGAAGATGAAATAAATACCTCCCCCAATTTGGAATTTAGCAAATATTTGCTCTCTGTTTTCCTAATATGTGTTTTTTGTTAAAAAAAAAATCAAGTCAAATTTTGTCTTTGCAGAGGATGAAAAATATTCCTCTTCATGTGTGTTTTCTCCTCTTATATTCCTAGAAAGCCATTTTAAATCCATTTTTAGGCCATACCTTCATCAGAGTTCATATCCAGTGAAGCCTGAGCCTGTGGATTTTTCCCTTCTTTATCTCTGCTA
Source organism: Iguana delicatissima (assembly GCA_948472985.1). Classification (NCBI taxonomy): domain Eukaryota; kingdom Metazoa; phylum Chordata; class Lepidosauria; order Squamata; family Iguanidae; genus Iguana; species Iguana delicatissima. Next base: position 464,135 of record CAOKZL010001955.1, on the reverse strand, counting down.
CTCTCCTATTTAGAGCTCTGTTCAGGAGGCTATTCTTCTTCTTTCTCTTCCAAAGTTCCTCCCTTGAAGACTTTTCCATATGTCTTCAAAAAGTCTTTAGCCTTTCAGATTGTGTTCAAGTGAATTCTTCTCTTTCTATAACAAAATACCACCCTTTCCCATTTTTCCATTTGAAGGATATACCTTGTTGATTCAGCTTATCAGTCAGAAAGGCATATTCCCTCCTCCTTCTCAAAATTCAAAATGGAATATATTTAAAAACTATAACTTTCTTTCGATCAATCTGCATTTTCTTTACACTGTACTGTTGAAGAACTTCATCTTTTATTTGTCTTCTCACAAAATAAACAATCATGTCTCTAGGCAAATTTCTCTGCTGTGCTACCCAGGAATCAAGTCTATACACTTTATCCAATTCCCAACAGAAGTCTTCTGTCCATCTTTTCAGGTGGTCAGCTAACATATTAATCATTCTTGCATATATAGTTTCATTTTGAGTCTCTGGTATTCCTTTCAGTCTAAGGCATCCTTTCCTATCCTTAAGGCCAAGTGGAGTTACAACATCCAGATTCTGTTCTTAATCCATGGATAATTTCTCAGTCACTGAAAATTCATCAGGATCACAATCCAGACTTAACAGTCTTGTAACTTTTGGTATGCACTTCCTGTCACTGTGTCTTGTCTTCCAGTAACTAATTTTTTTTTCATTCATTTCTTTAACTTCTATTGTTATCTGAGTCAGAGAGTGTCTTTTATCCTTGAGTTCATTCTTCAAATTTTGTTTATTTTATTTTTTTCTTATTTGGTTCATATCCAGTCTCATCTGGTTCACATCAGCTTTCATTTGTTTAATCTCTGCCAAAATAATTTGGCTTGGATTAGCATCCTTAGATTGTTGAACTGATGCTGTTCTTGAACTTTGCACATTCATTGTTTTTGTCTGCTTAGATCTCACTCCTGAAGTCATTTCGACAGCTGTGAAACTTCACTTGAAAAAGAAATTTTCTATTTAAGCTACTCTATTACACCTCTAGAGGTCAGTATATCTTTCCATACAATTTTCTCTCACTGCACTTCAACATTCACTCTCCAGGAAGGCGAAACACAAGTCACCATAAGGAGTTCACTTCCTATTTTTCCATCTATCAGCAGCGTCCTTGAGCTGAATCTATATAAAGTAAACAAACATTTGTTCCTATGGTTAGAGCTTAGTAGAAACTTTAAGTCATTAAGTCTTTGAAATTAACAACAGCTCTCAGTAAAAATTAAAAGAATTAAAAGCCTCTAAAGTTACTAGCATGATTAGGGCTTCTTGAGGTTCTATTTTCAGCTCAGTTGTACCATGTTAGTCTTCTTGTAGCCAAAAGGTTTAAATTATATCTTTTCATTCAATGAAAGCTTGTAGAAGTGTTAGTGATGAAGTTAACTGTTCCCATCACCTGGAGGGCTTCCTTAGATGTAAAATCTTATGTTATTGGAAAGTTGAAAAACTATTATCTTCATTTGTTGTTGTTGTTAATTGTTATTTTATAATTTTTGTTACTGGGAGGCCAAGAAACAGCTGCAGGTACGTGGCAGGGCTCATATGTTGTTATGGTCACCTCTGATCTGCTCACACTTCCAGGGACACCTTTTGTGTCTCCTAGGTGCCAGAACTGGAAATCCAGACCATGTGGATGATCCTCAGTGTCTTCTGTGCCAAGGAGGCAGTTTTAGCCAGTTTCCAGTGCTTAAAACCAGCTCTTACTATGTCCAGTACCTCTTCCCTTAGTAGAGCTCACTAAAAGACTATGCTGTATGATATCATTCCAACCCAGAAGTCTGACTAGCATCTTGTTCAATATTTTCAGGATCATAATCCAGACTTAATACTCTTGTAACTTTTGGTATGTGCATTCACAATCATTAATGACCAAATATGACATCAAAAGTCTACCTTTCAAGGCATAGGGTACCCCAACTGAAGTGTTTCCAAGGTGCTGTAGATTGAGGTACTGAGGAATGACATCTGCAACATGCACCCAGTCATGGGGCACTCTGAGACAAGCATCTGTGGTAGGACCCTGAGGTATCTCTCCAGCTGTCTGTCTCAGTGTCTCCTTATCACTAGGAATCATCATTTCCCAGCACCCCAATCTGCAGTGCCTTGGAACCATTTTGCTTCATGTGCTGCCTGGTTTAAGAGGTGATGCCGGCAGAAGTAGCCTCATCAATGATGCTCCATCATTATAGCTCTGCCTGACAATGCAGGGTCTTAACTAATAATAATACTCTTGAATATTAAGGTTAGCGGTATGGTAACTATGAAACATAAAGATAACATGTTAGGAGGAATGCCGAGTGTCCAAAGTTACTACTGGCATGCCAAAATGTCAGACATGCATAACCCGTGAGAGGTGAGGTCAATAGGACATGGGACATTCCACCTGCAGGGACACATCAGGATTGAGGGAAGCAAACTGAATTATAAAATGATAGAATGGAAGGAAACCTCTGAGGCATCTCATCCAATGCCCTATCATGCAGGAATCTGCAACTAAATCACACCCTTAGAATCCTTAATATTTTTTCATGAAAACTCTGTGTCCTACCTAGAGTACTTCTACGTGCCAGTAACAGTATATGTGCCACCAGTAAGATCTACAGCTCTAGGAGAAGTCATGGTAATTATACTGGTATCAAACCTATGCATTGTCATAATATAAATAATATCTTAGCATCCCTGTTCTGTTACCCTGTGGTTTGGGGGTCCCGGGAGGGGCGCCCAAATAGCCAAACAACAACAAGCAAGATGGGGAAATTAACAGGAGCACTCTCTTGGCTAACGAGAGGCAGGGTAACTTAGCGGGAATCTTTTACTCTATGTCTACAGTGTCAGGTCAGTGAGCAGTCAAGTAGTTCAAATAGCAATTAAGATTTATTAGACAATTATTAATAAAAACACGAACACACTCCTAACTAGGATAGGAAATAGAGTTTTTGGGGAATGGGTGATACATCACCAATCCTGCAGTCCTGGGGAAGCCAATGGAGGGTAGAAGGACTCGGCGCAGCAGCCAAGGGGAGCTTGCAGAACAAAACAGCAGCAAGGCAGGAGAGCAGTCCAAACACAAGTCCGTTGAGCGGTCCAAGGAGCTCTCAGAACTGGGGGGTTTTATCAGGGAAAGAACGACCGTAGGCTAGTCTGGTCTTGGGCGAAAACAATAAGTTTTGAGTTGGAGACAATGTCTCCAAAAGGTCAGAATTTACATGATTGAGTTATGTTCCGAATTGACAATGGTATGGCCGATATGTAAATGCGGCTAGCTCGGCAGTTAAGCACTCAACTCGCCAGGGTGTCCTCTCAGGGCAGAGGTCTCTTTGTTTACCGCACATTGGTAATGAGGGTGTTTGTTTCGGGAGATCCCCTAAAGCGGATCTGGCAATCTCTGGCTTTGGTTTGGTGTAAGCAGCAAATAGTAGCCATGCCTAGCTTCGCGCTTGTTCGGTGGCCTCACAAACACTTGGCTGGTGGCAGAGTAGGGCTGAATTGTGATATCAAAATGCTATCTTTGGTTCACCAAAGACCAGGCCAGTACACAGTGGTAACAACCCCCCCCCAAAAAAATGGGCAATTTGATACAAATTGATCATTTGCCAATTAAACATTTCAAAAGGAATTTAGAGCCAAACAGAGGTCTACAGATTCCGGAGACGTAGCATACCAAAGGATTTCACAACATTTCTAACTAATAAGAACAGTCTCTAATTAACAACATCCTAACCCTAACTACACAAACAAAAATGTCAAATGTACATTTGTAATAAACAGAGTGCAGTGATGGTTTAAAATTAGAATAAAAATGCAGGCAATACAATAAACACAAGGAAAAAACAGGCTGCAATCTCAAAAAATATCCCAATGGTAAATGAATGCGGGCAAATCCAAAATATTATAACAACCCAAAAAAAGGAGAAAGCAGGCAGGCCCAAAATAAACCCAATAATGGGGGCAGTTTAATGACATAGGCAGGCAAGTCCAACTGCGGGCAGAGAAATCGTCCGGTGATAAGGGCAATGCAAAATATAAAGTTCGTGGTCCGGGGGAGGTGAGGCACTAGCAAAGTCTCTGCACACACACCCCGGAAACAGGAGATTTCCCGGGGTCTGGAGAATGCAGGATATATGGCCCCAAAAGGGACGGGGACCATGGCAAATGTCCAGGGTCAAGCAGGAGCGGCAAAATTGCCCAAATTTTGTGTTTAGTTTAGCTCAGGCATGCTAGCTCTTTCCAGGAGCAGGTTTTGCAAAATAGGAGTTTGCAATCTGGAATGCGGGTAGCACAGTTCATAAAGTCTTTGGGGGAAAGCACCCGGGCGGGGGCCCCCCAAAAATGCAGGAACAGGAATGAGGTGTCATCTGGGGTTTGGGCCCCTTCATAGAATCGTGGTGTGGCTTGACTCACACACACCCCATGGTGCCTGGGGGGTGGAACAGATCCAGGATGGCCTTGGTTATCTGGAACCATTAACCTATTTTTTTTTTTGTGGGAAACAAAGACTCACATGGGTCATAGCAAATGCAAACATTTAATGCAAATTAGCGGCGTGGAGTCTACTGGAAGTTGGGTTCATACTGTGAAATCCGGGGAATACCAACCTCGGTGGATTTTACAAAATGCCAGGCAAAAGGGTGCTAACATGGAGGAGACAGGGGTGACTGTCCCAGACCTGGGTCACTTTAAGGTGGAAAAAAGTCCCAACCACACCTCGGTAGAGGGGGCCTCCATGCAAGGGTATCTTCTGGGTTTTTTTGGGCCTAAACCCTTGCTTCGTAAAGGGATTTTCCCAATATATATGGGTGAATCTGGAATGCAATCGGGCTTTTAAAGCCCCGGGTTTTAAGGGGGAATGATATCCTTTGGCTCAACGTGACTAGATTGGGCTCTGGTCTTAGCTGGACTAGGTTTACTATGGCCTTCGTCGGGCGGAGGGCCCCAAAACCAGTTAAAAAAAATTAAAACCAATCCAATGCAAGCATAAGCTATGCTTGCCCCGTTGCCAAGAGAGTTGACGTACCGGGGATTTCCAAGATGGATGGGCCATGTATGCAAATGTTCTATTAACATATGCAAATTGGAAACAATGCACCGGGGCCAACCCGTCTTCCCAAATTTTGTGGGGGCTCTGGTCCTTATGGGGTTTTGGGAGAGTGGTCATACACTTTTGGATTATACGGCTGAATAGAGTTGCAAACTGGGGGAGGGCCAAGACGGTTCTCACCCTAACAGCCCAAGCACACAACAAAAAAGGGGGTAGAGAGGTCTCCCCCGGCAAAAAATTCTGGGCTGAAAGATCAGTACCCCAAGTCAGACCTGGCTCTCCTGAGAGGGTGTTAAACCCTCGTCGCTACACCCTTATTTTGGGAAAAACCCTTACAAGACCATCCGTTAGAGTTTGGGGAATGGCAGGCATCCCGGTCAGACTCCCCCTTTCCCCCCAGGGTACCCGGGGCCGATTTGTGGGCCCCAAAAGCCCCCCAGAACCGGGAGACCCCTTGGTCCCCCCCCCAAACTGGTGAAAAAGAAAGAAATAGCTAAAAAAAAGAAAAGCAAGTTAAACAACACCAAGCAAACTGAACTATATACAGGGCTAGACTATTTACAGAGACCGGGGCTGGGGAAGGGGGTTGCCACTCCACCTCTGCCCCCAAACCAGGGGCCGTTGAACCAGTGTCGAACGCCTCATAAAGGGAAAGAAAAAGGTCTCCGACAAGTTCACAATGGGTATCTCCCTATAATTTAATGAAACTTGAGGGGAAATTTACCAATGGGAGTCTTCCCAGCACCCTCTTCGGGTAATTCTGCTTCCACTTTTCCCTTTTTGGTTTATGGCTGGCCCTTCCACTCCTTCAACTGAGAGATGTGAAAGAACTTGAACCAGTCTCCTCTCTTCCGGGGGATCTTCACCTATAAACTGCGGGTGAGATCCGTTTCACAATGGGGACGGAGCCGACCCATCTGGCAGTGAGGGAGTGTTTGTCCTTATAGAAATGTCTGTAGAGGACCAACTGACCTTCCTCCCACTGGCGGGGAAGGGTTCCCCCCCCCCCAACCTTTTGTCCATCTTAAGCAGGTTCTTGCCCAGTGGGCAGTGACCTGTCGGTGAATTTGACTGAGATGGCTACGGGTTCTTAAACCCAAACCATTGTTGAGAACCACCGGCTCCAACTCTGAGGGAAGCCCCAAATGTCTATCCAAAATGCTTCGGGAAAACAAAATTTTCCCCCCTATCATTACTATGTGTGGCGTGAATTTGGGGGATGCTACCGTGCCTCGGAAGGCCATGAGGGTGATGGGCAGCTTGATGCCCAAAAATCTTTACCAGAGGAATGCACCATTTTCCAAGGGCTTCCTTCAGAAAAGCGATTTGTCCTCTCGATGTGTCCTGAGTTTTGGGATGGTGGGCGATGTGAAAATCCCGGGCAAAAGCCCAGGGCCTTGCACAGTTCTCAGTGACCTCACCGGTGAAGGGGGCCCCGGCATTGAGTCAAGGTCCCGCAACCCCCCCCCCACCATGCCCAAACATTATTAAAAACAAGCGCGCTGCCAGCTCGCAGTATTGTCTCAGAAAAAGGGAAGGCCTCGATCTGCTTGGGGAAAGGGATCAATGACAGTCAAGCAATATTTGTTCCCACAGGGGGTTGGGGGAAAAGAACCTTAATTTCCATTGTATGCATGCCCCACGGACCCTCGATGCACGGGTGCTGGATGGGACCTTGGGCCCGGAGGGGTCAGCATTGACCATGGTGCAAGCCAAGCAGTTATCCACCCACTGGTAGACGTCCTGCTTAGCCTGCGGCCCCCTGCCCAGTGTCCCAAACCCCGATCCAGAGTCACTTCACTCCCTCAGTGTCCCTGCTCATGCACAAATGGATAGTATCACTGCGGAGATCTCTGGGCACAATCCAGTGACACTGGCCACTGTCATCGACCACCCAGTAAACCCACCTGCGGGGAGATTTTAGCCGGTCGGACTCATTAGAGCCCTTCCTAGCCAGGTTAAAGATCTCAGAGTCTCCTTTCTGCAAAACCCCCTAGATCAAACAAAGGAGGAATAAGCTGCTCCTTGGGGTTCACATTAATAGCGTCAAGGGGGCCCCCCATTGTCCTGTAAAGCTGCATCCTTTGCTATGGCGTCAGCCCTGGTGTTCCAAAAAACAGGATTTCCCTTTTTCTGGTTACCTCTGACATGAGCTACCCATGTTGGGGCGACCCGTTCCTAATTTGGGCTGCAATACGGACCCATTTCTCTAATGGGCAATGGGCTTCCCATTGGATGTTTTCAAGTCTTTTTGGGAGCCAAATTGGAACCAAAAGGTTTCAACCTTAGTCGTCCAGTCTGAGTCTGTATAGATTGCCGGGGGGCCCCAAAAGCATTTTGTCTCCAAAATAGCCTTCAGAGCTTCTACCTCTGCCGCTTGGCTGGAGTGTGGGGGGGCCCTTTTCCCCTGTAGGGTGAAGGAGTCTGTGAGCTGGTTTGCTCCATAGCCTGTCCGTGGGCTACCATCCACGTGCATGGACGACCCATCACAAAACCAACACACAAAGCCTTGTAACTAGCTTCCTCGGGGGGAGGGCCCCCCATTCCACGGGCCCAAATTTCCCCAGATTCAAGGGTGGAAAAGGGAAATTTAAAAATGAAATGGCTCCAGTCAGAATAAGACCATATGGAGCTTGTGGGTCCTGTGGCTGCTTCTAAAAATCCCCCCCCCACGGACACCAGGGACACAGTCCATTCGGCAATACAGGCATTAAACATTTGACCATTCTGGACCTACCCCAGACAGAATGTATTTAAAAAGGCGTGGGGGGGTCGGGACAATCACGCAGGTGCCTCCAATCATAAACTCCCAGTGTGTTAGAGCCCGATTTAGAGCAAAACAAGCTTCTAAACAAGGACTAAATTTGGTCTCATGTGGACCCAAAGATTCTTGGAGGTGTATGCTATCACATGCTGAGTGCCATTCTGTTGTTGCGACAAGACTGCTCCAACCCCCCTGTCAGGGGGGGAACTGGATAAAAAACGGCTTAGCCATGTTGGGGGGGCGCCAAAGGGGGCCTTCATTAAGTCCTTTTTGAGGGGTGCAAATGCCTGCTGCTGAGCAGGTCCCCAGTTCCACTGGACATCTTCTTTAATAGGGCATATAGAGGCTTTGTTTTGGGCAGCGAAAAACTCAAAAAAGTCCCAAAAAAGTTGAACATTCCCAGAGAAAGGTAGGGAGTTCACGTCTGTAGGGGCCCAGCAATTTGTTAAAACACCTCCATGCACTGCGCGTCAGGAGTACGACCGTCAGTGCCAAGACAAAGACCTAAGATTTTACTTCTGTGGACACTAGCTGCACTTTTTCCCTACTTGCCTTGAAACCAGTGTCTCTAATGATCCCCAGCACCTCCTGGTATTTCCCGGGTCTTTTCCTCGGAGGCTGAATGAACCAAAATGTCATCAACATATGATAAGACGTGGGACCGTGAAACGGGGGCAGCTTGTTCCACATCTTAACCACATGCGCGTGGAAAACTTTGGGGTGGAGTTTGGAAGCCCCGGGGTGTGCGTTTAAACATATACTGTTGGCCCTGGAAAAGAAACTTGTACCAACATGCCTCGTGAAGAGGGATCGAATGAAAGGTGTTGGCCAAATCAATGACGTTTAATATTTAGCTCCTGCTGCAATGGCAGACAGGATTTCATTGTACTTTGCCACGACTGGTGCAACGGGAGGAGTTACAGAGTTCAAAGCTTGGAAAAACTACAGTCATCTTCCACGTTTTGCCACTTTATTTTAAAAAACAGGCCACAAAGGGGGCGTTACAAATTGACTGCATTGGGGTAATTATGTCACATTGGAGAATCCCCCCCATGGTTTTCCCAATGCCTTCTTGGGCCCCAGTTTGGGAATTTTTTTCTGCTTTTAGGGGGGGGATCTAGCCCTTATTAGGACAAAGCTTCCTTTACTGTCCCCCACTTGATTTTGTTTTTAACCCAGACCTCTGGGGAAAACCTTTAAACCCAAGGGTCACTACCCAACAAATTTACAGGGGTGGGAGCCTTAATGGGCAGAAAAAGAACACGGCTGAAATTTTTGGTCCCTGGTCTAACTTCCACAGAAACCCGTTTGCGAATTTAACAGTGAGCCTGTTTCCCCCCGGAAGCTGATGCCCAAAAACCGTCGTCCTTTGCCCCCTGGTTCTCGCAAGCCCAAAGCTGAAACCGAAACGCCTCTATGGACATTGGGATGTCCTTCCAAACTTAGGCAAGGGGATTTCCCCCACCATATCCAGAAAACTGAACATGCTCGGGCATGGGCTCACCATGCTTAACCAAGTTAGGGTGCAGGGACATTTAAAGCCACACCAGAATCCACTAACAGGGTGGCAGGAGTCTTTCCCCCCGAGTCCCTACGCCTGCCTTTACCCAGAAACCCTTTCCCCCTTTGTCCGGCCCCAACTTGGCTACAACATTGCGGGGGAAACTTCCTGGACTGAGGGCACCCCTATTTTAAAGTCCAAGGTCGGGTAGTATCCAGCCGGAGGTGGGCCGTTTGTCACGGCCTGGACAGGCTGTTTACCACCTGTCATAAAATGCCTGTCTTTGAGCTTTGAGAAGCTCCATGTGGGCCACTTGGCGAACTGGGTCATGTCCAGTCTGCAGCGATGTAACATGCTCCAGATTCTGGCTTTATCCATGGAATACACCTGGGTTGTGGCATTGACCCACCAAATGTTTTCCCCGGGGGAACCAAAACTCAGGAGGCGGTTTGGGGGCAGTGGGCTGACTGCGGGAGTCCCTTCCCTGCCACTGCTTGTGCTGTCTGGGAGTGGGGGACGAGTTCCGGTTCCCCCTAACGGAATTCGGTGTGGACTTCCATGCTGGGGAAAGGGGTCCATAATTGGAGTATGTCACCTCCGATACGGGTTCCCAATTCCTGGGGTCTTTCCTATGGGTCTTTGAGGGAGGACGGTGGGGAAACAACCTCTCGCAGCAGGTCGGCAACCCTGCGGAGGTTGTTCCCAAATTCTTCCCAGGATCTTGTGGCAGGTTCCACCAAGCCCAGGGCCAATCCTTCCCAAATTTAAGCCTCCGTACAACAGAGTCTTGAAATAAGTGATTGAAATTGTACCCATGAGCCATAAGGGTACCTTTCGGGCCCGAATCACGAGTAACTGCTTCCACACCACATAAGCCTCATGGGTTTTCCACGAGGACCCCGCTGGTCCATGACGAGAGCACACTCGTGCTCTGTCCAGGCCAAAAAGGAATCCTTACGATCTCTCTCATCCAGGCATGTGCCTCGAACTTAGCCAAGCCTCGGGCCGCCATGGCTGATTCAAGAAGTAAGGTTAAAGGGGAAAAACAAAAGGGGAGCCAGTTGGGGCAGGTCCTGGCCATTGGCTGTTGGGTGAGAAATTAAAGACCGGTTCAGCCACATGATGCCGGTGGACCGGTTCAAAGGTCCCAACTGGTTGGCAACTGCTTTCCCCTTCAGTTGCATGCCAGGGGAGTCTGGGGCCGGGGGACCAGCGTCCCCCCGGGTTTTTTGCACCACCATCACTAGTGGGGATGGTCCTGCGGGTTTTTGGAGGATTTCAATTGGGTGAACTGGCACCGGGGGTTTTTAGTCCGGATTATGTGGGGAGGATGCCAGGGCATCTGCTGGCAAAGGGGCCCCGGGAAGTCTTGGGCAAAACTCGGGAGCAGCTCCCGGGCACACCGCCGAATTAGGGCCTTGCGCGTTGGGACCGACTTTCCAAAGGGAGCAATCTGCTTATGGCAGGCCCGCATGACTGACAGACTCCTGCTGTTCCTTAACCTGACTAACCATAAATCAAGCCGCAGACCGGGGATGATCAAGCTAAACCTTAAACATGTGCTTTTCCCCCCAAGTCTGGGTGGGCTTAAAGGGGCATCACTAACTTCGGGCCAGGCCGGCAATGGACCAAAAAATTACCTTGTCCGCTCGCAAGGTCTCCATTCCGGGATGAAGCCGGGCATTCTCCCTTTCCATTTCTACAAACCCCCCGGTCTCAACTAGGGCACTGTTAGCATTTTGGCCGCAAGCCAAAGTCCCCAAGCTGCCAACCAATCTTTCGAAGGCCCAAATGGGTTCCTTGATTTACGCACCAGGGCGTACGCTTCTCGGAAGAGGCAAAGGGGTCAGCCGTTTGGGAAAACAGAGTCCTTCCAGGGGCACTTTCCCTTTTCCTAAAACCCCATCTCTCCCGTTTCCCATGGACCTCCTCCTCACACATGAGGCAACAGGGCTCCCCCTTAGCCATCTCTCTATACTACATAACAACAACTCCCTTACACAAATACAACAACAACACAAATTCCCCACACAAATTTCCTACACAAATACGGGACCAGGATCTGGAGTGACGGGTAGGATCACCCAGACTCCTGGGGGAGTAAAGGGAAAAAACTCACTGGAAATTTGCTAGGGAAGAGGGAAAAGGAACCAAAATTAAACCCGCCCAAACAAAGGCACCTTTGGAAACCCGGGCCCCGGGTTTTGCACCTCGACAGCACTGACGACAAAAGGACAAGGCCAACGGTTCAGGGACGGAGAGGCCACACGAGGCCCAAAGGGGACCCTTTCACTAAAGGGGGGGTGGGCGAACCCAAGGAAATTACTACGCCGCCTGGCCAAGCAGCGGGGAAAAGAGAAGGAACCCAAAACTGAACCGCCCCCAAATTTTGGTTTTCTGGGTGAGGGGTACCTCCTCTACCTCAAGCTAAACCGCTAAACCCACAGCTAGGTCGGGGGCTCACCATCCAATCCTAACTAGCCGGCAATATTGGGACGCACCCGCAAAACCAAGAAGCCAGGAATCACCATCCGCACCTTCTCCAATACAAACCAAGCACAAAACAAAAAGGGAAACTTACAAGGGGACAGCAAAAGGAGTGGGAGTCTGCTCCTTTCACATTTATGTGCCTTGCTGCTAAGGTGTTGAATGCGTGTAGACTGTTCCTGTCGTGCTAGGCCTAAAACATGTACAATCCCACCCCACGATAGACCCAAGATGGGGAGGTGGTTCCCAGGACAAGACAAGAAAGGGGTAAATATCCACCCAAAAAACTACACATACAGAAGCCACACACAACACACTACTGGTGTTCTAAAAAAACTCACTGACTGTTCCCTAAGTCCAAAACCGCCCAATTTGAGGAGGTTTACCCCCTTTTTTAAAATGGGGATTTTGGGGTTTCCCTTTTTTCTCCACCACTCTGTTACCCTGTGGTTTGGGGGTCCTGGGAACCCCAAATAACCAAAAACAGCAAGCAAGATGGGGGGAAAATTTGCAGGAGCACTCTCTTGGCTAACGAGAGGCAGGGGAACCTTTGGGGGGAATCTTTTACTCTATGTCTACAGCATCAGGTCAGTAATCAGTCAGGTAGTTCAAATAGCAATTAAGATTTATTAGACAATTATTAATAAAAACACAAAAACACTCCTAACTAGGATAGGAAATAGAGTTTTTGGGGAATGGGTGATACATCACCAATCCTGCAGTCCTGGGGGGAAACCAATGGAGAGTAGAAGGACTTTGGGGGGCAGCCAAAGGGGGGCTCGGAGAACCAGGCGGCAGCAAAGGGAGGAGAGCAGTCTGAAAGGAAGTCCGTTGAGCAGTCTGAGGAGTTCTCAGAACTGGGGGTTTTTATCAGGGAAAGAATGACTGTAGGCTAGTCTGGTCTTGGGTGAAAACAATAAGTTTTGGGTTGGAGACAATGTCTCCAAAAAGGTCAGAATTTACATGATTGAGTTATGTTCCGAATTGACAATGGTATGGCCGGTATGTAAATGCGGCTAGCTCGGCAGTTAAGCACTCAGCTCGCCAGGGTGTCCTCTCAGGGTAGAGGGTCTCTTTGTTTATTGCACATTGGTAATGAGGGTGTTTGTTTCGGGAGGTCCCCTAAAGCAGATCTGTCAATCTCTGGCTTTGGTTTGGTGCGAGCAGCAAATAGTAGCCATGCCTAGCTTCGCGCTTGTTCGGTGGCCTCACAAACACTTGGCTGGTGGCAGAGTAGGGCCGAATTGTGATATTAAAATGATATCTTTGGTTCACCAAAGGCCAGGTCAGTACATGGTGGTAACAGTTCCTCATCTGTGAACCGTATGTATACTCCCTCAGTCATAAATAATTGTGGATTTTCCTGTTTCATTGCTACCAGTGAGCAAGATTGACCAACAACATTTGGGTGCATGATGTAAAAGACCAGATGGTGCCCCCTCTCAACTCCATGTACAGAATCCAAGTGGCTGGCAGTTAAATCTTGCTTCATTAGAGGTGACAGGATAAAGTTCCCCACCTCATGGTGAATCTGAAAGTACAAGTTAGAGTACAGGTTAGAGTATAGTATAGTCCTTATGGCACACATGTCCTGTACTCCAAGAGAAGAGAAAGGAAGAAGAATTGGGCAAGTGCTGCAGCCATCCATCAGTATCTGCCACTTACATAGTTAGCTCAATCTGACTAATGGCAAAGATGGTCCTCAAAATGGGCTGAAACGGCAAGCTGTTGACACTGCAGTGGAGTTTGGTATATGATTGATGATATGTCAGATAAAAGTACAGAGTAGAATAGAGGCAAAATTACTTTATCTTTCCTAGGACATTGGTCCTTCCACACTAAACAGTTACAATACTATGATTCAGCTTTAACTATTGTACTTCCATCCTATGGAATCTTGTGATTTGAAGTTTAAAGAAGGTATCCTGAGTTCTCAGCCAAAGAGCTCTAGTGCCTCACCAAATTACGAACTCCAGGATCCCACAGGATGTTGCCATGGCATTAAAATGGAATCATAATGTTTTAACTGTGTAATGTGAAAAGGACTATCATTTTTCTCTCCAATGGCCTGCCAAGTTGCTTCCTACCCAATTAATAGAAGAATTGCCTATGGCTGCTTAGCCCAAAATATCCTTCCATTGTTACTTGCTTTATATCTCTTTTTCTCTTTGTATTCTACCAGTCTTAAAATTCTCTGTGTTGTACAATGAAGAGGGAATTAAAATACAATGGATAAGGCCTGTTGTACACACACACACACACGCACACAATCCCCAGTGATTATTGTAATTTATAAATGGCTAACACAAGGTCAGAATCTGCCAGAAAATATTACCATTCTTGGGCAGCAAAAAGCAACTTGTAAAACTTTTTCTCAGGACTTGAAGATCTAAATAGGGAACAGTCCTTGTGTTCTGTTGGTTAGATAAGATGTTAAACAATGATACTTTAATAATTATTTCCATATTTAAAAATTTAGTAAACGGGATTTCTCATAAATCACAATTGTGGCTAGCTAGACAGCTCTCCTGTACATACCAAGAGCCACACATAATGGGAGACTAAGATAATTTTACAGTCAATTGCTGGTTTAAAGTAGAATTCAGAGACACTGGGTTTTGGGTTGTTTTGTTTTGTTTTGCCTTTGTGATGCGGAAGGGTCTGGAGCAAAGATTGTTGGAGCAAAGACTGTTGCTATAGAAACTGACCCTATGGAAAAAAACCCTGGAAAGGCCTAACAGACCGTTCAACAGAACTTGAAAATAATATGTTACAGGTAATGGCACTATTCCAACATATCACCTTCCCCTTGCAGGTATTGTTAAGGCAGGCATGTTGCCAGAGGGACTGGGGAAGCCTAGTTGCTATGAAGGAAGCTAGAAGTAAAGACACCTGAATTCCTGAGACTGTCTTTGGCTCCTCCCCTCTTCAGGTATTGTTATTATGAGAAGTGTGAGTCTCTTAGCAAGAGCAGAGGGGTTCTTTCTCTGTGGCTCTTAGCCTGAAGTCACAGCCTGAGGCTCAGCAGAAACCTGCTTTGCCTACTGAATCCAGATGTAACAGAGAGTGGAGCAAGACAAGCTACTATACACTGGCCTTGGGAAGCATTTGCCAAAACCACATGTTTGCTCTCTAAACAAGAAAATGGAGCACCTATTGAATAGAATCCCACAAGGCCAGCTCTGGCTAAGTATTGGGAGTGCATCGGGTTAAACTGCCCTGTGTGTTTGTTTATGATTGTTCTTTATTTCTGGTTAGCCAAATATGTGTTCAGAAAAAAATGTACAAGGGGTGCCGCAGTTTCAGTCATAACAGGAAGGGGGAGGTGGAATATGGAGGAGGCCCCCCAGCAGATCTTAATCCTCAGGCAAGCACATATAGGTAGATGTGCTCTCTAAAGTATCAAGGTCCAAAGCCATTTAGAGCTTTAGGTATCATCACTAGTTTCAAGTGTCTTGTCCACATCATCAGGCCTCAGTAAATGAAACTGTTCCCATAAAAACAAACCAGACAGTGTAATGGATGCCTTCCTAGGCTCTGTAACAAGTGTGGTGTCAAATTCTGAACAAATGTAAGCAACTGTTTCCTCAAAGTACCTAGAAAATTTTTCACTATAGGTAACCACGGGTTACATACCTCAGCTCTACCTGAAAGACTGCTCACCACTTGGAAAAGTCCTACGAGGTGGGAAGTTGAGGATGCAATATTAGCAGTACAATATTGTTTTTTGGCCTGCCTCATTGCTGCATAGTTGGCACGGTGGAGAGTCTTTGCTGATTTCTGATCACATATACTCCAAGACCTACCCACCTGCAATCCAGCTGTTGCCCAGCCTGCTTCATTGTCCATAGATCTTCTGTAAAGCAAAGTGAATTATGAGCTCCACAATACTGGACTGGATGCTTAGGAACATTTGTATCAATAGCCCTTTCCATTGTTCCATTCCATAGTAAATGTTTTACTGAATCCAGATAAATGACATTCACAGTATTCCCACCATCCCCTAAACTAGTGACTAGATAGAAAAAAGATACAAGATTAGTTTGGTAGGATTTTCCTTGACAAATCCATACAGACTCCTACTGATCACTTCACTATTGGGCTGTTTCCGCATAGGGTTATTACTGCAGGTTACTGCGTTGTAGCACTGAACTGTTCTGGGAGTGAATTAGCTTCGCTCTATTTTCCGTCGTTCTGCACAGAATCCTGTGATAATGCACTGCCATGTGGTAGGAAAGCACGCTATTTGAAAACCAGAAAAAATCCGAATCACATTCTGACATCAAAGCAAATTCAGATTTTCACAGTGATGTGGAAATGTACATTTGCACCAATGTGCATTGGTGGGGAGTGGTGGGCGAGCTGTGAGAACAGGAAGTAGTAAGTATGGTATTTGCTGGTATTAGACGCACTAGCGTAAAACACACCATATTTTCAGATTGCATTCTTTAGGGGGGGAAATTTTAGTACCCCTGTTCCCCATTCCATCCTCCGCACCTGCTGGCCACCCCCTCCCACACCTCTCCAGGCCCACTCACCATCCCCATGCACCTCTCTGTGCACACTCGCCATCCCCACGCACCTCTCCACACCCAATCACCACCTCCACACAGCTCTCTGCATGTTTGCCACCCCCACGTACCTCTCTGATCAGGCTGGGAGGGGTGTGTGTGGGTGGCGATGGGGCTGGGAGAGGTGCATGGGGGGAGATCAGGCTGGGAGAGGAGTACGCAGCTGGCAATCAGGTGCAGAGAGGTGCGTGTGGGTGGTGAGTGCACGCAGAGAGGTGCATGGCGCTGGCGAGCACACACAGAGAAGTGCCTGGGACTGGCAAGTGTGCACGGAGAGGTGCAGGGGGCTGGTGGTTGGGCTGGGAGACGTGCATGCTAGTGGCGATCGGGTGTGGAGAGTGAGTGCGGGGAGTTACCATATTCGCACCCCATTTTCAGGAGGCATTTTTGGGGGGAAAGTGCCTCTTAGATGCCGGCAAATAGGGTAGTTGGTACCTATGTAGATACATACAGAGATACCAACCCAAAAGACCAAAAAAAACCAGCAGCCAATCACAGCCACCAGGCCAGTGTGAGGGGAGTTAGGGGAGTGGCCAGCAACGAGGTAGTATGGATGCATGAACTCACATTCCTTTGCAGGAAAACAAATCAAAACAAGGGGCTGTGTGGAAAATAATTAGGGAAAACCGCATTATTTGAATATGGTAACAAACTGGCGTGAACCACTTCTTGCACCTTATGTAGAAAAGGCCTTTGTCAGTTTATCACATTGTCTTTCTGGTTCCAAGCCAGCATCACACTACATTCCAGTAATTCCTGCCATCATTCATATGGCTATCCACTCACCTTGGCTTTAGGCAATATCTTTCCTCCTGCTTTTGTATTTGAACTACCATCATTAACCTCATCACCATACTTACAAGTTTTGCATTTCTATTGCTATTCACACACACAGCCTGTTCACTCATAGCTACAAAAATCTGTTCCTAGGCACTTCACTCCATGCATCTGATGAAGCAGACTTAAGTATAAGAAAGCTTACAACTACCTTCCCTCAGTTAGTTCAAAGGTGCTACAAGATCCCTTTGTATATTGATCAGTGTGTTGTCATCAAGATACATCAGTCCTGCCTGGAGGAGTCAAAAAACAAAGACAGAAGGCTGAACTGTTATATTTGGAGTCCAGTTCTTCTGTGCCATCCTCTAGATAAATGATACCTTCCAGGAACACCTCTCCCATTAAATCACTTCTTCTTTGCTACCGATTAGCATGTAATTTCTGGAAACACCTAGGCAGAACAAAGAGATGGGCCAAGCTGAAATGTCTGTAGTAGTTGCTTTCAATCCAGACACACATGTTGTTGTGTTCCTTAATACTGTTTCCAACTTATGGTGACCCAAAGTTTAAGCTACTATGGGGTTTTCTTGGCAAGACTTGTCCAGAAGCAGTTTGTCCTTGGCTTCTTCTGAGGCTGGGAGAGTGTGACTTACCCAAGAGAATCCACTGGGTTCCATGGCTGAGCAAAGATGCAAATTTTGGTATCCCAGAATCCTAGACTAACACTCAACCACTGTGCCATGCTGGCTCTCACTACTGTTATCACCATGAACTGGCCTGGCCTTTGGTAAACTTTAGATATCATTTTTGATATCACAATTCGGCCCTGTTTTGCCACCAGCCAAGTGTTTGTGAGGCCACTGAACAAGCACGAAGCTAGTTATGGCTATTATATGCTGACTCATACTTGTTTACACCAAGGCAAGCCAGAAACTGCCAAATCTGCTTTAGGAGACCTCCCGAATCAAACACCTTCATTACAGATGCATGTCAAAACAAAGAGTCCCCTGCCCCGAGCGGGCACGCTGGTGAGCTGAGTGCTCAACTGCCAAGCTAGCTGCATCTACATACCAGCCATACTATTGTCAATTCGGACCTTAACTCAATCATGTAAATTCTGACCTTTCGGAGACATTGTCTCCAGCCCAAAACTCATTGTTTTCACCCAAGACCAGACTAGCCCACGGTCATTCCTTCCCTAATAAAAAACCCCTGTTCCGAGAGTTCCTCGGATCGCTCCAGACTTCTATCCAGCCTTGCTGCTGCTCTGTCCAGCAAATTCCCCTCAGCCGCCATGCCGAGTTTCCTCTCCTCAATTGGACCTCTTCAGGACTACGAGAAAGGTGTTGTATCACCCATTTTTCCCCAAAACTCTCATTTCCTATTTCTAGTTAGCTGTATGATTGTGTTTTTCTTGATAATTTGTTTGCTTGTTAATAAATATCATTGTTGCCATTTTAATCTGAACCTGTATATATAAGGGTAAAAGATTCCCACTAAGTTACCCTGCCTCTCGTTAGCTTAAGAGAGTGCTCCAGCTAATTTCCCCATCTTTGCTTGGTTTGTTTGGTCATTTGGACGCCCCTCCCGGGACCCCCAATCTACAGGGTAACACTACTAATTAATAAATCTGTCATGTTACGTTCACAATATGCTGCTCTTAGTGGGAGTGAGAGTTCAGACTGGCAATGAGGGTGAGACTAGCATAAATTTCTTTTGCAAATCAGAAACAAAATAATTAAATCTAGCCTTAATACTACATCTCAAAACAGGACAGAAAAATAGTACACATTTATAAATGTGACTGAGATTTTAAAATATGAACATGGAATTAAGTAATCAATAAATGATAAAAATACAGTTAAATCAATTAAAGCCTTTGAAGACTAATTGATAAAATCCACTTCTGCAAATGTGCATAGATTTAAACTATTTTAACTGGCTTTAACATCCTGTTTTTAAAAACCCAGATTGCTGAATAGGCTTTCAGACTGTTTAATTATTTTTCCTGCTTTAAATTGGTTAAACTGATTTTATTGTACAGCATCCTGAGATCCCAGGATATAGAGCAGGATATAAATATTTAATAAACAAACCGACAAACTTGATTAAATCTCAAGAAATGAACTCGCAGTAATTAACATGGAAATGCAATTGACATATGGGTTAAATGATAATAGCAGATAAATAAGATGAAACAAGTCTTCACTGCAATCTGTTCTCTATCGACTGATGCAGTTTTGCCCACCCAATGACCCTGTGTTTCTGCTCTGTCTCTGTTCAAAAACAGGGAAGGTGCCATAGCAAAAGCTGCATGGTCCAGCAACTTGGGTGGTGCTTTTATCCACATGTGCTTTCAGGGGGTTTCTTCAGTAAAAGTTATTTCAAACACACACATGCACGCACACACACATACATTTTTATATGAATGAGAGGATAACAGCCAAGACTGAAATTGTTCAACATGCAGCATACATCCATACTGGAAGGAGAAAAGGAGATTTGCCAAGAAAGAGGAAATGGGCACAGAGCTCATTTATAGCAAACGGCAACTTTCTCCCATAATGAGAAACAAACCTGCAAGAGTCTCTGTGTGTCCCATTCTTCTGCCAACAAACAATGCTCTCTTTTTTGTGGGATTTACCTCAGGTCACTATGAAGAAAAACTGCAGGCCTGGTCCAATTTTCAGTAAAATAAATGGAACAATTCCCATTGACTTTCATCCATTTTGGACAGTATTTTTGTATAACTGACTTTGTTGTAATGAAAAGAAGCACCTCCACCCTCAGATGCATCACTTTCTCTTCACCTATGAGAACTGGCTTAATTCTACAAGTTAAGAATCATCTTTTCTTTCTCTCTCCTCCACACTGTCTCCTAGCATATCTCTTGGAACAGTACTAAAAGATAATTCCAATGAAAAGTATGAGAAGCATTATGAAGAGTCACCACACAGAGCTAACATTAACAAACAACACACTGGTGCTTGGGACTGAAAAATAGTAATAGCCATTATGTTAAATATAAGCTAATAAAATAATCAGCTTAGCAGCTCTCAATTTAAACCTCATCTTGCTATAGGCAAACTGTTTCTCTGTCTCAAGTTCCATTGATGACACAAAGATATTAACTATGGATATGGGAGACAGTCTTCTCAACTGTGACAGTCCAACTGTGGAATGTCCTCCGTTTGGAAGTCCAGCATGAGCCAACATTGCTTTATTTCTAGAGCCCAGCCAAGACCTGACTTCAAGCCTTTGGGAAATAATTTACTTTAAAGTATGCGTGTACAGAGCTTTAAAATGAACTTATTCTAAGTGTTAGCTTTTCCCCCACAAGTATTGGCTATTAGCTTGTATTCGTCTTTGGCGGTTCACCTTTTCTTCCATTTCTCATACAAGTTTCTTTTAAGTTTCCACTCACCTAAAAGTTCTTTCTATATCCCCCATGGTTTCTTTAGACATCCCCCACTTTTCTTCCTTCTTGGAATTGTTTGCAACTGTGCCTTTAACATCTTACCTTTAGGAAACTCCCATGAACCATGAGCATTTCCCTTTGAGCATTTCTGACCATGGGATTTCACCCAGTATTTCCCTAAGCTTACCAAATCAGCTTTCTTGAAGTACAAAGTGAACATCTGACATCTGGCTTCCCTTGCCTTTATATAACAAATCTCAAGAGGACATGATCACTCTCACCTGAAGATCCCACTATTTCCACCCTAGTTCTATATAGCTGCTGCATCGGTCTTTAGAGCTCAGTCTCTGAAGAGAGAGGAGAAGGTAAGCTATGTTTTTGAGGTGAGCTTTTCTTGTTTGCCTGCAGTGTTTGGAGGCTTGTGTGGGTGCTTTTGTTTGTTTTGGGTTGTGTGCTCACCCTGAGCACATAGTCTAAGGGGGTATAGCTAGCAACCATTAGCTCTCTACAATTTCTGTTCCTGTCTTTGGAGATCAGCAAACAGGTATTTTGAAGATATGGGAGGGAGGCTTTAAGAGGAACATCTGGAAAGCTCTACCACTATGCGTATAGGATGAAAACGTGGTTGGTTATGGAGCCATTGCAATGACCTGCAACTTCTGTGCCATTTTTGTTTTCTTGCCAGAGGATCTGCTGCGCTATACCTGTAGCAAGTGCAAGTTGGTTGCCCTGTTGGAAGAAAAGGTGCCTGTGTATCTACACTGCAACTTATCAGGAAAGGAAACGTTTTTTGTTTTTTTTGTTTTTTGTAAGAGTGGAGCATACTCTTCTGGAAGAGCAAGAAATGAGAGATATGTCTAGAGAAGGCAACAATTCTGAAATACAGCAGGAAGGTGTTTGAAGGATGGGACACACACAAGCAGGACTATCAAAAGCCATGCTTCCAGCTTAGACCTAAATAACCAATTCCAAGCTCTCTCTCTCCTTAATCAGTGACTGTGAGGCACAGGGGCAAGAGCCTCACAACTCAGAAGTCATGGAGGCGACCTCAGAGAGTTGTAAGGATGGGCTATTGTCAATTCCCAGAAGAAGAAGAGATGTGATGGTAGTAGGTGATTCACTGTAGTAGATGATTCCCTGACCTGGATGGGTAAACCTCCCTTTTGGATATGAGCAGTGTCTTAACAAGCACAGTCTCCTCCAACGCATTCAAAGATTATCCCCATACCTGTAAGTGGAATACAACATATCATTTATTGGGAATTAAATTAATGAAAAGGTTGGCCATACAAGCACAAGGATGCTGTATGCAATAATTGCTACATGGGGATAATCAGCTATGATTCTTGAAACAGTATCATGTTTCAAATTATACAGTTTGAACACCTCTTTGAAAGAGAAAGTAAATTGAGAAATCAAGAAAAAAAGACTTAATTTCTTGACTAATAAAAAAAACTAAGAAAAGCAAACTCATTACTTTGCCTATGCTGTCTAGACAATTTTGGAGCTGCAGTCCAAATAAGTAACTTCTGGAAGCCTAGTGGAAATGTTGTTCCCTTTTTTTCCCTACCAGCAACCCATTATATCAAGGAAACTGCAGGACCTAGGTTCACATAGTAGTAGGAAAAGTGAGGAGATGGAATGTTTCCAAATAGCATATAGTACCTCCAGCCATTTCTCTATTGGAAAACCAGGAAGCAAGTCACCAGGATACAAAGACCAAAAAGTAGGAGTCAAAGGCCCTTTCCACACAAGGCGAGGGAATCACTCCGTGCCATTACCTACCACTTCTTCTGGGGTCTGAAGCAACGTGGACTGTCCCTGAAGCCCTTCTGCAGGCCTCCTCCTTGGTCCAGGGTGAATCAGAGCAGTGTGAGGTCTGTAGATCCTCACTGCTCTGGCTTCTAAAATGGTGGCTTCTGGCTTCCAAAATGGTGGCTTCAGCTTCCAAAATGGCAGCTTCTGGTTGGTTGTGGGTCCCGACCAACCGCTGAAGCTCGCCATGCACAAAGCCCACCCTCCACAGATGGTGCGAGCCTGCGAATCTGCACAAGGGAGCAGGAACGCAATGGCGCATTCCAGGAAAATAAAGACATGTTTTTTGCGGTCTTTAGAAAACACGCTGGAGGACCACTTGGGGTTGTTTTGGAGCAGACTGAGGTGCGGATCTCCAGTAAGTAGTCCGCTCTTAGTCCGCTCCAAGGTGCAGACGACCTCCGTGACAGGACGCACTGCCCCATTCTAATTGCATGGTGTGGAAAGGGCCAAAGATAATGAAACAAGCAAGTCTGCATTTAGAAACATTGATCCCTGAAATAATTAAAGACATCTGATTGTCCTATTACATACTGGTCTTACATCTGCATCTTGCAAAATAGCTTGCTTTGTTTAGTGCTTGGTCATCAGGAGTTAAACGTGGATGAGTCTGATTGATCAGGCATGGAGTGCTGAAAGGAACTGTACCACTAGAGGGGAAACATGCTAATACATTCAAATTTTCAACTCTGTATCTTATATAGTCCTATAATGCATTTAACAAAGAAGGAAAGTCAGTCATTTGGTTGATTGTAGAATAGCTAATAGATGACTGCTATAGGCTGACAGAAGGTCTGATGTTGCTGCTTTTCTCTCTGCTTCTATCTTCTCATTTTTTTCAAACAATAAACAAATCTATGAATGTTGGTTGCTTTCATATTCTTGTTTGTTTAGTCTTCAGTTTGTTCCACCCCATTTCCATATCCTTTTATAACTTTTCTCTTACAACTTTTGGACAAAACATCAAATGCCTTTCCACATGCAATTCTCCAAATACATGCTCTTTTGCATGTAATTTTGCCTACTGGTATCTAGTTTTGCTAGCAGCTTCCCCTTGTATAATGCTTTTTGAACATTTTTTTCCCTTAACCTCTTAAAGCATATATCTGGGGGGGGGGGGACGTATGCACAAAAATAATTTTTGTTTTTGGAGAACTGTGCTGCAAAATTCTGAAAAGTGAGAAGAATATTCTAGCCCAGTTCAGACCCTCATTCAGTTAGTACAAATTCAGAAGGGTCTTATGAAAATGTGAACTGAGCAAAAGACAGAGCCCTGAGTATTTCTCCCTTATTCTTCCATCTTAACAGAACTTGGAAAGTTATTTTTAAAATTTTCAAAGACACAGCTGCATTGGTTGGATCAGTATGAAAAGGAATCTTGTAGCATCTTTGAGACTCAAAGAAAGACTTTGGTAGCATAAGCTTTCGTAGACCTAAGTCTACTTCATCAGATGCTTTAGATGCCTAATTTACTCTTTAAATATACACATGCATGTTTTTACTTGTTTAGCCTTTTAAACTGTTTTATCATGTTGGCTTGTTTAATATGTTTTTTTCCTGTTCAAATTATTTCTTTGTTTTGAATTGTTTATATTATTCTACTATACTGTGTCTTCAGATCCCATGGAAAAAGGGTGGGAAAGGAAGGAAAGAAGGATAGAAATTCTGCTCAATGAACATCCTTGCAAGGCTACATTTTAAGCAAGGAAACCAGGACAACTGAAAGTATTGCAACATGTAGGCACTGCTCAGAGAGCTGAGACCACTGCACCTCATTGTCAAGCTCACTGTGAAAAAAAGGGAAACAAATAGCTGGGTCCTCAGAGTTCTCATCCAAATGAGAATCTAACCCCTCGAAGTTACCCTTTAGAAAGAGACAATGGCCCTTTCCACCCAAATTAACCTTATAATCATCCAAGTCATGAATAGTAACTGCCAGACCAGATTGTTCCTGATCGTTCCTGATTTTCCTGTTCAAGAGAAATACTAAAAATCTCAAAGGTTGAACATGAACTAAACATTGCATAGGATGTTTGAGCTTATCAAGAAAATGCTGCTCTTGAGGCTTGAGTCCAATCAAGGAGAAATCAGAAGGATAAATTGGTGATAAAGAGAAAGCTGCTTTCATGTCACACTTCCCTAACAAAGAAGTAGCATCACAAATCCTATAAACTTAATAACAGCTTTACCAGCTGTACCACACAAGTGTGACATTCTGTAGCATACTATTATTACTAGAAAAACCTTTGTAGTTGTTATGTGCCTTCAAACTGACCCCAACTTATGGTGACCCTATCATAGAGTTTCTTTGGCAAGATTTATTCAGAGCTGGTTAGCCATTAGCTTCTCTAAGGCCATTTCCACACTAGACTGTTGTAGTGCTATTATACCATTTTCAACATCCTATGGAATCCTGGGGTTTGCAGTTTAGGGAGGGGCCTCAAGGCAAACCCCAGGATTCCATAGAATGTTGAAAGTGGAATAACAGCACTATATCAATCTAGTGTGGAAATGGCCTAAGATGGAAAAAGTGTGACTTGCATAAGGTCACCCTTTGGGTTTCCATGTCTGAGCGGGGTTTCTAGTCCTGATGCCCCAGAGTCCCACTCCAAAACTTAAGCCACCGCACCATGCTGGCTTGGAAAAACCCTTAAGGCAGTGGTCTCAACCTGTGGGTCCCCAGATGTTCGTGGACTTCAGCTCCCAGAAGCCCCAGCCACTATGGTCAATGGTCAGGGCTTCTGGGAGCTGAAGTCCACAAACATCTGGGGACCCACAGGTTGAGAACCACTGCCTTAAGGTGACATAAATTATGAAGCAAATAAAACTCACCCAAGGGCTTCTTAGAAACTGTGCCCAATACAAAGACTCAATTGAGTGAAGAATTACTATAAAAAGGACCCAGTGTTCTGCCAACAGCTTTTAAATGTTGGCAATAAAAAGATGTTCCATTCCCAAAAGCAGAAGTGGAGAAAGTGTGTCCTACAAGCAGCATGTCATTCTTGGGACCATTTTGCAGCCTCTGAAGTCCCATGGGAGACCATCAAAACCCTAAGACCCATTTTAAAAGAATACATGGGAATCCTGGGTGCTGTACCCTAAAAAGTAACTTTTCCAGTGTTTGGCTAGATTTTGTGTCTGATGCACCAGAGCTCTTATATTCCCCATATTTTCTGTTGGTTATCCATTATGTTCTCACAGCTTTAGATGATTTTTAGTTTAGGAAAATGGTGTGTAATGGAGAACATGATAGAGGTTTAGAAAAGGTAGGCATGATGTGATGAAACTGCATAGAACAGAGTTTTTTCTCTTCCTGTTTTAACTCTAAAACTCAGAGTTCTTCAGTGACACCAAATAATGGGAGACTGAAGAAAGAGAAAATGAACCAATTATTGACAGCGCACAATACCTGGCATGCAGTTAACCACTGTTTAATCATCTGTTGAATAACATGGCTGCTATAAGTGTAGCAAAGGCTTCGCAAATCTAGCAAATGTCTAGATACCTTTCACAGACCCCAAATCAGTAATAAAATGTAGTTAAGCAGCTGTTAGAATATCTTCCAATGTTTAATTACAAATTTACAAATTAATTACAAATTGAGGAGTGGAGGTGAGGTCAGTTGCTGCTTTCTCTTGAATGTTGTTCTAAGTACGACCCTCTTTTTCATTAAAAATGTGGGACAAAGAAGTTAACTTAAAACACTTTCATTTGGAGATTCATTTACATTATTGATGAGTAAAATTCAAGACTAATAAGAATCTTTGCAGTTGAGGACTTATTCAGCACAAAATTTGCATGTGGCTGATTTGCACAGAAAACAGCATTTTCCATGCAGGAAATATCAATGATCTTTCTAAGCAGAATTACCTATTTATTTATTTTTATTTATTTATTTATTTATTTGTAATTTTGGACTTTCCACTCCAAACTTGCATGTGAATAATTCACATAGAAAACAGAATTTCTGTACAGCAAACAGACATTTCTGTTTTCTGTGCATAACAACCATATGCAAATTTTGTACAGAATAAGTTGTAAATTGCAAATAGGCTTTGAAAATTGTGGTCTCGAAAACCTTTCTTGGAGTGGGAAGAAAAAACAGTAAAATTACTTCTGGCTTCCTTTGAAAAAACATTTAGTGAAGAATTACATCCCTCATCACATCTCAACAACAGAAAGAAAGGAATAGAGAGAATAGACGGTATTTGCATCTCCAAGATAAGGAGCTGTTTACACAGAGAAAGAGAGAGAAATGAGAAGGTTTAATCAAGAATACTTACCATACTTGTTCTGGGAAATGGCTCTCTTTTGGGGACATGTGTTTTGGAGTCCACCAATGAAGCCATCCACTGTTGGGCAGCACTATATAAATTTATCAATAGTAAAGAGAGAGACAGAAAGAAGAATGACTGATCCGGGGCTTTTACCATCTTCAGTGAGAGACAAGGACCCTATATCATGCGGCCAAAATTAGCAGGGACTTCAAAAGGGACTAAGGCCATTTCTGCACTAGACTGTTATAGTGCTATTATTCCACTTTCAACATCCTATGGAATCCTGGGGTTTGCAGTTTAATATTCAGCATACAGTTAATAGAGCTGAAGCAGGAATTAGCAAATATTGAAGCAGTTGAACTTCGATGAAATGGGCAGAAATACTATAATTTTGGATGATAAGTTAAAAATTAATAGGGAAAAAAGAAATGAAGGTAAAACAAAGCAAAACAACAGGCTGAAATGGAGGTATTTTAGGTATTTTTATATACCCTTTATGGAGTATATATTGGGTATATTACAGATGATTAGAATGAATTTATAAAGAGCAGACAGCTAGCAGCTAATTCTATAACAGGAACAAATTTAGTCAGTTTTTCTAAACAAATAATCTTCCAAAAAAAAGTCTATCAGTGCTGAACAAGCTTTGACAAAATAGACTTGAGATATCTACTGAACATTTAACAAAAGTTTGGATTTAGACAAAAAATTAGAGAGCTAATAGATTAAATATATGAAGCCACTACATGTCAATTAAAAATTAATAACCAATTAGCAAAGAAAATTAGATTACAAAGAGGAGTCAGACAAAGCTGTTCTCTCTCCCCTTTAATATTTAATCAGTATATTGAAATATTAGCCATTGGTGTGAGAATGTCTGATTGTACTATGTAATTGAAAACTGGGAAACAAAAAACTGGGGAACAAAAATGCAAAATATTGCTTTCTGTCAAAATACATATATATATATATATGTATGTATGTATATATTCTGAGATTGTGTGTGTGTGTGTGTATCCTGATGTCGCTCCCCATTTCGTATTTGCAAAGTCAAAGTTGCATACAAAGATAGAATAAATGGAAAAATTATCAACTTTGAAAAAATCATCAAAATTACCAACAAAGGAAAAGGCTAATATCAACAATTTATTTCTCCTTGGTTATGTCAGAAACTGTAGATACGAGTTTTAATGATAAGGGTGTGGAGCGTGAGACAACATCAGCGGAGAGGAAAGAAATATTTGAGAATATCAGTCGACTGTCAATGATACATCAGTGGTGGCAGAGAGAGATGTCTAGGATATAAGACCAAGAGGAAACCAACTGAATATAATTTTGGGGTGGTATTATATCCCAGCACAACTTCCAGGATCAAATGCAGTACACAGATGTGGTAGAAACTGAGGTGTTTGTGGATCATTTATATAGCAAAGTAAGCGACTTCTGATTAAAATTATAAGAAATAATCAATGATTTATTGTTTGATCATGTCCCCTTGAAACCACAATTTGTCTTTTTGAATTTGTTAGATCATTATGCAGCATCCAAAGCTCTACATAATGATACTCAATTGGGTATTACAAAGATTTTGATAATCAAATAGTAGGGAATTGATAAATGATGAGCTATGGAATGATGTTTAAATAGCTCCTGGTATGAATGTTTAAAAAGCCAAGGCGGTGTAATGCTTTGAATGTTGGCATAAGACTGTGAGAGACCAGGTTTGAATCCTCAGGTATGTAAGCCCACTGGGTGACTTTGGGCAAGTCATATTCTTTCAGATCTGGAAGAAGAAAATGGCAAATGTCTTCTCAATACATCTTACCAAAACACAAGACACACACACACCCATGATAAGGTCATAAGTCAGAGTTGACTTGAAGGCATTTAACAACAATGCAATATTTCTGCATAAACTGACATGTGTTGAATTTAAATGGGAAAAAAGAATGAACATGACTAATTTAAAGCAGTGTGAACTCCCTTGTAGCATTCTGGAAATTACAAATGTCAAAATTATGAGCTTGCACAGACAGCATAAATGAAAATAAAAATCTGACATAGTTTCATTTGTTTTACTTCAAGAATTTAATCACACAATAATATTTTAAACTTTCTTTTCTTTCTTCATAGTAAAACACTGGTATGGAATCCCTGCTCAGCCATGGAAACCCCCTAGGTGACTTTAGGCAAATGACACTCTCTCAGCCTTAGAGGAAGGCAATGGAAAACCTCCTCTGAAAAAACTTGCAAAAAAAAAACTATGAAAGCATAGGCATAAGCCAGAGTTGACTTGGAGGCACATGATAACAAAAGCAGCATGTATGTATATTAAATAATTTTAAAAATTAAAGAAGAGATGATGCCTGCATCAAAATTTTTGCAATATCAAGGGTTTCTGTTCTACCCAGTCATGCCCTTTCCAGGGATATTCCATTTGATTTCCCCCTCATCTATTTCCTGCCCCTTTCGGGTTTGTCGTCCCCAAAGGTTTTTTTTTTCCTACTCCTGAAAACTTGACAGTTCTCCTTCGCCTGCTGGCAGTTGTGTCTTGTGTGATGATGGTTCCATTTTGGTTTCATATGTATTGGCAGTTGGAAAATAAATTCACTGTTAATATAGTATTAGCCAGTATATACACATAATACACATAGCTATAGGCACAAACTTCAGTGAACTATTTGTGTTAATGTGCCTCAAAAATGGACATTCCATGAATTGATTCAACATGCAATATTTTCCCAATTTGCAAAGGGTCCGAAGTGGGTGGTCCCAACCTGCATCTTTTCAGTGGCCATTTCCGCACAAGTCTGTTACAGCGCGATGATTCCACTTTCAACCTCCTATGGAATCCTGGGGTTTGCAGTTCCGGGAGGGGCCGGCCAGGAACCCCAGGATTCCATAGGACGTTGAAAGTGGAATCATTGCACTATAACAGACTCGTGCGGAAATGGCCAATGTTAAGTCAGGCAAAGGTGCTTTAAAAAGCAAGACCCTGGAAAAAAAGGCACTTTCTACTATAACTGCTTATGTAATTTGTAATGAAAAATATTTTTCCTGCCAGCAACAACAGAGATGCAAATTCTGGAGTAGCTGAGCTGGCCTCTATGTTATACTAACAACATCATGCTATACATGTTTAGTTAGATGTCAGTCTCGTCAAATTCAGTGGGGTTTACTCCCCAGCTAAGTGGGTATAGGACTGGTGCCAAAATCCATTAAATTCAGACCAATTATAGGTAGGTAGGTAGGTAGGTAGGTAGGTAGGTAGATAGATAGATAGATAGATAGATAGATAGATAGATAGATAGATAGAGATAGAGATATAAAAACTATTTTCTTATAATAAATAAAAGAATTTAGGATATTTATGAAATGTAAATTTAATAGTAACAAGATCAGATGGAAAAAGTACAAACTAAATATCTAGGACACTGAATACAGTATTGTATATATTATATATGTGTGTATATAAATTCTTGTACAAAAGGGGGATATTTGTATAATTAATAAAAATGTATGGAAAAAAACTCAG
This sequence comes from Iguana delicatissima, assembly GCA_948472985.1. Classification (NCBI taxonomy): domain Eukaryota; kingdom Metazoa; phylum Chordata; class Lepidosauria; order Squamata; family Iguanidae; genus Iguana; species Iguana delicatissima. The sequence goes on along the minus strand of CAOKZL010001955.1, from coordinate 433,909 downwards.
ACCATTTTTTCCCACATATCAGCTTTTGCTGCTGTCTGGAAATCATACTTCACAAGCATGGCAGGGAGATGCTATGCTGAACCAGCTACTGTGCATCCAATCTGCCTATAAACTTCTTGCTGTGTGCCTTCAAGATGTTTTCTGACTTATGGTGACCCTAAGGCAAACCTATCATGGGATTTTCTTGGCTAGACTTGTTCAGAGAGTCTTTGCCTTCTTTGGAGGCTGAGAGATTGTGATTGGCCCAAATTCACCCAGTGGGTTTCCATGGCTGAGCAGAGATTAAAATCCTGACCTTCAGAGTCATAATCCAATGTTCAAATTACTATACCACACTGGCTTGCCTATAGGCTTATCCATGCCTTAATAACTGCAGCATCAAATAATGAGTCGCACATTTCAAGGGGCAATTTATTATAGATGTCATATTACAGACAGAAGTGTCACATCATCTCACCTTCAAACTTGATGGTTTTCAATGAGGCCACAAGTTCTGCTCAGCTGCCAGGGATTAGAAGTTGTGCATAGTCACCAAAATTAAGGAAACCAAGTGATTACATGCATGCATGAATCAGCCCACGCTCTGTCTTCTGCTTTGGTTTTGGTTTTTTTACAAATTAAGTTGCTACAGACTTTTCCATTTTCAAGCCTTCCTGATGGGTGCATGTGTGCTTTTCATATGTAATTTTCCCTCATTCAAATATTTTTGTATGCTTCTTCTGAGCCAAGATGTTCATTGAAAAATTAAACTAGTTGTACAGCCCAAGGATAGCTGTGCACTGATCTGTATATTAGCCAGAAAAGAATGTTCATCCATTTGCAAGTTTGTATATGGACAGAAATGATGCCATGAAACAAGAAGCATCTTGAGGAAAAGACAGGATATAAATTCAATAAATAAATAAATATAAAATTTGAATGATTCATGTGTGTCATAGCAGACATTATCTTAGAAAATGTGAGACAGAAAAGCAGAAGTCACTGTTTTATGAAGTGCTTGCCAACTGCAGCACCTAGAAGCATATGGATTGCAAGTAATTTCCAAGATTCTCCAGCAGGAGATATGTTGTAATTCAGTGGGAGAGGAGAGGAGCTGTGTGAGTAATTACCAGTCCAAAAGCTGACGAATTCAGGAATTTAGAAAACAAAAATAGTCAGAAGGCACTAATGAGAAGTTAGGGTCCAGCTCCTGGGATTCAGACAGCAGGGCCAAGTCACTGAGCTGGCTTGGAGGTCTTTTCTACAGAGTGATAGATGGTGCTTTCAGTGGCTGATGAGCATTTGCTGCTGTTTGTTGAGAACAGCTGAGACAGAACCACCTATGCTGCAGGTACGCCGTGCCCCTCTCCAAACATTCTTATACTATTCCTATCTCAGAGGGAGGCATAACAAGATATAACTACAGTAATAGAGTTCCATCATTAGAACTAGGGCTCTTTCCACATTTTACCTGAATCCCACAATATCTCAGCATCATCCCAGCAGTCCCTTGCCAGGATGGGAACGTGTTCCAAATGCTTTCCTCGGCACCCGGCCAGTTGCCAGAAGATCGTAGCATTTGAGACACACTCTTTTCTTCCACAGTGCAGCCAGCTTCCTCCTGTGCTGCACTGAGGAAAGAAGCACCTAAATAGTGCTTCTGCCCTTTCTGCACAGCCTCAATGTGATTGTCACCCAAAAGGGGCCTATTACTGGATTTTTTCCCAGTAATAGTATAATGCGTGATCGTGATGGCTCGGGATGTGACAGGAATGGGACCATACTATGTCATGCAGCAGCTCTAACTCGTCCCCAAGCCAGGATGGGGCCATAGTGCGGAAATGGCTTATGTCTCCTGAAACTAAGAGGAAACTTTGAAGCTAGGCATCCCACTCTCCCAAGAAGGATTTCTGAAGTGATGGAAAGTAGGGTTCTGAGCAATGACAGAATCCTCCCCCAGCATGATGCAACATGTTGTATTGTGCCTTACTTCCAGAAGAAAGCCTCACCAAAGTACACAGGATGTAGCCATGGCAGTTGAAATGGAATCATAGTGTTATGATTGTATAGTGTGAAAGAGCCTAGGCTACCTAAGTACAGAGACTCACCACCAAAATGTTGGCCATCAGGTGATGAATTGACCACAGCAACTATGAAAACAGTGACATTGTGAAGTAGTTGTGATCTGCATCAGTAAAGGGACTGAATGCACCAATGATGTCATGGATCTTAAGATAGTCCCTCACACTGCAAACTATCATTTTGCAAGCAATGGGAGGGCTGATCTAAATCTTCACCATTGAGGAATATCTTCTTCTCTGCCCACAACATGTCTCTAATCTGTCAAGTTACTCCTATATCAATATCAGAGAAGGAAGGACCGCAGAAAGATCCACTGGAGGAGAAAGAGAAGAATCCATCATTGGACCTCCCTCTCAGAGGTAGTTCTGATCTATGATGCCATTCTGGGGATTATAAGATTTTAGCCTATCTACTCAAACAATTGATTCTTTCTTTTCTTTTCTTTTTAAAATTAATCCCTAACACTAACCCAAATGCCTTTGAGCCATCTTTGGGCAATTCCTACTGTTTTTTGTTTTGTTTTGTTCTTTTGTTTTTTTTTTCCATCCAGAGACAGAAACAAAGCAAAACAGGGCTCAACAATCAGGCTGCTATATCTGGCCAGTAGCTGCACCACAAACAGCCCTCCCTTTAGGCAACAGCAGACCTCCGTTATGACTCCGTTGTTGGCCTACATTTTGCCTGAATTTCAGGAAATCCATTGTTAGACGTACACAACTTAAGTATGACATACAGACACAGCCAGTACATTTCAGAGCCCTTGTTTCATGCACTCTAGGCAGTATACACACCAAATGTTACAAAAGCCTGAGGGTGTCTTGCAGTTAATCCAAAACTGTATCTTTGCCCAGTATGCATTTCCACATTCTGTTCACATTTTTCTCAATCCCATTTATTGCTGCTAGTTAATTCTTCAGAAACCTGGGTCAATAAGCACATCAGCATTTCAAAATTCTTCTTCTCCCTCCACCTTGTGTGTGATTTTATGTTTCACTCAGTTGTGTTTTCTTCTCCAGCTATCTGGTTTCATCTTTTGCTTTACAGCTTCACTGTATTCTCTAATTTTCCCTTCATCATATGCTTTCCATTGATGCTGGCTGGCTGGCTGGCTGGCTGGCTGGCTGGCTGGCTGGCTGGCTGGCAGGCAAGCAGCTCCATGTTCAGACTGACCAGCAATTTCCAGTGCTCCTCATGCATACCCTTGCTCCTTTGCAGCATGTTTGCTAGAAAGGCAGGAAACATTGGAAAATGTTGATCTGTTTTCAAATGCACTAGCAAAGTAAACAGAACTAACATTTGGGTCCTTTCCACACAACATCCTTACAGAGCGATTATTCCACTTTCAACCTCCTAGGGAATCCTGGGGTTTGCAGCTTCAGGAAGGGGCCCCTCCCAAAGCTGCAAACCCCAGGATTCCCTAGGTGGTTAAAAGTGGAATAATCGCGCTATAAGAGTGTTGTGAGGTAAGGGCCTTGAATAGGGGAATCTGAACTTGTTATGCAAGAAGAGTAATAGAAAGCGAAATGGCTGATGGAACTAAAGCTGTTTCATGGGTTGCGTGATGGTTCTTATTAGGGTGCAAGTAAAGAACAAAAACCCTCCGCACCCTCGTATGAATCTTGGAGTCTCTCCCAAAACTTGAATTTAGACAATAATTTAAAATATACTGAGGGCTAACAAACTGAATCTGGCGTGAATGCTACACACATGTGAATTAAATGAACACATGTGTCGGGGGCCAAAACTGGCTGCAATGTGTTGCTGAATGTATCCTCTATTTGCCCTAGGTAACGTGTGAATTGGTGACAGCTTGCTTGGGTTCAAGTTCTCATATCTTCTTCCATGTGATTAAGCCATCCCTGGCTCATTCCCAATTTCAATATTATTACTTTTTTTAAATGTCAGTTTTTACTAAAGATATAGATAGTGTTAGACCAAGATATCTTTTGACTGAGACAAAATTCTTCTCTCCTCCAATACACGAGCAGAAATGAATTCAAATGGTGGTTAAATTTGACTTCAATTCCAGTGATTCAAAATGCTTTCTGCAGCAGCAGGCTAATTTACGAGGTGCAATCCAGACTTTGCAGCATATATGGTTTGCCCCTCTAAGAGAGAGGAATGATTGGATGGGGGGATGCGATCACTGCAGCTCTCCAATATCTGTCAGCTGAAGTGGTTGTTTCACTATAGCCATTTCTGCACTAGCTTCGGCCCCTCCCTAAACTGCAAACACTAGGATTCCATAGGATGTTGAAAGCGGAATAATAGCAATAAAACAGTCTAGTGTAGAAATGGCCTATGCCTAAAGATATAGCTGGCACTGCTTATAGAGCAGAGTCCCCTGAATGTTAGTCATGACAGATTTTCTGAAATGCACGCAATTTAAGACAGCCATGACAGTCTACCATATTCACACTTATTTTGGACTGAGTGCTGTTGAATTAATTTCAATTTATCTCTAGGTAAACATGTGCAACAAACGTCAAGAAGCTGAGAAATTATTTTAACATATCCCCAGTATTCACTGGCCTAATAAGATATTGGATTGTTACACGACGGGTAGTTGGCTAACACCAGGCCAAGATAGTTGGAGAGAAGGCTCAGATCTCTGATAAAATATAAAATATAAAATACAGCTGGGCTTAAATATTCAACCCACATTTTTCCATTGACCTCAGTATGTGGGGCTTACACAGTCACCAAAGACCGCAATAATTTGGAGGGAGAGTTCTTGTCAAATTTTGATATGTAAGGGTTAATTTAGCACTACTGGTGAAGCAATCAACATTCACCCCCTACTACAATGAAACATTTTGCTGATGACTCAAGTGATAACAGAGTAATTCGTAAAGAGGCAGAGAAGGTGCCAATGGAACTTTCTCCATGTTTAAGAATACTTATGGCCTGTTCCTGCATTGCTTCAGCTTTTATGGAGGGGAAAGCCTTTGTCATGGGTATAGACCACTAGTAAAGTCATACACCACTGGTCCTTCTAACCCAGTACTGTCAATTCTTATGGGACCAAATTTTAAGAACTACCCTTCCCTGAAGATCCCTGGTGGTCTCCCATTGAAGCTCTAACCTGGCTTATCCCTGCTTAGCTTTCAAAATTAAACAAGATCAAATGTATTCAGGATGGTATGATTTCATGGGGGACAAACTTCCCTCTCAAAAGTGAGAAGAGAATATTTGGCCTTGCTCTACCCAGAGCTAAAGCTATGGGGGAGGACAAGTGAGGGCTTTGTCCCCCAAAATAAGATTTCTGCTCCCCCAATGAAATTTTCCACCAGTCCTCAAATTTCCAGCATTGCACAGAGTAAGACACTGAAAATAGTTCACACCTAGAATTCTTACATTTGTTGTGTTCATATTCCCTTAGTCATTTCGCCTGCCCCTCTTCTTTGGATGCCTGAATTGAATTTCAAAGCACCGCAAATCTAGAAATTTGAGGACTAAAGGAAACTTTCATTGGGGCGGAACTGTAGTTTTATTTAGGAGTACAATGTTCTCATTTTGACGCCGCCACCCCCAGTATCTACATCCCTGGATAACAATGTTCTTTGGTGATTATTTCTTCTGTCTTAGAGAAAGTCAGTACAGCACAACTCTTGATGAGAGATGCTGGGACAGGAGTGGTAGTTGAGGATACAGTTTCTCTCCTCAAATCTGGCCAGGGGTGGGCAATGATGCTCAGGTAAGAAAACTGGTGTTGTACCCCAGGTTCATTAATAAGGAAGAAGACCCAAAAACTGAGTGTACTATCTTATCCCTGTTCAATTGGAGAAGGTGGAATAATCAACATAGGAAGAATCTAAAATATGGAAAGAGGGAGAGGAAAGTCAAGAGCAAGAAGTCTGAACTCCAATGACTTTCTAATTCTTCTGTCATTCTGCAACATTCAGAAACCATCTTTTCAGTATAACTCAGATCCCCTGAATTTAATTTTTAATTTAATATTAATAGGCTCACACACTCATTAAAAACTCTGTCTTGCACTACCCATGAATCATCTAAGAAATTCTTGACTTGCTGCTTCTTTGCTCCTGCTTTATCATGACTGTCTGTTACAACTCCTCGTATTTCTTCTGCTAGGGCTTGGCCCTGGAAGCTTAAATTCTGACAGGGCATTCCTTGGCTTCTTCCTTCACAATGTAAGGAGCCAACAGAGTTCCAACTGGTGAAGTAAAACTATTTGGACACAGACAGTGTTTTTCCTTTCCTGAGCTAATAGTTGTCTCCATGGATCCAGTCTGCAGTATTGCTGCCTGTATACTTTGATATTGCACCTCCTGAATAAAAATACAGCAGTCTGTATTTTGCTTCCAGTTTTCAACTATAGTCGTTGTCATCATCATCACCATTGTCATCATCCTACCTTTTTCCCAGTTCAGGACTCGAGGTGGCTCACAACAGTTAAAACAAACATAGTTTGAAAATTCACAACATACAAATGTTAAGAAGTAAACTATCAAAAAACTTTTAAAAATTAAATTAAAATTTAAACCATAGACCCTTTTGGTAAAAGAAATACAAATAAAAGTGCAGCACATTATACAAGAGCCAGTGGGGTGTAGTGATTCAAGCATTGGACTATACTCAGCTCCAGATTCTTGGCAGCTGAGTAGAACTTGTGACCTTGCTGAGTAGCATTATGTTTGAAGGTGAGATGATGTGACAGTTCTGTCTATAATATGACATCTGTAATGATTGTCCCTTGACATGTGCAATTCATTATTTGATGCTGCAGTTATTCAGGTGTGAATAAGTTCATAGGTGAGCCAGCATGGTGTAGTGGTTTGAGCTCTGGACTGTGACTCTAAAGTTGAGGATTCAAATCCCTGCTCAGCCATAGAAACCCACTTGGGCAAATCACACTCTTTCGGCCTCAGAGGAAGGCAAAGGCAAACCTCCTCTGAACAAATCTTGCCACCAAAACCCTGTTAGAGGGTCGCTTTAGGGTTTTTTATATATGATGTATGGTTTTTTTAGTGTATGATGTATGTTTAGTATATGATGTATTTTTTTAGTACACGTATTTGCCGGCATATAAGACGCACCCATGTATAAGACGCACTCCACTTATACACTAGCAAAAACTATTTACCGGCATATAAGACACACCAGTGTATAAGATACACCCCATTTTCAAACAGTATTTTTCAGGAAAAAAGTGAATCCTATATGCCAGCAAATACGGTATATGACATATATTGTGATGTACAGTAGAGTCTCGATTATCCATCCTTCGGTCATCCGACATTCCGGATTATCCGACGTTGCGGCTGCTTGGGGTCATGGCTGTAAGCATTTCCACGCCCCCCCAACACGCCCCCAAACATGGCGGCCGCGATGGGCAAGGATAGCCCTCCAGATTATCCAACATTTTCGGCTATCCGACTATCAGCCCGCCCATTTATGTCAGATAATCGAGACTCTACTGTATTTTTAATTGTATTTTAATTCGTGTTGTACAAATTGAGCCTTGGGGATAGATGGGTAACAAATGGAGGAGGGGGGGGGATGAAGAAGAAGAAAAAGAAGAGGAGGAAGAGGAGGAGGAGGAGGAGGAAACATCAACTAATGACTTGAAGGCATTGAGCCACAACACATTATACAAGGCCCATTTCCCTTTTTTAAAAAAAATCAGTTTTCAGATGCCTGGCAGAATAAAAAGGTTTCATTTGCCTCCAGAAAGATATTAAAGAGAGTGCCAGTTTAGCCTCTCCACAGAGGAACTTCCAGAGCTGAGAACTATTCCACTGTACCATTTCAGCGTATGCAACTGCTGTGACTATGCAATGGAGTTTTTTACTGTGTAAAGGAGGCATAGACAATCAGAATGTAGCTTATGATGTCCAGTGATGGAAGAATGAAAACTAGAGTCAAATAGAAAGCACTGAAACAATGCAGTTGCATAAATGTCATACATATGAACTTTTGAACCCCCCCAACCCCAACCTGAGGCCATTTGAAATCACAGAAGCAAAAGTTCCAGTAAATGTCTGCAATTAGCCTAGTTTCCAGTGTTTGTCTAACGTAATTTGACGTCTAAGCATGCTATCATCTGGTTACTGGATGTGACCTTTATTTTTCATACTCCAGTGTCGGGAAAGGGAAAGTGTTGTGCATGTCTGTGGGTGTTTTGTCAACATATCTTCTGCCAAAATTGCATAACATGCCTGCATGCAATCCATCATCAATACCTCTACCTAACTGAGGCTCTGGCTGTTAGCACAAAACCCAGCAGTAAGAAGGCTTCCTAGCCAGGTGGATTGCAAAGACGCAGTTTAGTAGATTTTTGAACTGCATGTTTTGCTTGAAAACTGGAAAAATGCATTCCAGCTTTATTCAAAAGCCATTTCCTGGCAGCTATTCTTTACACACACACACAAAAAGCATACAAAGCTATGCATAATGAAACTACATCTCCTTGGCATAAACCAGCATCTCTGTCCAATACCAGCATCACAAACTGCTTTGTTCATTTGAAGCAGTGCTTGGGAAAGTAAGTGCCTTTCCGCCCTACACGGTTATAGTGCTATTATTTATTCCACTTTCAACATCCTGTGAACTTCTCGAGTTTATAGTTTACTCATTCCAAAGAGCTCTCAGGCTGAGAATTCTAAATGCCCCTCCCTAAACTACAAGTCCTATGAATCCATAGGATGTTGAAAGTGGAATAATAGCACTATAACAGTGTAGTGCAGAAAGGCCCCAAATGTTTTCAACAACTCCCAGAATCCCTTTTCCAGCATAACCAGTAGCCATGCTGCATGGTGGATTTAGGAAGCTGTTGTCCAAAATAGTTACATTTCCAAGTTTTGGCTGTGTGCTACTTTGAACATGAAGGGGGAAAACACACTACAGATCCAACATAAGACTGCATTTATTTCTTTATTTATTTTAATTAATATCCCATCTTTCTCTGAAGCTAGGGCTGAAACAGCTTACCATGTCAATTACCACAAAAATAGCCAAAAAGAATATGTTAAAAAGTCTTAAACCATTAATCCAATTAGACCTTTAAAATTTTAATTTTTAAAATGCAAGTTAGAAGCACATATTACATATTAAAAACAGCACACTCCGTTGCATGTCCCTCTACTCCAATCAGTTAAGGCTGGAGGCCTGCTTTAAGCCAGGAGGTCTCCTTCTGCCAGTGAAAGGAGAACAGAGAGTGGGAAACCAAACCTCTCTTGGAGGGTTTTCCATAGCCTAGCAGTGGTCGCTAAGAAGGCTTTCTCCTCTCCCCAGACAAGCCTGGGAGAATACTGGATGGAGATCCCAAAGATCATAGGACTCAGGGTGATGGATCCCCCTTACAGGCTGCCCCGCAGTTCCTAGCCTTGGATACCAGGCATTTTCACCTTGCCTTAAGGTCCTTGCTTAAATCTCTCTTTGGATTTGGGATATGGGCCTCCAGGTAACCTCACTGTGGACTAGTGGGTGTGCTAGTTTTGTGTCTTTTATGGTGAGTGCAACACTCTTTGGTCCAGCTTAAGGAATCCAGTCAGAGTCAAATGTAACAAAGCAACCAATAATTCAACTTTATTTTCATAACATACAGAATGGTTTCGTTATCAAGTTCCCATTCTTAGTTCCAAACATATAACAATATTCAAACTGAGTTGTGTCAGACCTTTTCCTTCCAGCAACTGAGACACCTGGTATACATTCACCCCCATCAAACTCTCTCAACTTTCTGTCTTCAACTCTCTCTCTCTGCCTTCACCTCAAAAACCTTCTCTCTACTGTCCCAAAGGCAGCTTCTCTGCTTTTGTTACATGCTTTTCATCCATTGACCCCCTTCACCGCACTCCTGGAGTTGTAATTGGCTGCCTTCAGCCAGTCTGTCTTCTTCACACTTGGGTGGGTTTATGTGCAGAGATATGGGCTTTGAAATGGTCTTTATTCAGTTTTGGGCAACTTGGCTATGAATGAGAGCTGACAATTAATTCAAAGACCCTTTCCGCACCCTACCTTTTCATGGCAGCATCCAATGGGGATCTCAGCATCAGCAATGCCAGGACAGGAGCATGACAGGAGTGCTCTCCTTTGAACTAGTTGGCTCCGCAATGAAGGAAGCACAATGACCATTCCGCTTCTGGGCCTTCTGCAGACCAGGTAAGTCCAGGATGACAGTGCAATCCCGGGTCATTGATGGGTAAAACCTGTCAATGATTTAATCCATGACTGCGGCGCCTGGGGATGGGAGAACGCAGTACCACAGTAACATCATGCAGAAGTGTCATCATGGTCCCATCTTTTTCCCATTCCCATAGCAGATTGGGAGGGTGATGCAGAAAGGGACACAGTCTAACATTATAGTTTTGAGAAAGAAACATCAGAATCACAAGTGGACCCTCAGTGGGTGCTCTCTAAAGAAGGGGTAGGCAACACCACATGTACCCCTACCCAACTTTATTGCCTCCCAAGTGCCCCCCCAGGAATCTTCTGCCAGAGCAAAATTTCCACAGCAGTGAAAGGGCAACAATTTTCCTTTCAAAATAGCATTTTTCTTTAACCAAGGCAATTGCTTCTCACAGAAAACTGTGAGGCAGAAGGTTGTGTAGCACTCTATCATAGTTTGAGATAAGATGCAAATACAGGACCCTGGCCTCCACTTTGGAACAAGTAGAGTCCTTCGACTACTTTGGCCTATGTCTTTATTTATCCATTAAAGGACGTACTCAGGCAATTTTACTGGAACCCTGGGTGCCAAGGTTAACAGAAGAGAGGCATCACTGAATTAAAATCTTAGAATACAGAGCTTGCAAAGCCCCACAGGCCAAACTTTCAAGGCAAGTATGCATGAAACGTAAGCACAAATCCCATTTCTTGAAAAGGGATTTCAGTACATACCTCATGTTCGCTGTTGGGAGAATTTATTTGAAGAATCTTCAACATTTCTACCCTTTTCCAGGAGACCCAAGAATGCTATTTAAATGAAAGCTCTCCCTCTGCTGTGGCTGCATAAAATCCTGTTACCTCATCTTTACCAGGTATATATACAGATTAATGCAAAAAAATGCAAAATGCACCAAAAAAAAAAAAAGATCAGAGTGTTTGCCTTTTTAAAAAGTAGTAGACAGTGCATCAGATTTTATTACCTTCCCTTGGGGTTATACAGACAGTGAAAAAGACATTTGATGAAGCTCCCAGCTAGATAGGCAATTGACATTATTTCCAGATCCGTGAGTGGAGGAGGAAATCGTTGGCTTCTCCATTGGTGTAAGACAATGATGAAAGTGAAACTACACATGTTGGCCTTGGGACTCTAATTTACCATCCTGTTTTAGGAAGATCCCCAAGATCCAGACACACCCCAAAAGCTAAAATTCAGACATGCTTTCATCTCAAAACATCTCAAAACCAGCATAAAACATGGTAGTTTCCTAACATCAGGCTGAGTCCCCCATTATCAAAAATGCAAAACAATCTTAAGTCCCAGATTGTCTGAAGATCCAGAGATTCATCCACATTACAGAATAATAGCACTATAATTCTATTTTAATGGTTAGAGTTCAGTCCTATGGAATCCTGGGATTTGGAGACAGTGGAGGGTATTTACAGTTCTCATCCAGGAAACTCCAGTGCAGAGCTTTCCAAACTGTACGACACATTAGTGTGCTGTCTGCAGTGTGTAGGTGTGCCACGCAAATGTAGTGGGTGGAGGGGCTGCCTCGCCCATTGCTGCCAACACCACGCTGGACTGAGGAAGACCCTGGTGAGAGTGGTGTGGGCCAGGCCCTGGTGAAGAGTCTGCCTCTGCCACTGCCACCATCACCTGGGATCAAGGAAGACCCCAGCACGGAGCAGTGGGCCAGGCCTGGGTGGAGGGGCTCCCTCTCCTGCCACCGTCGCCCTGGGCTGAGGAAGACCCTGGCGGGGGGCAGGCTTGAGTGGAGGGGCTGCCTCCACTTACTGAATTACTCACTGAACTACTGTGTCACAAAATTATGCATGCCTAAAAAATGTGTTACCAACATGAAAAGTTTGGAAAGCTCTGCTCTAGTGCTTCACCTATCTACAAATCCCAGGATTCCACAGGACTTGTCATACTGCCATGACAATTAAAGTTCAGTGTAGTGCTATAATTGTACGGTGTAACTGGGCCTCCAAACTGATGTTACATCACTTCCTGTCATGCAGGAATGCTAACACAGCCTGCTGGTGCATCACAGGGAGGAAATGATTCCCATCCCGTTTGCCCATGCCCACCCTGGTGTAGGAAGTGTTTGGTCAGGTACAAGGGGGTGTGCCAGCTGTTTAAGATTTTGAGATGAGGGTAGAGGAGCATATCTTTCAACATTTCACAGAGAAAAACCAGGACACATGTGGCCAAGCAACATCAGAATGTGATTGAGTTGGCAAAAGTTATTAATGGGAAAGAACACGCAGGGTGGGAAAAACTATAGCAGTCTGTTTTTACCTGAATCTACTAGAAAGGGCAAGACTCTGTTCCTTCTCTTCTCTCCTCTCTGCTGAATTAACTGAGTGTAGACTATTTTTGTACTTTGAACTCAGTTTGCAACAACTGTAGTTGGGGCCTATGGCAAGAAGAGAGAAACATGGACATTTTTAAAGGAGCTGAAAAGTGGTTCAATAGAGGATTAATTGGGACTGTCCCTGCCAAACCAGGACAGTTAGAAGGTATGATGGGGCGGGGGGAGGCAGGGTGGAACCATGATGTTTTGCTTCCTAAAACTAAGGGCAAATTGTCCTGTCTCCCTCTTCCCCCATCCTCTTCACATAGAGAAGCAAACTGGACAGGTGGTTGGCGTTTACTTCAGTCTTCATGATGTGACATATTTCTTCACGGCACCTGAAAGTTGTACTACTTGAAAGATTCAGGGTAAGCAACTGTAAAGGGCCATTTTCCCCCATGCCCTAACCCCAATGGGTCACACCACTGCATTTCAACACACCAGAAAAGGGGTCATGTTACTTCCAACTGCCACTTTTTCTGATTTTCAACCTTGTTTGTTTTTTCAGGGGTTGGAAGGAGGTCACAATCTCTGGAGAAACAGTGCTGCTTTGGGCAGGTTTTCAGGCAAAAAAAAAAAATCACCTGAAAAAAAGTTTGTGCAGGGATCCATGTGAAAAAAAAAATAAGGAAACATTTGGGGGGGGCTTCTGGGAGTTTTCAGGGGCTTCACTTCACCCACTGCTATGACAGAAGGTAGAGGACAGTCTGTAGTACATACACTGTTCTGTCCTACAACAGAGAGCGATGGCTGGTTAGAGGTTGGACTGTGTTAGGATTGCCGTTGCTTCCCCCTCAGGCTTTGCCACCCAAGGCAGAGGCTGTCTGACAGAAAGGCAAGGCCTGGAAGTAGATACAGAAAGCTCTCACCACACTGGGATAAGGTTCAAAACTCTTAGGTATATTCAAGGTCATATACGCAGGAGCAGTGTGTAGCTCATGAATACAGCACATGCTCTGGAGGCCCCAGGTTCAATCTCTGGCTGGAACAGAACCTGGAAATGTTACTTTTTGGTACTGCACTCCCAGAATTTTTTCCCAGAAAAGTAATTTTTCCCAGCTCTGCAAAGAAGCCAATAGCAAATAATGGGAAGGATTTCTGCCAGAGATCCACTGCCAATTGGAGTAAACTACACGGCCTAGATCCGAGTGGGAATTGTGCAGCCCTCCAGATATTGTTGGACTCCCAGCAACCTTGGCCAGCATAAGTCATGATGAGGAATGCTGGGGAAGATGCTTCAAGAACATCTGCAGGGCCACAAAATCCCCCTCCCCGGTTTCAATGAAGAAATAATCTGATTGGCTTGCATCCTATATGGCAGTTATGGATTCGTAACTGGTCTGTATTCAGCCATGCTCTATGCACTATTTGCCATGACTGCCAGTGCCCCCTCAACCTATCTTGACAGCCAGCAGCCACATTGAACTGGCAATGGGAGCACAGTAAGATGACATTTCCAACCTCCTGCCACCAGGAATGTCTGGTGCAACAATCAGAGGCAGGACCCTTGTCACAACTCCTCATTGCACCAGAGATCACTGATAGGAGAGGGCTGAAAATATCATCTTGCTGCATCCAACTGCCAGCAGAATAGACTTCCATCACTTTATGTGGCTGCTGACTGTTAAGATTGGCTTGGGGAACCAGGCTGGGAGAGAAGATACAGTAGTACGTTCATTATTATGTCTTTGATGCTGGATCTCAGCAAACAAGTATATGCCTCCTTCCTAAGGTTAACTTATTTTTATTCCATCCTCCTTAGACACAGATTGACAGCCTCCAGTTTAGACTCTGATCAGATACAGACCTATGTAGATTCAACAAGATTATTTCATTGTGTGCCTTCAAATTAGTGACAGCTGGGGACTTCAATGTCAGTGGGATGGTGGATATACTTTGGGTTTTAGGAACTACCCAAGATGGTAAAACCTATTGCCCAAAATAAGTTTAGCACCTTGGAGAATTCCTTTACAATTTAGGCTGAAGCCCAGAATGGATTCACCACTGCACTGACTTTGAAGCCATGAACTGCCATTGTGTCAAATCATATTCTAGGACTTGTAAACTGTGGTACATTTCAAAACCATTTGTTAATAGACAATATTATATGTCTCATAATAAGCATATATACAGGTTTCACAATCATCCTGAAGCACAAGAGAGGTGCCTCTACATCCTGGTTGATGGAGGACTCAGTCTCTAGTTCCAAAACTGTAAGAATACAACAATGAACCTTGCAGCACTTGGCCTCAAATATTTGCAAGATATCATATGAAAGAGCCACAGAGGATCTGTTACCTACAAACAGTCATCTGTACCTCCGTAAGTCCTCCAAGGCTGGAAGAACAAATATCTAACTCAATGCCTGCTAGTGAAATAGTGTAACAGAATGCTACTGAGACATGAGTTTAGAAAAGTTACTCTGGGGGACTGTAACTTGCAGAACTTAAGCCAACATGGCCAGTGGCCATGCTGTCTCAGGAACTATGGGAGGTGTCATCTAAAAGTAGCATTCCTGTGCTTTGAAACTTACTTAACTTACCTTTCTCCTTTTTTCCCCCCCAAGACCCTCTTGAGCAATGCTCTACATATTTTCCTGAGAAGTCTCATTCAACACAAAGGGATTTACTTCCAAGGAGATATGCATAAGATTCATTTATTCCACTCAGGAACTCTAGAGTAAGTATCAGGTCTTTAGGGTTGATATTATTTAAATGTGAGTTGGCTTAGCTGTCAAGGGTCCTAACCTGGGTTTTGAGGCGTGTCAGACGGTCCTGGATGGGGTTACACTCCCTTTGAAAGACTGTGTTTGCAACTTGGACATGCTTATGGATCTGACAGGCAATGTGATGGTCAGCCATGCTTATTATCAGCTTCTGCTGTTATACCAGCTGCACGCCTTCCTAGAACTGGAGGACTTAAAGATGATAGTGCATCTCTGGTGATCTCAAGGCTGGACTTCTGCAATGCACTATATATTCAGTTACCAAGGCCCTTTTCTCACGGCATTTGTTCCACATGGCATCCTCACAATCTCATGACGCTGCCAGGGCCAGCAAGTGCAGATCGCACAATATATCATTTTCGGCTTCTTGCCAAAAATGAAGCGCGATCGTGCGTTACTCCAGGGCCCCATATACACTTACCTTGAGTGCAGAGCCTCCAGAGATGCGGCCCTCACACTTCCTCCCCCAGCACAGCCTGGGAAAGTATCCGGCTGCGCTGCGGAAGGAAGAGGCGGAGCCCTCACACTGCCTGCCAGCCAGCAGGCAGCTGCTGCAGACACCGAGCAAAGGGGACGTGAGTGCCTCTTGCAAGAGGCTGCTCACGTGATCCCTGTGCGCCCACACCAGAATCAGGTAAGCTGCGGAAAGGGCCCAAGTCTGGAAACTTCAGTTAGTTCAAAAGGTGGCAACCAGATTGTTTACTGGTACATCTAGAAGTGACCATATTACACCGATATTAAAATCATTCCACTGGCTTCAAATTAGCTTTTAGGCAAAGTGTAAAGTCTTAGTTAGTACCTTTAAAGACCTACATGGTTTGAGCCTGTGTTACCTACAGACTTCTCCTATATAAATCCATCCCATGTACTCAGGTCTTCTGGAAGGCATCTATTTCAGTCAGCCAAAGCTTTACTGATTTTTACCCAAAGGACATTTTTTTGGCCACCACCCCCCATACTGTGGAATAACTAGCCAGAAGAGATTTGTCAGCTTGACAATGACGTCTGAGTTTGAATCAGAGTAAAAACCAGTCTTCTCTTGCAAACCTGTCCAGACAGTTGTTAAATTATGGATTTTGAAGTATTTATTGATGGATTTTAATATGTATTGCTTTTATATGACTCTTAACTGATGTTATATCTTGGGTTATTTGTTGTTGTTTCCCCCTTTGATCCACAAGGAGAGGTGGATAAAAATAAATATTGTTTGGGTAGGTTTTCAGGCAAAGAAAATCACCTGAAAAAAACATTGTACAGGTTTCTCATTTTAAAAAATTAAAGAACATTTTGGGGAGACTGGGAGCTTCTAGGACCTTTCAGGGGCTTCACATTGAGGTCTACTTTGGGATTATTATTATTATTATCATTATTATAATTCATTGCTCCTTTTTCCCATAGTCACAAATATTTACATTTATTTTGTTTTCTGATTGCTTTCAACTGTTTGCCAAGGTTTACAATGAATTATATGCACAAGGATATTTTTCTCTTTGTGACAACTTTATATAAATACATCTATACCACAAAATATATATGCTACTCTTTGGAAATCACACGACACTTATAACACTGACTGTTAGGAAAGCAGATCTATATTTCTTTAGCCTCTTGATCATAAGTCTAATAAGACACTAACATTTGGCATACATAATCAGATTTGTCAAATATTTGACTGGTAATTTAACAGGCACCCAAACAATTTGTCCTAACATCCTTTCTTATATACTATATAACAGCTATACAGTATGAAATAATGGTTTGAATGTTGGACGTGGAGTCTGGGAGGTCAGGGTTCAAATCCGTGCTCAACAATGAAAACCCACTGGGTCACTTTAGACAAGCCACACTCTCTCAGCCTCAGAGGAAGGCAAAGAAAACCTTCTGATAGGGTTGTCATAAATCAGAGTTAACTTAAAGGTACATAACAATAACAATTGTGCTGTCCACTCATAGCCATTGGGGTATAGTGGGATACTAATCTCAATACAAACTTTAAAACTTTGCACTATGCTTGCTAGTATATCTAAGATTATACATTTCTGAACAAACAAGAGCGCTTTCTGAAGAAGCCAGGAAAGTCAGAGCGTCTATTTGCTATGAACTAAATTGGGACCAAGCCGTTTATGTCCAACTCTGGACTCCATGACATTAATTGGTTCCACTGGCTTGGTTCTGCAAGGGCTGATGAGTTCCCCATGTTGTACAAAATAGTTTACCATCTTCCAAAGTGTTAAAATTGTTTATAGAACACATCTGCTGGCCTGTATCATGTAATCACTGAGCTTTGTGTTTATAAACCACTACACATAGTACAGGTTATAAAATGTCTCAAAATTTAGAAGAGCATGAAATTTCTAATAAAAAATTTCCACCACATGTTAGATGCTTTTACTCTTCCCAATGGCTTTCTAGAATCACATCAAAGGGCATTACTCCACCTACCAGTGGTGGTGAAAACTCTACCAGATTCTCTAAACTCTCCAAACCATGAAATTCTGAGATAAAATTTTGGCAAGGCAAGTAACAGAGACTGAGGCAGTGGCAGATGGGTGGGGGAGTGCTGTTATGTGAATCTTCAGGCAGCAGGAGACACATGTACTAGTCAAGGCCATGTGCACATCTCCTCAGGAAGTTCCATTGAAATTGACGGACGTTGAGTCAAAAAATATCTTGGCAGATCTTATGACAATAGCTGGAGAGGTACATGTGGGTGGGAAGATTTTGGCTTGTAAATCCAAGCATTTGGATGTGAGGCTCTCCAACCCCATGCTAAGAGAGCTAGCCCTCACACACTGCTGAACGTCTTTTCCAGTTTGCTACCTCCTATTGGCACCACCTACAATGACCTCTCTGCAGTCTGTTCACCACCTGTTCTTCTCTGTGCCAAGCAATCCGTGGAAATAACATCTTTTCCATGTCCTTGGAATGAGAGGCATCCTCTGGCACACAGTCCAGCCATCTCTTTAGAGTCCTTTAGGAGCACTGTTTACAGAATTCTTATTATTCCCTAACATTGGTACAAAACAGTTTGGACATAATTTAGCCTCCAAATGATTCTCTTAACTCTGTGTATTCAGTGAAAAGTCAACCATATCATGCAGTTAGCCAACAAGAGTCTTTCTCTTCAAATTCTGGAAGCTGGGATAATATTTCTTTTTCCATGACTAATATATCTCATTCCTGTTTACTCTGTCACATCAAACTGCTGCATCTTTTTCCTTCCTTCAGCCATAAGGCAGGCTGCTACAAAGATAATTAACACTGAGCATTTGTGTGCTTTGGAGAATTTGGATTCAAGCCAACACAAGCTTTCACTGCCACTGAGAATCCTTGTTTGTTGTTGCTGTGTGCCTTCAAGTCATTTCCGAGTTATGGTGACCCTAAGGTGAACCTTTCACGGGGTTTTCTGGGGCTGGGAGTGTGTGATATGCTCAAGGTCACCCAGTGGGTTTCCACGGCTAAGCAGGAAATTGCATCTTGGTCTCCAGGGTTGTAGTCCAACACTCAAACCACTACATGCTGGCTCACTTCATTGTATCATTGTCAGGAATGGAACTGTAGCTACATGCCTTCTCAGTGAAGAACCTTTGTGCACTGGGCTGATTCTTCACACCTAAGTTCCTGGAGAGAAAGAAGTATAAAAATCTTCCTATTGCAATTACACCAGGGTGAGCAACAAGTTCTTTCTTAGCTCTGGTCCTTGCACAGGAGGTTCATGAACGAGGGGCCTCACATCATCCAACTGTCTTGGTTTGGGAAGGATAGCTCCAATTAATCGTCTGCTGTTCCACTTTCTCAGCTGCTTTTAAAATGTCCTGGTTTCCCCATTTCCGCCCTTTGTCCTCAGGTGACTTCGTGTGCTACAAACTGAATTCAAAGCACAGAAGTCATTTGCATTGACTTATAACTCAGGAGGAGGCAGAGGAGAGAGGAAATTGAATCTTACTCTTCTCAGACTTAGCATGTAAATTTCTGGGTTTCTCTGCTTTAAACAGTGGTTTTGTGTGGTTATTCGCATTAAGGAATTTACCCTCTTGTTATGTAGCCAAACCCTTTTGACCACGCTTAGATATATCTTGGCCACATGTGTGTGTTTTCATCTGTGAGATGCTAGAGGCTATGGAACTGCCCCACCCTAGCTCAGTCCACAAGCTGACACTAAATCCTTGGTTGTTCCTCCTGCCTGTCTTCTGGTTTGCCTTTTGATCTGTGACTTGGTCTACATACTTGACTTGCTTCTTGACCTCCCTGTTGCCCTCTATAGTCCTACCTACTAGGCGGTCCTGCAGTTCCTGGATTCTGATTGTTCTTCAAAATAAGAAAGCGTTACCTCAAGTTTGCTACATTTGTCTAGAAAGAGCTAGCAAAAATTCAGTGCTAATCTGACTAGAAAAGATCTAGATGCTCAAACCTACCTGTTCACACAGTGAGACTTTGTATGAGCAGTGTGCAGTAAATTAAGTAAATTAAGACAGTCCATAGTGATGCTCCTGTGGATCTTGATTGTCCATTCAAGACTAAGCCATGCCCAAATATTTTGCACTGTAGTAGAGTTCAGAGCAATTTATTGTTGCTGAGAAACTCCCTTCCCACCTACCCATCCACCAGGTACTGTAAGAACCATAGCCAATCTCCTAGGGAAGTCTAAGAGGATGCCCAACAGCTCCCTGATTGCTGCTAATCAATGTACCCACGCTTTGACCTCTCGACCCTTAGCTCTTCCACACCACTGCTTTTCGTCATAGGCAAATGCTTATTTTGTAATAGCAGTGGATTTTTCTCAGATGACTCGGCAGCATATGGGTCTCTTGTTATAACTGTGAAGTCTACTTACAACAGAAAATAATCCTGCAATGCTTAATAAATCATTGTTTATATGAGCCATAATCCTATCATAGATGAGTGCATGTTTATTGTGTTTATTTGCAAACACCAGATTTATTAGAAAATCAGAGCTGAATTGAGGGTGGGACTTAACTTTTCTTCCTGTAGCACAATACTAACTGAAATCCACTCCCTCCACAGATGTTGTTTATGTCAGGAAAACATTTTGCCAGGAGAACACTGCGTCAGGAACATGGTCTGGAGAATTGACATCAAGTGGTAGATGTGGTAAGGCAACAGTAGCAGCCCCTTGGTTGTTTGATCTGTTAGAGAACATGGTTTAATATTTCACATGGTAGAACCTGGACTTCCTAACTGCTGCCTCAGCTATAGTGCTGGTGTTATCCCTTCACCAGTATTAGAATAAGATTCAACTGCCAGTCCAATTGGCTTCTGTCCATAAATGACTTAGATGCACCATTTTCTTTTTTGTCATGGGCAGCAAAATATCTTGGGGAATACAATGCTGATCAGGCTCTAAGAACTTCAGGAAAGCTCCCTGCTTCAATCCCACCACGTTCACAGGCACAGCTGGTGAAGGTGCAAGATAGGGCCTTCTTCATGGCTGCACTAGGCTCTGCAATTCCTTTACTAAGGAGTCCAGATTGGCCCTTTCCTTGCTGTCTTTCCACCCTCAAGTGAAAACCCTTTTTATCCCAAGAGGCTTTTAAGAACTGAAAGAAAGAGCTTTTAAGAGGGTGCTGTATTTTAATTGTATTGTTTTCAGGTTGCTTTTTATCATTTTAATTGTGTTTTAAGTTGTTTTTAATGTCCTCGACCATTTAACTCTGTTTTAATGTCAATCTTCTTGTTTTATTTACAGTGTTTATTTTAGTTTGTAAGCTGCTTTGAGTTCCAGTTTCAAGGGAAAGGTGGGTTATGAATAAAGCATACCCTCCAACTGCACTGATTTGGCAGGGGCGCTCCCAATTACTCCTAGGTCACCCCACTTTTTCAGCTGCTAAAATGTGCCAGTTTCTCTTTCCTCCTCCCCCTTTCCCCCTTTGCCTTCAGCTTGCTTCAGTTGCTGGAAACCGAGTTCAAAGTGCAAAAGTAGTTTATACTCAGTTAACTCAGCAGCAGGAAGAGGAGAGGAGAGGATGAAGTCTTGCCCTTCTCTGTAGGCTCTGTAGCCTCTTCTAGCTTGCATGTTCTTTCTCATTAATACCTTTTGACCTCTTGACCACACACTGATGTTCCTTGGCCAACCATGTCCCAGTTTTCTCTGTTAAATGTTTGAGGACATGAATAAAACTAAGGAAGAGTAGGAGGTCAGACATGTGCCTTTTTTTCGCAAGCCTGTCCTTTTCTTGATTTAAAAAGCTGCAAGCTCAATACTTTTCATTAAAAGACCACATTTCTGTGATCATAATGGCTCTGGATAGTAAGAAAAGGACATAATACTATGGTAAGATTCATAGAGTTCTTAGGTCACCTAAGAGGTGTAGTCTAGTGAGAAACATTGTTTTTTTCTTTAAAAGCAGGTTCTCATGCCAAAGCACAAAGTCCTTCTGAAATTCACATCCATTTGTTGAACTACAATTTCTGTGTTTTCAATATCTGGCCAAGATTTTTTTATTATTATTTTTATACCCACCACCCAGTATAATGACACATTTTTATTATATTTGCATGGAATGAAAGTTTAACCCAACCCTGATTTTGTCTTCACTGTTGTATCAGTGTTTCTGCTCTTGTCCTTTTGATGTCTTTGTTTTTTTGGCTGCAGAATCAAGCAGCAACTAGATGCTGAACAAATTTACTTAGAAACCAGAAAAAAATTAAAAACTGCACTGCTTCTATTGGCCCCATTTGCTTATTAATTTGAGTGTAATGATATTTGTATCCATCCTCCTTGCCACAGCATCTGGGCACAGAAGACGTTTTAAACAAGGAACATAATAAATACATGACATTGACCCAAAAACACACAATTGCAAACAGCCCCTTCCCTGTATTACCTCAGCACATCATAGGAAAAATCCCAGTGCTGCATAATCCAGCAGATATTTCATTCCAATAACACGCCTTGCATCATTTGCCAAAAGGTCGGTCAGCTTGTGTTCTAGTGAGCTACCATTAGAACCTGGGTGGTCTTTACAAAAACAAAGGGCAAAGTTTTGAGCCTTCTTGTCCCTAGTCCCTGGATTTGACTCCTGAAGAAATTGCCACTGTAACCCATGAACATCCCAGATTAAGTCCTCATAGTGTGATTTCTGCCAAAAGTTGTTTGTAGAGGAGACCCTGGCCTACTGTTTCAGCTTCAGTGAGTGGGGAATTGCTGAGGTATAGGATGGCTACTGTGTACAAATGCCCATGCCACAGGAAGCCTTAGAGATCACAGGTCAAGATGTTCTGAGAGCAGTCCTTGTCAAAGACACACCAGCTGGACAGCTAGATGTGGCCTTGCTGGCCTTGCATATTGGGAGTGAGCACCTGCCAGCAGACAGATGGGTTCTAGAATCCTTGTCAGTATCATGGCCAAATGTTAACAGCTTCCCAGTGTAATAACAAGGGTTGTTTTGTGTTTTGTAGCCCATTTCAGATAGTTTCAGCATTACCCTGACAGTTCAAGGCTGGGAACAGACTATTAACAATCTGTTTGTCCTGTTTCCATAGGTATTAAATATGGGAGATAGGTCACACCTGTACAGTTCAATTTCCTTTGTTTGGTCCTTCCCTATATAATTCCAAGGATCCATCTTCCCATTACCTCACATGGGAGAGGGGCTGCACCCCAACTCAAGGAACCACATGGAATTCCAGCCACAAAGATCTATATTTCCCTTTTATATTTATAAATTTATATTTATAATTTATATTCCCTTTATATTTCCCTATATTGCCCTGGGGTAGTCTGGGTAGAATTTGTTGGTTAGGGGACAAATTCTACAACCTGTTATGAGATTATTTGAAACCAATCAGCTAAAGGACTGTGATGCTTTCCTCTGCCATAGATCACCTGCTCCATTGACTTACCACCATTAAATCTTATATTATAGTGTGTCAATCTTCAGTACTAAAAGAGATCATGGGGAGGCCCTGGAACTGCAGACAGTTCTGGCTCAGAACCTTTGTTCTGATGTTTTCTTTCTCCTAATGAGATTAAAATGATATAAAACTAGCCCTAAGTACATTGGGACAAGCACCACAGACAGATGTGCAGAGGCAGCAATGCCAGGACTTGGACACTATCCTGTCCAAGTCAGTCATCAGCCATTCCTCTTTCTTGGAAAACAGAGATGTGGGTACAAAACAGCCTCTCTTGCACACCCTAAACTACCTGGCTATTCTCCTTCTGTATGTCAAAAGACCCTAACTGTTACCAGTTTTGAAGCAAGTTTCAATTACCAATCCATTCACCATCTATACATGGAATTGAGGTGGATGCTGCTTTGTCCTTTCCCTCAGACAGCCAAATGTCTTGAGCCACCTCTGGCATGAAAGAAGAGTAAGTCCTTATCATTAAGTTCCTCCTTTTGAGTTTGCTCATCCTAACAGCACAGCTTCAAAACTTATATGGATTGGATCATTGGTCCATTTAGCCCAGGTTTGTCAACTCAGACTGGCGGCAGTCGTCCAGAGTTTCAGGGAGGACCCTTTTCTAGCTTCATATGGAAATACCTGGTATTTCTGGGTGATCTCTCACCCAAGCATTAAACTGGGCCTTACCCTGCCTAACTTCTAAAATCAGAAAAGATTAAGTATGTTTAGGATGGTATGATATTGTTGACTGGAAGGATCTATGAGCTATGGTCCAAATATAACAGCAACATGAAACAAGTCTGTGTGTTAATACATATAAAGCTGCCTGGAGTAGAACAGCAAATAGTGTCCTCCTTTTAGTGATGTTAATGGATCTAGTACTCAGAGTCAGTGAAACTACTTTGGAACATAAGACAAAAAGTCATATTAAGCACCTTATTTCATATCTGAAAATAAAAATACAAGAACAAAATAAACAATAATTTTCTGCCTTTTTATCACAATCAGAATCATAACTGCCTCACTCTGCCTAATGGTGCATCCACCTCTGCTTTCTGTATAGAAAACATATACTCTGCCACTAGGCTTGAACCCTGTCAGCCACCCACACTGATCCATGGATTAACCTATGCATTGAAGACTCAGTGTGTCACAAAAGTGTGCTTTTAAAAGGTGCTTGCTGAAGTTACTTCAGATGAGCCAATTGAGCCAATTAAGCCACATGTTAAAGGAGAACACTGGACCTGAAAACTTTCCAACATGAATGCAGCCATCAGTAATTAATCTGTAAGATACTTCAACTCCTCTTGCATTTGCCTTCTTGTTGCTGCAGCTTACCACAGCCATTCTCCCACATGAGATCTAATGAAAAGTCACCCACTGATCAATGCATAATATCAGAAGGAGTTACCATGAAGTGAACCTATCAATGTTAATATCCAGCTCAGTTTTCAAGCTGTTCCTTAAAAAGTCACAGAGCTCCACAGTGGAAAAGCTAGGCTCTACATCAGTGGTTCTCAACCTGTGGGTCCCCAGATGTTCGTGGACTTCAGCTCCCAGAAGCCCCAGCCACTATGGTCAATGCTCAGGGCTTCTGGGAGCTGAAATCCAAAAACATCTGGGGACCCACAGGTTGAGAACCACTGCTCTACATGATAGTGCTCTGAAACATCACAGGTCAGAGGGACATGATTTGCCACAGGAAAGTAACTTCAGAAGACTTTCCCTGGTGACTTGTAGTCTAGACAGCTTTACCAGGGCCAGCCCTACCGCAAGGCAAAATGAGAGCTGCCTCAGACAGCAGAGTGTTATGCGATGCAGTAATGTTGGAGGACAAAGATTTATATGTCATGTCACCTGCCCTGCACTCCCTGTGTTAGCCTGTTGCATTCAGGTATCATAGAGAAAATTGTCACCAGTACTGAAAAAAGATTGAACCATCAGTCTGGTCAGCTTTTGTTTAGGGAATGGTAAGAGGTGCCATGTGGTCCTTTGTCTCATAATGCAAATGTCTAGAGCCTGTTCCAACTCTAACTTTCTTTCTGATGAGCATTATCAGTAGCAGTGGAATCATTATATTATACCATCAGCAAATATGCACCTTGTCAAAATTTGGAAAAATTCCTTCTAGGACCACAGCTCTCAGAATCCCCCAGCTAATTGGGCTGCTAGGGGATTTGGGGGGCTGTAATCTGAAAAAGTAGCCTTCTCAAGATATGGTTATGTATACAAAATAAGACAGGTTGCCTGTTAAAATGTAAAATAGAGAGTGAGAGAAAAACAACAAGGATAGGTGATAGAATGGCAACAACAAAGATTAACGAGTATGGGTAGAGGTGGCTACATGAATTCCAAGCTTGTGAGTATGAAAAATAGCCAACTGTACGTGTCTTCCAAAAAACACCTGGGTCACAGCATGGCACGCAATATCACAGGTTTAGATAGCCAGAACAACTGCATATTTTTTCGGGTGTTCCTGCATCAGTATTTCAGCACTCCCGAATCATTCTCACTACAGCATAAAAATCATCTCAGATAGATGGTGCAGAGAGGCGGTAGGAATACATACCAAAGAATACTAAGAGTGAATAATATTCTTTTCCTCATGCCAGGATTTTAGTGATAAACTGATGGATGTTGTTGTTAGCCTTTGCTGTCTGTGCTTTTCATGGGAAAATCCATACTTTCTTCAAGCTGTGAGACAACCTTCAATATGGAAACCATTAGGCCAATTGAATTTGGAATTCAGAAATTGGAAGGAGAAGTAATAAATTGAATAGGCTATTTGACAATGAGATTAATACTTGAAACCCCAAAACAATTTTGATTTGCTTCCCTGTCTAGTGCTCATATAGCTAATGAAAACAAGACTTGGAACATCTTGTATCTGTGACATCCTTTTGTTTTCATGCCTCCAGTCTAATTTTTTGCTGATTTTTGAGGAAAAGGTGGGGGGTGAATTCCATAGCCAAATAGTTGCCAAGTGTTGATCTGCCCTTTAAAAGAATGATTTTAACAGATTTATACTATCCAGGTGTTGGTAGATGTTAAAGATGCCAACATAGGAGATATTAATTCATTACATGGATATCTTTCCTTTCCTCCAATGACCTCAAATTCATAACAAACTCTCTATAAATTCACAACAACCTTGTGAAGTAGGTCACATTGAGAAAAAGATAGAGGCTGGCCCAGATCGACCAGTGAATTTTGGGGTTCTCTGTGAACTTGAACTGTTATCTCCCAAGTCCCAGCCCTAATACTTTATGAGCACTACATCTAGCTCCCCCTTTATAAACATCATTTTATTCATCTTTGCACAACTTTTCTTTTCAGAATGTAAGGATGATAGAATTATATACTGTGCCTTTAAAATGATTTGAACAAGTTGAGAAATATATGGTCTTTATGTTGCAGTATTATTGTGTGCTCAGTATTGTCATATGAAGGAAAAACAGCAATTACTATGTATCTTCTTGTAGATTACCTCTTTCTCCCAGTAAAAGTCACAAGGGCCATTTCTGCACTAAACTGTTACAGTGCTATTATTCCCTTTCCCAAATCCTGTGGAATTCTGGGGTTTGCAGTTTAGGGAAGGGCGTTTAGAATTCTCAGCCAGAGAGCTCTTTGGCCTCATAAACTACAAAACCCAGAATTCCACAGGAATTGAAAGTGAAATAATAATGCTTCAACAGTGTAGGGCAGAAATGGGCAAGGTGTTTTACAGCATGAATTGAAAAAAAACGCTGAAAAGCAACAAATTATAACATTAAAGAGCAATCAAAAACCATTTCAAAAGCTATTGTCAGCGCGGGCTGAGGTCAAGCAGGGGCCGGGCTGGGGCGGCCACCAGCCGCGTCCCAAAACAGTCTCTCAGGAGCGCTGCCGTGAGCCAACAGCCTGGAAATGAGGTTTGCCTTCACAGCAGGCACTTAACAGAAAATAACAACGGGTTGCCTCACCCTGAACACAAAATGGTTACAGCACCTTAATGCAGGGAAGGGTCTTGGAGGAGCCGGGCAGCAGCACGCAGGCACGGGCTGGGCTGGGACAAGGCACGGGCGACAGACGCACGGGAAGCCGACGGTTGTTGCTCCGTGCCTACCTCAGCCCCGCGCCTGCCTAAAAAGGCCTGCAGACCGGCTCGCGGCCAATCCGGGCCGAGCACGTGGCTGGGCTCGCAGCTATGCTACAGCTGGGAGCTCCCTGCCCCCAGGTGTTTCTCTTGCAGCCGCCGGGAGCGGCGGCTGGCCTCCTTGAACCGCCGCCGCTGCAGGAACGTCGGCAGCAGGGCAGCTGCCTCAGCGTCTTCCGAGGCCTCCTCGCGAGTAGGCGGTGCCACGGGATCGGGCCCGGGACCCGCCTCCTCCCGTGGAGCCTCGTCCACCACGCCCAGCGGCCCGGGAGCCAGGCCGACCTCCTCCGCCGTGGCAGGACGATCCTTGGCGGCGGCGGTGGCCTCCGTCCCACGGGGAAGACCCTTGCCGGGATCGGCAACTGCCGCGGCGTCCCAGCGATCCCCCCGGCGGCGGAGCCCTCCGCGGCGGCAGCGTGGCCGTCGCCGCCGATCGCGGCCTCCAACAGGCCCAGATCCGCGTCCTCCTCCTCAGAGGTAAGGCCGGCGTCAGCCTCCGCGGCGCCCACCGGCGCGGCCACGCCCGGGGCCCTGACAGCTATCATGTTAGAACCAATTACCAAATTAAAACAGTTTATAAATATTTTTAAAACAGATAGAGTATTCACCTTAAAATAGAATTCCTCTGCAACCAGTTATTAGCTAAAAGCCTGTCTGAATAAAAAGATATTTGCCAAACAGCAGACAGCACCAAGGGAATGGACCTAGCTTCCCATCACCTAGGATCAGCCACAGAAAAGGCCATGTCTCACGTTCTCATCAAACATGCCTGTGAGGGGAGCTGGAATTCTCCCTGTTCTGCAAAAAAAGATCTCAAAACTCAGGCAGGTTTACCTGGGGAAATGACAGTCTTTCTGATAATCTGGACACAGGCGATATACCAGATATGAGAAACAATTATGTGTATCAGCATAAGTAGGCAATGTAATCTCTTTGTACAGGATGGCCAAAGTAATATGGGAATAACATGGTAGAGTCCATCATAAGCTGCATTACAACAGGCTGTACCACTTCAAACTGCAGGAACTGGAGTATGAAATACTACCTGCAAGGAATGCACTAGAATATTGTCCTTTCTAACTGCATGGTATGGTATGGGCTGTATGTATTTTTAAATATGTGGTGGGCTTTCAAAAATGGTGTCTGCTGTCTAGGGTGGGAACATCATTTCAGATTGCTTTTTTTTTCCTTAAGGATTTAGCCAAATTCACAAATTTCTTCATGTTTGAGATGGAAAGAACCTGAGATATATTTTTTTTTAAATGAACTTTGGAGAAATCAAATCTGACTGATTTCTCTATCCAGGCCCAAGGCTTTGAATGCTTAACTCTTTAAAAACTGGCTTTTGGGTCCCTGTTTATTTGGTCGTATTAGTGCTGAACGGCTCTTTTTGTTTCTGGGAGGCCCCTTCTTTTTAACACCTGTCTGCTAGTCAGATACACCATGCTCCCCAGCACAGTGGGAATAGGTATACACACTAAACTTGGCCAGTGCAAACAGAGGAGAATTTTGTTTCCACATATTTTTTTAAAAAAAGAATTTGCCAACATTCACATATTTTCACATATTCGA
The DNA here is from genome assembly GCA_948472985.1 of Iguana delicatissima. Classification (NCBI taxonomy): domain Eukaryota; kingdom Metazoa; phylum Chordata; class Lepidosauria; order Squamata; family Iguanidae; genus Iguana; species Iguana delicatissima. The sequence continues at coordinate 405,057 of CAOKZL010001955.1, read as the reverse complement.
AATGAAAAGCACCTGATGTCTAAACAATTCAAACATGGGATAAAGTGAAACTGACAAGCATTCCCCTTCTCAGGTTAGAACCCAGTGTCCAGCCTCATTCGAGAGTCTATGTAGGTCTGTCACCTAGGCTTTCTCCCGTATTACCTGAACAATCATGTGGCAAGAAACAAGATGTCAAGAGAGAGGAAAGAAAAAGAAAGAAAAAGTGAAGTTGTTCTGGGAATAGAATGAGGAAAACCTGGCACATTAAAAACCACGTACAAGAGGCTGGCTAAGCCAGGTATATGATGCCACAGTTCAAAATGAAGGAATTTTTTCACCTTCAAACTCAGCAAAAGAGATGATTGTTTGACTTGATTTTCATGCCACTTTTCATCAAATTCATCAAAAAAATAAATACAGTCAACCTTCCACATTTGCAGGGTTTACTTTCACAGATTTGATTATTTGTGAGTTTCTCCAATCCCTGCCCCCTCACCTCAGGTGCATGTTTTCTGAGCAAACCTTCCCTCTTGGCAGCTCCAATCAGACCATGTAGCCCTTTAAAAACCCACCTCTGGTCCTCCTCCACCACCACCAGCAGCAGCAGCCACCGCCACTGCCTGGCCAACTAAGGACAGCTCACACTCTGGTTTCTCAGAAGCATGAACTCTCCCCTGATGCCCCCCCATGCCCAAGGAAGAAGATGGGCAAGAGAGAAGGCTAACCCAAGACCCAGAACAACTTCCCTTCCATTCCATCCTTATAGTACCTCCATCAGCGCTCATGGTGGAACAGCTCAACCAATGGTTTATGTGCTCACTTTAGGGAAGTCCCTGAGGTTGGACATACTTCTATGCCCACTGATGGATATAACAGCTTGGAAACTTTTTGGAGAACAGTTCCCAGAATGGTTCAGCCAGTATGACAAATAGCCATAGTGCTTGGAGACACCAGGAACTAGAACTCAAAAAGATAACATTCTTTACTTCTTTAGCTAAATCCTGTGGGCCCTGGATACAGCCAGACCTACCATCCGCCAGATTAATTAATTAATTATTAAATTTTAATCTCACCTTTCTTCCAAATCGTATCTAAGATTGAGACAGCTGTCTCAGGTCACAGTTTTGGGGTGCAATGAAAGACTATTAAAATAGTTGTTTCAGGGGTTTTTTCATTGCCACATCACTGCCAAAGATAGATAGAGGTGCTCATGGCATTATTGTACTCATCTGGCAAAGCAACTTGTCCAGCTCTGGCTAGTATTCACTTTTACTTGTGGGAGGGCACCATTTGCTGCTCAGGCTGCAAAACATCTTGGGGTACCCTTCTAGGAATAATGGAACTGTGTCCCAAATTTGTGTTATTGATACTCTCCTGAATTTAATCAAATATGTCAGTTCTATTGTTTCCAAGTATTTGCAATATTTCACATAATGATACAGTATATAAAATTGAGATGACATATTTTTGAATTCTTTTATCTATCTTACTATGACCTACCGTGATGTGGAAGATCCCAGTAGGCCTGTAGAGGTCCAATGTGAACCCCTAGTTCAGCCATGAAACCCACTGGGTGATCTTAGCCAGCCATTATCTTTCAGTCTAACCAACTTCACAGGATTGATGTGAAGCTAAAAAGGGAGGGTCCTTGAAAGAAAGACAGGATTTAAAAGCCAGCAGGGGCAGCAATTCACCTTCTGAACAGGTTGCACAGGCCTCCAGTTGTGGGTTGCAGATGCCTCAAGATGTTGGTGAATTGCAACTTCCTGTGCCCTAACCAGCACACCCAGTGGTGAGAAATGCTCAGCATTGTAGTTCAGTGGCTCTCGGAGGGTCACACCTTGCCCGCCTCTGAGATTCCCAGATTTCTAGGACTGGATCCTCCTCAGTGTGCAAGGTGAGATGGAGGAATCTCAGGGTGAAAGCACTGACTTGAAAAGCATGTGTATATATATTCTACACAACTGTGATTGATGCTTAATGTATCATATTTAATGATCTAGGGCTCCCCTTCATAATATCCTTGAGACATCACCAGAGTCTGCTTCTGTGACATCACTGGGGGTTGCCACTAGGTCTCAGTTTGGGCCCTGAAATCTAGGATCCAGAATAGTCTTGGGCTTCCAACCCTACCAACCCATCATAAATCTTCAAAGGACTCCTTTAATTTAAACATTCTGACATCTTTAAGCTTATCCATAGGTTTGGTAGGCTACTCTAATGGTAACTAATTAGGAGAGGTGGAATCAATCTGTACTTAATTACTTTTAAAAAGTAACTTTCCAAGCCTAAGTCAGGAATCAACCTGCCAAACCCACAAACTCAAACTCTCAAGTATTTACTGCTTTTGGCTAAAGGCTTTGCCTAACAAACGCGCACAGAAAATACAGAGCTATTAAACATAACACATATAATGCATAGTATATGTTATACAACTTAAAATAGTCTGATTTTAGTCCTTTTAAATAGGTTTCAAATGTAATACAATAGTCTCTGTTGCAATTGGTAGCTATCTCAGTTATATATCTGCTTCTGATCTTCCTAACAGTTGTGGCAAAGACAGCCACCTGCCAAGTCAGTATTTGTCTTTGTCCACTGAGAGATGAAGTCTCATCTCCAGTGGGCTCTTGTCATAAAATGAAGTTTCAGTTACAAGTAGCAAAATTGTTCTTGCAGGTACTTGCAAACTCACCATCCTGACCCAGAAAATTTGTCATTGTGGAATGACATGGAACCAAATTCATCCAAACCAAGAGAAACAAACTACCCACTAAGTCAATCTCTGGCACCCTGAACACAGATGAAGATTGTAAAATGCAGTATGAATGGGTATGAAGAGACAGAGAGAAGAAGGAATAGTTTCAATCACCCTGCAAAACTGTTGATATTCTTTCATTCATTTGGTGATGCAGGCTGTTTCTTCTACGTTTTTTGCTTGGCTCTGTCTTACCCACAATATAGCATCGGTAATCCAGGGTTTTACAAAGGATGCAGCACTATGTTTCCAGCTAAACTGTGAGAGATTCACTCTATAGAAAGCCCCCCTTGTTAGTGGGGAACCGCAAATCAAGAAGCAGTTTCAGAAGAGGGATTGTTTTCTTCAGGATGGCAGCAGGAAAGGCACAGATTAAATTCTCTCTCCATGACCATCCTAAGCCTATTAACTATCAACCACTCAGCACTCATCACCCATGATCTTAGCATTTTATAAAAGTCCTACATCTTTTGACACAAAGATGTATAATAACAGAATGTGTAGAATCAGAACATCCATGACTATTAGCCCTTAAAGTAATGGTGGCAAAGATTGGAGGGGTCCCCCAGGGGAGCTTGGAAAGAAATATCCTCAGCCCCAACTTTCATTTTTTTAAAAAAAAAAAACTTTTTACAGAATATATTTAGTTATTTATTTTAGTTATTTAATTAGTTATTTAGATATTTATTTATTTATTGCCAAACAAACAAAAAAAGTCCCCTATACCCACAGGTACTGTGGAGAAAAGATTTGCAAAGTTGGAAGGGGACCGGGCCTTTACTTCTAACAAAGAAATAAACCAGGAAATTGACCAGGAGGATATGATAAAACTCCTTTTAGAGAAAAAAAGGGGGAGGGATGTGTGCTTTCTGGAAGGCCATTTGTAGTTTCAAAGTGGCTTTAGGGGCCTAAGTGCAGCTCATACATCACAATTTCCCACCCCAGCCTTAAACTGAAATAACTGAAATAGATTCACCATGTTCAAAGTAGTACCTGTAAAGTCCCTCCCCAGTGGTAACTGATTACCAATTAGGGCTGTCAGACTGAAAATTGGAGAGGGCTCCTATACCTCTAATGGTTATATAGAAGAGAAAATTTCAGCAGGTGTTACTTGTCATACAACCAAAGTCTCATTCACACTACATAATGTCACTGCTATTATTCTACTTTAAATGCCACGGTTGTACTCTATGCAGTCCAGGCTCTGGTAGTCTGGTCAGGTGCTGAAGTCCTCAGAATTTTAAATGCCCCTGCCTAAACTGTCAATCCCAACATTCAATCATAGCAGTTAAGATAAAATAATAGGACCATTATTCTATAGTGTGAATGGGCCCCTGGTAACAAGCAACATCTGATGACATTCACTCTTCTATATAACCATTAAAGGCACAAGAACCTTCTCTGGTTTTCATTCTGGAAACCCATTATGATTACAAGGTTTATTCGTTTGTTTGTCCACATTCCTGTTTCTCAGTGATGATGATGATTGTGATGATGATTTTATTTATTTATATCCTGCCTTTCTCCTGATAACGGGACATTAAAACAATACAAATTAGAGACTTCTAGTCAATACACAACAATGTGCATTCCTAGAACGCTCTTGGGGAGGTTCATGCAAGAGGTGTTAGAAACAGTCTTTGGCCCTTTCTGCATGTGGGAAAGGAACCACGTGAAAACCGGACTCACTGGATTTCTTTGGCGTCCGGTTGAGTCCGTCGGGACGAGGAGCAGTGCGAGCTCGTCACTCCGCACTGCTCCAGCGTCCAAAATGGAGGCTTCCGGTTGGTGGAGGCTCTCCACCAACCAGAGAAGCTCGCCAGCCTAAAGCCCGCCCCCAGCAGATCTGCAGGCAAGCACTAGTGCACACCTGCAAATCTGCAATGGAGCGACACAGAGTCGCGCGCTCTGTGCTTTTTAAAAACCTCTAGAAAGAGGTTTTTAAAAAACACACTGCGCAACCAGTTCCAGTCGCTCCGGAGCGGACTGAGATGCGGAACTGCAAAAAGTAGTCCGCTGCAGTCCACTCTACGGTGCAGAAGACCTCCATCGGAAGTCGCTCTGCACTGTTTAAAAAGCCCGGTGCGCAAAGGGCCTTTAAGTCATTAGACTGGCTAAAGGGACAAGGGACTCTTGGGCCCCACGTTGGTCTATTTGTGGCTTTTCCAGGTGCTTAGAAGGGGAGGAAAAGTTCTCTTCAGCAGTGGAAGAGCCTCAGTCAGGGTGCTGGCTGGCACCTTCATGCCTGCTGCTAGCAACTGATCTCCTTGCCACCAATTTTGAAAATCAAGTTTCTAAAGGCCATGCTGGAAACTCTCCCTTGGACTGGTTGCAATATCATCTCAGCAAAGTCTGTTCTATTGGCTTGTTAAAGTAAGTTATGTTTACTTTCAAGTATCATGCTTTTACATAGTCCCCCACTGTGATGTTTGTGGTGCTGAGAAAAAACAGAAAAAAAGCTGAAAATTTATTGTTAAATTTATTGTTAAACTAAGGGCTCAAAAATGCCATCTCATTCATGCAATTGGGGTTACTTGCTTTAAAATTGGTTAAGAATATTATATTAATAGATGTTCTAACAGCCTATCGTGGGAATTGGCCAGCTTCCAAGTCCACATTCCTCATAACAATAACAGGAAGTGAGGTGCTGCCTGGTCATCTGGAACTTTTCCTCTAACTTCCTTATACAGACCTGTGTGCAGATCAGCAAAGTTTTCTTGAGCTATACTGACACGTTAAAAATACTAGAATACATTAATTATACCAACAGTACTGCACAGTATTAAAAGCTGAAATCTAGACCATTTCCGCATCAGACTGTTAAAGCGCTATTATTCCACTTTCAACATCCTATGGAATCCTGGACTGTTTCTGCACTAGACTGTCATAGCGCTATTATTCCGCTTTCAACATCCTATGGAATCCTGGGGTTTGCAGTTTAGGGAGGGGCCAGCTGGCCCCTTCCTAAACTGAAAATCCCAGAATTCCATAGGATGTTGAAAGCGGAATAATAGCGCTATAAGAGTGTAGTGTGAAAATGGCCCTAGTCAGTTTGTAAAGGCCTGATGGCACAAAAATGTTTCAATCTGCTGTTGAAAGGAGATCAAGGATGAGACCATTCTGGCCTCACTAAGGAGGGAGTTCCAAACTCTGGGAGCAGCCACCAAGAAGGCCCTTTCCCTTGTTCCCATGAAATGCCCCCAAGAAGGTGGTGGGAATGAGAGAAGAGCCTCTCCAGATGATCTTAGAGTTCTACTGGGCTCATAAAAGGAGATTCGTTCTTTCAAAAACAACCTGGACCCAAGCTGTACAGGCTTCTACCAAGCTAGGGACCAGAGCACTGTCAGAAAATGGAGTTGGTTGTAAAGAAGAACCCATGTCTTATATTGTAGAAAGCATTAAGGACTTACGGAGGCTCATTTGCAACCTGCCCCACACATGCTGTTTGCAAAGTCGCTCAGCCAGCTTAGCACCTCTGAACCCTCTCAGCTTGCTTTGCCAACAGCATGCACACGCAAATGCTTCTAAGTGAGCCTCCACTGGCAAGAGGAACTAATGAAAGAGCGGAATCCCCATCAAATTAATGGAACTTGCCCTCAATTTGGAAGTGTAAAAAGAGCAAGGTGTCACATAACGGGACATCAAAAGGTGGGGGCTTCCTGTATAGGGCTTTATAGATCAAAACCAGCACTTACATTGTGCCTAGAAACAGACCAGCAGCCTGTGGAGCTGTTGCAACAAGGGCAGTCTATGCTTCCTGTAGCCAGACCCAGTTAACAACATGGCTGCAGCTTTAAGATGATTACAACAAGCCCTCTTTTATTACGTAATTAATTAATTAATTACACTGGCTTGTAGCTACAAGCAACTGGTCTGTGGTTTCCTCTTGCAACTCAAAATCCACAACAGAGAACAAAACAGCAGCACTTCGGCTAAATGATTTTCCTCTTCCACTATTTAGTGGAGCCTCAACCCCATAACTATGAAAGTAAGAAACAAGTTACAGTTATACACCACAAAGAATTATGTCATCTCTCCTTTAAACAGCAAATATAATTTAGTTTGGTACAACAGTCTTAGTTATTCAAAATGGAATTAACTGCAAGTAACTAGTTATGCTCATGCTTGGGGTCAGAATATGTATTCCTTCGAGCCAAATATAATCCTGAACAAACAATGGAAGAAGGCTTTAGCATTTTGTTGGCCCAAACTGGAAACAGGATGTCCAATTAGATGAACCCTTGGCCCACCCCAGCAAAGTAATTATTATGTTGTTTAAGGAATGTTTGCACAGGAACTTGAATCTAGGGTGGCCATGTGTCCTACTTTACAGGGGACAGTCTTCTTTTTTACTTGAAGGGCTTTCTAGGCAACTATCCTCTGTTCAAAGAAATTCTCTTTTTGAAGAGCTTTCCAGTCCAACTTGAGTTTAAAGATAAAGAATTCTGGTTTTGGCAATTCATAATCGGCCACCCTCGTTGCATCATAGAAAACATAACCTTCAGATGGTGGTATATGTGTTGCAGAGAGAGTATTAAACCCTGGAAAAACTATGACATAGCTTCTGGGGAGAGACATTTTTAACCAAGCAGTAAAGTAACTGTGTCTGTTTGTCGTTACGGAGCTGTTGTGCTTTGCGTTTAGTAGGTCAACAAACTGTCGGCCGATTAATTTGTGTCTGGGCCTATCACGCAAAGGCTGTTGTTTCACAGAAGGTTTCAATCAGTACAGCCAACCCAGTAAAACAGGACATCCTGGTCAGAATTACTTTCTCAACCTCGTCTTGAACTGTTGCTTTTCCAACCAGTTTTGGCAGATTTCATTAGGAACCAGCAACTAGAGCATGCATATTTAACTGGACACAACTCTGTTCATTCAAGAAAAGGGCATATAATCTGGTGCAGTGTTTGATAATGTCCCCAAGTTTAAAATACAGAAAGGTAATCAAATCACTTTTAGCTTGATCCACCTTGTCTATCTCTCTGCCTGTCGGCCTGCCGTCTTGGTTCTTCCTGCCCAACACAGCCCTCAAGATCCGCAGACAGTGATGTAGTGGAGCCAGGGCTTGCAGGGATGAAGCACCATGACTTTTGACTAACGGGCTGTTGATGTCATCTCATATTCCTTTCAGTCTTCCTTGTTTCTTCTGAGCTCAGCTGCAATCCTGGAGGTAGGGAAAGGATTTATACAGACACAGTGTACCATTGGAGACTATCCCTATTATTCTGTAAAATATTTGGCTTAGGCACAACTAAGATCAATAAACTTTACAAAAGACCAGCACCTGGTCAAAATGGCTGAAACTTTTCTGTTGATGTAGTTCAACAGAGCAGCCCACATTTTGGCACTCTTCTTCGGGCCAGGGCTATGGAGTCTATCCCTAATGAGCATCTGTACCTCAAAATTTACCAGTACACTGCTGCCACTGGTACTCAAGAAAGAAGTTGCGTGAGTTAATTTTGTGTCACCAAAAGCAGAGCTTATGAGATGGAGCAAATGGCACTCCCTCCTCAGCCATGGAAATCTGGACAAATCACACTCTCTCAGCCTCAGAGGAAGGTAATGGCAAACCTTTTCTGAAGAAATCTTGCCAAGAAAAGCTTGTGATGGGTTCACCTTAGGGTTGTATAAGATGGAAATGATAGGACACAACAACAACCCCCAAGTCGAGGTGTGCAATGCCCAAGAGCTGCCCTGTTAGTCCAAAAATGGTCTTGCCCAAGGCTCTCTCCCACCCACTGTAGCAAACAAGATTCCTCTTCTCTCTCACACCAGGGACCCTTTCACACCACACAATTAAAGCACTAGGTAGGGCACTTTCCGCAGCTTACCTTTTTTCGGCGCTGGGGTGCGGGGATTGCGTGAGCAGCCTCCAGCAAGAGGCTCTCACGTCCCCGCTGCTTCAGCTCTGCACAAGCTGCCTGCTCCCAAGCAGGCAGTGTGAGAGTCCCGTCACTTACTTCCGCAGCACACCCTGGGAGTTTCCCAAGCTGCACTGGGACAGGAAGCGCGACCGCCGCAGCTCCAGAGGCTTTGCACACACGGCAGGTGTGCACGGGGCCCTGGATCAATGCGCAGTCACACACCATTTTTGGCTGAAAGCCGAATATGAAAAAGTGTGTGAGCGGTGCCTGCCCTACCCTGGAGCATCACACGATTGTGAAGGCGTCATGCAGATCACTCCTCACAATCATGCGACACTCCAGGAGCCCTTTCGCATGGCAAATGCCATGCAAAAAGGGCCATGACTCCACTTTTTGACTCACTGACTTTCATTGGAAAAGAACTATGCTGGAAGGCTAGAGTTTGAAAACCATGTGCCCATCTCCCATGCAAAATGAATTGCTCGGTTCTTTGGATCCAGAACACTCTCCCCCTTTCCCCTTCCTCTCTTTGGGTTGGCCTCCTTGTCCAATAGATCCTTGAAGTAAGAAATGCCAGGAGCCAATTATCTCTGTTCTCCTGTTGTTTACTCAGAACTAACTTTTTCTTACGTTCCCTTTTCATTTCCCACTTCGTAATTGAATTTGTCATTTCAGCCCGCGTTCCCAATGTGACAACTGGTCCTCATCCCCACTGCTACCACCACCACTACCTGGCAGCATTCCCCCTGTTTTTTCCTTGAGAAAAGGACTGGGGATGTTTGAATTGTTTGTTATTGTTTTGTTGCAGTGGAACATGGTGAAGACTAGCCAGCCAAAAATCTGACCAAGATCTTACAAAAGCTAGTAATCTCATCCAAGTGCACCGGGAAGTTTTGAAACACCGATAATCTTTTTCAACAAAGGCCAGTAAAGTTTCTTTTCTTTTCTTTTCTTTTCTTTTCTTTTCTTTTCTTTTCTTTTCTTTTCATGAAAATATCTTCAAAATGGATTATGCACAGAGAAATGAGTTGACTACATGACATGACCTATCTTAGTGCGTGGAAGAAGGGATGTGGGCACTATCTTGTCCTTCATTTGCTTCAGGAAGCAAAACGTCCTTAGTCTGCCCTCTTCATTTGAATGTGTGCTGGAAGCCTTCCTACATCTTCCTATACATATAATGTGCTTCTCTCTAGCTTTCGTCTTCTCAATAGGTCATGGGAGCAGCCTATCACCATTATACTACTTCCCTCCTTGTGTATTCCTTTAGCTGTCTTACAATGCACTAGACCAGTGGCTCCCAAACTTTGGTCCTCCAGATGCTTTGGACTTCAGCTCCCAGAATTCCTGGCTGTTGGCAAAGTTGGCTGGGGCTGCTGGGAGCTGAAGTCCAAAACAGCTGGGGGACCAAAAGTTTGGGAAGCACTGCACTAGACCACTGGAATATATCCAAGAAGAGATGGCTCGTGGCTTCCATGTAATGGGGCAGTGAATCCACTCCAGGTTTTAGTCTGAGCTACCCAAGGCACTGCATCTCATCTCCAAAGTAGGTCCAGCACCTTGGAAAGCTCCTTTATAGTTTGGACTAAAGCTCAAAGCAGATTCACCACCCCCACTGTCATCAGAGCTACCATTTGCTACTGGATTGAGGGAAGCCTGGGTTCAAATCCCTCTCCAGTCATGAAGTTTGTATTTGGTAGTCAGTATTTCTCAGTCTAACCTACCTCTTGGAGCCCTTCTGAAGATAAAATAGGAGAACTCCAAAGAATCCAACCATAGGGAAGCACTGGTCATGTAACAGCAGACAAATAAGTCCTGAATTCATGACAGCTGGGAATTACAAGATCTGAGGAGGGACCTACAGTTCAGGAGGAGGCCAAGAGCAAGTCAAGTGCATTTATATTTGTACAATTGTTTGCATTTATATTCAGTCTCTGATGTAATTTAAATATCATTAGAACTCTGGAAAATAAATAATATGTGAAAGAGCCCTCTGATTAACCTCCTGTCAGAACAGATATATGGAAGCAGGCTATTATTTTAGTTAGCTTGAACAATGTGATGACCTCCTGTATCCCGAACTAGTCTTCCTTTGAAAATAATTAGTTTATCAAGTTTCTTGGTTTCTAGAAGAATGAGGATTGCCTAAGCTCTTGCTGGCTTTCATAATTAATTTAAAGCTCATAAACAAAGAATTATGTGCATGACCAAGTCCTTACATTTATTATCTAATTACAAATAGGAACAGAGTATCAGAGTTTGGACTTCTTCAGACTACGATGTATTGGCACCCAAAGAATCAGTCTCTGTGTTTGTTTGTTCTGGTTAGGGAACTATTCAATGCTCGCTTCTAATAATTATAGCAGCCAACTCATCCCTCGACCTGCCAAAAAAGAGAGAGAGAGCAAGCAGGGAGATAGTCCAGGAAGCCTTCTACTTCATTAACTGAGCAAAGCAAGCCAAGAGTAAACAAGGAGTAGGGAGGGAAAACCATCTGACAAGGGACACTTTTGCCAAAACAGCCTCAAAAGCCCTGAATGTTTAATTTACATCAGGGCAGGTAAACTGCAGCCCAGTGGCCCTTGACAACTTCATGCAGTCTTTGGCTTGATTTCAGAAGGCCTCTGCATGTGAGGCAGCTCCTTTTTTCTTTACCATAGATCCCCTTTAATTTATTTTATTTTATTTTTGATTTAACTCAAAGGGGATTCTGGACGTATGTGCAGTACCAAGAAATGTCACGTGCCTTCTTTCAGCCACTCAGCATCATTCACTTGGATGTTCACACCATGTGCCAAAAATGCAAGTCCTGAGTACATTTTTTGCTATCAAACAGTTATTTTCACAATTTTTGAATGGTTTGAGATATTGTAATGCAATTTTGTACAAATGATGTCTATCACCAGCAAAAGACTCCTGCTCTTTGAGATTAATGTACGACCATCTGTCTGTCTTTCTTTCTTTCTTTCTTTCTTTCTTTCTTTCTTTCTTTCTTTCTTTCTTTCTTCTCTCTATTTTAACTGTAAAAATTCATAACCTTTCTTCAAGCCTTCAAAGACCCCTTCTGAGAACAACATAGACCCCTTGGGGGCCCGTGGACCACAGGTTAAGAACCACTGTTCTACATGATTGCAAAATTTCCACAACAAACAACCTCAGAGGCAGGTGAATCTCCCTAAGTAGAAAATTCCAGAATCAGGGCAATGGGATTAAAGCAGTGCCATCCCTAGTCAGTAGTCTCTTCCCTACAGGTGGCGGGTTTGGATACAAAGAAGGAGTCTATCCACACTGCAGAATTATAGTAGTCTGATACTGCTTTAAATGCCACAGCTCCACCCTAGAGAATCCTGAGATCTGTAGCTTGGTGAGGCACCAGAGCTCTCTGAAAGGTAGATGCCATGCAAAACTACAAACCCCAGGATTCTGTATGCTGGAATCATGGAAACTAAAGTGGTATCAAACTGTTATAATTCTGCAGTGTGTCTACACCAAGACCTCTTAGTCCAGTCATAGAACTGGGTCTGTTTCATGTAACAAGAGTAACAGTTACACACTGAATTCAGTTTGTATATGCATATAGTTTGTTTGTAATGGCTGATGCTCATTAATTAGGATTGCCAGACAGAAAGCTAAAAAGGGCTTCTAAACCTAGTTTAGTTTATTCTGTTCTATTTGATTTTATTTATATCCTCCTTTTATCCTGGCAAGGGACTCCAATTGGCCTTTAATGGCTGTATAGATGAGGGAATTCCAGCAGCTGTTGCTTGTTACCTGGTTGTAGGACAAGCAACACCTGCTGAAATTCCCTCTTGCATCAGCTGTTAAAGAGTACAGGAGCCCTCTATAAATTTCTATGTAGCAATCCTAGTTGATTTAGTTTATATGGGATTGTTATCACCGTGAACTGGCCTGGCTTCGGTAGACATTAGATATCACTTTGTTATCACAATTCAGTCTTATTTTACCATCCACAGCCAAGTGTTTGTGAGGCCCCCGAACAAGCACGGAGCTAGGCATGGCTATTAATTGCTGAACATTCCTTTTCCCACCTATGCAAGCCAGACACAGCCAGATCTTGCTTTAGGAGACCTTCCGAAACAAACACTTCATTAAGGATGCACGCTAATACAAAGAGCCCCCTGCCCCGAGCAGGTACCCTGGCGAGCTGGACACTCCACCGCCCAGGCAAGCTGCATCTGCATACTGGTTGTTCCTTTGTCAATTCGAACTTAACTCAATCATGTTAAATTCTGACCTTTCGGAGTCATTGTCTCGCACCCAAACCTCATTGTTCTCTCCCAAGTACAGACTAGCCCATGGTCATATTTTCCCCCCATAAAAACCCCAAGCTCCGAGAGCTTCCTCGGATCTCTCCAGACTTCCATCCAGCCTTGCTGCCACTCTGTTGAAGGAACTCCCCTCGGCCCCTATGCTGAGTTTCTTCACTATCATCTTCAGCTTCTTCAGGACTATGAGAAAGGTGTCTTATCACCCGTTTCCCCCGAAAACTCTCATTTCCTATTTCTTAGTTAGCTCTGTGGTTGTGTTGTCTTAAGTGTCTGTCTGTCTTTAATAAAACATCATTTTTGCTATTTTAAACTATCTGACTGCTTGACTGACCTGACCCCGTATGCATAGGGTTACAAGATCCTCGCAAAGTTACCCTGCCTCTCGTTAGCTTAAGTGAGTGCTCCAGTTAATTTCCCCATCTTTGCTTGTTGTTGTTTGGTTATTTGGGCACCCCTCCCGGGACCCCCAGCTCACAGGGTAACAGGATGGTAGGTTAGCTGCTTATTCCGGATGATTTGTGAAGATAGCAGCGCACTAATTTTTATGCGTTTGTTGGGGTAGGAATCATACATGCTTTCAGATATTGTTGAACTACAAGTCTCAGAAGCCTCAGCCAGCATAGACAATGGTGAAAGATGCTGCGAGTTGTATTCCAACAATAACACTCTATATAGGGCCACAGAATTTGTAAGGATCTCAAAAGTCTTATGGTCCCAATGAGGCACCTGCAGATGCAAGAAATTCACTATAGCAGTACAGCTGACCAGTTGGCATCTTGTTATTTTGTTTCCTTCTTTCTTTGGTTTCCTCAAACTTTTCACAAAGGTAGTAAAGAAAGGTGGGGAGCAAAGGAGAAAAATGAAACTTGTAAACAGAGCTTAGGAAAAAAAGTCAATTACATTTTTGACCATAGTGCTGGGAGCTTTCAAAATATTGTATCCAAAAAACACATGTCCCATGCTCAGCTATTAAATAGTAAGAATCGCTGAATGAGGACAAGGGATAGGGCCACGGCTGGAATTTTGTTGTGGCTTCATGCTGGTGGTAATGTCATTACACAAGTGGTTGCACTTTCTCAGTAGTTCCACAAGTGTGGTACCCCATTGAGGACTGAACAATCCTTGGCATATCACTCTTCCAACCAATCCCTTATTTTCATCCTGCCTTTTCCCACAAAAGTGTGACTCAAGGCATTTTACAGAACAAATGAAACAAAGTAAAACCATGTAGAACTAAAATCATACCTCCCTAAACTGCAAACTCCAGGATTCTATTGGATGTTGAAAGTGGAATAATAACACTATAACAGTCTAGTGCAGAAAAGACCCTCTCCTGTGTTCCCATTGAATGTATCTGTGAAGGTAGTTGGACTGAGAGAAGCACCTTCATCAAAGACATTAGAGGTCAGGCAGGGAAGATAATGTTCCCTCAAACAGCCAGGACCTGAGTCGTATAAGGCCTTATAGGCCATAACCAGCACAAATAGCTGTGTTGTCCAGAACAGTAGTTCTTAACCTGGGGTCCGGGGACACCTGGGGGTCTAAAGAGCCCTCAGGGGGCCCACAAAGCCCTGCTGCTAGACATCAACAGCAACAGCAGCAACAGGAATGTGGCCGCAGTGGTGTGTGCAGGTGCTGAAACTGTTCCCTCATTTGCAAACAAGGGAGCAGTTTCATTACTCACATGTGTGTACACACAGAGACACACACTGCTGTTGCATCTCTGACAAAAAGGATAATGTGGCAGATGTGTGTGTACACCTAAATTATGACTCTGGAGACAAGGGGTTGAATCTCTACTCAGCCATGGAAACCCTCTGGGAGATCTCAGGCAAATCACATTCTCTGAGCCTCAGAGAAAGGTGAAGAAAACCTCCAGGATAGGTCTGCCTTAGGATCACCGCAAGTTTTCAAAGGGAAAAGTCATGATGGCTAGAAAGAACCGCCCCCTGTTAGCAGCACTTGTTTGTTGTGTGCCTTCAAGTCACTTCTGATTTATGGCAAACCTAAGGTGAACCTATCACAGGGATTTGGGGGGGAGATTTGTTCAGATGGGGGGGTTGCCTTTGCCTTCCTCTGAAGCTGAGAGAATGTGACTTGCCAAAGGTCACTCAGTGTCTAAGTGGGGATTTGAACCCTAATCTCCAGAAGCCTTAAATAAATAAATAAATATTTGTATATTCAAAGGTAAATTTAAATAATTTAATCTTGAGTGAAGTCTTGGGGCTTCTGGCAACAAATTATGTTTTCAGGAGGTTCCCGGGAAAGAAAAAGTTAAAAAGATTCCCTAAGTGCAGTCAATCTTCAGGAGCAGAAGACGATTTGGATCTGCCGTTGTGCAATGACAGAGCACACAGTCATACCTCCCACTATGCAGTCAATTGCACAATAGTTAACCAAGGGCAAGGCATTGCCTTGACCATCACTCATATTCTCAAAAGAAGGGTATCAGAGGCCCTTTCCACACGGGGTTAATAAAACGATGTAGAGCAACCTCAACTGGAGGTCGTCCACACCGTGGAGTGTGCAGGGTTGGTTTTAATTTTGAGGTTCTATACCTCAAACCGCCCTGAAGTGGCCGGAAGTGGTGGCGCCGCGTGTTTTTTAAAAACCACTTTCCAAGTGGTTTTTATTAAACACAAGCATGCAGCCCCAGACCACCCCATCGCAGCGCCCCGGTGTAGATTTGCAGGCGCCAGGGGGCGGGCTTCTGGCTGATGAGCTTCTCTGATTGATGGAGAGCCTCCGCCAGCCGTAAGCCGCCATTTTGGATGCTGCCAGACGCCGCCAGACACCGCAGGAGTGTGGAGCGGCGAATGCACGCTGCTCCTCGTGGCAACGGACTTACCTGGTTTCAGGTAAGCTCCGTTTCTGCATGCTTTGCCCCGTTTCTCCCTCCGCATGTGAAAAGGGCCAGAGAGAAAGAGAGCCCACAGTTATGTGACAGGCAAATTAAGTGGTATGATAAGAAAACCTTCTCAGTTCTGAGCAAGGACCCAAGAGAGGCAGATCTCTTGTGTGTTGTTGGTGGGCAGGGTCGGGGGGGATCAGCTCACAGAACTAATGGAATCTTTTGCATTGTTCAAGTTCTTCTGGACAAATTCGAAACACGTGGGGTGTGTTTGTGTGTCTTCAAGCAATCTTTTTAAAAACTGGAAAATATTCAACTCCTCATCTAAGTTTTACCAAAACAGGAGAAAAATATATAGCAAGCCAGATTAAGAGCTTTGATGCCTGCGCTAGTGATGTCATGTTAAGTCCCAGGACAGTTAAAAGTGGGGAAAGGCAAAGGCATGTGTCATGGCCACTTGGGGGAGAAGGACAATTTATGATTTTGGAGTTTGATGTTTGCTCCAACAAAATGCTTGATGACAATACTAATCTCTCTCACATAACTATGGCTTGAAGAGGATAACTCTATTTGAGGGAGCCAGGATTAATACAGAACTGGAGCTGCAGCATTCTTCCCTGTTCACATGGACTATAAAATAGGAAAATATTCTCTTATGAGCTCTGCAATTTGAAAAATGCACACAAAAAGATATATATGAGCATACCACAGTTAACAGAGACTCTGATAAAAAAGTTACTTTTTACACAGTTTTATGCCTGCCCATCCCACCTTTCCTCCTTGTCTTCTGTCTACCTGGAAGGGATTTTTTTTTGAAGTCTCAGAACTGGAAATGGTAGAGGACTGGAGAAACACGTGCTTTCCATGCTGGGTTGCAGCAGCATGTCTGTAGGATGGATTCCAACAAAGCTTGAACTGTTGTTACCAAGCTGTACACCCCCACACTATGATATGGTTTAACTGGCAAAAATTAGTTGGCATGAAATATAAATTATATCCTGCTATGGCTGGGAAGCCTGTTGGCGAAGAGGAATTGTTTGCACGTGTGCATTGCAAAACTAGGTCAGATTGGGACTTCAGCGCATGACTAGGTCATAGTCAGGGAAGCTCTAATGACAATGGACTTGCAAATGTCCCTCAATTACTCAACCTTTAGAAACAATAGTGCCTGAAACAGCTTCCACAGAATGACTGATTGCCCTTCAATCCTCCTCCATTCACTGAAACTCTCCCTTTATCCCTTTGCCTGTCCCACCATTAAGGAGCTATCATGATTCTCATCAGTCCTTTGTCACCTAATGCTAAGGCCATTAGCTCATTCCAGACCCAATTGTCTACTCTGCCACAGAGCCATTAACACCTTCCCACTCAGGGTAGGAAAAGAGTATTTAAGCCAGACAACTTGTACTACCATAATACCCTGGGAACTACCATAATACTCTGGACACAGGCCATCACTCTACTGCTCCAATTCCCATTCTGGTACTATCCTCAGACTCTTAGTCTGAGCCACATCACTTCTCTCTTCTCTCTAGATGGTAAATATTGCCCATTATGCCCTAACTTCTCACTGTCCCAATTTTCCTCCTTTTCCTTCAGTTAGCCTTGTGTGATCTTGAGACTCCTTGGATCTTGTGTGTGTGTAATTGTTAATTTTCCCCAATAAAACAAATATTCTTTGAATCTCCAGCTGGTATCCCTGCATTAGTACCAGTATACACAAGTATAAAAGATTCTATTAAGTTACCCCCCTTTCACAGGCCTCCCCTTTGAGCTAATATTCCCTACTGTTTCTTAGAGGCACTGACATTGTGGGTGGAGTCCTGAAGCACCCATGTTTTGGGGTAACACTGTGGAATTTTGGGGTTCTACTCTAGCTGATCTCACTGCAGCAGTGTGTACCTGTCTGTAATAGGCAAGGTAAACAGCAGTTGCTTCCAAAATCCCTTACTGAACATGTGTGAACAGCAAAACAGAAAGAAAGGGAGAAAGCAGATACACTTGCTTCACCAAGCATAGAGCTACACATTCGGCCACCAAAAATACAAATCATAAGAAAAGCAGAGGCTGGGGAAAAACTATCTCTGGGTATATTTTGGAAAGAAACATTCCAGTGGTCTCTAAAAAGTTTAAAATGTGTTTGCTTACATACGTAAGGCCCACTTGACCTGGTTGTTGCATTTCATTTCATATGTTCATATGGTGCAGACTGAACTTTTTTGTGATGTAGGAACATACCTCTATGCTTTCCATGTTATTTCTGCCTCTGGTACCAAATTTTCTGTTAAAGAAGTTAACAACCAGAAATATGTCTGCTTCACTAACTAGGGTATACCTGAGAGCTCCCAGAAGTCCCAGCCATCAACGACCTTGCTGAAGCTTGCAAGGCAAATATCAGTAAACATATAAATTCACTATGAGAAGGATTTTTTTTAAATCAAAAGCAACATTAATAGTAGTAAAACCATGTGGGCAGAATTAAATATATCATCCCAGAAAGTCCTCAGAAAGTCCACAGTGATACAAGATACATTCAAAGAAATCTCAGGGCCTTTCTGTACTATACTGTTATAGCTCTTTTATTCCACTTTTAACATCCTGTGGAATTCTGGGGTTTGCAATTTACTGAGGCCAAAGAGCTCTCTAGCTGAGAATTCTAAAGACCCCTCCCTAAACTGCAAACCCTAGGATTCCATAGGACAGTGGTTCTCAACCTGTGGGTCCCCAGATGTTTGTGGACTTCAGCTCCCAGAAGCCCTGAGCATTGACCATAGTGGCTGGGGCTTCTGGGAGCTGAAGTCCACAAACATCTGGGGACCCACAGGTTGAGAACCACTGCCATAGGAGATTGAAAGTGGAATAATAGCACTATAACAGTGTAGTGCAGAAAGGCCTCAGAGTCAAGGATTACTGAATTTGAAGGGACCTTATAACGACATTCAGAGCAACCTCATCCCAAATTGCTATCCATGTGTCTCCCTTTCTTTTTTTCATGTACAGGACTCAGACCATCCCTTCAACAATATAACATAACAACATACATGTAGCAGTGTTCTTTCTTCTAATAATGTCATGTGAAGTGAAATGAGGGCATCAGAGAATGGCTGAGGGAACTACAAGCCACATTATCTGTTATGTGCAGCAGTAAATCAGGTATGGGATCTATAAGAAGATTTAATAGAGAGGCAGCTGAGTAGGACAGGTCAATCAGCAATGAAAAAAATTGTCAAGATTGACATGGTCAAGAATCAGGAGCAAGACCAAGATTAACATGGCAAATGGTTCAGTCAGATATTTTAAGCAGAAAATGACTTGTTGCATAACAGTGTCTTGAAACATCTATAGCAATCACAAGTCGTGACCTGTCAAGTCCGGTCCAATCATGAGCTTTGCTGCATGGTCTGCTAAGCTTCACCATCTCAGAACTGGCCAGTGGCCATTTGGCAGCCCTAATCGCCTTAAGACCATACACTGGTACTAAGTGTTCTGCCATGCCATCTAATTATCATTGTAACCAGCTATCATTCTTCATTTTGTGTGCCAGGAGCAGAGAATTTAAAGCTACCGCCTGCAGCAGTCTGGCTACTTAAGAGACCTGCCTATCTTCTCTATAGTTCCTTCTTCCGACAATAGTCACACCAATCCTATGCTGGGGAGGGGGTCAAAAACATATGGTGGAAGGCAGAGGGTGGAGCTTCTTGGCCAGGAAAACTTTGTAAATCACAGTTCCATCTCCTAGAGATATCCAGCTCGGGATGCATTGTCTTGGAGAATTCCACCACTGATTCACAAGTATTTAATTGCCTCTAATGCTCTCTGCCTTCTTTTCATTTAACTTGTTTACTTCATTGTCAGCAAACCAAAACCAAAATATCCAGAAATTGCACCATCGTAAGTCAAACCATAAAAAAGTGTGTCTTTCAGCATGTGACTCCTCGTCAACTGATTACAAAACTTTGAGTCTGTAAATAGTTCGTGGTTGAAGTGCTCTGAGAACAGGAAGCCATGGTATTTTCCTAAGGGACTGAAAAATCCATGGAAATCAATTCCTTTCTGTCTCTTTTTTTTTCTTCACAAAGAAGGAAGGGAGGACCCTTATTTTGGGGTGTGATGGGCATTACATCACTTTAGGGCTGGTTTTTGTTGGGCTTACTCCTGTATTGTGTGTGTATAACACTCAGAGGGCAGTCGATGGATAAATTATGTAATTGAAGAAAAGGAAGATGAGTAATTGAATGTAGGCTGTGTGTTGCACTGGAGCTGCAGAAAGGTTATTTACAAAGTTACCAATTATACCAAAACTCCACACAGCGTGTAGCTTCACAGACCCAAACACCCAGTCACCAGAAATGTTAGCAAGCATCATGTCAGTGTGCTAGGAATAAAACAAAACAAAACAAAAACACAGACAAGTCAAATGAGGAAATAAAGAAAAACCTACAGCTAAATAAATCAGTCTAGCATTGCACTGAGACATAAGGAGTCAATGGCTGGGATCCAGGCCTGTACTATGTGAGCTAAGCAATAGCTTATATATTCTGCAGTTTTTCAAACTTTTTGCTGTTTTTACATTTGGAGGCATTTTTGAAAAACAAAACAGATGGGGGGATCCAGAGGGGAAAGTTGCTAGGGATAAAAACTTCTCTCATTGCTTATTGTTATGGCCTTCATCTAGCAATCCTTCTTGCATACAACAAGAACAGGGCAGCTGCTTCTGTGGCCATTTCCGCACTAGACTGCTACAGTGCTATTATTCCACTTTCAACATCCTATGGAATCCTGGGGTTTGCAGTTTAGGGAGGGGCCTCAAAGGCCTGTGAATTTTGCTGTGAATTGTGAAGTTGGAAGTATGGATGAGGTTTAAATATTTCCATATGCTAATTAGTATGTATAGATGTAAAATTTAAAAATTACAGCATGGTGGAGGAAAATGGGGGAATCAGGGAGCCTTCCAGATGTTGCCAGATTTCAATTTCTAGTATTCCTCACTATTGGTTACATAATCTAAGGCTTCTAAGATTTGCAGTCCAGCAACATCTGGAGAGCTGCATGAGCCCCACTCTGATGTAGGAGATGTTGCTAGAAGGTTGGCATCCAAAAAAAACCAGATGTAGCAAGAAGAAGCCCTCTTATGAGACTATGCAATCTTATCTCTCAAGATTGTATCTTCTGTGAGATCTTGTGATGGCTGCATGACTACTACCACTGCGAGATCTCTTCCCCTGTAAGCAGAGTGCCTGGCTGAGCAAGCAGGTTGGCCTGGGGAAGGGTGCCACAGGTTTGCTGCAATGAGTTCTCTTCTCTCAAGGTGTATTGAGGGGGGCAAACTGGAGGGCAAACCAGGAGATTGGACCAAAGGCTGCCAGGTCTCAGACTGCTGGCTTAAGGCCCTTTCCGCACCTTACCTTTTTGCGGTGCTGGGGTGCAGGAATCGCGCGAGCAGCCTCTTGCAAGAGGCTCCCACGTCCCCACTGCTTCAGCTCTGCAGCAGCTGCCTGCTAGCAAGCAGGCAACATAAAGGCCCCTCCTCTTCCTTCCGCAGTGCAGCCTGGGATTTTCCTAGGCTGTGCTGGGGCAGGAAGTGCTAGCGCCATGGCTCCAGAGGCTCCACACGCACGGTAAGTGCGCGCGGGGCCCTGGAGCGATGTGTGATTGTGCACCATTTTTGGCTACAAGCTGAAAATGAAATAGTGCGTGATCGGTGCCTGCCTGCCCCAGCAGCACCACACAATTGTGAGGATATCATATGGACAACTCCTTGCAATTGCACGACGCTCCAGAGGCCCTTTTGCATGGCGAATGCCGTGTGAAAAGGGCCTAAGTCTCAGGGAACTGTTCCGCTGTCTCAGGTGGGGAGAAATGGAAAAGAAAGGAGCAGAATGGAAGAAGAGAAAGTTTGATTTTTCTCTTCAAGGCAGCTTTAAAGCATGGCCATCTTTCTCTATTCATTTCTAGCTTCCCCCAGGCCTCTCCAAGCTCACACAAAGGTTATGCCACACTGGTTCATCAAAAAGCCAAGAGCAAGGGAAGGGGACAAAAGGAGGTTACTTATACTTGGGCTCATTGTATTAACTGGAGCTCTTTGGAGGTTTTTAAGCAGAGGCTAGATGGCCATCTGTTGGGAGTGGTTTGATGTGTGTTCCTGCATGGCAGGGAGTTGGACTGGATGGCCCCTGTGGTCTCTTCCAACCATATGAATCTAAGGCAGGGAGAGGAGTATCAGCATCACAGCTCATGAGTCTTTAGCTGTACATATTCTAACAGTTGAGGCATGTGGCCTAGGGTGGGCAGCAAGCTTTCCACAAGCCACAACAGCAGCATCTGGCCTAGAAAGTTCCCCATCTCTCCTGCATACTGGAGGTAAGGCAACATGTGGGATGTGAACCCTAGCAGGAGTGGCATCTGCTGTTGCAACTACGGGGTACATTTTCCTGCCTGTACAGATACCAAAATTGCTTTGGGTTTTTTGTTTTGTTCCTGATTCCTGGTTCTGGATGGCTGGTTCTGGATTGTCATATTAGCCAGGTTTTACTCAGCTTCTGAACTTATTTATCTAAATTCCCCTGCTGTTCATTCCCATAACAGCTGGCCTGGAAGCAGTATCTCCCAACCTCTGCCCTCTCCACTGATGTGACAGCACAACAATGATGTGTCTTCCAACATTTCATAGATGAAAACTGGAACACATGGGGCCAAGCAACATCAGAGTATGGTCAAGATAACAAAAGCTACTAATAAGGAAGAACACATAAGTAACAAGAAGCTGCAGTGTTTTGCTTTTCTCTGAGCCTGTTGGGAAGGGCAAGATTCCACTCTCTCCTCTCCTGTTCCCCTGCTGAATGCACTACTTTTGCACTTTGACTCAGTTTGCAGTAACTGAAATAAATGGAGGGTAAAGTGGAAAACTTGGAGGAGGAAGGAGAAAAGTGGACATTTTAAAAGAGACTGAAAGTGGGGAGGGGGGTGACAGAGAATTAACTGGGACTATCTCTGCCAGATCATGGCAGTTGGAGGGTATGGAATGGCCCACTCTCTGGTACTAGGTTTTGGTCTTGAAATCTTGGGGAATGAGGTGCTGATGACCTACAAAATATACAGTGAGGAATAACCTAGAAGTTAGAACTGAAGGACAGAGGAACGCACTACAGCTAGGAAAAAAATGATGCTCTAGCAGTGCTATTTGGAACAGGAAGTTCTCTTACAGTTCTTCCTGACTAGCAGGATCCAATGGCCTGTAAGGCCCCGCTTTGGGGGTCCCCAATGTCAGTATGGTTTGGATGGACACCATACCTAATTGGCAACACATTTTATTGGCTCTGATATCAAATTCAAGCCTGAGAGGTGACAGAGAGGTCAAACTGAGCAAGGGAAAGAATTTGACTGTAAATGTGAGAAGTATAGGTCAACTCCAAAATTCCTCCAGGTAAGACTGAGTCACTTGTCAGGCAAATACGCATTATTCCTGTGGATAATAGGCTTAAATAGAAGCTGGACTTTTCCAGGGAATCCAACTGTGAGGAGCCCACCAGGACACTGATTAACAGATATTCGTCCCTTGTACACCTGGATTCTTTCGTCTGTCCTCACAGCACCCACAATAGACAGCTATTACAACATCCATCATATCTTTGTCAATCAGAGCAATAAGCCCATCAACAGGCTAAAGACTCATTGTCCACAACAGGTTCCCTTTGTCTTGCATCTGGAACCTTCACAGCCACAAGCCATTTCAGGGTACAAATACCCCTGATTTCAGGATGCCCAGTGCACTCTCTTGAAGGTCTACCCGTCACTCTGTCCGTCTGGTTCCTGAATGAGAACTGTCCTTAGGTTCTACCTAAGCCAAAATACATTTTTGCTCTTCACTACTCTTCTGGACTGGTAATTATAAATCCCCCCAAATCCTTCAGCCTCTCTATAATTTTTCCTCCCTTTCTCTTTCAGCTAGCTCTTGTGTGAATGTGTGATTGTGTGTATCTTGTGTGCATGCATGAGTGAATTCCCCTCAATAAAATCATTTGTTAGACAATTCTGCTTGGTTTTTGGCTTGGCCTGACCCCATAAACACTGGGTAAAAAGATCTTGCTAGGTTACCCTGCCTCTTGTAGTGCTACAGCTTGTGCTCTGGCTAATTCCCATTCCCCATTATTTGGAGCACATTGAGGTGTCCCCCACTGGACCCCAGAACCCAGGGTAACAGGCCAGCCTAGGAGGTGGAGTTAGCACAGAGCCTGCTAATGCTAAGCTGCCTAGGCAGATACTGCAGTGCACAGTTGTGTGGCTCATCACACAGGGAAGCTGTACACAAACTCAAAGGTTCCCAGTTAGAGAATCTGGAAAATATTGAGAAGAGGACCCTGATCTTCTAAGACTGTGGTTTCCTTCCTTGAGAAGTACTGTGAGGACATTCTTTTTGGTGTTTGGTTTAGTACCTGCTTCAAACACCAGGGCTACAATCCAACAACCCTTCAGTGTAGCATAAATATCCACATGTAAAAATACACTGCACCAGCATTACACAACCCTCATGCAGAAGAACTATACTGCACAACACATGTCAGTGACTGGATGCCATTGTGAAATGCATAGTTTGCAACTCACACTCACAAATTTGCAATGCACAACTGCAAAGTGCATCATCCAGTTGCAATGTGCAGTGCATAAACACAATGTGAAACATTGCTGTATGCACAATTCAGCTCCTGCTACCATAAACAGAATATGTCTATTGCACTATAGCCAAAAAAAAAAAGCCCTGCATGTGTAGAGTCACTTATTTATATGCACGTTACTAACAGAAATCCAGCCATGGTATGGTAAGACATGTTGGATTCCAAGCCTTCTGGCAACATGACACAGATGCCTGGCTCTCTATACCTATGAGGGAACAGCTTTTGGCTGGCTTTCTGCTACATTGTGGGACCACCAATCTCAGTGGCTAGAGGGAAACAAAGGCCCTTTCTGCACGAGGCAAGTGAATCGCTCCGTGCTGTTACTTACCAGGTCTTCTGGGTCCGAAGTAACGCGGACTTTCCCTTAAGCCCTTCTGCAGGGCTCCTCCATTAGTCCGGGCCAAATCGGAGCAGTGCAAGGTCTTTAGATCCACACTGTTCTGGCTGAAAATGGCGGCTTCCTGTTTCTTCGTGGGTCTGGACCAATCGCTGATGCTGGCCACGCCCACAGCCCGCTCTCCACTGATCGCAGGCTTACATTGGTGTGAGCCTGTGCATCTGCACTAGTCAGCAGGAACGCAATGGCGTGCTCCAGAAGATTGAAAGACCGGATTTTTCCAGTCTTCACTTAGCGTTCTGGAGGACCACTTCAGGGCGTTTTGGATCAGACTAAGGTGCGGAACTAAGATAAGTAGTCCAGACCTAGTCTGATCCAAGGTGCAGACCTCCTCCATGCCAGGACACCTTGGCCCATTTTAACTTCCTCATGCGGAAGTCCCAGTAATGAGACTGAAAGTAACTAACAAAATATTTAGAAATAATACAAATTAGGATGTATACAAAGTCATTAATAAAAGTGTAAATATAAGTTATTTAAAAATGGATTTAATGATATATAAAGTAAATTAAAAATTAAAAACATTTAAATTTATTACAAGATTATATACAAACTTTTAAAATGGCACCGCACAGCATTAAAACACCACCTCAGTCAGTTTCTAAAAGCCTGGCAGTAAAAAAATGTTTCAACTTGCTGATGGGAGAACAGGGACAGAACCATCCTAGTCTCTCTAATGGAGGAGTTCCAAAGGCTGCAGTCACATAGGGATTGGGGGGTGATGGGGCGGTTCACCCAGGGCAGCAATGTTTCTGGGGTGTCCTGGCCCGTAGCCACACCCTACACACCCTGGCCATGCCCCCACACACCGCAGCCATGCCCCTACCTTGTAGCCCCACCCGCCTCCACACACTCCAAGTTCTGCCACTGAAAGGCTGGGGCAGCCACGGAGAAGATGCTCTCCCTTGTTCCCACCAAAGGCCTGAGAAAGTAGTGGGACAGAAAGAAGGGCCTTTCCTGGTATTACTATTTTTTTAACATGTATGATCCACTTTTCTGCTTCAATGCAATTTACAACAAACAACTAAAAATTAAAAACACCATTAAAATACTTCCAAGAGCTAATTAATAGCAGCATCAACTAACAGGAAAAAGAAAAAAACAGGAATATTCCAGCCAGTCTCTTGTGTTCAGAATGAGTGATGAAGATCCTTCTTCCTTTCTGCACAGGAATATTTGGTGTCTATATCAAGCAGAATGCAACGCAACTAGTGCAATATGACCTTGTGGTAGAAAACAGGAGAAAATACTCACTATGTTCTTGTATGTTCTTTTCAAAAGGAAATTTTACATTTAATGGCTCAGGAAATCCAACCTGGGATAGGAAAGGAAGTGGAAAAAAGAAGATCACCAAAATTTCAGTAGAAGATCCCCCTAAAAGTTGGCCCTTATGTATGGATGGAAGCCATTCTGAGGCAGGAGCCTCATGGATGCTCCCTTCCCAGACAAAGGCCATTTCCGCACTAGGCTGTTATAGCGCAATGATTCCACTTCCAACATCCTCTGGAAACCTGGGGTTTGCAGTTTTGGGATGAGCCGGCCGTCCCATCCCAAAACTGCAAACCCTAGGATTCCATAGGATGTTGAAAGTGGAATCATTGCGCTATAACAGGCTAGTGCGGAAATGGCCAAAAAACAAAGGAATAACTAACTTTTGAAAGAAGGGGGAAGTGACCTCTGCAGGCAGGAAAGAAGCAAAAAGTTTTGATTACATTGGTCAAAGAAAGAAACAGAGAGGTGAAACAAAAGAGCAGGCATGTTCCTTAGAGCTACCTCTTACTAATCACTCTATACAAACACTGATGCCTCTTCCAACACGCTCCCCATTTTATTTTGGATTGTTATCATTGTGTGCTTTCAAGTTATGTCCAATTTACAGTAACCCTAAGGCAAACCTGTTGTGGGATTTTCTGGGGTTGAGAGTGGGTAACATGCCCAAGGTCACCCAGTGGGTTTCCATGGCCAAGCAGAGAATTGTCTCCCGAGTTGTAGTCCAACACTCCAACCACTACATCATGCTGGCTTTCATAGAAGCTGGCAATTACTAGAGGCACTGAAAAACTCTATTGGACAAGGTTCCCTTCTCTGAGCAGTACCTTTTTCAGAATTGCTTTTCCACACCCCACTGAAACCCCCCCCCCAACCTTTTTATCTGGTGGCAACTGTGACACTGTAGGTTTCTTTCCAGTCTCTTAAGTTGACTACCACCATGCAAGACTGGAAATTCCCTCCCAGCGTTTTACTGGGGTTCTTGCCAGCCTCCCAAAGCTGACTCCCACGCTTGGAAAGACTGGCAATCTCCCCAGCTCTATCAGATATGCTGCCACCACCCCCCTGAATTATGAATCACTTGGACAGAACAGGAGGGACTCTGCCCAATCTCTAAGCGTAAGGATCTTCCACCTCCCCCTCCCCTGAGTGAGAGGTCCTATGTAGCGTGTGCCAACCCTGGCGTGGAATGGAGAGAAACGGAGGTTTATAGAAGGTGTTTAATCAAGGCATGCAAATAAACAAAACAATATCACACTTGAGAAGCTCCCCCTCCCAGGTACGCTTAGTTACAAGAAGTTACAAAAACAGATATAAAAGCACAGATACATTCTTAAGATCAGCCAATTCCCAAAATAACAACATCCCTAATGCAACTAACTACTTATTTCTAGTTACTCACAATTAGGTTATAGTCGTAGATGGTTTGAAGGAGAAGAGAGGGGGGGTCCAGGAGACACGGCATGCCTGCCAGCTCGACTGACCCAGCTCTCCTCTCTCTCTCTGTCTCTGTGTGTGTCTCTCTCTCTCTCTCTGGCCACATGGCCTCTCAGAAGTTTTATATTTTCCTCCTTGGAAGGATCTGGAAGCATCTCCAAGGTGCCCACCTCTTTTCCTTTTGGTTGGTCAATTCTCACCTTGTGACCTGTGATGCTGACCCTTTCCTTTTGGTTGGTCAACTCTCACCCTGTGGCCCTTGATGTAATCCCAACACCTCATTAACCCTTGGTTTACCTGAAGAGGGAAGTATCTCCCTTTGATAAGCCTAGATAATGGGAAGCCCCATTATCACAGCAACCACTGCTCCAGTTTTCTTGATGGATGTTGTTCTAGCACTACTTCTTCCTCACTCCTATCTCCTTCACAAGCACCTGGAACACTGCCCTCAGGGCAACACAAACCCCAAGGATCATGGCAAAAAGTTGTTCCTGGAATCTGTGTGCATGAAGACTGCTGTGGCAGCATTCCAAAGGCTCAAGAGTGGTTTGTGGAAAGAAGGATACCGTTAATGGGGAGAGAAGGAAGAAGGGAAGGGAAGTAGAAAAAGAGTAAGGTCAGGAAGAGAGTGCTTCACACACCAGAACTGTGTTCTAGTGTGTCTTTATAAGTAGTGTACATAGCAATTGTATTGTATATGGACTGTAGTCATGCAGAATTCTGTAGTGTTTATTTGTATTTTATATTTGATGTTATTACATATTTGTTTCATTTAAATTCCTGTGTTAATTTTCTTTGAGGTGTGTGTTCCATTCCTCTTTTCTTTTCTTTTTTCTTTTCTTTTCTTTCTGTCTGTCTGTCTTTCTGTCTTTCTTTCTGTTTCTTTTTTCTTTTTCCTCTTCTTTGAGAGGTCTTGCTTTTTTAAAGACCCTTCCCCCATTGTTTTTGCCTGGCATCCTCTTAATAACATACACAGGCATAAGTCCACCTTTCAACTATGTATGTTTTCTTTTGGTTGTTGCAGAAGTTAGTATCCCTTCCTACCCTCTATAATGACCAAAATCCCTCAGACTCGCTGTTTAGCTGCTGCAGCCCCTCACTGCTGAGGAAGAATGTGGCAGGGAGAGTCAGAGAAGCATCTTGCTATGTCTCCAGATGCAAACCAATGAAATCATCCACTAATACCTCCAGAGAATGCTGGCCCATCTTAGTGGATGATGTTAATGGTTTGCATCTGGCCACAGGGACCGAGCCAGACACTTCTCGAATTTCCTTGCTCTCCACCAGTCACTGAATTACTGTGCAAGAGGGCTTCAGGGACTGAACATCAAGTCGGGTGGAGGGTTGAGTGGAGTGATGTAACTCAGTTCTGCCTGCAGAACTATTGTGCTATGCTGTACCATACAGGATCTCAACCACAGACTAGTAGGGGCACTCCAAAGATTCAGACAGGATTATTTCCCTAGTCATATCTGAGGATCCCAGGGATTCCCCAATGGTCTGACACTTAAGTTCTAACAAGGCCTGATCCTACTTAGCTTCCACAATTAGATATGATTGAACATGTTCAGATAGCTATGGTGTAAGAGACCATCCATTCTTCTTTCCTCTTGGTGCTACCATAGCAGCCATTGATACCTCAGTCAGGTGAGTGCATTTTTTCTCTAGCTTGGATTAAAAGAATGCAGAGGCAAATCCAAAGCAAGCATTATGAGCTGCTGCTGCTCATGTTGTAATCGAAAGAATTAAGAACTTCAGTGTCCTCACTTCGAAGTACACATCAATAACTCTTTAATCCTGTCACAGGGTCTGCTTCTTGCTCTCTCAGATTGTTACATCAGTCCCCCAATCTGATAAGGTGCCCTGTAACTCCACACACAACTCTGCCTTCCCCTCTATACATAACTTCAGAGCAAAAAGTGAGGTGTTTCAATAGTTATTTAGAACCCCTTTATAGTTTTATGGTGGCATGTTTTCTGTTTGGATTTAAATACTGTATACCATTCAGCTGAGTCAATATTTATAAAAATAAACTCTAATCTTTATTAAAATAACATACGGAACAAAGTATTGGAGTTCATGTGCAGATCAAAGCTAATACAGTTCTTTAAAGTTCTTCTAGACAGTTTCCTTATGTATTGAAACTCCATATAAGCACAGTATCATAAACAGCCCTTTAGCAACACTTTCACCAAAGGCTTAACCCCCAAATCTAGGTCACACTTTCTGACCAGTTTCTCTAATGGTTTAACTACTCTTCTGTCTCTTTCTTGGGCCCTTTCCGCATGTGGAGGGGGAAACGGAGGAAAACGCTCTAAAACAGAGCTTACCGGCAACCGGGTAAGTCCGTCGCCATGCGGAGCAGCGCGATCTTGCTGTTCCGCAGTCCTCCAGCGTCCAAAATGGTGGCCTTGGCGTCCAAAATGGCGGCTTCCAGCTGGCAGAGGCTCTCCATCAACCGGAGAAGCTCGCCAGCCTAAAGCCCAGCCCCAGCAGATCTGCAGGCATGCACTAGTACACGCCTGCAAATCTGTACCGGAGCGCGGCGACGGAGCTGCACGGGGCTGCGTGCTCCATGCTTTTTAAAAACCTCTGAAAAGAAAACCTCTGAAAAGAAGTTTTTAAAAAACATGCCACCGGTTCCGGTCGCTTTGGAGTGGATTGAGGTGTGGAACTACGAAAATAGTCTGCCCCAATCCATTCCATGGTGCAGAAGACCTCCGTCGGCCGCTCTGCTCCGTTTTAATACCCCAGTGCGGAAAGGGCCTTGGCTTTCTCTAAGCACTAAACCCTCTCCACTCAGACAACCTCCCTGACTGACTGAGGGACTTTATTCCAGCTCTTTCTCACTGAAAGACTCAAGATGACATTCAGTCTTCACCTTTTATATATTCTTATCTCAAGTCTCCCACCCCTCCCTCACACTAATGGGTGAGATCTCTCTCCTGAGTAACTATTCTGGTTTCCTGGCAACCTGTTTCTAGGCTGCTGTAGCACTCAGGATAATCACACCACCAGAACTCCATCACAAACCCATCCTAAGATGAAAAGCCAATAGATAGGTAGGTAGGTAGGTAGATAGATAGATAGATAGATAGCCTAATTTGTCCACAATGAATGAACACAATCAGTTCACAAGATGCAACAATTCTTACTACAATGCACTAAGTGTAGTCTCTGTTCTCAGCCATGAAAACTCACTGGATCATCTTAGACAAATCACTCTCTCTCAGCCTCAAAGGAAGGCAGAGGCAAACTTCTTCTTAACAAACCTTGCCAAGAAAACCTTATGACAAGATCACCATAGATCAGACTTGACTCAAAGGTACATAGCAAACAGCAAAGTAACGCCAACTATCACTGGTTCCTAGTAGGAACAGATTAATTGGTCACTGTAATTGCATCCTTTGTAATGTGGAACCTTGCTTTTTTGAAAGAACAGATTCACCTATAAGCCCCACTTGGGTTTTAAAATCTTTGGGAAGACTCTCTTCTTGGTTGTACAACCTTCAGAGGCAGCTCCTGCCAAGGGAAGCTAGCAAAGCCTTTTTAATTCAGAAAAAAAATGATGTAACATTTAGCTAGATTTCAGTTCAAAGTCAATTTATTTCTTTTTATTGGTATACTTTTAATACCAACCAGTTTATATATTTTAATTACATTTCTCCTGTCTCTAAGAGACAGAAGAAAGTGAGCTTGTACTTGGGGTCAGCATTGATTGTTGGGTTGCCCTGTTTGGAGATTTATGTGGGTGTTGTAGTTTTTGTTTTGTTTTGTTTTGTTTTTGTTTTGTTTTGGGGACATGTGCTCTTCCTGGTCTAAGAGGACAGGGCTGCTCTGTATAGTAGCTGTCCTAGTCCTGAGCTCAACAAATAGGAAGATCAAAATAGGCATTTTTTTTTCCTGGGTATTTGTGGAGGACCTTGAGGGGAGGCCTGGAAAGCTGTACTGCTGCCTATATAGGATGATGAACATGGATGGTAATGAAGCTGTTGCAATGACCTGTAAAATCTGCACCATGTTTGTTTTCTTGTCAAAAAATCCTCAGGGTTATACCTACAGCAAATACAAACTGGTTGGCCTTTTGAAAAAGAAGGTGCAAAAGCTCAATGCCTGTTTATCTACATTTTGACTTATCAGAAAGGATGAAATGTTTTGGAAAGAGAGGAGCAGACTCTTCTGGGTATGTTTATCTTGGAGAGGAGAAGACTGAGAGGTGATATGATAGCCATCTTAAAATATTTGAAGTGATGTCATGCAAAAGATGGAGTGAGCTTGTTTTTTGTTGCTCCACAGATTAGAACACAAACCAGCAGATTCAAATTACAAAAAAAGAGAGGTTCCATCTAAACATTAGGAAGATCTTTATTCTGCGAGGAAGGTTGGACATGACCTGTAGTCCAATAAAATATATATGATGCACATTGAGGTTTGTACCTGGGAATGACAGTAAATGATGTAATCCCATGTCTCACTTGCTGAGACATTGTAACATGTAACCGGGGCAGAGGGTTGCATCAGACATGGGAACATGCAAAGTTGGCTAGAGTTGCATCAGCAAAGCATGTATATAAGGGGCTGAATCCTAGCCAACTGTCTGCTTGATTGTCTGATGGTGCAGCTGGAGGCTATGTCGGATGCATGCTGTGGAACGCTGAAACTCTGTTGGAGTACTGTAAATATGTATGTATCGTAACTGAAGAGTAAAAGCTTCCAAGTTGGAAGATAATATTGCGTGGCGTATTTTTGTGGCTTCAGAGCAATGCTGCTAGTGTTTATACTCTGCTGGGCATGCTTCTAAGCTGTGGCTATAGTGCTCTGCTATATGGTGGTTTTTGACACACTTGACTCTGGTAAGCTGTTTTTTGCCAGAGCTCAGTGCAGGAGGGAAGTGCTATCACGGTTTTTGCATAGATCCCATCATCCACCAATCCCTCCACATATTCTAGGAACTGTTCAAGAGCTGCCAGGATGGTGCACTCTCATTCTCTGGATTTCTTTAGACAGAAGATGGGTGGACATCTTTCAGGAAAGGTGTAATTGTAGATTCCTGCATGGCAGGAGTTTTGGATTAGATGCCACTTGTGGTCCCTTTCAACTCTAAGATTCCACAGTTTGATTCTATTTTTATTTTTATTTTATTGTTGTTGTAAGTCCCTTTGGAGCCTCTCTCTCTCTCTCTTTTTTTTTTTTTTTTTTGGTAAAAAGACAGGATATTGATTCAATAATCAATCAAGAAATCAATAGAAATCTCACCTGTGCCCAGGTTTCTTTGTCCATGGTGCCATCCTTTTCCTGCTGCAATGCCAGGATAGTCTTAAATATAGACCATTTCCGCACTAGACTGTTATAGCACTATTATTCCACTTTCAACATCCTATGGAATCCTGGGGTTTGCAGTTTAAGGAGGGGCTGCCAGTGGAATAATAGCACTATCATAGTCTAGTGTGGAAATGGCCATAGGGATGCTGCATATAAAGAAATATTTGTGCTTTTCATTTATTTGCTGGAACAGCAAATCTTCACACATTGGGAATGATTATCTCATTAAAGAAAAAAAACATAATTATCTGAGGATGAGATGTATGCCAAATGACCTGCTCTTTTGTGGGTTGACCTATTGCAAACCCCCTCATTTGAAATAGATTGTATAGATCCGTCCATTTATGAGTCTAAAAGCTGCCCACGTCCAGTCCATAAGATACATTTTCCAAATAATGGGTCATAATCAGGGCCAGCCCTACCATTAGGCAAAATGAAGCTGGTGTCATGTGCCTAAATCCAATTATTAGTTACAACTAGAGTAGGCCCACTGAATCAATTGCTGTATGGTAAATCAGTACTTACGTAAATCCAAATGATTCAAGGAGTGTGCTCTAGTTGGAACTAACAACTGGACATAAGCTTCAGACAGCAAGTTCTGGTATTGGAGGATCAGGTTGTATGCACTACATAGCCTAGCCTGTGCCTTCTAAACTAGCCTGTTAAGGAATGGTAAATGGCCTGTCACCATTGTTCAAGTTATATTCAACTGCTTGACCAGTCAACTTCTTTGAGCCTGTCCTAGCCACTATCAAGAGCAACACAGAAATTCATGAACTGAGAGAGGAAATAAATTTATTTGTAGACAAACAGGTAGTCAAATCTGATCTTTGTTGCTGTGTGCCTTTAGTCATTTCTGACTTATGATGACCCTAAGATGAACCTATCACAGGGTTTTCTTAGCTAATTTCCAGGTAATTTTTTTTAATAGTTGCTAGCTACTTTAGGCCAATAAATGCCAAATAACTTGGCTGGTTGCCTTTCCCATGGACAGAAAGCTCAAACAGGGAAATCCCACCCTGCCACCTGAGATCATCTAGTTCAAGAAAAGTTTTGCAACTTGATTCCCTTACACATAGAAATTGGGCCGCAATGAAGCAGTGACTGGTAGCTTCCATGTCAGTGGGGTAGTCAATCTGCTGTTGTCTTTAGTCTGAAATATAAAAGTGCAATCTAAGGTGCAGAACATATTTTGGAGATTGGGTTCAGCACCATGAATAGCTCTTTTAAAATACAAACTAAGGACCAGAGCAGACTGACTACCCCACAGACCCAGGAACCACCCACTGACATTGCTACAGTGAGAATTTTTCTAGGTTTTGATGACTGGAAAACAGAATTGTGATCCTCTTGTCATGTCCTTTTTTGAGTAGTGATCACAGCTCTGGATGTAGAATGTTCTCACAACACTCTTGTAGCACACATAGGAAGGATACAAAGAATGTTCTGCGTAAAAAGCATATGCACAGACAGACATGCATTGAATGTGCTTACTAAATCAGAGGTCTATGTCTATTCTTTTACCTGTCATGAATATTGCCTCAAATTTGTGGGACTCCACATTCTTACAACTCTTAAGGCTCATCAGCAGTGTAGTAATAATAATGAAAGCTCAACCAAAAACACATGGGACGCTGCATTTGTAGTTAATTAAGGCTGTGGTTTATTTTTGCATAAACCACATTTGAAACTTATTGAAAAACAACTTGGTTTATTTAAAAATATGCATTACATCACAAGCAAAATGATTGTAGTAATACCAAAGCAGAGGAATTCAGGCCTCTATTGGAACACGCTTCACTCATTAAAAGAAAAGAAAAGAAAAGAAAAGAAAAGAAAAGAAAAGAAAAGAAAAGAAAAGAAAAGAAAAGAAAAAGTTGAAACTTATATATATCTGCATTAAATAGGAGCTGAAATACAATTGGGGGGGGGAATCAAGTTTATCCTCTGTAATTCAGTGATGAGGGCCAAATCGGTTAATTATTAAAATGCAAAGTATAAAAGAAAGGAAGATGATCCAATGAATAAACACTGTTTTAGAAAAGACGAAGTGCTAAATGTATCTTGCAGAGCACAGCATTCATCTCAGCAATCTGGAAACAAAGACAGGAGGTCCACTGTGAGGGCAATTCACACAATGAAGAAATGTACATAGAAGTCTCTTTACAAAAAGAACGTATTACACGTTCCTCCTATTGAAGCAGAAAATCTTTACTGAAAAGAGAACTAGCCAGAAACATCTTGCTAAACTATTGCAATTTTACTCTTTCAGAATGGGAATAATAATTTACATTATCTCATGACTCACCAGTGGTTTACTATTGACTCATTAATGATTTCCTATCAACAATTAGAAAGAAAGAAAGAAAGAAAGAAAGAAAGAAAGAAAGAAAGAAAGAAAGAAAGAAAGAAAGAAAGATTTGTCCTTCAGCGGGATTCCCATTCTAGGCAACACAGGATGAAACACCCAGGTGGAAATCCTCCTTTTCCAATTGCTGCAGATTGAGGTATTCAGCACTGCCATCTGTAACAAACCGGACCACAGTTCTTCACTCATTCTTCTACAGTCAAAAAACCCTCACAGCCATTTAGTGGCCAGGAAAGGACAGGTGGCAGCTTCCATATGTGTTCTTGCAGCCAGATGCACAAAGAAACAGACACCTTCCTTGATCTCTGGGGCAAGGTGTCTTCTGATGATCCCGGAGGTCCAGGAGAATGGTATCCTCCTCATGTCTGGCTGCAGGAACACAGCTGCACACTGCCTGACTGTCAACCTTCTATCCTCCCTGACCAGTAACATGGCCTCCAACTGTCCTAAATTAGCAGGGACAATCCCTATTGATCCTAGTCATCCCAATTTTCAGCTGCTTTCAAAATGTCTGTTTTTCTCTCTCCTCCTCTCACTGTCCCCCTTTGTCCTCAGCTTATTTTAGTTGTTGCAAACTGAGTTAAAAGTACAAAAGTAGTTTGCATTCAATTAACTTGGCAAATGGGAGAGGAGAGCAGGAACACACTCTTGCCCTTCCATGGAGGCTCAGGAAAAAGCTGCAGCCTCTCCTAGCTTGTATGTTCGTCCTCATTAATAACTTTTGCCATTGTGACTACGCTCTGATGTTTCTTGGCCATGTCTTGCTTTTTTTATCTCTGAAATATTCGGGCTTATGCACTGGGTAGGGGTTCCCCAGCTACAGAACAGTAAGTACAGAGAGGAGAAGAGAGTGGAGTTATATTTAGTGAATATTTATGCTCTGCCTGTACAATCCAAGAATATATCTCAGTGTTTCCTGGGTGTCAGAAGCACAAATTCTGTCTGATTTAAAACTGAAGGCAGACTTCATGCTGCAGAATTCACTGGTCTAAGTGTACCTCTCAGCTGGAAAGAGGCAAACCTAAGCCACTCAGGCAAAAGGGAACAGGTTTTTCCCTCTGAAAGCAGTCATGTCTTTCTGCATGTCATAGAAACCCAGAACTGTACATTTGGGTCCTCTAGTCAGAGGTGTATCTAGGATGGGGCAAGTAGAATATGTGCCCTGGGCACCAATGCTGGGGAAGCACAAAAAACCCATGCTCCCCAGTTCCAATGCTCAGGACAGCCGGCCCAGCTGTGCACCCTGAAAGTAGCAGTGTTCCCTGCTGTTACTGCCACCCCTACCAGGGTCATTCTTGGCCTCGTGCAGCAGTGGCAGCAGTCCTTCCACCCGGGCCTGGCCTGCTGCTGCCCTCCTGTGATAATGGGGCTTCCCATTATCTAGGCTTATCAAAGGGAGATACTTCCCTCTTCAGGTAAACCAAGGGTTAATAAGATGTTGGGATTACATCAAGGGTCACAGGGTGAGAGTTGACCAACCAAAAGGAAAGGGTCAGCATCACAGGTCACAAGGTGAGAATTGACCAACCGAAAGGAAAAGAGGTGGGCATTTTGGAGATGCTTCCAGATCCTTCCAAGGAGGAATAGATAAAACTTCTGAGAGAGGCACAGAGAAAGAGAGAAACAAAGAGAGGAGAGCTGGGCCAGTCGAGCTTGCAGACATGCTGTGTCTCCTGGACCCCCCCTCTCTTCTCCTTCAAACCATCTACGCCTGTAACCTAATTGTGAGTAACTAGAAATAAGTAGTTAGTTGCATTAGGGATGTTGTTATTTTGGGAATTGGCTGATCTTAAGGATGTATCTGTGCTTTTATATCTGTTTTGTAAATTCTTGTAACTAAGTGTACCTGGGAGAGGGAGTCTCCCAAGTGTGAAATGGTTTTGTTTATTTGCATGCCTTGATTAAACACTTCTATAAACCTCTGTTTCTCTCCATTTCCACGCCAGGTTTGGCACACGCTACATAGGACCTCTCACTCAGGGGGGGGGGGGAGATCCTTACGCTTAGAGATTGGGCAGAGTCCCTCCTGTTCTGTCCAAGTGATTCATAATTCAGGGGGGTGGTGGCAGCATACCTGATAGAGCTGGGGAGATTGCCAGTCTTTCCAAGCGTGGGAGTCAGCTTTGGAAGGCTGGCAACAACCCCAATAAAACGCTGGGAGGGAATTTCCAGTCTTGCATGGTGGTAGTCAACTTAAGAGACTGGAAAGAAACCTACAGTGTCACACCTCCCCCCACCAGGTTCTTCCCCAGCCCCATACGGTGGTGACAGCAGCAGCCCCGCCATGCAGGCCAGTGCAGCACCAGCACTAGCAGCAGCAGTCCCTCCACCTGGGCCTAGCCCACTGCCAGCCATGCCACTCCTGCCGGGGTCTTCCGCTGCCCAGGGTGGCAGCAGCAGCGGGAGAAGCTGCACCTAGGGGCACAATTTCCAGCTTGCCCTAGGTGCTGCTGAACCTAGATACACCACTGCCTCTAGTTTAACAAATGGCTGCCCAACTTCTGCTTAAAAATTTCTGAGACTGTTGGTTTGAGATGTGGTAAATCCAGGTTCAGTCCCGACTGAGCAGCAAAACTCATTGAGTGACTCTGCTGCATTTTTTCTCTCCCTCCCTCCTGTCTCTCATGTACACATGTGCGCATGTACACACATAGTTTTACTTACCTCACAGGCTTGCTGTGAGAATACCAAAGGGATAAAGAGAGCTGTATACTTTAAGCTGTATGCCTCCTTGACCTAACTGAAGAAAAGATGCAACATAAAAAATGAATAGATAAATAAATAATCTCTAGGTCCAATTTGGTTTTACAAAAAAGGGGAAACATTTTTCTACTAGACCAACTTCTAATATGTTGGGTAGACAGAGCTTGATATTGGTGAGTTTGCCTCTTCCCTTACTTAAAAATTATACAGGGTTACAACCAATATTGTATTCTTTCTTTAAACTTTTCACAAACTGTCCTCAGTATTTGAGGAAGGCCACAATCTATAGTTTGGCAGTAACACTTCCTGGGATGCCCTGAGTAGGATGTGACATCACAACGTCCTCTCAAGCCCATTCCAGGAAGTATGTTGGTTGGGGAAGGTACATATTTGTGCTCTGTGATTTATCTGATCTCACATTGAGAGGCTGAGCAGTTTCTCATGCTACTGAGAACCTCATTTTTGAGATTCTAACCCATCTTGGTAGGGTGAGAGTGCATCTCAAAAACTCCCCAACTTCCTCAAAGAGATCATGCCTCCACTATGATACTCCCTTCACTGCCATGTTTGTATTCTACTGAGTTCTTGGATGTGTCTGAGTGAAGCATTAGAGCTCCCTAGCAGAGAATTCTAGACATCTAATGAAAGTACAAATCCCAGGGTGGAACCAACTGGTAGCAAACTACTAGAATTGCGGCAATGTGAAAGACATTTAATCTACTGAACAGGGGCAATTTTTTTCCCATCACAATTTCTACAATTTAGGTAAAATACACTTTGCATAAAATTCCTGTCTTTTGCACAAATCTGATGCATTTTTCTTTTGTGAAGACATATGCATGCACACACCAGGCAGGCTAATTGATCACAAACATATAAGGACCTGTCAAATGCTATGATTACAAGGCAACATTGGATGTTTCAATATTGAACATGCTACAGAAAAAGAAAAATGCCACTTGCAAAAAATGTTGAAATATCTCAATGACTACCCCCACAAAAGCTCACCCCCTCAGCTTAACTCAAGAAGAATTTTTAAAAGTTACCTCATTTCCTGCACAACGACAAAACAAGTCAAGATTAGCCTCTCAGTTTCAGGCAGAGCAGGGCAGTTTCTTATAGCTTTAAAGTAAGAATAACGTTGATGAAAAAACCCCACCAACACAAACAAGTAAACATCAGTCTCCCTCTCCAAATCCCTGCCCCAACAATTTCTCAGAAACACACCCATCCCTATTCATTTTGCTGAGGGTGATTCCTTCCTCTCACTCCTGTGATTCTTCAATGATGCTTTGGCCAAAATAATCACAACAGTACTAGAATAAATAACCTGAAGGTTTTGTCCTCACAATTATGATGCCAAGAGAAAAATTAGACAGGAACCATCGTACGGCTTCAGAAATTGTATGAACTCCCTCTCCAAATATTGTGGACACTCTGTCCGCTTTCTCAGTTTGGACCTGTAAGTGTTGCATGAAATATGTCCATTAACCTTGGCTTCCTCAGCCTGGGAATCCAAGGAGATCTTCTGTCTTTGATTAGTGAGAAATGAGAAGTACATCTGGAAGTTCAGTTTACACTATGCAACCTACTCTGGGCTGCATATCTTACTTTGTCATCTGGACCGTATAGTGTTAGTGTCAACAACAGCAATAAACAATACAAATGCAGGGAACATAAACATTTCAGAAACTGTAAGCACAACCATCATTCAGAGCTTTGCCCAAGAAATGACTAACATTTTCAGCATTCTCACTGCCTGGATTACTAACTAAAAGTGTTCCAGAAAAAGCAGGGGGTGGGGGATGACACAAGTATGTCTGAAATCTGAACATTGGAATAAAAGAGAATGGATAAGATATAATCAGTGGATGTCTAGGGGTCTACCTTATTTGCCAGAAATCTATAGTGCCTCTCCTTTATAACTACCACTACCTCTACACAAATAACACTTCCTTGCAGTGATAAAAGGCATTCCCTTTTTCTTAGCATAAGGGTTGCATGTGTTTTAGGGATGCATTGTTTTTTAACTTGTAAAATGTAAATATCAAAATGGCCTGTCATCATCATTTACATATAGACCAGTGACTACTGAAATGCAACAGAGTGAAAATATTATTTGCACACAGAAAGCATATGACATTATATCTAGACTCCTAGTGGCATCTTATGGATGTGTAAATTTCCTCGTGGAAGTGGTTAGATGTTTTTGTCTGATGCCAAACATCCACATTTAGTTGAAGTCTGCAGAACCAGAGCTGAACATGGGGCACCCTTGCGCATGCTGATGTTCATTGTGAGTAGAATAACATCGCATATTGTTCATGGGTGCATGTATGAATTTCATTACACATTTGGTGTCTTGGTTTTGTTTATATTGCAAGTCACTTTGAGTCCCTTATTAGGAGAAAGATTGAATACATAGTATTTAATCCTTCTAACTTAACATGAGAGAGAGAGAGGGAGGGAGAGAAAACTTTAGGCATATACTATAGCTGTAATAAAGAAGCCAAAAAACTTATTCAGTTATGAATTCACTTGAGCCTACTACTGTTCTCAGTCATTTCTAACACTGAACCACATGTTTGTATTATTTCAGTGCATTCTTCCACTTGACATCATTTCCTTTCAAAATCCTCCCTTCCTTCCTTTTTTCTGTCTTCAGCTTATCCTCTATGATGCTACTGGCCATTTCAGGATGCTGTGACTTGCCCTGATACCACTGCAATTGCTCATCTAAATCATGTAGGTGACTCATGGAAAGTTATCTCTGCAAAACCACATCTTGGTGTCAATCCACAATTTGTTACTTGGGAGAAGGCCTAGTTTTTGCTATATTAATATTACCATCACTTATTTATGTAGCTCCATCATTGTACATAGCACTTTACAAGTAAAAGAACAACAAAACAGTTCTCTGCCCTCAGGATTACAATCTAACAATCTGCAGCATCAACTCTGAGGCCTAAATCCTATTGCTTAGTCCCAACTAGAGTAGACCCATTTAATCTATTATTGACTGGTGAATCAACATCTTAATAAATCCGATGCTACATGCAGCTGCTTGCCTAAATAGGCCATGGCCCTTCCATCTGAGGTCTTGCAATTGTTAGCAAGCCAGATGGGTGACTAGACCATTGCTGCCTTAGCAATCCAGTAGTTGAGCGAAGTATTCGTAATCTGAACGATTAGCTTAGCATCTCCAATTATGAACTCCCAGTGAGTGAGACACCATAGTAGGGCTAGCCAAATCTTCTCACAAGGGCTATAAAATGGTTCTGTTATGTCAGGGTATGCCAATGCAGGTGCTTTTGCCAGACTGAGCTTTAATGCATCAAAAGTGTTCTGCTGGAAGGTCCCCCGTTCCCAGGTGGTGTTCTTTTTTACGAAGGGCATAGAAAGGACAGGTGTCCTCAGCAAAGGACTCATTCTGAGAGAAATTAAAGATACTTAGCAGAGCTCTGGGAGAGGGAACATCAATGACTGCTGGAAGTTTGGAAATCACTTCCACTTGCTGTGGGTCATCTTCTCCCTGGTTCTCTCACACACTGATTTTAGTTTGCTCTTTACCTACATTCAAAGGGATTTCTTCCCATATCTTAGTCTGGTGTGAGCCTCCTCCATAGGTGCCATGGTCTCAAAGGTCAAGTCTCCACATGCAGCTAAATCGGGTGGAGGACATTCTGGGCTGCTCCAATGTTCACCAGGAGTTTAGCAGACAATTCCGCTTGTGAGGTCCCAATGTGCACTTCTTCTGTCAGCCTTCCCCAGACAAGCCATGACTCCCTGAGGAAGTGTAATGGACTGGGGGCTTCCCTAGCATGAGTAACACAGGCTCTGGCTGCACATGTCTGTAGTCTGTTCATGTCTAACTGTGTCTATTGGCTGCGAGTCCCAGCTCTGGTTGCCTTACAGTTCTAAGAGGGTGTCTAAGAGCTCAGTGGTGGAGTGAGTCAGGTCTGTGCCCATGTGCCTCAACAACTCCCACATGTGTCTCCTTTTGTTACTGTAAATGACCCTATGGGGATCATATCCTCCTGATTGTGGTCTCCCTACAGGAGCCTTGCTTGGGTTCACAGGACCTTGCTGATTCATGGGAGCAGAGGGAGATTTACCTTAGCCACTTGGAGAAGAGCTACCTCGTTAGTCTCTCCAGTTCCAGCTGACTGGGTTGCTGCCAGAGCATTCATTTCTCCCCCTCCCCACACATCACCAAGAGGTGCTTGGTTCCTTACATCACCTGCCTTCTTGTCCTGGGTGTGGGGGCTGTGATTACTATAAGTAACTATGTAAACAGGTTCCCAGGACATGGGTTCCACATTCCTTCAGGGGATTCTGGTATTCTCCAGAGCTTCTGATTCCTTTAGAAGGTCTGCCACCTTCCTATGCCTGTTGGAAAGTGCATCTCAGGGGACTCTGTCTGTGTCAATGAGACCCCTGCCATTTTGGTTTGAGAGTTCAAGCCTCTGTAAAGGAGTGTCTTGAACTTATCATCTTCAAAATCATAAGTTCATAAGCTTGATCGAGAGTTACTTTTTGCACTAGGATGGCCAGCAATTTCTTTCTGGCTACAAAAGCCTTGGGATTCTCACCTGGAGCCTGACACTCCTTTACATACAAAATGCTGGCAATTTGTCCTGGCCAGAGAAGTTGGATGAGCTCTCTCGTCCAGCAGTGCATGTCCAATGTGGCTAGGTCTCAGGCAGCTAGCACTGACTCTAAGGAATGCAAGTTTGTGGCAGAAATGCACAGTCAGGCAAGCTGGGTCAAGTCCTGGCCATTGGCAGTGGGATGTATCTGCACAGTATTCATCTACATAATCTCTGATTCCTTATTCAAGGGACCCTAACTGGTCTGCAATGGCCTTCGTCTCTCTGGTAAACCAGTGGACCTTTCCTCAGTTTTATGTTGCTTGGTCCAACCATTAGCCATGTGCTTGATCAGAGATTTGCTTTATACCGGGGCAGAATGGAGCTTGCTCTTCCCAGTCAGGATTATATGGAGTACGAGGAACCACTTCCTCTGACAGGGACACTTCCAGAGTATACATGAGAAGCGGGGGAAGTGTTTCTGGGCAGATAATGGAGATGACTGCCTCACAGAATCATAGAGTTGGAAGAGACCACAGGGGCCATCGAGTCCAACCTCCTGCTATGCAGGAACACCCATCAAAGCATTCCCAGCAGATGGCCATCCAGCCTCTGCTTAAAAATCTCCAAAGAAGGAGACACCACCACACTCGGAGGCAGCATATTCCACTGCCAGACAGCTCTGACGCTCAGGAAGTTCTTTCCTGTAGCTTGAATCCATTGCTCCTTGTCCTAGTCTCTGGAACAGCAGAAAACAAGCCCGCTCCCTCCCTCAACATGACATCCCTTCAAATATTTAAAACATGCCTATCATGTCCTCTCTTAACCTTCTCTTCTGCAGACTAAACATACCAAACTCCCTAAGCCATTCCTCATAGGGCATCACTTCCAGACCCTTCACCATTTTGGTCACCCTTCTCTGGATACGTTCCAGTTTGTCGATATCCTTCTTGAATTGAGGTGCCCAGAACTGGACACAGTATTCCAAATGAGGCCTAACCACTGCAGAATAGAGTGGTACCATTACCTCCCTCGATCTAGACACCATACTTCTATTGATGCAACCAAGAATCGCATTGGCTTTCTTGGCCGCCACATCACACTGCTGACTCATGTTCCGCTTGTGATCTACCAAGACTCCTACATCCCTTTCACATGTACTGCTATCCAGCCACACGTCCCCCATCCTATATTTCTGCATTCCGTTTTTTCTGCCTAAGTGTAGGACTTTATATTTCTCTCTGTTGAAATTCATTTTGTTAGCTTTGGCCCAGATCTCCAATCTGTCAAGGTCATTTTGAAATTTGATCCTGTCCTCTGGGGTATTAGCAACCCCTCCCAATTTGGTGTCATTTGCAAATTTGATCAGCATGCCCTCCACTTCATCCAAGTCATTGATGAAGATGTTGAATAGCACTGGGCCCAGGACAGAACCCTGTGGCACTCCACTATTCACTTCTCTCCAGGATGAAAAGCAGCCATTGGTGAGCACCATTTGGGTCGGTTGGTCAACCAATTACCAATCCACCTAACAGCAACCCCATCCAGCCCGCATTTTACTAGCTTCTTTGCAAGAATGTCATGGGGAACTTTGTCAAAGGCCTTACTGAGGTCAAGATATGCTACGTCCACAGCATTCCCTTCATCTATCAACCTTGTAACCCTATCATAAAAAGAGATAAGATTAATTTGGGATGACTTATTTCTGAGAAATCCATGTTGACTTTTAGTGATTACAGCATTGCTTTCTAAGTAATTACAAACTGACTGTTTATAATGATCTGCTGTAGGATCTTTCCTGGTATTGATGTCAGGCTGACCGGGCGATAATTATTTGGGTCCTCTCTTTACCCCTTCTTGAAGATGGGGATGACATTTGCCCTCCTCCAGTTTGCTGGGACTTCTTCAGTTCTCCAAGAGTTCTCAAAGATTATTGCAAGTGGTTCATAAATGACTCTGCCAGTTCTTTTAATATCCTTGGATGTAATTCATCTGGTCCTGGAGACTTGAATTGATCTAGTTTATACAAATATTCCTGTACTACTTCCCTATTCTGTGCTGCATTCTGTGCTTATTCTGTGCTGCATTTTCCCCCCTCACCTGCTCCCCATCCCCCAGGTTGAGTACTTCTATCCTTTCGGGAGAAAACTGAGGCAAAGAAGGTGTTGAGTAGTTCTGCCTTCTCTCTTCTCTCTGTTATTAATTGGCCATCTTCTCCATGCAGTGACTCTATCATCTCCTTGTTTTTCTTTTTGCTGCGGACATATCTAAAAAGCCCTTTTACTTAGCCTCCTTCATCTCAACTCTGCATTTTTTTTTTATTGTAGGCTTCATGGCTTGTGTTCACATGTTGGATCTTTGCCTGGCTAGCCAAG
This sequence comes from Iguana delicatissima, assembly GCA_948472985.1. Classification (NCBI taxonomy): domain Eukaryota; kingdom Metazoa; phylum Chordata; class Lepidosauria; order Squamata; family Iguanidae; genus Iguana; species Iguana delicatissima. Next base: position 360,184 of record CAOKZL010001955.1, on the reverse strand, counting down.
TACTGGGCAGCATATTGTGCTGTCGCATGTTCCTCTTCTAGGGTGGTCAGCTTGTACTGGACTGCCTGGACCTGTACTGAGGCTTCTATAAATTTGGCCCAGGCTTCCTATGCAGTGGATAAGAAAGCCAGTTTATATGCCAACAGGGTATTATTCTGAGTCCACAGTTGCTCCAGTTCTTTGGCCTGCCTCTCAGCCTTGTTAGTGAGTTCCTCAACAGTACTTGAAGCATCACTCAGAGCCATCCAGAATCCCCAAGTCCCCATGGCTTCTTTGGAGGAGTCAAAAAGGAACCTCTCCTTGCATTGCATGTGAAAAGTGTGATGCAGGGTTCCAAATGGGTCTTCAATCTTAAAAGACCCTTCTTTGCATGGGTTCCTGCCTTTGCTGTCAACCCATTTCTCTAGTTGATCCATTTTCTGGCTTTCGTTGAATGTTTTTGTTAAATTGAACACTTGAAACTACAACACACTATTTAAAGTGATAACGTGCTTCTTTCAGACACTCTTGCAAAGCTCCTATGGCTTCAAGTGCGAAGACATTTCTCTTTAAACGTCCCCACAATTCCTGTGTGGCTTCCAGTCAGGTCAACGCCTCATTAACCAGGCAAGTGAACCAGGGACTCAGTGATGGGGTGATCACCAGGGTCTTTTGGGGGAAATCCCTTTGTCTGCACTGAACAGAGCTGCAAGGGGGACAACAAGCTCTAGGGAACTTACTACCACTTGGCTGAGCAATAGGGGAAAGACGGATTTCTGTCCTATCTGAGTCCTGCCAAGTTAAAACTACTTTTTCAGAAGTGAGGGGGTACCACCTCCAAATTCAGGCAAAACTGCTAAACCCACACATCAAGTCTGTTGCCATCTCCAATGCACAAATGCCTCTTCTCCAGGGAGTGACCTTGAAAGCAGTATGAACAGGCACGGGGTTCCTCCCACCCTAAAGACTTTTCCTAGCCAGGACTTTCAAAAGGTACAATGACCTGAAATGGCAGCTCACAGCCCACAGAAAATGAAGTTATGAGGTTGTCTTGTGCTGGCATCCAGCCAAGACTTACAGCTTTCTAATTAGAGTCTCTTATCAGCAGCTGCAAGCAAAGTTTGTGATAGTTTGTTGGCAAACTACCGGTCATCATTTTGCAGTCTGAGTTCACAGTAAATCCAGAGTGATAGTCTAGTGGCAAAGTCTGTACACAAGGCAAAGATCAAGGCTCCTAGGGGCACAAACAAGGAATCCAAATGTAAATCAGGTTGCTTCCACTGATAGGAATGTTGACTGCAACAGCTTCCTCCCATTCTGGTCCCTCTTTACATAGGCTTAGAGCCTTCCCCAGCTGTCTGCCTAGCTAATGAGCCTTGCTATATAAACTCTCTGAGACTCCTGGGCTCTCTCTTTTCCACTGGCTACCATAAGTATTGTCCTTCTCATGTTTCTGGGTTGTGGCTGTTGGGAAAAGTCCTGTCTGGATCCTGGGATGGGGGCATGACAGAAGTTCTGTTTCTTACACCCTCCATAACTGTAACAGGGAAGTGCTTGTCCCTAACATGTGGTGTGTGTTTTTCCCTTACGCCAACACCCTGATTTTCAGATCCCACACCACAATAGACCCTGGAGTAATCATGTACCAAGTGCTTGTGTTTTACCACACCTCAGGGATGGCTTTTGTAAAGCTCATGGCTGTATAGGGGTGGCTGCCTGGTATAGATCAAGGAAGAAAAGGGGCAAACTCCACCCCCACAGTAGCCCTTGTGGTTCCAATTGTACAAGATTCACAATCACATGCATTCACACAAAAGCCTACTGGCACCTCTACAGGTTTCACTATGTCTGCTTTTCCTGAATTGTGTCAACTCACGATTCAGGGGAGCAGGGTACTGCCCACGTTCTCTGCCAATCTTACTATCCTAAGAGGTGGAGGACTTTGAGGTCCACCCACAATGCCAGCATCTCCTTAGAGTTTGAGGAGTTATAGCTCAAAGGAGGCCCGCAAGAAGAGGGTAATGGCAGGATCTTTTCACCTGGATATACCAATACTAACTGTGGAGACAACTCCAATTAAAAGTTAAACAGGGCATTTTTTTAAATCAGGAATTAACAAGCATACAAGAAATTAGACACTCTCAAGAACCATACAAGGCTACTGAAAAGTGAGACAAGAAAGGTTGGATACAGAAAGGTTGGATGGAAAGGGTGATAGTCACCAGTCCTAAAGCAGAAGGTCAAAGCGGAGTGGCTCAGACAACTGTCTGAAGGTAGCAAGAAGCTGAAAGTGTCAAACAGGCTTCTTCCAGCACCACTTCAAGCCCACCCCCTAAAAAAGAGTGGAGCCACTAGAAAACAGTATCCCCAAACAGATTTACCTTTACTACTCTAAGCCAAAGGGTTAGTCCAAGGTGACTGTAATACTTAGAAATGCCAAATGTAAGGTTTAATGAGTACAAGTGATGCATTCCTCATGGGATTGAATTACCTCAGAAAGCATACAGGAAGTGGTGTGTTTGAATGTGCTTCCACAACGAATGTGCAATATTAGCAAGTCAAGAAGAATGCTTGTTTGTTTAAATTTCCAGGAGTAGAGGAAGAAACATGTTAGTCTGTTGCAGCAAAAACAACAATGAATCTTGTGGCACCTTAAAGACTAACAAGTTTTATTTGGCACAAGTTTCCAAGGACTGCAGCCCACATCATTAGATGCAGATGTGTCTGAGGCAGTGGGCTGGAGTCCACAAAAGCTTGAGCCAAATAAAACTGGTTAGTCCTTAAGGTGCCACAAGACTCTCTGCTGTGTTTGTTTAAAACATTTCCGTATATTGTAGCACAATAAGGCATTACATGTATGGCCCTTGACCAAATCAGATTCTAGGAACAGTGTAGATAATCAATTAAAACCTAATACGATACAAGAATAACATCAGACAATCATACAACAAATTAAAAATATGAGGGAGGATGAGGGATTGTACAACTCAAAATGTCAGAGTAAATAGAAATAGCTTAAACTGCTCCTGAAAGGTTTGTAATAGGAAGCAAAGGTGATTCCATCTCTGCTAAATTTCCACAAGCAGAGAAATGAACATGCCCAGTGCTGAGATCTTCAGGTCAGATCCTTCTCTAATGTCCCACACAAATACATCTGGTGAGAACTCAAGAGAGGGCCTTCTTGGTAGCTGCCCCAGGCTCTAGAACTCCTTCCCAAAAAGGCTAAATTGACTTCCTCCATAGTGTCCTTACTGTGATAGGTGAAGATTTTTTTCTTTCAATAGGTCATTGGGATCAGACTGTTTATGGGAGAAAGACTTTTAATAATGTCCTGTGTTGTATATATGTCTTCCATTTTAATCCATATGTTTTTAATAGGCATTTAATTATATTGGTAGCAACTTAGTATACTTTTACTGATGTGAGTTGTTATCTGTACCATTTTAAGTCCTCTAAACCGCCCCAAGTCCTGTTATTGTGTGCCTTCAAGTTGTTTCTAGCTTATGGTGACTCTAAGGTGACCCTGGCATAGGGGGTTGACATGTTTTGTTCAATGGGGGGTTGTCATAGCCTTCCTTTGAGGCTGACAGTGTGTGATTTGTCCAACATCACCCAGTGGGTTTTCATGGCCAAACAGGAATTTGAACCCTGCTCTCCCAGAGTTCTAGCCCAACATCCAAAGCACTATACTATATCAGCTCTCTAGGGGGCAGGGGAGCAGAAAACAAAGAAACAAACAAGTTTAATTGCAGAGTTGGTAGCTCTAGGGGTGGTCACACATTACAGAGAACATGCATTCCATTGTATGTGCATTAATTCAGATATTTGTAATAATCTCTCTACCTGCACTAGTTCCTGATTTGTACACAAGTATGAGAATCCTGAGAGCCTCTGAACCAAGCTTGCCAAAGGCACTCCATGAAAGCGTCATCTTAGGATCACCTGAAACCACACAACAGCAACACAAGAATCCTATTATCTCCAAAGTACAGATCAAGTATACAGCTCTACCTAGGCAGAATGAAGATATATATGTTTGAGGGAACTGATCATCTGGCAAAGATCCTATAAGACTTTTGGGGTAGTCTGAATATACAACAGTGCAGTTACAAGAGTGGATCCCAAGCTGTACAACCAATTGTGGCACAGGCACCATTAGCCATTGTGCAATGCAGTCATGTAGGGATGGGGGGGCAATGTGGATGGTTTGCCTCTGGAGGCAATGTTTTTGGGGTGTCCCGGCTCCTAACCACACCCCTGTGTGCCACAGCCATGTCCCCACGCACCGCAGCCCTGCCCCCATGCACTGTGGCCACGCCCTCACACACTGTGGCCACACCCACACATACCATGGCCATGCCCCCACGCCGTAGCCCCGCCCCCTCCCTCCACACACTCCAAGCTCCGCCACTGGTACAATGGTAAAATAGCTCTTCACTCACTTGTTCAAAAATGAAAGAGAAGGCTATGTACGTGTTTGTGGAGTGACTGGCCACACTAAGGACCACACTTATGCAGCTCTGACAAGTGCATTCACTTGCTCTGTTATCTTTACAATAATGTTGCACTCAAACAGGATTCTTGCCCATGTGATTCTAACTGACTGGTTTATAATGTGATGCATTAATCACAAGTTTCTTTTTTGATTCCTTCTTTGATGCTGTTACTGCTTTTGGTGGAAAAGTGGACTATAAATGTGACAAATCCAGCACCAGTCATTTCACTGTAGGGAGAGGTTACCGAAGCTGAATTGATAACATTCCCCTTGAAATACTAGTTATGCTCATGGGAAGGAACAGAAGAAACGCAGGCCATTTCTGCACTACACTGTTATAGTGCTATTATTCCACTTTCAACATCCTGTGGAATGCTGGGATTTGTAGTTTACTGAGGCCAAAGAGCTCTCTGGCTGAGAATTCTAAGTGCCCCTCCTTAAACTGCAAACCCCAGGATTCCATAGGATGTTGAAAATGGAATCATAGCACTATAACAGTGTAGTACAGAAATGACCATAGAGAAGACATTCAAACATGTGGATTCTGTCTAATGAAGCTGTGAGGAAGTTTTGGCCCTCCAGGTGATCTGGAGTGGAACTCCTCAAATCCCTGACATTTAGGTGGGGTTTATGGGAGCTTTAAGTCAAAATATCGAAAGAACAAAAGTTTACCACCCCACAAAAGTGGAATGTTGGAATAATTTTCCTGCAGCACCTTTTGCATGGAGGGCAATTGCTTAGTTAACTTCATCCTAACTATCTATTTATCCTTTTAGATCAAGCCATTTTTAATTATCAGAGAATCCACAATCCAATTCTGTAACATGGATCAAAATAGATTTCCCAAGAAATAGATTTCCCTAAGATTTCCATGACTTCATTTTTATAACAGACAGAAATTATGAATCATGGAGACAGGGGTGGGTAGCAGATGAAACCACTTTTTTTCCCCCAAATCAAAGCCACTTGCTCTGATCTTATGGAAACTCCGTTAAGTTTCTTCCATCCCACTGATGTTTACTACATAAATACCAGGTTTATGCTTTTAGTAACCTCAATTACTTTTTCCTTTGTTAATAGCAGAGGAAACCTTAAGAAATGTGGCACGTACTTTCCTTGCATTTTTTTAAAATTTGTTTGTCAGCATTGCCTGTGCAAAAGTGCCTGTCAGAAACATTAGCATATTGAATGAGAAAGATAGAGATAAGGAGCAATGAAAGTGCTGGAGAAAAAAGGCAAAGAGGACAGGTTTGTTCCATTTTGGAGGAGTCAGGTTATAAATCTGGAGAAATGTTAGACTGTAAATATTTCATTTACCAGCATTTTCTTTACATTTCTTGCTGAAGCTTACTGCAGTTAACCTTGACTTGGGTCCAAGATGTGTTGCAAAGATTACCCCTCCTTTGTTTATTCAGGACAAAATCATTAGGAAACCACTTCAGCCACACTGACTGGAAATAGCTGTCCATTAGCATTTAAGATGACCTGAGGTTGTATGCTGTGGGCTCCTGCCAGGAGACTGTTGTCCTATTATGGCAAAATCCTTTAATAAGGATACAAGAGTTTAACATGTCAAACCCAGAGCCTGGAAATGTTACTTTTCTGGATAACAGAAATTTCTGGCTAGCACGGCCATGGCCATGCTAGCTGAGGAATTCTGGGAGCTCTGGCCCAATAAAGTAACTTTTCCATTACTCCACTAAGCCTGACACCTTCTGTTCCAGTCTTTGGACCTTGTTCATGTTGAAAATATGAACTATGAACTCTCAAGACAATCCATTACAGAATGCCCAAATCTACTATTAAATGGATTTTATTGTACGCCACCATGAGATTCATGGATATAGGGTGGCATATAGGACAGAGATAGACAATCATGGCATAGTGGTTTGAATGCTGGACTAGGAATCTGAGAGGTCTGGGTTCAAATCCTCACTCAGCCATGGAAGCCCATGGATGATCTTGGGCAAGTCACATCTGCTCAGCATAAAACCCCCTCTGAACAAATTTTGCCGAGAAACCCCCATGATAGGTTTGCCTTAGGGTCACCGGAAGTCAGAAATGACTTGAAGGCACACAACAACAACAATAAATATTATAATTAATACTTAAATATTACAATTGATAGTTAATTGTTTTTGGAAACACATCAATTAATCCTACTGACACCTGTCACTTTAGTCAATAACTTCCTTATTCTAGGATATATCCACTGAAGTAAACAATCACTGATTCCAGAGCATTGCCATTACCTTGAACCAAAAGAGTGGACAGGAAATGACATATCTGAAGCAAGGTAACATGCTATGCCTAAATGGGAAAAAAGAGGCCCAAGTCAAAGAACTAAAAAAGTGTATATGTATGGCTTGTGGGGCAATCTACAACTGCCTCTGGCAAACAAAAGAGAAAGTATCATAGGTTGGAAGGAAACATGGACTATCTTCATTACTTCTTTAGATTTTAGAACTGATACTGAGAGTTCAGATAATGTTTTTAGAACGCAGAGGAGGGAAAAGAAAATAAGGAGAGAGTAATCCTAATTGGTCATCATATACAGGGGCCAGCTAAGATATACACTAGTATAGTTGAAGTTGTGCTGAATCCACACCCCTCCCAGTCTAAGGATGTTGAAAGTTACTTTGGACTACCCTCAAAGCAGGTACTAGGAGTCAACAAAGCTGAAAGTTCTCAGAATGTTAGAAGAAAGAGAAACTTTGTAGAAGAGATCATGACAATCAGCTCAAGATCACACACAATACCCTACTGAGGCATGGTGTTGAGGGTGAACAACCAACGTTGACTGCTAGCCACCCAGCTCGGGATGCATGGAGCCAGAGACAGTCAACTTATTTTGGCACATTATGTAGAACACATCACAATCTCCTCTAGTAAAAATACAAGGATTAAAAATTAAATAACATTGTTTTAATTTAAATCATATTGTGCTACCCTTTCATTACATCTAACATTTTCTGCCTTGTACAGTCACCTTAGGCTAGCCAGTGTTAGGTCTGGCTTAGCCCCAATGACATACAAGATTCAAGTGTTAATAAATTCCTAAGCTAAAGCTAACTTGTGTTAAGAGTGCTCCAATAAACTCTTGCAGATGTCTTACTATACTCTTCCTGCACTTGCAGCACTCTTACAGAATATTTTTTGTTTTGTATGCACACACAACCACAGACAGAGATACACACACAGACAACCACAAAATTCTATAGGCAAGTAGCATTGCCTTGGCTGGATCCAAAGAAGAGCAAAATTCAGTGTTTGGCAAGAAGATTAGACCAAAAAAGGGTCCATCCTTTTTTGGTCTAATCTCCTTGCCAAACTAGTCAGTCCACAATTCCCAATTTGTATAGGATATCTGAGAAAAAGATCAGGATTTGGAAGGGCAGCTATCAAGGAACTAGATAAGATCCCAAAGTATAAAGATATATCATTGAATACTAAATTTAGGATTATGTATGCCATCATATTTCCAATTTCTATGTTTGGCTATGAAAGCTGGACAGTGAAGAAAGCTGATAAGAAGATAATAAATTCATTTGAAATGTGGTGCTGGAGATATCCTGGACCACCAAGAAGACAAATGAATGGGTCCTAGAGCAAATCAAGCCTGAACTCTCCCAAGGAGCTAAGATGACTACTTTGGCCATATTATGAGAAGACATGACTCACTAGGAAAGACAACAGTGCTTGATAAGATAGAAAGCAGTAGGAAAAGAGGAAGGCCACATTACAGGTGGTAGACTCACTCGAGCAAGACACGTCCTTGAATCTGCAAGACCTGAGCAGAGCGGTTAAGGATCAGGTAACTGTGAGGTCTCTCATCCATAAGGTCACCATAAGCCAAAGTCAACTTGACAGCAGTTAACAACAACAGTCAGAGAAAAATAGAGCCCGACAGAAAGACATTTTTTTAAAAAAAACTCCTTGTTATGATCAAGAGAATTACAAAACACAACAAAAAGGTATAACGGTACTCTTGCAAGTTTGCTAAAAACCTCTGCATCTGAAGAAGTGGGTTTTTATCCATGAAAGCTCACGCAAAAATAACAAACCAGTTAGCCTTAAAGGTAAGTTAGTCTTCTTTTTTTTATTTTCCCTTCCCCCTTCTCTCCTTCTTTTTATGCTAAAACATTCATCATTATTCATCGCTTAAAGCAATCTCTGCTCAGACCCTTGGATTTAACCAACGTTAATTGTTTGCCTGTAATTTTCCTGGATGGACAATTCCCCCACAAAGGCTAGGTCTAAGACAGTGATTCACAGCTTTTGTTCCTGCAGATGTTTTGGACAGCAGCTTTCAGAAGCTCCAGTCAGCATGGCCAAAGGCCATGAATTTGACGAGCTGGAAGTTCAAAACATCTGGAAGACCAAAGGCTAAGAGCCACTGGGCTAACAGGTGTGCCTGACAGAATGGGTGTGAAAGAAAAGTAGTTTTTGACAGTTTGGAGAAAACAGAAGAGAAAGAACTAAGAGCAGGGATGAGGGAGAAATTCATTTGGTTCTCATTTGTAGGAGAAACTTACCTAACTTTGAACTTTGAAATAAATACATGTACTGAAACCCAGTTGTTCTATAAAAACAAACAGTCTTATGACACCTTAAAGACTAACAACTTTTATTTGGCATAAACTTTCATGGACTGCAGCCCACAACATCAGTCCATTAAAATGTATGCCAAACAAAACTTGTTAGTCTTCACAAAACTCTTTCTTGTTTTTACTACAACAGACTAACAGAACTACCACCACCACCCCGAGATTAGTTATCCTCTGAAATTTGTCCTTTTCTAACATTTGTAATGGAGCTCTCCAGTTATAAAATGAATCATTTGTCTATTTGTGAAAAAAATTATGTGCACATATGCAAAGATGTCTCTATTTGTGAGAAAATATTCAAATATGCATTATCTTATGACATTGGTCGATTAGACTGCAGCTCCCAGCATTCCTCACCACTGGCTACACTATACACGGCTACAAGGAGTTATAGTCCAATGATTCTCACCCCTGGCCATTTCCACATGGGCACCTTGCCCACACTAGAGCGACCTCTCCAGGAGGTCTTCTTCACCGGGGTCTGTGCTAGAGCAGTTTAAAAAAGTGAGGTTCTAGACCTCAAACTGCTCTAGCGCAGCCCCGGGGGTGGCGCTGTGAGTTTTATAAAAACCACCTTCAAAAGTGGTTTTTATAAAACTTACCCGCGCTGCCCCGTAGCAGCCCCCGGTCAAGAACTGCAGAGACGTGGTAGTGCGTCCCTGCAGATCTGCCCGGGGGCGGGCTTCCGGCTGGCGCGCTGTCGTAATTGGCGGAGCACCGCCGGAAGCCACCGGCCACCATTTTGGGCGCCGCCAGGCACCACGGAGCGCCGCGGAGTGCCGCCAAAATTCGGCGGTGTTTGGAACAGCCGATCCGCACTCTTCAGAGGGATGGAGCAACCCGCTCGTGGGTAAGCTCCGCCCCTGCGTGCATGGCCCCGTTTCGGCCTCCCTTGTGAGGAAAGGGCCCCCTGTCTTCACATGATTCCACCCTAATCTTCAGATAATGTCTTGGAAAAATCTATATAATATCCACTGGGAGTTACAAAAATAATATGTTCAGAAAAACACACATAAAAATGTATCTCAGTTTTCTTTTTTAAAAAAAAATTCAGGATGAATTTAATTTAAGATTGATAAAATTCTCCAAATTTCATCCACCTCTCACAAAAGTTAAATAGAATCATGCAGCTGGAAGAAACCACAAGGGCAATTGAGTCCAACCCCCATGCAGGAATATACCATCAAAGTATTCCCAACAGTCATCCAGCCTCTGTTTAAAAACATCTGCCGTAACGATCAAACTGCTCTTATCATCAGAAAGTTCTTCCTATTGTTTAGATGGAATCTCTTTTCATGATGTTTGAAGCCATTGCTCCATGTCCTAGTGTCTGGAAAAGCAGAAAACAGGCTTGCTCCATCCACCCTATGACAGCGGATTGAGCACCTCTTAATCTTTTCTTCTCCAGGCTAAACATACACAACTCCCTAAGCCACTCTTCATAGGGCATTTCTACCATTTTGGTCACCCTCCTCTGGACATGTTTCAGCTTATCCATGTCCTTCCTGAACTTTGGTGCCCAGAACTGGACACGATATTCCAGATGGTGTCTGACCAAAGCAGAATATAGTAGTAATTCCCTTGACCTAGACACTATAATCCTACTGATACAGCCCAAAATCACATTGGCTTTTTTAGCAGCTGCATCACACTGCTGACTCATGTTCAGCTTGTGGTCTACCAAGATTCCTAGGTCCCTTTTAGATGTACTGTGGTCAAGCCATCCTATATCTGTGCATTTCGGGGGGGTTTTTCCTGCCCAAGTGAAGTACCTTGCACTTCCCCATGTTGAAATTCATTTTGTTAGTTTTGGCCCAGCTCTCTGTTGAGATCATTTTGAATTCTGATCCTTCCCTCTGGGATGTTAGCTACTCCTTCTAATAAACCAAGGGACATAATCTCAGAAGCCTGCATGTTTTGTTATGAAAGATCTCTTGCTTTTTTTAGAACTGTCTGATTATCTCCATTTGTCCTGCTATTATATATTTGTAAATAAAGCAGACATTTTAATGATTCCAGTTTCCAGTCCTCTCCCATCAGAAGAAAACGGAATGCCATACCATTACCCTTGGAATTTCTTACCACTTATTGCAGTAGGAGCATGAACCATTTAATATATACAGCAAAAAAAAAAAAAAAAGAGGGGGAAGAACAAGAAGCCTTTTTATGTTTGTATACAGTTGCACAATAGCCTACATTTTTCACTGGACTGTCTCAAAAGACAGGCTGCAATTGGTTTTCATTTTCTAATGAGAATATGAAGAGGCGAAGATTTTGTTTTCTTTGGATCATATCCTAGAATTAGGGTAAGCAAGTGAAGCTGCATGGTAGAAGGCAGTACCTCTTCACACAGCACATTATGGAAGACAGTATATAAGATTTAGTGATGACCTTGGCCACCATCCTGTCTGGTTTTGAAAGAAGATCAGACAATTTCATGCATTTCACAGGATGTTGAAAGTGGAATCATCGCACTATAAGAGTATAGTGCGGAAAAGGCCATGGTTTGAGCATTGGACTGTGACTCTGGAGTTTGGCCATGGAAACCCACTAGGTAACCTTGGGCAAGCCATACTCTCTCATCCTCAGAAGGAGGCAAACCCCTTCTAAACAAATCTTGCCAGGCAAACCCCATGATAGAGTCACACTGGGGTCACTGAAAGTCAGAAAAACAACTTGAAAGCACACAACAGCAATAACTACGAATACCAGTTGCTGGGAACAGAACAGAACAGTGATGCCCTAGTTGTGAACTTCTGATAAGCTGGTTGGTCAGTGCATAAACAGAACATTTATATGAGGCTCTGTTCTTTTCTAGCAGGACTCTGCTCACTAATGTTCACGTTCTTACTAAGCAAGATGTTTATATCTCAGTCTTTCTCTTTTAGGTTCAGCAATATGTGTCCTGCCCATAACCCCACCCTCAGTCCTAGAAGCGGTACACACTAATGTGCGCACACACATGTATCCACACATTCATCTACACACACACGCACACATGTTACTCCACTGGAAAAACCCTATCCCGGGGTCTACCATTTTGATATTAAAATATGATTCAATGTGCCTGAGAGGTCACCCAGATGGGTACGTAGGCAGCAATGGTCAAAGATCGAAAACCAGGTCAGGCCAGTAAAATCCCCAGTCACATAGCCCCAGGAGACCTTAAGATGTGTAAACCCACAATAAACAAAGGGTCCTCAGCCCCAAGACGCCAACTTGAGTGGATTAGCATGTTTGCCCCAAGTTGAGCAAATATTCAATCAGGCAAGGACCATTTACATGAAATCACACCACAAACTAACATAGCTGAAGATCCTGAGACTTTGGCAACACCTCGCAATCCCATCACACAAAAGAAATTACCACGGTGGAGCTTCATTATTGCTCCAACACCCATTGTTCTCCCCAGGAAAGGATTAGCCCACGAGGTACTTTTTCCCCTACAAATAGTCCCAGTTTTTGAGCAGTTCTTTGGATCACTCCCAGTCATCCCAACCGACCATTTCTCCGTCTGTTGAGTGATCCCCTCAGCCCTCTCCATGCTGAGCCCCACTTCTCCGCTGCCTTCCCGGACCCAGAACTTCAGGAAAAGGTGCAGTATTACCCCAACTACACCCCTTCAATACCCTCTGTCCAATTTCCTCTCTTGTGCTTCTTAATAGCTCTTGGGTGCATGTGTGAGTGATTGCATTCAGTGGGGAAGAGAAGACAAGTGTAGCCAGGCATTCGTCTTAGATTTTAAAAAAGCAGACTTCTGTAAACTGTAAACTGAAGGAGCTGCTGGCTGAAATCCCGTGGTCAAGAATAGTCAATGAGAAAGGAGTTCAGGATGCATGGGAGTTCTTTAAAAGGGAGGTACTGAAGGCACAGGCTAAAACTGTGCCATTAAGGAGGAAAAATGGAAGGCATCTGAACAAACCGGAATGGTTGACTAAAGAGCTCTCAACTGAGCTAAGTATTAAGAAAAACATGTACAGGAAATGGAAGAAGGGGGAAATCACCAAAGAAGATTATAAGCAAGTAGCCAGGAGATGTAGGGAGAAGGTCAGAAAGGCTAAAGCACAGAAAGAACTTAGGCTGGCCAGAGACATTAAAAACAATAAAAAGGGCTTTTTTAAATACGTCCGCAGCAAAAGGAAAAAGAAGGAGACGATAGGGTCACTGCGCAAAGAAGATGGTGAATTAATAACAGGAGGAAGAAAAAAGGCAGAACTCCTCAACACCTTCTTCACCTCAGTTTTTTCCCAAAAGGATAAAAACACTCAACCTGGCGGTTGGGGAGCAGGTGAGGAAGTGGGGAAAATGCAGCACAGAATAGATAGAGAGGTAGTACAGGAATACCTGGCCACACTGGATGAATTCAAGTCTCCAGGACCAGATGAATTGCATCCTAGGATTTTAAAAGAACTAGCAGAGGTCATTGCGGAACCTCTTGCTATAATCTTTGAAAACTCTTGGCAGACAGGAGAAGTTCCGGCAGACTGGAGGAGGGCAAATGTTGTCCCCATCTTCAAGAAGGGAAAAAAAGAGGACCCAAATAATTATCGCCCAGTCAGCCTGACGTCAGTACCTGGAAAGATCCTGGAGCGGATCATCAAACAGTCAGTTTCTAATTACTTAGAAAACAATGCCGTAATTACGAAAAGTCAATATGGATTTCTCAAAAATAGGTCATGCCAGACTAATCTTATCTCTTTTTATGATAGAGTTACTTGCTTGATAGATGAAGGGAATGCTGTGGACATAGTATATCTTGATTTCAGTAAGGCCTTTGACAAAGTTCCCCATGACATTCTTGCAAAGAAGCTAGTAAGATGTGGACTGGACAGGGCTACTGTCAGGTGGATTTGTAACTGGTTGACTGACCGTACCCAAAGGGTGGTCACCAATGGCAGATTCTCATCCTGGAGAGAAGTGACTAGCGGGGTGCCACAGGGTTCTGTCCTGGGCCCGGTGCTGTTCAATATCTTCATTAATGACTTGGATGAAGGAATAGAGGGCACGCTGATCAAATTTGCAGATGACACCAAATTGGGAGAGGTTGCTAATACACCTGATGATAGGATCAAAATTCAAAAGGACCTGGACAGATTGGAGAGCTGGGCCAAGGCTAACAAAATGAATTTCAACAGAGAGAAATGTAAGGTCCTACACTTAGGCAGAAAAAATGGTATGCAGAAATATAGGATGGGGGACACATGGCTGGCTAACAGTACGTGTGAAAGGGATCTAGGAGTCTTCATAGACCACAAGCTGAACATGAGTCAGCAGTGTGATGCGGCAGCCAAGAAGGCCAACGCAATTCTTGGTTGCATCAATAGGAGTATGGTGTCTAGATCGAGGGAGGTATTGGTACCACTTTATTCTGCATTGGTTAGACCTCATCTTGAATACTGTGTCCAGCACCCCAATTCAAGAAGGATATGGATAAGCTGGAGCAGGTCCAGAGGAGGGCAACCAAAATGGTGAGGGGCCTGGAAGCCATGCCCTATGAGGACAGACTTAGAGAGCTGGGTATGTTTAGTCTGCAGAAGAGAAGGTTGAAAGGGGACATGATAGCCATGTTTAAATATTTGAAGGGATGTCATGTCGAGGAGGGAGTGGGCTTGTTTTCTCCTGCTCTTGAGACCAGGACAAGGAGCAATGGATGCAAGCTGCAGGAGGGGAGATTCTGCCTGAACCTCAGGAGGAATTTCCTGATGGTCAGGGCTGTCCGGCAGCGGAATGTGCTGCCACAGAGTGTGGTGGAGTCTCCCTCGTTGGAGGTTTTTAAGCGGAGGCTGGATGGCCACTTGTCGGGAGTGCTTTGAGGGTTTTCCTGCATGGCAGGGGGTTGGACTGGATGGCCCTTGTGGTCTCTTCCAACTCTACATTTCTATGATTCTATGATTCTGTGATTGCATTGCTGCGTGAGATTTTCATTCAATAAAATCATTTATTGGACATTTTCGTTTGGTTTTTGGCTTGGCCTGACCCTGTAAAAGCTGGGTAAAAAGACCCCACTAGCTTACCCTGCCTCTCGCATTGCTATTGCTTGTGCTCTGGCTAGTTTCCATTCCCCATCACGTGGAGCACATTGAGGTGTCCCCCAGGGGGACCCCAGAATCAGGGTAACACACACATACACATCTGATTTGTTTGGATATATTGTACAGCGCTCCTCATGCATGAACGTGAAGTCGTGTGAAGTGTCGTGTCCTGTGATAGTCAATGAACATTGCAGGTACATGTATATTGTATCCAATGAGTAAAATGGGACATGGTGCTCACATTTTTTGCTTTACACAAAGGTTCCTGGAATGGAACCCTCTGTGTATATATTTTTTTCCCTTTAGCCAGGTATTCCTGGACTTAATAAGCTCAGCACAGAATAACACTGAAGAAAGAACCAGCATCAACTATGTTATGGAAGTGATAAAACTGGCTATTAGTTAAGATCAGATAAACCTGAGAGTAAGTCAGTGCAACCTCACCACATATACATCTGCAAATTTTAAGGGGCTTTGTAGGTTTTACTGACTGGGGGATTCTGGAAAGTGTAGTCCAAAATACACTTTTTGTTTCTAGGTCTGAGTATGGCTGTAGCTTAAGTTAACACATAATGCCCTTCTTAATAATAATTCCCAAGGCCATATTAAAGTGTTAGGCCCTGGGGCAGTTCCATAAGCAAGGCCTTGTTTCAGCATTTGGCAACATCACAGTACAAGTGCACAGTACACAGTACAGCTTCTGTGTGCTTCTATGTGTTTGGCAGTAGTAAGTACATGGGAAGGGATGGAAGATCTCAGGTCCTAGGCCCAAGTCTCACGTCCTGGACTCTTTTTTTTGGTCCCTAAGGCAAGAGGGAGGAATCTCAGGGCAAGATCAGTGCCATGAAAGGGGTATGTGCATATATTTTCCTCATTTATTAGACCTAGTGTTTTTTTTATTTCAGTGGCATACTCTGTGCAACTGTGGTTGATGCTTAAAGTAACATGCTTAATGGCATCATTAAGGACTGACCCTTCTAACCTCACCCTTGTAATATCACTATCACCTACCCTCTGCGACATCAGAACCTACAATCTCAGCCTTGGTCCTTGAAATCTCAGGACCTGAAGTACTCCTGACCTAGCAACTCTATGCATGGGGATCCTAAATAGCCCTAGAACATTTGTTCTAATTACACCATTGATATTCCAGTCTTGTGTTTCCCCCTTTGATTTCAGGACAAACTAGTACAGCATTTCGTAATATTGTGCTTTCCAGATGAGCTAGACTGCAGTTCTCAGAATCCATCCCACCTCCCCTCCAAACTTGGAGGAAGATGAGCTAGCATATCAGAGTCATCACCTTCTGATTGTTTCATTAGAGGTCAAAATGTTCTCATAAAATACTACTGAAACATCCATTAATTAGTTCCTGTTAAGAAAATGAATCCCACAGCTCCAGAAGATTTCACTCTGTAATGGATAGTCATAATTTTTTTTAATCCATGTCCGAAATATGTAAAAATGTGAAACCTCAAGAATAATTTCATGAGCAGATAAATAAGTTCCCAAATGTTTTGTCTAGGCCGTTGAAGGGAAAATATCTTTAAATGACCGTACTAGTGCTATAGATGATGCAGAGTTTGCAAAACTACATTGGGAAACAAGTAGTTTCTGATGACTTCTCAATGACTAAATCTGGAGAAATACCAAACTATGAGGAGGATCTTAAATCAAAGTTGCTATGTTCCAGTGATTCATTCATTAAATTCATAAAAAAAAAACCCTTTACTGAATAAAAATCTGCTTTAAATTTAACAGGCAGTGGGTGGTTGTTCCTTTTAAAATGATTTAAAGTGCATAACCACCCCAGCCCCTCAGGCAGTAGACATCATAAGAAGAGATATAGGCCATTTCCAGAGATATAGGCCATTTCCAAGTACACTGTTATAGTGCTATTATTCCACTTTCAACATCCTGTGGAATTCTGGGATTTGTAGTTTACTGAGGCCAAATCTCTCTGGCTGAGATTTCTAAATGCCCTTCCCTAAACTACAAACCCCAGGATTCCATAGGGTGTTGAAAGTGGCATAATAGCACTATAACAGTGCAGTGCTGAGATGGCCATAGACTCATCGAATTACAGGGCTGGAAGGTAGCACCAGGACCATCTACAAAACTAGAACTAAAGCCCTCCCTCTTTGGATTTTCTGTTCTTTTTTTTTTAAGAATTTAATATATGATATTTTATATCCCTACTGAGCAGATGGATATTGTGGTTTGCCAACTGTTTGAAAACTAGGTATGGGAATATCTGACAGTTCTGCTTCTCCAATACTTTATTTTTTAATCAATTTATTTTTTAATCAAGTACATTCTGTCCTAAATAGGAAGGCAATTATATTTTTTTCATAATGCTTCAAAACTGCACAAATACATGGTTCTTCCTTGAATAAATCTGTCAATCTTTCATCTCTTTTATGTACTTCTTCCATTTATTGTTTATTGTTTCCATCATCTTTTTATTTCTACTTGGCCATGTAATGTGTTCCCCTGCTAGTCAGAGCACATCCCTACTTTTGATATAAATTTCCCTTTGATTCCTCAGATCTTGTGGAAGAGGTCTCTTGTTCTTCCTTTTTCCTTGTTGTCACCTTCTGTTTCCTTACATTGATTATTACAGTAGTTCTCTTTGTTCCTGTGCACAAGTCTTTGAACAGTTGCATACTAGGTTCTGACTCTGTTCTGTCACCTTTTACTTTTGGTCTCATCTCTTTGTTTTTGGCTACAGCTACTGTCTTTTTGCATTTCTACATGCTAATGTCCCTGGCTT
Organism: Iguana delicatissima; assembly: GCA_948472985.1. Taxonomy (NCBI): domain Eukaryota; kingdom Metazoa; phylum Chordata; class Lepidosauria; order Squamata; family Iguanidae; genus Iguana; species Iguana delicatissima. Next base: position 342,298 of record CAOKZL010001955.1, on the reverse strand, counting down.
CAGTTCAGAGTCCTTCTGGTTCCCAGTCAATTAGGCTTAATAGTGCAAATCTATTTCTCATATTATCTTTAAATTCTACAGGAATATTCTTCCAGTTGTATTTTAGCATGATGGTTGGTTTAGTGTTCTTCTTTAGCTTTACTCTAACTTTTACTATTAGTAGTTCATGGTTTGTGCCACAATCTGTTCCTGGTCTTGCTTTTGCACAGGGAAGGAAGCTTCTCTATCTTCTGCTTCCAAATATGTAGTCTATTGATTTCTGTATTGGCCTTAAGGTGATGTCCATGTATACAGTCTTTTTGGGTTGTTTGAAGAATGTGTTTGCAGTGAACAAACTATTGGCCTCACATAATTCAGTCAATTTTCTATTTCATTTCTTGATTTTGGGCCAAATTTTTCTGAAATCTTTGATTCTGCTCTGTTTCTTACTTTTGCATTCCAATCACCTATGATTGACAAGAAGTCCTGTTTTGGTGTATGATCAATTTCCTCCTGGACTCCTGCATAGAATGTTTCTGTTTCTTCTTCTGCTTCTGCTTCTGTAATTGCAGCATAAACGTGGATTAAGGATACAGTGATGGGTTTTCCCTAAAGCCTTACTGGCATGATTTGGTCCGATTTTGCCTTGTATTTTTACCATATACCTCACTATAAATACTACTCCATTTCTTCTTAGATTTTATTTACTAAGTAAAACACTGTGTATCTATCTGACTCAGAATGTCTAATTCCTGCCCACTTTAGCACTTTCAACCACAAGTATTGCAATATTTATACATTCCATTTCTTGTTTTACTACGGCCATTTCTGCACTACACTGTTATATTACTATTATTCCACTTTCAACATCCCATGGAATCCTGGGCTTTGCAGTTTAGGGAGGGGCATTTAGAATTCTCAGCCAGAGAGCCCTTTGGCCTCAGGAAACTACAAACCCCAGAATTCCACAGGATATTGAAAGTTGAATAATAGCACTATAACAGTGTAGGGTGGAAATGGCCTATGTTTAAGCTTCACCCAATTCGTGTTTCTCACATTCCATATTTCTATAATATGAATTGTGCAGTTTTGGATTTTCCTTTCCCCTTCAAACATGTTGACAGTTGAACATCCTTTTGGCTTGCATCCACTTTTGTCATTACCCACAGTGCTACTCATAATTGTCCTCCACTCTCCCCCAGTAGCTCATGGAGTGCCATCTCACCTGGGAGTGTCATCTTCTGGCACTATATCTTATTTCCTTTGGGATTCTCTTATCATAGGGTTTTCCTGATAAATGATCTTCCAAATGTTTACTATGCCCCCCTTTGATCAGTACTAAGAAGCATTAGTTATGGTGCCTCTGCCGTTCTCTCTGGGAAATCCTCCACCAGCCTTACCCTCACCACCACTATTACTGCTGCTGTCCAATAGCAGTCTGGCACATTTAGTGTGGCTCCTCAGCAAAAACGTGTCTGACATGGGAGACCCTACCAGCAGCACTGGGGTCATCAGCATAGCTTCTCACTTACTGAAGGGGGCACAAAATCCCACTACCATGGAAAGGTGCTTATGGATTAACAGTGATGAAAATGTGCATGGACATACCCAGAGTTTTGTATTTATCAATCTATATCCCCTCACCCCACCCAAGGTAAACTCTGTATCTAAATTCCAAGGTTCTTCTTGGCAGAATTTATTCAGAGGGAATTTGCCCTTGCCTTCCTCTGAGGCTGAGAGACTGTGGTCCTTTCGGCAACTCACCTTTTCTCAGTGCGGCAGGGAGGGGATCACCTGAGCAGCCTCTTGAGAGAGACTCTCACATTCCCACTGCTTTGGCTCCACAGCTGTTACCGGCCAGCCGGCAGGCAGTATAAGGGCTCCGCCTCTTCCTTCCGCAGCGCAGCCGGACATTCTCCCAGGCAGTGCTGGAGGAGGAAGCATGAGTGCCGCAGCTCCAGAGGCTCCACACGCATGGTAAGTGCATGCGGAGCCTTGGAGCAAGACACGATCACACACCATTTTCAGCTACAACCCAAAAATGAAATACTGTGCGATTAGCGCCTACTGGCCCCAGCAGCGTCGTGCAATTGTGAGGACATCACGTGGACTGCTCCTCACAATCACGCGATGCTCCAGAGGCCCTTTCACATGGCAAATACCATGCAAAAAGAGCCTGTGACTTGCCCAAGCAATGGAAATCCAGTGGATTTCCACTGCTGAGCAGGGATTCAAACCCTGGTATGCAGAGTCATACTCCAATGCTCAAATCATCATGCTGGCTCTAAGGCCCTTTTCGCACACAGTTTCTTTTGCGAGAGGGCCCCTTGAGCGTTGTGTAAATGGGAGCGCCATTCCATATGACGCACTCTCATTTACGCGATGCTCACAAGCCTAACATGAATCGTGCACGCATTTTTTTATTTTCGGCTTCAAGTCGAAAATGCCGCGCAGTTGCGCAAGGCTCCTGGGGCCCTCGTGCACTTACCTGCCCTGCAGTGTGTCGGACGAGCAGGCCAGTCGCGCTTCCTGCCTCAGCGCTAGCCTGCAATTCCCAGGTTTTGCTGTGGTAGGAAGGGGTGGGGTGTTTGCGCGACGCTCACACAACTGGCAAATAGCTGCAGGAGGCAGAAGGGCTGCCATGAGTGGCTCGCGCAAATGGCTGCTTGCGCGAGTGCTGCCCCCCACCGCCGCGATGAAGGTAAGGTGCGAAAAGGGCCTAAGTTTTGAGTGCACTTTCTCATTAATAACTTTTGCCTGACCACCCCCTTTGGACAAACTCTGACATTTTTGGGTCACCCATGTGCTGGTTTTCATTGATGAAATGTTGGATGGTATGCAGTTGTTTGTGTCATAGGACTTTGGGCCATCTCGAATATGAAGAATTTGCAGATTTTGTTAAATTCCCATCAGATAAGGTTGAAAATGAAATTTGCGCCAGTCCCTATTGACTCACCTCTTTTGTTTTTCAGTCCTAGGCAGACGCCATACGCCAGACTTCTGCTGAATCCCTGGCAGTCTACAAGGCTGGTAACTTGGTGAGTCATATGCTGATGAGGCCTGAGCTAGCATGTTCTTATTGTGAGGGCACTGACGTCTTTCACCCATTGCTCTGCCTTTGATGCAGACATAATCTAGTTAAAATGGAAATGTATTAAGAAAGTCAAACAATTAATTGATCCAAGAAAGATTGTTTCACATTTTGTGTAAATCACAGCTCAAAATTCATTTGAGAAGCACGGCCATATTATAGACTAAACAGAGTTTGGTGTGGGCCGAGGGGCTTGGTGTGGGTGTTAAAAGTTGCTCCACACTACACACGGTCAGTAATCCTCAGCAGAAATGTTAACTCAATTTGTCAGTATTATCTTTATGTCAACAGTAATGCTTAAATATTTACAATAGACATAGTACTCCGAGGGGTTAGTAATGCAAGATAAATTGGAGAAATGCTAACAAAATGGATGGTACTAATAGAAGACCTTGGCACTCGGTACTCTAACCTTTTTTCTTTTTAATGTAAGAGAGGTTGTCTAAAAGTTGGTTTTTATTATGTTTTGATATTTTGCTCACTGACATAAAGGTGGTGACTACTACAATAATGAAGAATGTCAAGCTATAATACAGGTTTTACTTTCTGCAAGATATAATAACACATGGAATCTGTGGCACATGCTGAAATTTTGCATTGTTTTGCCCAATAGTTTTCACTTGTCCCAATGGCACACAAAAAATAGGCTGTAGTAATCAATGGTATATTCTGTCATACCTCCCACAGATTGTCTTAGTCACTGCATATGTGTGTGTGTTCTTTCAAATCTCCTGTCAACTTATGGTGACCCTGTGCATTTCATAGGGTTTTCTTAGACAAGGAATACTCAGATGTGGTTCTGTTAGTTCCTTCCTCTGAAATATAGCCTACAGAACCTGGAGTTTATTGGTGGTCCCAAAACAAAGTACTAACCAGTGGTGACCTTGCTTAGCTTCCAAGATCAGAAAGGATCTGATGCCTTTAGGATGTTTAAGCATACCTTCCAATATTTCACAGATGAAAACTGGGACATTTTTGGCCAAGCAACATCAGAATGTTGTCAAGATGGCAAAAGTTATTAATGAGGAATATCACACAATCTAGAAAAGGCTGCAGAAGTTTGCTTTTGCATAGACCTACTGGGAATGGTAAGACTTCTTCATCATCTCTGCTCCTCACCCCTTCTCCCTGATGAGTATGGGATAACCCAGTAACTATGTATACATAGGGAAAGTGCAGCCAGTGAGCTGCATACAACCCCAAGTTGTTTTTTCACCAATTTTTTCAATACTAAAAATGCATTTGGGGGGTGGCTATTTTAGACCAGGAGAGGCCCTTTTCTTTTCAACCAGAAAGTAAATTTAGAGTTGACTTCCAGTTTACTTCCTGCCCCCAAAAAAGGCTGAAAAAAGCCCAGAGAACTCCAAACACAGGGTGAAAGTGCCCTCCACAGCTTCTAGGGACATGAAAGTTTTTTTCAGAAGGGGAAATTTTTTTAATAGTTTTTTTAAAAAGGGACACAGTGGAGGTGCAGCACTTCAACATTCCATGGAAAGCCAAAGCCCTGACAGTTCTTCACCCTGACAGAGTAGCTTGTAAGGGACTAAAATCTCTGTTAATTTATGTATAGCAAGCCAGGTACAGCTGATGAAGTGTATGGTTGCAAGGGAAGTTGAACCCTAGTTCAGGGACATGGGGTTCACTGCAGAAGTGTATATTGTGCATCAGTTTGTTCCTCAGATTCTTTTCATCTGTACCAAAGATACCAACATGAACAATCTCTGAGATTGCTCTGTTATTCATAACCCAGGGGTCATAAGTATATTTTACCACAAAACATCCATAAAACAGAGAGGTGGAGAAATTTTGGCCCTCCAAATACTTTGCACCACAGCTACCAGCATCTAGAGATGGGTAAGATATAAAACACAGATACATACAAATAATACCCAACCAACTTGAAGGTCAATGCAGGCCATATAATAGTTACTTCTTGTTTTAGATGTCAATAGGTCTATCCAATTGCTCAGCTCAAAACTACATATATCCCTGGAACTTCTTAAAGTGTTGAAAAGAACTCTAATCTTAGGTGGGCTTTTTTTTCCTTGGGAAAAAATAGACATGACCCCGCTACCTTCTTTTCCCACTTTCATCTTCCAGGGAGAATGTCTTTTGTTAGTTCAATAAGGAACCCAGCTGGGATTTGAAAGTTTCTTTGAAGGAAGCACAGAAGCAATGTTTGGGAAAGGTATGAAATCCCATCTTGTCTTTGAGCTGTCACTCATGCTTTGAGTCTTTTGCCCTACATTCTATTAGCCATTCTTGCACTGGACCTGTGATATCTGATTCCTTTTTCTGCAGTTCCCATCCTTTGTCTACCACTCTATTCTCTTTACAATAACACTATTCAGATAAGGTATGTCTTTGAATTGTCAGCTACTACTCTTTCCCCTCCCTGTCCCTTGTAAGGATAGCCTTAGTGCTTTGGAGCACACAAAGCAGAGGACCTCTTTTTAAAAAAGACTGAAATATTGTGGATCACTTTTCAAAAACGGCACAGCTGAGCATTAGCTGGGGAGATTTGTGTGTGGTTGTTTTCATAGTTTATACTGCTAATGATGGAAACTCCTCTTTGATAAACCAAAGAATGAATGAAGCACAGCAACACTGGTGTAGTTGTTGTATGTTTCTTGTGGATTATGGCAATGAAGGGAAAAATATGGAAGGATTATGCCGAGATAAGGCACATTTTAAAATGTATAACATGGTTTCTGTGACTCATAGCTTGTATAAATCTCTCTTCAGTTCAGAGCTGGAAAGTTGAAAGATTAGTAGAGGAGAAGCCTCTGAAACAGTTTTGAATCGTGAGGCCAAATGTGTATGCAATGTTTCAAATATTCAACAATTAACATTTCAAGTAGAGAAGAGCTTAATTAACCACCTGGGTCCCTTTCATACAACCAACAAGAGGGATCATAAAACAATTATTGAATACTACCATTTATACCAACCAAAATCTTACAGTATGTTCTTAACAACTTAGAAATAGGATAAATTCTCCTTTACTCAAGAGGAGTGTTGAAATTTAGTATAGATACCAGCTGCCTCCAAAAGCAGCCTTTGGGACTGAATAAGGAAGGAGGATCCATACCACATACATTCAAGGAAAAGCACAAGTTGACAAAGACTAATCCAGTCAAACATTTCACTTAAAGATCCCGGGAATGGATGTACCATCAGCTCTCACTATCATTATATCTAAATCTTATATCTATCATTGTATCTAATTTTTTTTTTGTACTATGTTGTCTGTTGATTGCCTATTACTAGTAGTTTTCTGTATAACAGAGCCTTATATGTGAGTTCTTTCTGTACGTGTGCGTGGATGTTACATTTGATATGTAGTTCTTAAAACTATACTGCAAGATTTTGGTTGGCACAAATCATAATATTCAATCATTGCTTTATGCTTTTTTGATCCCTTCTGTGAGTGGTAGTTTCCTTCGTTCTGAGGGGGGAGTGCTTCTAATTTTTCTGGTGGCCTTTCATATAACACAACTATAACTTTTAACTTTTAACTGCCTTGGGGAATCCCTGTGGACTTTCTAGAGTTTGTAGTTTGGTGAAATACTGGAGCTCTCTGTCTGAGAATTCTAAATGCCACTTCCTTAAACTGCAAATCCCAGGATTCCCATGAGATGGAACCATGGCAGTTAAAGTGGAATCGTAGTACTCTAATAGAGTAGAGTGAAAAGCCTTCATTCCTAGGGGGTCTTAGGGAATTAGCCAAGCACAATTTCTTATTTAGAGTGTATCTGCACTACATAATTATAGCAGTTTAATCTCTCTTTAAATCTCAAGGTCCCATTCTATTGAATCCTGGAATTTATGGTATGGAAACAATACATGGAAAAACTATATAAAAGAGATGAAAGGTTGACAGATTAATTCAAGAAAGAACAATATGAAGATGAACCATCCATTTTAAAAAGTGAAACGAAAGCTGCACTCAGAGCACTTGGGAAAAATAAATCACCAGGAACAGATTGTGTACCAATAGAGGTGCTTCAATCTATAGAGAAAGAGTCTACTCTGGTTCTAGCTAAAATCTGTCAACAATATGGAAAACAAAACAATGGCCCACAGACTGTAAATGCTCAATATGCTTTCCAGTCCCCAAGAAAGGGAACACCAGGGATTGCAGTAACCATAGGCATAAGGAATGCCAGATGTCCAAGCTGGATTCAGGAAGGAATGAAGCACTAGGGAATGTATTGGAATTATACATGGGGTAATAAAGCACACCAAAGAATTTCAAAGAAAAACGGTCTGTGCTTCATAAATTGTAGCAAAGCCTTTGATTGTGTAGATCACGAGAAACTATGGGTCACTCTTCAAGAAATGGGTGTGCCACAATATTTGATTGCCCTGATGCGTAACCTGTACACAGGACAAGAGGTCTCTGTTCAGACAGAATACAGAGAAATGGAATGATGTCCAATTGGTAAGGGCAGCGGGCAGACAAGGCTGCATTTCATCACCTTATCTGTTTAACTTGTATGCTGAACATATCATATATGAAGCAGGTTTAGACTCAGAGGAAGAAAGTGTGAAAATAGGAGGAAGAAACACCAACAATTTAAGATATGCAAATAATACCATACTACTAGCAGAAAACAGCAAAGACTTGGAAAGATTACTGAAGAAAGTCAAGACAGAAAGTACAAAGGCAGAGTTACATCTGAACATTAAGAAAACAAAAACAAAAACCACAGATGATTTATATAACCGTAAAGTAGAGAGTTCTTGAAAAAGGAGTTTCAGAAAGCATAATCACAAACATGGAAGAAGAAAAATGGGAAACATCTGAAAAAGTCAATGCAGCAACAGAGACCTTGATGAGGGATCTGGATTGCAAATCAAGATTGATAGGGAGTTAGGAATCACCTACCTAACCTGGAACATTTCCGCACAACGCTCTTATAGTGCGATGATTCCACTTTCAACCTCCTATGGAATCTTGGGGTTTGCAGTTCCGGGAGGGGCCAGCTGGCCCCTCCCAAAACTGCAAACCCCAGGATTCCATAGGAGGTTGAAAGTGGAATCATCGTGCTATAAGAGTGTCGTGCAGAAATGACCCTAAATGAATTCTGATCTTCAGGTCCATATGAGCTGCATCCCAGAGTACTGAAGGAACTTGCTGATATACTCTCTGAACCACTTATCTTCATTTTTGAGAAATCTTGGAAAACAGGTGAGGGGCCAGAGGGCTGGAGAAAGACAAACGTTGCCCCTTTTTTCAAAAATGTCAAAGAAGACGACCCAGGGATTACAGACCAGTCAGCCTGACCTCCATACCAGGAAAAATATTAGAATGGGCTATACAGGAGTCTTTTTGCAAGTATGTTGGGATTATTGTTGAGCATAAGTTGAATATGATGCAGCAGTGTGATCCTGCAGCAAAAGCAAATGCTATTTTAGCCTGCATTAATAGAAGCATAGCTTCCAAGTCAAGAAAAGTAATATTCCTACTATATTCTGCACTGGTCAGGCATCATCTGGAATATTGTATTCAGTTCTGGGAACCCCATATTAAGAAGGATGTAGGAAAGTTGGAGCAGGTTCAGGGAAGGGTAACAAAAGAAATGGAGAACAAAACATGTGAGGAAAGGTTGAAGGAGCTGGACATGTTCAGCTTGGTGGAGAGATGTCTAAGAAATGATATAGTTGTATTCTTTAAATACCTCAAGGGCTATCACAGAGAGCAGAGGGAAGGCCCCTGTCTAGCCAGGGGGAAGGTTGAGTCCCCTTGTCCCCTTCCCCCAGGATCTATGCTACCCTCATAGCTGTTTCAGTGCTATTCACAATAGAGGTTTGACATCAGGAAAGCTCCCACACAAGCAGCAGCAGGAGCCACAGCAATAAAACTGAGAGTAGATTCACTGCCTCACACAGCAAGAGATCCCTCAGGACCCCCTGAATTCATGGCAATTAGCATTAACCATTCCCCACATGCCCTGCCTGAGAGGGAGATAAACCAAGTGCTTTCATTCAAGTAACTAATATGACATTCTTGTACACAGAATACCAAAAGGTGACTCGCTCCATACAGGAGTGAATGAAACCTCATAGCTTTGCCATCAAATCCCTTTAAGACTTCTCAGCAAGTCACTAAAAACACAATTAAAACCTTCCATACTTTTGCTTAGTCAGGGATGCAGTGGAAAATCATACTTTTTGGCTCAGTTTGTAGCCTATGGCCACATTCCCATTGACTTCTGTAGGGCAAGGATTTCACCCACAGCAATGTTTACTTGGAGATAAGGGGGCCTCGGTGGAAACCTGGCGCACAGGACACATTTTTACTCACTTGTGATAATGGAGAGAATGTGATGAGGGCGTGAAGGATTAGTTCCTTTGGCTTCCACTGTACCATTCCCCTCGACCTCCTCCAAGATAACAGATCTCAAACCTTAGTACATCCAACATGCAAAAATGGAGGAAGTTCCGTTTCTTGTCATGGCACTTACTCCTCAAGAGGCACCAGAAGTAGCTGTTGGCTGAGGCTCAATCTTTATGTTACGCCATGTCACATATTTGGACTGTTATATGATCCATCATTGCTGCTTTGCACTCCTTTTTTGCAGCCACTGAACTGCTCAGCATTTTTAGTATTTGTAAATGAGGTGCCAGCTGAATCCCCATAAACTTGCAACATAGTTCTTTTTCTTATTGTAAAACACAGTGTGTACAGTTCTGTAGAAAGTGCATGCAAAAAAAAAAAGTGTGCCTTGATAAGATGCTACTCAGTTATTAATGGGGAATTTAGAAATTCATACTGATATACCTCTGTTAATGAAGCAGATGTGTCCCTAGGCATTACTTTTGTAACAAAAAAGAAATGGCACACGAGGCAAAAACAAATAACATGGAAAGAATAACAATAAGTCCGTAATACTCAAAAAAAGGAAGAGAAGTTCAACATGTTTCAGGAAATGTTTTATTCAAAACTATCTACATATACATGTATTATATTTTGTATTATATTTTTCTTAATTTTTCTTTTTGTTGAAATGGTAGTATTGTCTTACGCAACAGTCATTGGCCAAAACCAATCAAATTATACGAACCCCCATGTACATGTAAAATGAAACAACCAGGCCAAGGCAGGTTTCCATGAGTTTAAAAGAAACGTTTTGATCCTCCTAGAAATCTCTTGAAGGCTTCTCGCAAAACACCTATGGACAGCTTTTTCTCTCATCTGCCTTGGCTTTTCTTTTGATATCCATTGTGGTTGAGTCAACCTATAGATCTATGTCTTTTAACATTCTAAGGGGATCTGGTGAGGCAGGTTTATGTGCTTACTTTCTCCCTGTTTTGCTGTTTGCACATATTTAGTAAGGGGCTCTGTAGGCAACTTCAGTTTACCTTGTCTGTTGTGGGCAGGCAGACACATACAGCTACAGCAGGATCAGCTGGAATAGAATCCCACTTTTTTCCAGGTCAAGCTTTAATGTATTCTTCACTGCTGCAACCTTTACAACAACAATCTGTTTTTCTCAAGCCCTTCTTCACCATTCTCACAATGTTCATGCTAATAAAAACTTCCAGATAGACAGAAGACAAGGAGGAAAGGAAAGCTGGGGTGATCACTTAAAGCCATTTTAAAACTGAGTTTCACTGTCAAAGGCTTTGTTAGCTGAGGTATGCCTGCACTTTGCTTAAGCTCATCAGACATAAATATGTTCCTTGGCTATGAAATGATATAGTACAAGCAGGGCATGAAATAAAATATGAATTAAAACTTTATCCCATTATACATATCAGCTTTCGGACCTAGCTACCACTGGCCTGGTGTTGAGAAACACCCCAGAGAAACAAAGAAGGGACTCAAGATTTAAGTTATATGAAGTGGAGGAGCACTCTGTGGCCCTTGCTGCACTAGATTGTTATAGTGCTATTATTCCACTTTCAACATCCTATGGAATCCTGGGGTTTGCAGTTTAGGAAGCGGCCTTTGAGGATGTTGAAAGTGGAATAATAGCACTATAACAGTCTAGTGCAGAAATAGCCTGTGTTTTCAGTAGAGCATGAGTTTATTATCTATATTCTGGTGCCCTGATCTTCCAAAAAAAAGGAGGAGGAGGAGGAGGAGGAGGAGGAGGAGGAGGAGGAGGAGTTCCCTTTTTTAAAAAAATGAGCTAATACAGCTTAGCATGCAATCCTATAATTGAGATCGACTAGTTGATGAGCTGTAGGATTTGACTGGAGAGTCCCTGTGCAAGCAGAACTCCAGATACACTGCTGCCATAAGAGACAGAACAATGATGAAGAGATAATTGAAACAGGACGTCACAGTGGGTGAGCAGCACAAGATGAAGTTATAATTAGGCTATATCCTATATCTTATATCCACAGAGTAGGCTACCTGATGCTTTTCCATCATTTTAGACTACAGTTCTCATAATCCTTTATCACTGCTAATTGGGACTGATTGGAGTTAGCCCAAATCCTCTCTGGAGCCTTCTCTGTCCTACCACTTTCACAGATACACCTGATAGAAACATGGGAGAGGACCTTCCTTGATGCTTGCTCCTAGGCTCTGAAACTCTCTTCCAAGAGGGTTAGATTGGCCCCCCTCCGTGTTATAGAATCATAGAATCATAGAAATGTAGAGTTGGAAGAGACCACAAGGGCCATCCAGTCCAACCCCCTGCCATGCAGAAAAACCCTCAAAGCACTCCCGACAAGTGGCCATCCAGCCTCTGCTGTTATGTTTCCTATTTTATTTCAGCAGGCCTTTGAAGACTGACTGCTGAAGGGGACTGGGATTTGCAGAACTGGGATGTCTGCATTTTCTTCATTTGCTGTTCTTAACAGCTATGTTTTTAAATAGTTTAATTTATGTCTTGTGTAATTATATTTTTTAATTTTGTATTTGGTATGTATTTTTAGCTATGTTTCTTTTAACTGTTGTAAACCACCCCGAGTCCTGTACTACCAAAAAAGCAGGATATAAATAAATGTAAAATAATAATATACAGAGAGAGAGAGAGCATAGTGTAGTGGTCTGAGCATTGGAGACCAGGTTTCATTTCCTCACTCAGCCATGGAAATCCAGGGGTGCATGACACAAACTCAGCCCCAGAAAAACCCCAGTATAGGCTTACCTTAGGTTACCATAAGTCAGAAATGACTTAAAGACAGACAACAGAAACAATAAATTATTGCATATGGTATTATTATGATATTCATCATCATCATCATCATCATCACCATCATGAGCATCAGGTTGCCTGTCCATGCTTTCAGTCCATGGCCATGTGTGCACTGTGAGTGCTATCTTTCATCAGCCCTGGACCTGGGATAGGATAACTTCAATGGTGGGGGTGGGTGGGAAACAGCTGCCCCTGCATCTATGGACACTCTGCCCATTTCACCACCATAGGGCATGAAGAAGATCCATAGCCGTCAGTGGGCCTCAAAAACACATGCCTCAGCTCCACATACAGAGAGACAACAACATATGACATACCAATGATACTAATGTATTTCTAGCTTACATGGGCATGGATGAATGCACATTAAAAAATAGGGATGATTCTACGTGTCATTTGTATGTTTGTGCAAGACCAAGATCTGTTGCTTTATCACCACAGCATCCTGTGGGGCACTTTGTTATTATCTGCACAGTAACTCAACTCAGAGTGTTGTCTGAGGGCCTTATCACCCTACACTGTTATAGCACTATTATTCTACTTGAACTGCCATGGCAATATCACATGGAATTATGGGATTTGCCATTTAGGGAGAAGCATTTAGAATTCTCAGCCAGAGGGCTCCAAACTGCAAACCCCAGAATTCCAAAGGGTGCAGCCAGGGCAGTTAAAGTGGAATAATAGCACTATAACAGCGTAGCGCGATAGGGAACTGAGTGTGTTGTGAATAGAGACCATTGCATCATATTGCAACTTTGAGAGCAGCCTCTAGGAAAGAACCTTCCAGATCTAGGCCCTTTCTGCACCTTACCTGGCCCCAACGTGGGCGCACGAGGATCACGTGAGCAGCCTCTTGCGAGAGGCACTCACGTCCCCTCTGCTCCTTCTCCGCACCAGCTCCCTGCTGGCCAGAAGGAAGTGTGGGGGCTCCGTCCCTTCCTTCTGCAGCATAGCCAGGTACTTTCCCAGGCTGTGCTGGGGGAGGAAGTGCGAGGGCCGCATCTCTGGAGGTTCCACACGCAAGGTAAGTGCATGTGGGGTCCGGGAGCGATGCACTACCATGCATCATTTTTGGCAAGAAGCTGAAAATGATATATTCCGCAATCACCACCTACTGGCCTTAGCAGGGACACGCGATTGTGAGGACGTCATGTGAAAAGGTCCTCACAGTCACACGATGCTCTGGAGGCCCTTTCGCATGTGAAATGGCATGCGAAAGGGCCCTAGACTGACTACCCATCCAGGCTGGTTGTGCACGTTGCAAATTAAAGCATCAGTGCTATAGCAGGTAACTTGGGAAGGTGGCGGAGGCAGATAGATAGCCTCTAGTATGTCACTTCTAATCTTTTCCAGGTCTTTGTGTAGATGAGTGTCCTTAGGCTTTACATCCTCCTTTCTCTGAGGTCACTGCCTGCTTCTTCCTCACCAAACTACAAAAGGGTAGACAGTATAGAGAGTCTCGATAACAGCTGCCTGAATAGACTTACACATAGGGAAGCCAGCTCTAAGAGCTTCTATAACCAAGTATAGGGATGTCATTTTTTTTATGGATTTCTAGAAACAATACATCTAGGTTTTGTTTTTTTTCCTTTTTGCCTTACAATGAGCAACTAGAATAGTTATTCCTTCTCTGTAGCCATAATCTCACAGCACTAGCACACTGTACTCTGCCAGCAATATTCTTACCGCTGGATCCTCCAGGCAGGAAAGAGAATGAAGAGCTTACTGTCTCAGCTGAGCTGTGCTTGAGCAACAAGTTCTATGAAAGCTCATAGGTCTTATGTGTCTGGTCTTGTTGTGCATTTCTGACTCCATTTATTCTCTGGTTATGTCTTCTAATTTGCCATGCAGTCCTAGTTGTACTTCAATCAGAATTCCATGGCCAGATTGCTGCCCATGACCCAGCCTTGATAGAGGGCATAGACCATTAGAATTGAAAGTTAACTCTGCAGACTATAATCAGATATTCTGGAGCTGTTAAAAAAACTTCCAAAAACTATATCAGTTCATGATGACAGTTTTAAGTTTTACTTTATTTAATCAGTGCTAATCACTGTGACACTGCAGGTTTATTTCCAGTCTCTCAAGTTGACTCCCACCCTTGCAAGACTGGAAATTCCTCCTAGCGTTTTACTGGGGTTCTTGCCAGCCTCTCAAAGCTGACTCCCACGCTTGGAAAGGCTGGCAATCTCCCCAGCTCGATCAGGTATGCTGCCACCACCACCCTGAATTATGGATCAGTTGGACAGAACAGGAGGGACTCTGCCCAATCTCTAAGCGTAAGGATCTTCCACCTCCCCCTCCCCCCGAGTGAGAGGTCCTATGTAGCGTGTGCCAACCCTGGCGTGGAATGGAGAGAAATGGAGGTTTATAGAAGTGTTTAATCAAGGCATGCAAATAAACAAAACCATTTCACACTTGAGAGGCTCCCCCCTCCCAGGTACACTTAGTTACAAGAATTTACAAAACAGATATAACAGCACAGATACATTCTTAAGATCAGCCCATTCCCAAAATAATAACATCCCAACGTGACTAACTACTTATTTCTAGTTACTCGCAATTAGGTTATAGGCTTAGATGGTCTAAAGGAGAAGAGAGGGGGGTCCAGGAGACACGGCATGCCTGCCAGCTCGACTGGCCCAGCTCTCCCCCTCTCTCTCTCTCTCTCTCTCTCTCTCTGACCACATGGCCTCTCAGAAGTTTTATAGTTTCCTCCTTGGAAGGATCTGGAAGCATCTCCAAGATGCCCACCTCTTTTCCTTTTGGTTGGTCAATTCTCACCTTGTGACCTGTGATGCTGACCCTTTCCTTTTGGTTGGTCAACTCTCACCCTGTGACCCTTGATGTAATCCCAACACCTCATTAACCCTTGGTTTACCTGAAGAGGGAAGTATCTCCCTTTGATAAGCCTAGATAATGGGAAGCCCCATTATCACAATCACAATAATCTTCAGCCAAGGAGAAGTGGAATTGGCTGCTAATAACAAACCACATGAGTGACAGCATGAATATACTAGATAGTCAACTACAGATAATGAGGGAACTGCTCATCTGCCAAGAAATGAAGAATATATTAATCTGAGCAGAAGGCATCAGAAGTTGTGTTAAGATCAGCTCCCCAGGTAAGCTATTTGTGTATCTTTTAGATGTCTTGAATATCTCATCACAGATAATTAATTTACTCTACTTTCCTGATAATCAAAGACGAAACTATAGTTTCATTCCTAGGACCTAATAGGTGTGATGTAAGAAATCAGCACCGTACTATAGCTGCTAAACAGTGATTGTGGTAGCCCACAGGTCCATTTTTCATACAGCTGCTCATGTGAACACTACTGAACTGTAAATGTCAGCATTCTCAGAGAAAAACCTTCCAGTCTTAGTTTTGAATCTGTCCAACCAGGCTGGTCATCGGATGCCTCTGATTCCAAAGCAGTTGAAAGTGCTAAATGCTGAGACTTGCATGAGCTAAAAGATCCCCCTGAATTCTGGTGCTCCTGATTTCTGATTTGGTCCTTTTTCCTGCTTTCTCATTCAGCCTTAAGTCCACTCTTGCCAGACTAGTGTTAAGAAGCAGTATAGAGCTTATATCTGATGCTCAACCACACAAGCTGGACGGAAAATAGCAACAATTTTAACGTATTACACATGTGTAGGTTGGCCTGGCATGAAGTACAGATCCAGCATCTCACTAACTGAACAGCTTGATACATCCAAGGTGCTCTGACCACCTAACACAAAGCAGGAGTCGATGAAGGAGATAGCAACAGAGAAGCTACTCACACTCACAGGCACTGCATGGTTCTTTATTATATGAGAGTGTGATAGATGCAAACCCTGAGCTGGCCATTAGTTTGCATGCCTCTACCCCTGAGGTCCCTTTAAAGAGACTCCCTTCCCATGGGATAATGGGAATGATGCCCAATTTTCCAAAGACTGACTCTTGCCCCATGCTATATCAGCTAAAGTTGTGACAAAATGTAATGAGTATGGTCACTTGAGTCACAATATCATAAAATCAAGCATTAACAATGGGAAAAACCCCAACCTAGAAAGGCAAAGCCACGATTACATTATTGCAGCCACACAATAACACTCAAATGTAATCATTCCTGATAGAAGCACACCAGCACTAGAGAGGGAAATTGGGAAGGAAGCTAAAAACAGAATGCTTTTCCCAGTGGAGAACTCCTATATTTATGCTTCCCAGGTAAACCAGAGGAGCAACTTGACTTTTGAGGTCAGGCACCTGGGAAGCACAAACACACACACACAAACTGATTGGAAGCTTCTTCCCAAGTATGCAAACAGTAAAAGGGTGCCTGAAATGAGAAAAACAGGCTGGATGAAGAAAATAGCTGTTCCATATTGCTTGCACTGCTGCCACCACTGCAAAGTCGCCTCCAATAGTCTGATGGGCCCCTACTTGCTCTTCAGTCCTGGCTACTTCTTCTGTTTCTTCTGCTTCTTCTGTTTCTCTTGAGCACAAAGCTCACTTTGCTAGATGGATGGGAAGGCAATTCATATCCACTGAGGTTTGTTTGGTTTGTTTGCTTATTTATCCAATTTATGGTCTGCAGGCCTGCATAAAGAAGTGGCACACCTGTATTTTGTTAGTTTCCTGTCACCAAGAGAAACTGCAAATATCAGATACTTCTACTTTTCAAATGATAGGCAAGTACACACATACATATATTTGAAAAATACACACCAGTGCCCTTCACATTCAATGCAAAAAATGGATGCATTAAAAAAATGCCCCAAAATATGTACATTACCCACCGTCACTCATTTTTTAAGTTAAAGGTAATGTCTCATTTAGATTGTAAGCCTGAGAGTAGAGAATTGTCACAGTAATGATTTGTAAGGCTCTGTAGGAGACTTTTTGGCTGAAGGTGGGCACAAATACTCTAAATAAATAAGTAGTAAATAAATTAGGAAAACTGCATACAAAAATATGCATGGACATCTTTGTAGGAAGGTGGGCAGGGAAGTCTTACAGGCTGAAAATTTGATGGGATGAGAGTGCTGATCGGATTCTGAGAAATGCAAGGAAAATAAAATTAAACAATTTGCACGTCCCTACTATACGTGGTTCCCAATGGTCCAGCCCTGACAACTTACAAGGCTCACGGGCCAAATCTGGCCCGCCAGGCCATTTCATGTGACCTTCACACCTCTCCTGCTGCTGCAGCACTCCCCCGCCTGGTAAGCCTGATCCCTACATTGTGGACCCCCAGCTGCTGGTATTCTGAGGGGCCAGCAGCCAGCACTTGCAACCTACTTTTACTTCTGACTGCTCCTCTGTCCAAGTCTCACCGTCAGAGCATTGCCATGGGTTACCATGGCAACACTCCATACAGCTCGCAAGAGTTGTGCAGAGAAGCAGTCAGAAATAGAAGTAGATTGCGAGTGTTGGCTGTTGGGTCTCTCTTCAGAATACTGGCAGCCTGGGGCCTGCAATGTGGGGAGTGGTCTCGCCAGGTACAGAGAGGGGCAGGGGAGCAGAGAGAGGCACAGGTAATATTTGTCTAAAGATTTAAAAAAAACTTTTTGTTTTCAAAACTCATTTTTAAATAACTTGGGCAATAGTTGTACACTTGAATATCAGTTTGCCATTATTTTTCCGAGATTTCTAGTCTCAGAGCTAGTTATTATTAACACCAGTAATAATTGAATGCAAAGGCAATTATTTAATATGATAGAAAGGTAGATACATTTATACAGTCTTACAGATACAGCTAGCCCTTTGAGGGCAACCATAATGCTGATGCAGCCCAAAATGAAATGGAGTTTGACACCCCTGCCTTAGAACATGATAATCTAAGCTGATACCCAGGGGGACAGGCAGTTTCTTAGGCTCATGTGCCAACACTGGCCTCCAGCACTGTCCATCTTACTGCTGTGAAACAGAGCTTTTGTGGCACAGTAAGTGTGGCTCGTTCCACCTTAAGGGCATAGCTACAGGAGGTGGAATAAAGGCAATACTCCCCAAATAAGAATTGTGCCCTCATCCCCAAAAAAATTCCTTCAGTGCCCAAATTTCTATCACTGTGGAGAGTTAGACTTTGGCCTTTTCCACACCGGGTAAATAAAATGAGGTAGCGCGAGCTCTGACGGACATCGCCCACACCTTCGAGTGCGCTAGCTCATACATAATTGGCAAGCTCCACACCTTAATCCGCCCGGTTAAGTCGCCAACAGTCAGCGCGCAGGCTTTTTAAAAAACGGGGGAAAGGTGGTTTTTTTTCCAAGAAACGTGCTGATTCGTGCACGATGTAATTGGAGGGCGGGCTGTGGGCGTGGGCAGCTTCAGCGGTTGGTCCGCCCCACAGAGAGCAGGATGGTCTCAAAAGCGGTTTTCTGCAGCCAGAAAAGGGGAAAAGCTTTCTGGTATGTGCTATTGATCTGAAGAATGGGGTTTTTCCTTGATTTTAAGATTACTGTATGTGCGCATTGGGCTTCTGCCACCACATCCTGCACGTCTGCTCCCGGACTCGCCATCTTCTCGGGCGTGGGACGCGCCGTGAGGAGCCTCCAAGCAGCGGTAGATAAAAGCTTAAGTCCTCCGCAGCATTACCAATACAGGCCAATCGCCGGCGCCTCCTCGCACGGTCTGTACCCATAGATGTCCCAGTTCAGCCAGCACAAGTCCAAGAAGCCAGAATACAGCTAAAATGGACCGTTCAACTTCAGGAAACACCTCTTCCTCCATCACTCACAGGGAAAGATAAAAGCAGAAAACGGGTGCGGAAACCCACCAGAGATAGGGAGCAAAAATGCACTCCACCCAGCTATGGCGTGGAAAACCATTCCCCCGAGATAGGGTGCGAAATAAAAAATCGTCACGGTTTATTTCAAGGCTAGCAGGAGGAACGGGAGGAGGGAGTCATTGTGGGAGGAACTGTGGGGCATGACATGAGCATGCATGTCATGACGCGTGGGGCCATTTTTTTAAAAAAGAGCTGCCAATCACATCCGCTGCGTGAATTCCACGGAATGTGTGGAAATGGCAATAGACCGTTGTACAATATGTCCGCAGTAGCACGGACAAAAAAAAAACCACCCGGAAACGTTGCAGCGCGAATTCCACGGAACGTATGGAAAGGGCCTTTGATAATCACTCACACAGAACTCTTACATTTCCTGTATTTGCATCCCCTTGGTAACTTTGCTTTTTGCTTTTCTCTGAGAGCCTAGACTGTACTCAAATGAACACTCAACTGAAGTTTGAAGACTTTGCAATATTAGAAATTTAAAGACTGAAGAAAATTTCACTGGGCAAGGGACAGAATTCTTATTGGGGGCTGTGCCTCCATTTTTCTCAGCTCAATTGCAAGACCCCTTGCTCCATCTTCACAATGTTGCAGGCTTTCACAGGACAACAGAGCAGCAGGTAGGCAGCCTTTTAACTGCTGATGAAATGCAGAAGGATCCCATGGTCAAGGACACCAATTTTAAAACAGTCTTATAACTTCCAAATATCATACCCAACCACACACTAACACCAGCAACAATCAAACAGTTGATAAACAGTAAAAGAATCATAAAAGAGAACAGATTGGAGCAGCTGCAGCTGACTCTTTAAAATGCCTAGATGAAGGGTGACACCAAAATGTTTGTGAAGTTGGCACCTGGTACAGGCCAATACGCACACATCAACATCAGCACACTCAGATCATTTCCGCACTAGACTGTTACAGTGCTATTATTCCACTTTCAACATCCTATGGAATCCTGGGGTTTGCAGTTTAGGGAGGGGCCTCCATAGGATGTTGAAAGTGGAGTAATAGCACTATGACAGTCTAGTGCTGAAATGGCCTTAGTTTAGCACAGAAAAAGAGTGGCACCTAATGCAGCTTTTTCAGGATTAGTGTAATATATGCTTCCAGCAGCTATCTCACAATGCAGGAAGGAGAGTGCCTTCTCTTTAGAAAAGAAAGAAGAAAGAGGAAAGAGGAAAGAGGAAAGAGGGGAGGGGAGGGGAGGGGAGGGGAGGGGAGCTTTGCCTGTACCTATCCCTGTCTACTCCACAATATTCTAATATCTCAGGCTAATACACAAGTGATTTCAGAGGCTGCATTGGCCTACCATTGGACTTTGAAGGGCCACACACAACCTGCTGCTCTTCTGATTTTTTTGATATTTTTGATTTTTTTTTTTTTTTGCTTTAAAAAAACACTAAGAAAGCATCAGCATGGTATAGTGATTTGAGTGCTGGACTGTAACTCTGGAACACCATGATTTGGACCCCCACTCAGTTATGGAAACCCATCTGGGTGACCCTAGGCAAGTCATGCACTCTTAGCCTAAGAGAAAGGCAATGGCAAAACTCATCTGGTAAAAGAAAACCATACGATAGGGTCATCATTAAGTCACAGTTGACTTAAAGGTGTGTAAGAGTAACAACAGGGCCTTCCACACCTCTTAGAGCCACGTGGAGGTGATTTATCTGTGTTTTGGGGGCTTCTTATACTATTTCAAGTACAGGAGAGGCCTTTCTGAATTAGGAAGTCAAGTAGAAGTCAACTTCCAGCTGATTTCCCATTTAGAAAAAAAAAATCTCTCCCAGGCTTAAGACACCTGGCAAAACTGTCTTCCTAGGAAATGTTTTGGATTTTTTTCCCCTATCACTCTCATAACTTGTGTTTTTTTTTTAAAAAAAAAAAATGGGGATCGTGGGGGTAGCCTGAGGTCTCAAAAATATCCTTGAAGCATGCTTTCCCCACCCTTGCCCTACTGTATCTTGAAGTAACACACCCTTAGAAGGACTGTTAATATGTGCCTCTCATGAGCACTGGATGTGACCCTCAGTGATCAACAGGGTGAATATTACTTATCTGGGCAAAGAGCAAGCTCATATTTTATTGCATTTAGGTGGTTTTGTAGGTATAAAATGTGATGTACAAAGCTGTGTGGATTACACTCACAGCTCATTTCCTGTTTCTACAGTAACGCAATTAATCACTTCTTAACATTTGTTTTGATGTCCAATTCACTTTTTTAAAAAAGGAAAAAACAGATGCAACAAAGATATGCTATATGGTCCATGAAAAAATATGGCCATGAATTCTATTCAGTTTCATCATATGTGGTAGATTTGTCTAAGCTGTGTACTTTTTAAAAAATTTTTTAAAGAAATACACATTCCTAAAGAGAATTTTCAACAGAAATAGAGACAGGTTCTGGCAATCAGAGACCACAACCAGGATTACATCACAAACTAAATGTCCCACTCAAATTATCTTTTGTTTAGAAACAGACTTTTTAACTATGCTATCTATGTGAAATAAAGACATAAACATTTCAGCTATCAACTCATCAGAAATGCTTAAGCAAGCATAAAATATCTTCTTGGCACCAGATAGCCATTGTATTCCTGGTAGAGCCTCTTAGTTGTTAGCTCTACAGTTATGGATTCAGCTGAAGATAGAAAAGAGGTGCATGTTTACATACCCAGAATTGCTTTCTTTTCAATGAATACTGAAAGTGAGTTTCTTTTAGCTGACAATACTGTTTCCAGAATACAAGGAATGCCTTTTATATGGCATACCACAAGATGCCATTCTATCCCCGGTGCAGTTTAGCATTTACATGAAACCACTGAGAGAGATCATCCAGAGGGCACAGGGTAGGACGCTATCAGTATGCTGATGACACCCAAATACACCTTCTCCATGCCTTCAAAAATAGTATGAGCTGATGAAAATTTGTCTCCTCTGAATGAATGCCTTTTCTAGGAAGGTGTTTGAGAGGGTAATTGCCTTCCAACTCCAGACAGTCTTGGATGATATACACTTCCTAGACTCATTTCAAACTGGCTTCAGAGTAGGATACAGAGTTGAGATCACTATGGATAGAGACCACCTTAGTGGATGATCTTCTCCAGAGCACTGATGAGGGAATGTGTCTCTGCTGGTGCCTTTGGATCTCTCAGCAGCCTTCAGTCCCATTGACCATGGTAACCTTCTGAAACACCCGAGGGGTTTGGGAATTGGAGGTACTGCATTTCAATGGTTCTGATCCTATTTCTCAGGCAGGTTCCAGAATGTAGTTCTTGGGGATAGCTGCTCTTCAGAAAAGGAACTGTTACATAGCATACCACAAGGTGCCATTCTATCAACAATATAGATTAATATCTAAAAGAAACTGCTGGGAAAGATCATTCAGAGGCATGGGGTGGGGATGCTTCCGGATCCATTGCTCCAAATGACAGCCCAGAAAGATACAACAGCCACGAGTGCTTACTATCAGCTTCAGCTGATAAACCAGGTGTGTCCCTTCTTAGAGCTGGAAGACCTAAATGTGGCAGTGCATGCGCTGGTAACCTCCAGGGTGCAATGTGCTATACATTGGACTATCTCTTTTCCAAGTTTGGAAACTTCCATTAGTGCAAAACATGGCAGCCAGATTGGTTACTGGTGCATCTAGGAGTAATCACATTACACCTATATTAAAATCACCCCACTGGCTGCCAATTAGTTTCCAGGCAAGGTACAAAGTGTTGGTTGTTACCTTGAAAGCCTTACATGGTTTGGGCCAGGTTATCTATGGGATCACTTTCTGTATAATTCAGCTTGTACACTGAAGTGTGATGTTGTCTCCTTCTTTGGAGGTTTTTAAACAGAAATTGGATGGCCATATCTCAGGAGTACTTTGATGGTGTATTCTTGCATGGCAGGGGGTTGGACTCAATGGCCCTTGTGGTCTCTTCCAACTGTATGATTCTATGATTCTGGAGGCATTTATTTCAATATTGGCTAGAACCAGACCAGCAACTGTTAACCAGAGCACTTTTTTACCAGCTACCTCCAAATTGTGGAATGACCTGCCAGAAGCAATGCAACAGCTGGCTATGCTATCTGCATTTAAAGGAGCATTAAAGATCAATCCTATCCAGATGGTTTCTAAATTGCCTGTTTTTTAACTATGAAGTGATTGTTTTTAATATGTATGCTTTTTTAACTGATGGTATGGTCTTTTAATTGATTATGTATTTTTAATTGGTATTCACGTTTTTAATAGTTACACATCTATTTAGTAGTAGTAGTATATTATATATAACATAATTATTGTATCAAGTGCATATGGTGATACAAAAATATGCATAATTAACAGCAAGTCATATTACTATTGAAAAGACCACTGAAGTAGAGAGCACAAACTTTTATGTGGTCATCTATGGAAGCCTGTCTGTCTCCTTTGACCAGGAATGGAGAATCATTGGCTGAGTTGTTGTGATGTCACAGAATGCCTCCAAGTTTTCAGTGCTCATAAGAAAAGCTGTCAGCACTAGAATGCTGACAGTGTTCCTTTTGACAGAGAAGTGAAAGGTCAGTTTGAGGTGGGGGAGTATGCAAGACCTAGCAGGAAAAATTAGAATGTGTTTTATTCATATACTTCAGTACCTTATCTGCTGTGTTTATGCTGGAGAAGATATAAAGGTACCAGGAAGACAGGAGGCCCAACAGTCAGAAGGGGAGAGGTAAAAGAGAAGGAGCTGGCAGTGAGACTGAAAAAGAAGAGAGGACAGATCAGTCAATATATTTGAGAGAAGGAGATAAGGAAAGGAAATAAAGGTTACAGGAAGGAGTTGGGCAAGAACTCTAGAAAAAACGATTCTCTCTCACTCCATTACTTTTGAAAGTGTAGTGGAGCAAAAATGGAACCAAGGGGGAAGTGATCCAGGGTTGCCACTTTTGGATTTTAAAGAAATTGCAAAAAAAGAGAACAAAACAAGACAGATTTCCACAAAATGTGCATATGCTAATATCTGTCTGTCTGTCTGTCTATTAAGAATGGGAGTTTAGACATCATTACTGCCATTTCATTAGAAATCCATTATATCCCAGCATCATGGGGAAGACTGTGATCTGGTGAGTTGCATAGCCAATCTGTTTTACTGACTGACAGCTGTTGATGGGCAACTTCAGAGTTCTTGATCTCATTCTCTTACGGTTCTTTACCTTCAGACTGGAGTTGAATGGCACAGACACTCACATGGAAGATGCTATGAACAGAGGACTGTCCTCTGGTAGCCCTTCAGATAGAAAGGGCAGTGAAGTATAAAATGGAATATATGGCCACTCTGTTTATTTATTTACCATATGTTTCTCCTATGCTGGACCCAAGGTAGCTAACAAAATAGATTGAAACAGAATACAGCTAAAAATCAGTCACGATATTGAAGAACAATTAAAAACAATTAACCAACAGTAAGGTGAGTGGATGCAGAAATCTCATATATGAAGTAAATACAGGGCATAAATTGCGCGTTATTAGTTGGAAGGAAATAGCTAAGCAAGGGAGATTTGTATGAAGGCCAAAAAGATGGTGGGTGGAATTTTATATTTGACCAGACCAGTGTTTGGCTTAAGGTCTCCAGTATAATACAATAAAATCCAAGTGCTTACCAAAATATTTATTAAATGCATTTTAATCTGTCTCATGCTGTTAAAAATTTGTGTTTTTCCTGGCAGCTCTTAGGGGCTACATTAATCTTATATTGATTTTGGCTTTCTTGTGTGAATGTTCAGGGTTGTTGGGGGTTTTAAACTTCATCTATACATACAAACATAGAATTGCCAAAGTTTCAGCCCCTCATCATTGGGCCTCAGGATGCCTGTACTTCTTTCATTCCTGTGAGGGCCTCAAACGCTATCTCAGCATTCAGTTTGCCAAAGCAGCATGCCTGAACCATCATGGATCAATTCAAAATGACTGAAGTTCATCAGTATGGAAGGGACCCAGCAATAATTATGAGCTTTCTTACCTCTTTCCTAAAAGTTCTGCCCTGTTTCATGATGTTAGTTCAGAAGTGCTATGTGTTATATTCATGTTTCTCATCGTAATGCTTCCTGAAAACAACAGACCAAAGAACCTTGTGTCATAAGCTTCTGCAAGCTGCTAACCACTTCATCAAATGCAAAAGTTATTTACTTATTCATTTACAGCACTTATTTATCATCTTTCAACCCACCAAGGTCCAAGGATATACACAATGGCTAAAAACACTTTAAAAACCAATTTAAATGCTCCAGTTGCCAAAACACTCTGGAAACCAAATAAATAAAGGTTGTCTTTAACATTGTTCTAAAACAAGGCAAATGGTTTAGAAAACAGATAGAACAGATATGCCTAGTTTTAAGATCTGAAGGCCAAATGAAACAGCACATTCTCCACTGGCCACCAGCAACTCAGAAGGGATGGAGCCAGCATGAACTGTCTTCAGAGAGAGTTCCACAGGCAGAGTACTGCTACGGAGATGGTCCTATCATGTGTAGTCACCAGCCTCAGTTCAGAGCATGGTGGGTCACATAACATTGCTTCTGCTGATGATCTTAGATTTCATGCAGCATCACATGGGAGGAGATGGTCTTTAAGATATTCTGGTTCCAAACCATTTAGGGCACATAATGCTTGTGGTAAATAAAGCTTATTCTTCCTATGTGCCTTTAAGTCAACTCTGACTTTAGGCTGCCCTATCATAGGGTTTTCTTGGCAAGATTTGTTTAGAGGAGGCTTGCCATTGCCTTCCTCTAAGGCAGGGCTTTCCAAACAGTGTGTCATGACACATTAATGTGTCACCTCTAGTGTGTTGGTGTGTCACATCCCTGGCCAAGAAAGACCTCCCCTTACCCAAGCCTGACCCTGTGCCGTCACTCTCACTGAGGCCTTTTCCTGGCAAGAATGATGTCAGCGGGCAAGAACCGGCTGGGAGGGGGCTGCTTTCCCCCTTGTCATTGCTCTTGCTGGGGGCTTTCTCTGGCAAGAGCAACGGCAGCAGGCAAGGACCAGGTGGGAGAGGGCTGCCTTTCTCCCTACTGCCACTCTCGTTGGGGCCTTTCCTGATGAGGGTGATGGCAGCAGACCAAGATTGTGGGGGCTGCCTTTGCCCACCTTAGATATGCCTCTGGGTACCTACGGTTTGCTAGTAAAGCTGAATTACTGTGTCACGAAATGATGCATGTCAAAAAACTGTGTTACCAATGTGACACTGTAGGTTTATTTCCAGTCTCTTAAGTTGACTTCCAGGCTTGCAAGACTGGAAATTCCCTCCCAGCGTTTTACTAGGGTTCTTGCCAGCCTCCCAAAGCTGATTCCCACGCTTGGAACGACTGGCAATCTCCCCAGCTCTATCAGGTATGCTGCCACCACCCCCCTGAATTATGAATATTTGGACAGAACAGGAGGGACTCTGCCCAATCTCTAAGCGTAAGGATCTTCCACCTTCCCCCTTCCCTGAGTGAGAGAGGTCCTATGTAGCGTGTGCCAAACCTGGCATGGAAATGGAGAGAAACGGAGGTTTATAGAAGTGTTTTAATCAAGGCATGCAAATAAACAATATACACTTGTGAGACTCCCCTCTCCCAGGTACACTTAGTTACAAGAATTTACAAAACAGATACAACAGCACAGATACATTCTTAAGATCAGCCAATTCCCAAAATAACAACATCCCTAACGCGACTAACTACTTATTTCTAGTTACTCACAATTAGGTTACAGGCTTAGATGGTCTAAAGGAGAAGGGGGGGGTCCAGGAGACACGGCATGCCTGCCAGCTCGACTGGCCCAGCTCTCCTCTCTTTCTCTCTGTCTCTGTGTGTGTGTGTCTCTCTCTCTCTGTGGCCACATGGCCTCTCAGAAGTTTTTATGTTTTCCTCCTTGGAAGGATCTGGAAGCATCTCCAAGATGCCCACCTCTTTTCCTTTTGGTTGGTTGACTCTCACCCTGTGACCTTTGATGTAATCCCAACATCTCATTAACCCTTGGTTTACCTGAAGAGGGAAGTATCTCCCTTTGATAAGCCTAGATAATGGAAAGCCCCATTATCACAACCAACATGAAAAGTTTGGAAAGCTCTGGTCTAAGGGATTTTTCACCATCCATCATTACAGCACTATTAATTCAATGGTTGCCCCCTACAGAATTTTGGGATTTGAAGTTTAATGAAATATTTAGAATTCTTTGCCAGAGAGCTCTAGTTGTTCCCCAAACTACAAACACCAGGGGCCCTTTTATACTACACATTAGCACTATGACTCCATTTTAATTTCCATGGCAACATTCAGTGGAATCCTGGGATTTGTTAAGTATTTAGAACTCTCAGCTAGAGAGCTCCGTTGCCTCATTAAACTACAAACTGCAAGTTTCCATACAATGTTTCCATAGAAGTTAAAGGGGAATCATAGTACTATGATTGTGTAGTCTGAAAGGACCTAAGGCTGAGAGAATGTGATTGCCCAGGGTCACCCTGATCTCCTGGAGTTCTAATCCAACACTTCAAATGCTACATCACAATGGTTAACTAGACATACAAAACTATACCCAGCATAGGGTGACCAGGTTGTACCTGACAGATACATGCCTTTAAAGATAAGCAGCCTGTCAGGAAATGAAAACCTGATTGAGAACCACAAGCAAGTTTGAATAATGCAGATTAAAACACTAACTTCTAAGCATTAAACCAATGACAGTGGGGCATTTTTCACACACACATACAAACACAGACCCTGCAGGCCACCATTTTGGGTGGGAGGAAGGTTTGAAGGAAAGCATTTCAGGGGAGGAGCCTCAAGGCTGAGACTGAGAGAAGAGCAAATCACCACATCTCTGTGGGGTTTTGGTGTTTTTTGAGCAGAGGCCCTTTCACGTTACACAAATATAGCATTATGATTCCATGGTTCCAGCCAGTGCAATCCTGGGATTTGAAATTTTGGCAGAGGCATTTGGAAGTCTCATCTAGAGAGCTCTTGTGTCTCCCCAACTACAAACCCCAAGATCATATAGGATGCAGCCATAGCATATTACACAGTGGAATCAGAGCGCTACAACTATGTCATATGAAAGGGATCCACATTTCAGGTGGAATAGCACCTCAAAGTGAAAAGTTCAGAGACTGCAAAAGTGGGGTTTAGGGGCCTAGATAGATCAATCTGTCAGTCTTGGTTTCAATTCTTTTAAATCTAAAAAAGTCGCATCATAAATATATTAAGAATTCTGAACTTGTGCAAGTTCATTATCAAAAGGGAACTGAAACAAAATTGTTACCCATCTTTGCATGTGCCTGCAAAGGCTGCATTGGTAAGTTGGCCAATTCAATGCTGAGCTCTCAGTGTGTCAAATTTCCTTTTGCCAGGGAACTATACAAGAGGAGAGATTTCATTCAATTTGTAGCATATCCAAGCAGTACAAATTGTGCCATTTGTTTTCTGAACTACATAATTGCAACATTTGACAAGATCACTTACACTGGATTTACACTGGGTTGGATCCAGATATCAGCCCACAGAAAGAAGCCAAATGGAGCTGATTCCCATCTCTGTACTCTCTCTGCCATCTCCCGAAATTCCAGCCCCCCACAAAAAAGTATTCCCTGCATGCGGTGGACTATCGTATGAGGGCTCAAGAATGTGGAGATTCCTTCACAGAAGGGGTCTTTGGCTGATTTTCCACAAATTTCCTCTTCACCCAGCCCTCTGTGTCACAGAGCACCCATTTATTGAGACCCTGATCCTTGAGGAACTTTTTTGAGAATTCTGGGAAATGGCACCTTGGGTTTCCAATATCAGTGGGTAGGGAATCTGTTCTGGAGTTTACTTGTAGAGTTGGGTGGGACCACAAAGGTTATACCAGAATACAACTAAAGCACTCCTAAGAAATGGGTATCCAACCTTTGGTTAAAGGCCTTCAAAGAAAGACTGTCTGCTGCCTTCTGAAACAGTCCATTCTATT
Source organism: Iguana delicatissima (assembly GCA_948472985.1). NCBI lineage: Eukaryota > Metazoa > Chordata > Lepidosauria > Squamata > Iguanidae > Iguana > Iguana delicatissima. The sequence goes on along the minus strand of CAOKZL010001955.1, from coordinate 313,330 downwards.
GTCAAACAGCTCTTACTGCAACTTTGCCTGCCTATTTCTTTGAATGCTTAAACTGTATTTCTAAAAGCTTAGCTGAATTTTTAAGTTACTGCAATGCTAGAAATTTGGATACTGAAGGAAAATTGGGTTGCGGGGGATAAATCTTATTTGAGGGGCAACCCTCGTCTCTCTCCCACCCCCTAACTCTATGATTCTATAAAGCTCCAGAACCTGGTTTGTGGGATTTCTATACTGGCTTATTTCACACATCATAATATGCCAAGGTTCCAGAGAAGCCTGGCTTAATGTGATCACACAAGCTTGCTGATACACACTAGTTAGTTATTCTTATTCAGCTTTTCTTACAATCTGGGATAGCTATGCAAACCATAGACCTCCTCTATCGCTAGTGGTTTGTTTTAACATCCAGCTAGAGATTTGGGTTTGTCTCTCCCTAAAGAGCCTTATGAATCTGGCTTGTTTGGGGAGAGACAATCCAGATCCTTGATACTGACAGCATAGTAAAAAAATTCAGGACAAAAAAAAAAGTCCCTTCCAAGCGAAAACGTTTACCAGCATACTCTTACTCTTTCCTATCTGTCCCAAAAAACAGGGCTTGGCATCTTGCTTTAATCTTGCACTTCTCAAATGACAATGGTTGAAAAAGTTACTTTTTAGAACTACAGTTCCCAGACTTCTCATGGCCAGTGCCCATGCTATCTTGCGGATTTGGGGTATTGTAATCAAAAAAAGAAAAATAAGTGTCAAATGGGGAAATCACTCCCTCCTTCCTAAATTTATAATGGTACTCTGCTCTGGAAAAGGTATTTATAAGATTTCTAAGAGTGAAGAAAGGACAGAACCCTCCCATCCACTCCCAAAACAGCTAGCATTGGCAGTTAACACCAACATCTCCTCTGTGATCCAAAACAGAACTGGACAAAATAACAAGTGGAGCTTTGGAGGAGGGGAGGGGGGGAATGGCCAGGCACCACTTTCCTCCCAGACAGCAAAAGAATTTGGAGTGAGTGAGATGAAAGAAGGACAGCGCATTGTTCCTTGGGCATTGCAGCTGGTGGGAGAAGTGCTTAATGAATGCTTTGGCTGAGTGCCCATGTTCACCCCAACCAGTCCTAGCTGTGAAGCGCAGCTTTGGGGAAAGTGCACGTTTTAGTTTCAGCTCCGTCAGCACTTCCTTGGCAAGGGATCTTCACTCATTCCAAGCCCTATTTTCACACTGTAAGGAGCCATTGACTTCCTTTTCTTTATTACAGTGGGCTGACATACCATCGAGGATTAGTGAGAAACACAAGAGGAATCCACTCTTATTCTCAGTTACTTTGGTGAGATAATTCCTCTGGGTTTGTATCATATTCCATTTAATGCCCTCCATTTTCTGAGACCTCTTTTTTTCAACCTTCCCTCCCCTCTTCTCCTCCCACAGAAGGCCTCTCAACTGACACACCAACAAGACAGCCTTTCTCTGATGTCCCCAAGTGCCTGGACCAACACAGTATCAGATAATCACCACGGATGAGTGACTGAGGTTAAGGAAAGAACTTGCTAATTAAAGCCTGGTTTTCAGCACTTTTTGGAAGATTAATTGGACTGAACCTTTAGAAAACAAAGGGAAATTTTACTTTCAACTTTGCGTATGTTGTTTGGTAAATAAAGGGCTTAGTTGTTTCAAAAGAAATAATGCCTAGGAGCTGGCAAAAAGAACAACAAATGGAATACTTCCCTGCTCCCAGCAACCTTTCAGATCTTGCTTGATAGAATGAGAGGTTTGATCTGGCAAGCATTGCGTTTGCTAGGGAAACACAGTTAATGCACCATATATCCCCAATTCAGATTCATTCAGTAACTCATATCCCTGAGCCTAAAGTGATATCCATTTTCAAGAACATTTTTGGCAAGCTGGGAAAAACATTTTGCCTCTGAGGCATTTATTTTATGCGTTCATATGAAATATGCTCCATTTGCATTCATTTTCCTCCCTCTTCACTACCTGAGGTGACTTCATGAGGCACCCAGACCTGTTTGGCTATGTCAGCCTCACAAAATTTTATTTACTGATGACTAGTGACATATTATTTATTTATTTACCAGCATATTTACCCAGAGTTGCCCAGGGTTTTTATTTTCCTCTTAAGAACTCACCAAACTATCTTTTCCATTTCCTGTAACTTTGCTCCATATTTCCCAATACAATCTGTATTCAGAGTTATTTACATACACAGTTTGGGTTCCTGAGGGAGCACGCTCGCCTCCTCCTTGCTGTTAGGCCTTGTGACCATAGCAACCGGCCTATTCCTGTACCTGTAAATTTTCTCCATATTCCCCAATCCAACCTATATTTGTAGTTGTTAACATACAGAGGTTGGGTTCCTGCAAGAATACACTGTCCTCTTCCTTGCTGCTAGGCATTGTCCCCATAGCAACCGGCCTATTCCAGTACCTGTAACTTTTCCCCATAGTCCCCAATCCAGTCTGTGTTCTCTGGTGATGTTGATGTACTGGCTTTTGATTTTTTTGCTTCTTGTTGAATTTGTACAATGGCTTTACATTTTTTGGAGGCTCTTTTTGTTTCGAATTTCAACTTTAAGATTCTTCACATATGAAACCCATATAATCTACTGTGTGAGGTGAGAAGACCTTGTAACTATGTTGTATATGTCACTTTAATTTTTCTCACATATGCCTCCCAAAAGTTTTCTGGCATCCTTATTGATGATAGGCCTCATCTCCATAGCAACTGGCCTGAAAACTCTACGGTTAGAATTCTACAGGCTCCTCTCTAAACCCTAGGATTCCATGGAATCTTCACAGCCAGCCGATCATATAAGGTCCTCTCACCTCACATAGCCAATCATATGAGGTCTTCGCCTGCCTGACACAGACAAACAGACAAACATGCAGACAAACGTTGACTTTTATATAGTGGACTTTTTAATGCATTTATTTCCCTCTTTTCTCCCAAAATTGGGACTCAGGGCAGTTTACAGTTTTAAAACAATGCTGGTAAAAATACACAAAAAGTGAGCATTAAAATGGGTTTCAACTACTGACAGTATTAAAATTGGAAAACTACACTTTAAAAAAGATAAAGTACGATTTTAAAAAAATGGATAGCAATTAAAACAGTTCAGTTTAAAACAGTACATCACCTTCTACCCATTCTTTTAAAAATTTCCTTTTTAAAAACCTGCCAGAATAAAAAAGTCTTCTCCTAGCAACCGAAGACAGCAGCAAGGGGGCCATTCTGGCCTTCCTGGGATGAAAGTTCCAAAATCTAGAGGAGAGAAGATTATCTCTTGTGTTGTCACCAACCATGCTTGTGATGATGGTTGGAGAGCAAAGGGCTTATCTTGATGATCTCAGGTCCCAGGCAGGCTCATACAGGACATACAGTCTGCCAGATAGATTGGACCTGAGCCATATAGGACTTTATAGATCATAACCAGCACTTTGTATTGTCCCTGAAAACAAACTCAAGGAGCCCTGGTGGCGCAGTGGTTAAATGCTGGTACTGCAGCCACAACACTGTGAGTTCGATCCTGCAGGGCTCCAGGTTGACTCAGCCTTCCATCTTTACGTAGATCGGTAAAACGAATACCCAACTTGTTGGGGGCAATTAGCTAACACAGTGTAAACCACTTAGAGAGTGCTATAAAGCAGTATAGAAATGTAAATGCTATTGCTGTTGTTAAATGCTAAACTGGCAGCCAGTGGCTGGCATTAGCATGCTAGATATAAAACTAAATCCTATGATTAAACCCAGCTAGAGAAGACTGATTAGATCAATGGGATTTTCCTACCTATTGATTCACCATTCAACAATTGCTTCAATAGATCTACTCTAGTTTTAACTAACCAATAGGATTCAGGTCATATCATTGTGCTGTTATACACCTGATATTTAATCCTTGATTGGATGAGTTTTGCCAAATGATTGATCCTCAGAGGAAGAAGTGGGAAGCAGAGGAAAAATATGTTAGAAACTATTTTTTTAATGGAAGCTCTTTGGTGCAGTCTGAATAACAGTCCATCAGCTTCTTCTTTGATCTCAAACTGGCCTACAGATCAAAAGTGCTATAAAATGTATGTATGGTTTCAGTGTTGAACCAAAACTTCTCAGATGAGCACAGTTCAGCTCACATTTGAGAAGAGTTTATGTTTCCAGACCACTAATGCCAAAGCAAATCTAGTAATAGTGCTGTGACTCAGGCAGGAAAAAAGTTCAATTCTCTATCTGCATCAGAAGATGGGAACTTCTGGCTGATGGGCCTAATGTGCCCCCGCAAGGTCAGGATCTAGGCTCCCAGAGGTTCTTTATCAACCACTCCATCAAGCCCTCACAGAAAGAGTAGCCCATACTCAGTTCAATCACAGATCAAAAATAATGGCTGGAATCTACACTGTTATCTCCTCTCTCTCTTGGATATACTCCATATTTTGTTGTCAGTCAGCAATTGCAAAACAATTTAATCCCAATTTAGGACACAACCAGTTTCTCAAAGCATCAACAGTGGATGCGTCTACATTTTTGAAGCACAACCTTCGTACCCAGTGGCAGCTAGAAGCCTTCATGTCAATAGAGTAGTAATTCCCTATTAGGTTTCAATAAGCTATCCAAGATGCAGAACCCTATCCTCTAGCAAGATTCAGAGCTCTGGATACCTCCTTGAATGTACAGACCAAGACCCAGAATCAGTGATGTAGACTCGAGTCAATTGACTCAGACTCAAGTCAGACTTAAGTCAGTTCAGTGACTCGACTCAGACTTGACTCAGCAAAAATTACACACTGACTCGACTTGCATATTTTTAGTGACTGACTTGCTGCCCTTCAGTAACACAACACATTCATCCAAACACCTTACAACTTACTGGTCACATGATGATCAGTCTCAAGGCCAAAGTGTGGACATATTTCTCAGAGGGAACAGCAAGTAGGTCAGGCAATGGGCTTAAGATGGGGTTGAGGTCTGCTCACCAGCCTGTCCCTGCTACATATGGGAGGAGCTTTCTGAAACTTTTCCTAAGAGCAGTAGGCAAGATTTATACTCAGAGTGCAGGGTGTGTATCTCATGGGGAACAGAAAATGTGTTAAGCAATGGGCTTGAGGAGGAAGGAACTTTCCTTCTAAAGCTCTTGAAGTTTCAGTAATGGGGAATAAGAAGGATCCTATTCCCCACTTCTGAAGCTGGAGATAGCAAAATTACAAAAGTGGAGGGCCAACTCTACTTAAATTGTTAAAACTGACTTTATTTGACTCTGTCCAGAAATTCTAGAATACAGGTTGGGGTATAAAGTTGGCTTCTAGATTTGAGACTTGACTCGAGACTTCACTTGAAAGTATCTTCCAAGGACTTGAGACTCGACTTGAGACTGGAAGGTAGAGACTTGAGACTTGACTTGAGACTTGGAGTAAAAGAATAATATATCACTGCCCAGAATAGATTCACCACCCCACTGGCACTGGATCCGCTATTGTTTCACTGAATCTTCTCCAGCAACTAGGGCACTTTTCTTCCTGCTTTATGGAAAGTCCCATCAGCCTGTTTACATGCACAAAGCCCACCAAGATAAATGCTTTTTCCTGGTTCCAGCCACTCACCATCCTTCTCTGATATTGCAGTCATATCCTGCTGTTCATTCTCACAGTCCCTTAGGTCTCTTAGCAGTGTGAGTCCCACCAGTGAAGCCAGCAGGGCAACACTACCACCACCCCTGCCAAGGTGAACTTACCCATCATCAGCAATAACTGCATTATAATGCCTTGACAGCCAAGCAACTGATCAGATCTGATGAGCATCAGGCAACTGTTGTGTTTTTATTTTCTTTCAACATGAGGTCCAGTCTCAAGGGTGACCACTTTATGGTCTAAAAGAATGAAAAGGTCTCTTGTCTGGTGCAAAAATGACAGACTAAATTCTGTTTTTATTTTTGACTAGAGTAGACCCATTGAATCAACCTGATTTATCTATGTGTTGACTCACAATTCACCAGTCAGGTCAATAGATTTACTCAAGTTGGGGCTAACCAATAGGGTTCCAACTGACATATTTTTGCTTGCTTATTTATTTATTTATTTATTTATTTTCATTTCATCCATATCTCATCTTTCTTCCAATATGGGACCCAAAGCAGGTCACAATATGTTAAAGCAAAATAGCTGCAACAATATGAGAAGAAAAAGTTTAAAAGCATTAAACAACCAGTCAAATTAAAACATTAACTTAAAACAATTAAAAATACATTTGAGACATAAGATATACATATATATTACGTATAAACCCAAATAAGCTGAAATCCTGTTGGTTAGTACCAAATGGAGTATACCCATTCAGTCACTTGTTGAATGGCAAGTTAACAAGTAGGCAAACCTTACTGATTCAGTGGGTTTATTCTAGTCAAGACTAACAATAGGATTTAGACCATTACATATTAAAAAATATAGAGTGGCCACTAATGTGTCATTTAAAAAGAGAGAGAGAGAAACAGAGAAGACATCACCAGAGAAGAGAATAAAAGGGGATACAACATGCATACAATTTGCATATCCCAATTTATGTGTAGACGGTAGATGCACATTTAGAAATGATTACTATAATTTAAATGGAAACACAGACTTTCTCACCATAATGGAGAAGACTGTGTCCAGGTGCCCTGTGCATCTGATCAGGCTGCCATCTAGATGTTTATTGCTGATGGGCAACTTCAAGCCCTCACCTATCCTACTGTAGCCTTAGGATTCTTTGCCATTAAACTAGGTTTAGACTGTTCAGCCCTGCGGAAGGAGGACACCATCGAACAGAGAACTGTCCTCTGATGGCCCTTCAGACACAGTGGACAATCCTCCATAAAGCAGGACTCACAGTCGCTCTATTAGTGTCATATACTGCGTTTTACATTTTGGGAAATGCAGCAATTTTGAGTGATAACCTCTTGCTTCTTCTTACAGGTGTTCTGAGAAGAACCAATGAAAACTAGAGTTTCCATTCATTTTCTTTTTCTCATAATGCCTGCCTGGACTCTAATGAGGCATTCACAATGAATGAAGAGGAGGTTACTTGCTAACAAAGAAAGAAAGAAAGAAAGAAAGAAAGAAAGAAAGAAAGAAAGAAAGAAAGAAAGAAGGAAGGAAGGAAGCCATTTGTGACCAACTTCAAAGTGATTGGACCTTCTTGGGATCTGTGGACCAGATTTGTCCAGTCATGCCTGGTACTATTGCCAAGCCTGAAATCCAATGTTTGTTTGTTACTGGGTGGCAACTCCATACATATTACAGTTGCTGTTACTATATTAGACATGGACTCCAGTTTTCAACATTTCCCTTCTAATAATCTAAAAGAACAGTGAACAGATCCAAGAGTGCATTATATCCTGTTGTGGTTTTGATGGTGTTAATAATGGTGTTCCAAAATGCCCTTACTTAAAAGATCATTCCACTAAATTAGAATGAAAATGTTTGAGCCACTTGATGGTTTCACACATATGTATCCTGCTGGTTTATTTATTTAATTGTGAAATCCTTAGTTCCCATAGTTGTTCTAACTCATACCACAAACCTTTGATGGGCTGTCACCCACACACATGCAAATTTAATGTCCAAAAGAAAGAAAAGGGATCAACAGCCATGGAGAGACTGTATATTAAGTCATTCTGCAGATGATCTGTGTGTGCCATATTGCAGACTTTCTCACAATGCTACCTTTGCCAAATGTCTCACCTTTAACTCTAGAGACCACCTGTATGGATGAGAGACTTATCCAATCCCTTTCTTGGCCTCTCTGTGGAGGCAACCAACCACAGTGCCAATCAATGCCAGCTGTGGCCGCTGGCCCAAGGCCACCACACTCATTTAACATCCATGGTAAACACCTTTCAACCACTATGCGTAGTCATTCTGAGGTTGACAGTGAAGGAGTCAATTATCATACCTTTTCTTCTTGTTCTTTAGCTGTTGTTGGTATTTCCATCTGTTGGACAGATTGATCCTGTAGTCTCCCTTGTACTTGCAGCTGTTGCACGAGCCCTAACACCTACATCATATATTCCAGTACTTTGCACTTTTGGGAAAATAGTAGAAATTGGATGCATCACCATAGAAATAAGGAAACCAAATGAGAGAAGATGCTGCAGCCCTTTTTCTGTTGACACCCCCTGCATCCAGAGATTGTGCACAAATGCCCTCCACATCAGCCAAGAGTGAATAAAGTGCAAGCAGGTGGCATGTGTCCCCCAAATGCCTTTTTGTTGCTCCTAAGGTCTGAGATCCCCCAATCCTGCTGCCAAAAAGAAAAAAAAAGCTGCCAAAAAGAAAGAAAGAAAGAAAGAAAGAAAGAAAGAAAGAAAGAAAGAAAGAAAGAAAGAAAGAAAGAAAGAAAGAAGGAAGGAAGGAAGGAAGGAAGGAAGGAAGGAAGGAAGGAAGGAAGGAAGGAAGGAAGGAACTGTGAATTTCTGTTCTTTTATTTTTCGCATAACCAAATAACCTGTAACAACGACAATAACAATACAGTTCCAATGACAATAACAAAATAACACTAAGAGGGACTCCCCCCACGGGTGGAGGTACAGCTTTTTGTTATAATTTTTCCCTTATTGCCCTCCAGACTGATATGAGAAGGGTTTACAAAATAGGAGTTGTAAAATAAATATTCACTTAAATACTGATATATAAGTCATCCATTTTGAATTAAAAAAAATTCTATTAACATCTATTATGTCATCATCCCTTTACAATACCACATTGATAGATATATCATACATAAGTCAAATATCTGACTATCTAACATAAGGTACATGCTATGTATTAGATTTAAATATCCCTTATACAAATATTTAATTTTATCATCTCATAACAACAAGAAAAGACCATTATTGTGGATATTAACTATAACGAAGCATTAGTTATTCCCTTACTCAGTGGTTTCTGCCTTAAGACCTGTGAGGGGAAAAAATGCTGTTCTTAGAAAACTCTAGGAGCAGCAAATGGCCTTGTAAATAGATCTGCATAGCTTAACACCCAAGAACACCAGTTCTGCAATAGAAGAAGTCAACCTTCCAACCATTTCTATGTTCATTTTGTTTTAATAGGGTAGGGGCATTTTTGGTCATCCATATGCCTCAGGAGATCCCTGTCAGGGTTAGCAGGATCTGGCTCCTCTGAGCATGAGCAGCGTTCAAACAGTGAAGCAAGGCTTTGCCACGGCAGAGGTTCCCAGTGAAGCAGAAAAAATTCCAGAGGCTTATTAAGTTAGGCTTAGAGGCAGATTTATTGCTGCACACTAAGATAAAGGCTCCTGGCAAAACACTCCAGCAGCAATTAAGCAAGTAAAAATAACAGAAGATAAACAGGCAGCATCTCCCCTTCCAGAACTTAAACTGTCAGCAGCATGACAGGTCCAGCTAGGCAATCCTGACTGGCAGCTGGTAAAGGCAAACAGCAGCCTTTTTATGTCCCACTGTCACCCTGAACAAGTGGGGTGACCCAATCAGCATTCTGGCATGTGGCCTTTCCAGTACATAAGGTGTAATCAAAACAATCCTGCTGACCATGCACCTGCTCATCTGGCCACATCACCTCTTCCTCTGCCGTCCACTCAGAGGAAACCATGCCTGCCTGGCATATAATGTTGACAGTCCCAGTGGCAGAAAAATCACACATCCATAAGCCACCCAAATTGTTCACCATTAACATATGAAAGAGATACTTTAACTATAGCATTAGCATAGCCACCACTATGTTATCACTCTACCTGGTCCATACTCCCTCTACCTCCATGCCCTGCTAGAAGGCTCTACAGGACCACCTATGTCAGACCCTGATGACAGAGTGCAGATATGCAGCATAATTGTGATTAAATAGCAAAGACACCAGGGGCTAAAGGATCAAACTAAGGCTATATTGTAAGAACCCCATTGGATCGATCTATCTATCTATCTATCTATCTATCTATCTATCTATCTATCTATCTATCTATCTAATCTAATCTTTCTATCACACACATATACACACACACACACACACACACACACACATACATGCATACATGCATACATATACATACATACAGCCTTTCTCCCTGCACAGGATTCAAAGCATTTTTGAGATAGGAAAGTTCTCTACAGGAGATATACTGTCAATGAACTAGTCTTCACTTTTGCTAGAAGCAATACTTAAGAGGACAGAAAGAGCAGAGTGGAAAGATCCCTAATGCTATCAGTTCACATGTCAGAGAGGTTAGGATGGGTGGATAAAATATAAGGAGACTTTGGGTCACTATAACCAACTTTACCCATTTATGCTGCTCTCTCTAAAACAACTTTTAAGTTTTCAGCCTTGCTGCATTTCCAATAACCAGCACAGCCCAGTGGGTAGGAGGGCAACAACACTTGCAACAACTGGTGACTTTCATGTCAGTAGTGTGGTGATGAATCCACTCCAGGTTTTAGCCTGAACTTCAAAGTAGCTATCCAAGGTGCCAAGCCCATTTTGGGAGTAGGAGTCAGCATTTCTAATAGCTCCTTTAAAGTTCAGGCTAAAACCCAAAGTGGAGGACTGCTGACTGGTAAGGAAGCTGCCAGCTGCCATTGGGCAATAACTGCTGCTTGCAACTCTAGTTTTTCTCTAGAAAAGAGTTCTGTTTCCTGAGCAGACTGACCACCAGTGTGAAAATCTCTTCAATCAAGACATTTGAAAAGGGCCTAGGGAGGAACATAACCAGCAGAGATGGAAATTAGTTGTGATATAACAGTGGAAGAAGTCCTCCTCAGGACTGGCCCAGGACATTTGGGTGCCATGATGTGGATAAGAAGACATAACCTCCACCCCATGCATAGTACCAACAATGGGGTAGCATTGGTGGCAATGAAAAGTACTAGAACTGGTCTCTTGGTTCTGGTTCTGGGAAAATTATCACGATGAGCGCCTGCATTATGATATTTGTCATGTCACCACTACCCAGGTGCCCCAATTCCTTTTTTCTAAACAAAACATTCCCAGAAGCCTGTTTCCTCTACACTGTTAGAGCAGTTTGATACCACTTTTAACTACTATGACTCAATCCTATGGAATCATAGGACTGATAGTTTGGTGATCATTGAAAATTTGAGACCTAAATTGGTTTGCAACAAGCACTTTAATCATAATAGGGTAACAACCAATAGATGGTTTGACTTAGGATGTAGAGGTGCCCAGAAAGCATTAATGGATTTCTCCTGACAGGTACTTAAAAATAAGAATACTAGTACCCTTAATACTTTAGCGGTCATGAGGTCATCCTATAAGGCACTCCTAAAACAAAAAAAAAAGATACTTATAACAGAACACAATGGAGTCAGTTGGCCCTAGCTGTGAGGACCAAGAACGAGAAGCAATTTTGGGACATCATTTCCATTGGTATGCATATCATTAGACCAGTTATCATTGGACAAATTTCATCGCAAGAATGGCATACTCACTTCAGTTGGCTTTATGGAGGTACATCCATAGACAACCACCCTTCACTTATCTCGAAGACTGTTTGCTTGCCTCTTTGGCCACCTGTGTCTGTGTTAGAGGTAAAGAAGTTGATTGCAGCTCTCACCTTGAGTAAGGCACCAGGGGAAAATATGATGCCCCCTGAAATTTTTAAAAGTTTCCCTGAGCTATACTAGCAAAAGTGTTTACCCAGATTAACAATACAGGCACAATTCCAGCAGGCTGGAAACAGAGTATAGCTATAAGAAGGGAGATAAGCAGGATCCCAATAATTACCGGCCTATCAGCCTCTTGGATATCGACTCCAAGTTATACAGCAAATATCTGTTAAATAAATTAGAAGATTGGGAAACTGCCAATCAAGTCATTCACCCCGAACAGGCGGGCTTTAGGAAAGGTCAAGGCACTATCGACCACTGTTTCTCTCTCTACCTACCAGCACAGCAAAGTGTTATGGGCCCTACCAAACATTTACTTGTTGCCTTTGTCGATTTAGCAGCCGCCTTTGACTCTGTTGATAGAAACCTCTTATGGCATAAATTGGCTAACACTGATTTAGATCCTTCCCTGTTGTTCCTAATTAAGGAACTTTATTCTAATACAACTGCTGCAATAAGAGTAGGTATCTCCAGCTCATTAACAGCTCCTATCCACACAAATAAAGGAGTCAAACAAAGTTGCCTGTTGGCACCTCTACCCTTTAATTTATACCTCAATGACATAATTCCAGCCCTGTCAGGCTCAGAATTTTTTCCACCCTCTGTTGGTTCAAAAAAGATTTCTATTTTGTTATATGCCGATGACATGGTTCTAATATCACTCACCCGTGTAGGTTTAAAAAAGTTGCTTTTGAAGCTTAGTGTTTTCTGTTCTAAAGAAAAGCTGAATATTAACTATTCTAGAACAAAGGTGATGGTGTTTGAGAAAAGACATTTTCCTTTTCAATGGTCCATTAATGGCCACCAGATTAACAATGCCGAGAATTTAAATACCTTGGCTTTCATTTCACAGAAAATCTCTCATGGAAGCCCCATATAGAAGCCACCAAAGCAGTAGCCCTGAGATCTATTGGAGCAATTCCCAGATTCTATACTACTGCTGGGGGTCAGCTGGTTGTTCCAGCACTAAAAATATTCCAAAGCAAAGTTATTGCTCAGATTCCCATGGTGCCACTGTATGGGGATGGACGACTCTCACATTTCTAAACTGGAATCCATCCAGAACACTTTCTTAAGAAACTGCTAAGACTCCCTGCAGGCACCCCGACAGCTTTGGTTTGGTTGGGTTCCCATCCATCAGAGCCCGCATTCATTTAGCTTTATTTAATTATTGGAGAACAGTTAAAGATTCCCCATTTAAGTTTTCCCCAAAGTTACGTTTCAAACAGCTATCTAATTTAAAGTATAGAATTCAAGATATCATAAGTTGCTTGAATGGTATCCTAGCCCACCTACAAGTTTCTCATTTGAATTCCAAAGAGAAGCTCTAGGATTATATTTTCCATCATACCGCTCAATCAGACAGACAGTCTATTAATAATTCTAGTTTTTCTAAAGGGTTCAAATTTTACATACTTGACCATCAAAGGACCAGTTATTTGACAAAGCTTACCTTTCCAAAGTTTAGGCAAGCTTTTACAGCCCTTCATTTTTAGAGATGCCTACTGCTGTGATTGACGGCAATACTTCACATACCTCTTTGGCTCTCCATTTATGAATTGGGGGCCCTGAATATAAAGGCCCTACTATTTGTTTTCTTGTCCACTATATACTGATCCAAGAGCCAATTTTTGGATTACCCTGTCTCATTTGGAATCTGTTTTAGAAAAGATTTTACCCTTTGCTGATACTGACTCCATGGTAACTCTAAGGTCTCTCTTTACTCCAGCAGCTATGAAGATTCAGGTAGGATGTTACAATATCATTCTGGAGACGTGTTTATTTAATTATAGTTTTATTGTTTATGTTTTAACTAAACCAAATTTTAAATTTTTCTCACACATATCTATTATGTCTATTATGCAACTTAATGCATGATGTATTTTTGCTATGCTGTTTTTATATATGTATTTTATTTTATTTTATATTAATATTTTTATTGTATTGTATTGCTTTTAATACTTTGTATGCAAATGGCCTTTGGTCTACGCATTAATAAATATTGTATTGTATTGTATAGTTTGGTGAAGTATTTAGAATCCTTTCCCAAAGCACTTGTTACTGTAGTTTCTAGCCCAGACTTGTGGGATATTAGATATCATTTTGATATCAATAATTTGGCCTTCTTTACCTATTCCACTCCACATGCTGCGAGGTCCCTGGACAAGCTTGCATACGGCACAACCGCTAATCCCTGTAATATTTCACAAAAATACAGGCAGACCAGAAATAGCTGTCACACCACTTCAGGAGACCTCAAGGCAAGTACCACATTATGTATGCACACTACTTACAGAAACTCCCTGTTCCGAGCAGGCAGCTCGACGAGCCAAATACTCAACTGTCAAGCACTCTGCGTTTGCATACTGGCTACTCTATTACAATTTGGACTTAACTCAATCATGCTAAATTCTAAACCTTCGGAGGCTTTGTCTCCAGCCCAAAACTCATTGTTTTCCCCAAGTACGGACTAGCCTACAGCCACATTTTCCCCTATAAGAACCCCTGACTTTGAGAGCTTCCTCGGATCACTCCCAACTTCCATCCAGTCTTGCTGCCGCTTTGCTTGGCGGGCCTTCCTCTCAGTCCCACGTACTGAGAATCTTCATATCCACGAAAAGACTACCCGAACTTCTGGACAGGTGTAGTATTACCCATACCAAAAACCTCCTCTAAAAATCCTTCTATACAACTCCAACCTTTATTTCTCTAGTTATCTGTGTGAGTGTGTTGCATACACTTGTTTGATTGTATTTTAATAAAAACAACAATTATTACTTCACTTCTGTTTGTTCCTTGACTTGGCCTTACCCCGTAGACATTGGGTAAAAGATCTCGCTCCGTTGCTGTGCTAACTTGTGCTCTTTGACTAATTTCCCCAACTTGTATAATTTGGAGAGCATTAGATCCCTAGGGGACCCCCAGAAATCAGGATAACACACTGTAGCATTGATTTAAGTGAGTGGATTAGAGAATTCTAAGTACCTGATCAGGCTACAAGTGTTGTCCTGAAAGTAAAGTTTGTTAGGTCATAACTCCTTTATTGACAACATGAGACATATACATGAGACACACACATGTGTAAAGTAACTCTTTGTCTAGCAAGTGGTACTATTCAAAATAGTCTCCACCAGTGGTGATGCACTCGCACCATATTTGAACCCACTCATCAAATCCACTTTGAAAAAACACTTTCAGTCACTCCCTGATCCAGTGTCTGATAGCATCTCCCACTTCATATACTTCATCCCCAAATAGTTTCCTCCATCTGACTGAACAAGTGAAAGTCTGAGGGTGCCAGATTGAAGCTCTAAGGCAGATGTGTCACCACTGATTATCTCTATTTGGGCAAAAACCTGTGAAGTTGCCAAAGAAGTGTGGGGTCATGTGTTATCATGGTGTAACTGGATTGCATTCAACTGTTTCTGTTGTCTTTTCTTACAGATAGCTTCTCAAAGTTTCTGGAGTGATGTTATGGAGTGGTGGCTGTTCATTGTTGTCCTGCACTCAAGGAAATCAAGCAAAATCACCTCCTTGTCATCCCAGCAAACATTCACCATAATCTTCTTTGCTGAGTGTTGGCTTTTGAATTTCTTTGGTCTAGGGGGGATGGAGTGCTGCCACTGCATGGGCAGATCTTGGTCTTTGGGACACAGGTATGCCTAGGTCTCATTACCAGTGCAAACATCCCCCCAAAAAGATGTCTCTTTGGCTTCAAATGCTGCCAACTGTTCCAACACACATGCAGTCTCTTCTCTTTCAAATCAGCTGTTAAGTAATGATGACCCACTCGACACACACTTTCCTGTATCCAAGGTTGTGGCTAATGTGCTCAACAGCACTGTGACCACAGCCAAGTTCCTCAACAATCTCCTGCACAGCCATACACCAGTCTGCACAAACCATGTCTTCCATCCTGTTTTGGTTTTCACTGATGACAGCTGTCAACGGCTTTCCACTATGTGGTTTGTCTTCAGCACTGCTTTCACCTTCTTTAAAGTTGTTCACCCATATTTGCACATTTGTCTCACGAATTATCACCTCAGCATACACAGTTCTGGACCTTCTCTGGATGTTGGCAGCAGTACATCCTTTTTTGGTCAAGAACTTGATGACTGCTCTTTGTTTCTACTTTGTATCCATGGTTACACAATACCTAGAGATACCGAAATTATGTCAGCCATGCTGTAAGAATTTATTTCTGGTTGTTCAGTAGCATCACATTTGGACTAATAGTTTCAGAGAAAATGGTGCACAGGCATTATTTAAGTATGACCCTGATATAAATCCCATGACTTCATCAGTAGGAGGCAAGGCAATTAAGTGATTATCAAACTGGTACAACTGGTAAGTGTGGACTCACCTCTGGTTTTTCAACTGCTCCTCAACTGATCCCAATGGTATACTATGGGCCATCACTGTTGTCCTCCTCTGAACCACTTCCAGTTTATCCATCTGTTTCTCTTTAAATGTTGTGTCCACAACAGAACACAATATTCCAGATTCCTCAGGGTGTAGTTCAAAAATCACTTGCATAAAACTCTACAAAATGGCTTTGGTGCATGGCCACACAGAAATTCTACAGGATTTAATGACACCAACTGTATAATGTTAGTACAGGCAGCGCCCAAGCCTCAAATCCCTTTCCCTTCCCCCTCCTCCTCGTGTTCCTTTTTCTTCATTCCTGGCACAGCATCATATATGCTAGTTGTTGGACGGATTCCTAAATAACAGCCCATAAAAAAGCATGAATTCAAGTTTTTATTTATTATCTGCTCTTTCCCCCTACCCAAAAAAAGCAAGCTGAAACTTTGGACACTTGCTGTCACTGAGGAAATGAATGAAGCAAGTGTAGAAATGAGACAGGAGGAAGGTATTGACCAGAGTGAATATGAAATGAAGGAAATGAACATAGTGACATGTGAGCTGGGAGGGGGAGCTACTGTGTATGTGCTTGTGCATGCATACAAAAGAGAGGGAGAGAGGTTAGCACTGGGTTACTGTGTGGTTTACTTCTCCTGTTATTGTTCAGAAATAGGGTTGCCAGTTCATGATCACTTCAGACCCTGTGCTTTCCTTGGCAAAACCTGAGACCTTGGAATGGGCCCTGGAGATACCACAATGCTATGCTTCAAGTAGAAAATATAGTTGCTCAGATCCTATCATTCAGACACACACAGAGACAGGACAAGCAGAGATTTTCCTATATGGCAATTAAGTCAGAAAATGGATACAGAGCAGAACAGAGAGTGAGCCCTGGCACCATAAAAAAATGGAAGGAAAGGAAGAAACCAACTAAATTAAATGCATAGATCTCTTTGAGAGTCTTTGCAGGTTGCAACAACAGATCAGTGAAGCCTTGCAAACTGTACCAAGCTGCTGCTCTATTAAGTGAGCTGGAGATTTGCACACAGTTCCTTTCCTTTTGCCTGGAACTGAACCCACCAAAAATGACGAAGTTGCACCTCTTTCTCCAGGCTGGAGATGACCCATGAAAAGTGAAGACATAGGACTGCGCTCTGAGATATGGCAACCTTATTCAGAAACTAACTGGCAAGAAACATTCACACCTTCTGTGTGTGGGTCACAGATACTTCCCCCCACACACACACACATGTGAAAACTGTTGTTGCCAGTATATTGATCAGAAATATTTAGAGTGAGTGGATTATTTGCTGGACAGATTGTGAGAATCTCTAAGCGTTCTCATTCTTTACACTTTGAAGATGCTTGGATGGTTCTATGCTGAGTGCCTAAAAATCGATGCCTATAAGATGCCATGATTACAGAATTTGGCAAGTTCCAGAACATTACTCAATTTCGTGATATCTTCTGTCATGAAATTGGTGAACAGTGATCAGTATCAAGCTCCAGAAGCATTTTTTTTCCTTGCTGGTCCCCCTCTCTGCTTGGTCCCTAACACATTTAAATCAAAATATCGTTAAAACATTCCCAACAGTCTTTATTTGTTAGCAGATAGACATGATAAATGATAGACAATAGGTGACTGACAGACAGACAGACAGACAGACAGACAGACCAACAGATAGATAGGGACACATGTTAGTATCAACTAGTGCAGATTCATTCCCTCAGTGGTTGTATGGTGAGTCCACACATAGATAAATCCAGTTGATTCAATGGCTCTGTTCCAAGCAGAATTAACAGTGTATTGTGTGGCAAAAATATAACTAGTAGAGATATTCCACATTTCAATGGAGCCTCTTTTTTCTGGATTCATCACACAATGTATATTTAATGGGCCAACCGTACTACTAGTCAGCATGAGGCAACCACTTCAGGCAGCAGGCATTAGAATCATAGAATCATAGAATCATAGAAATGTAGAGTTGGAAGAGACCACACGGACCATCCAGTCCAACCCCCTGCTATGCAGGAACACCCTCAAAGCATTCTTGACAGATGGTCATCTAGCCTCTGCTTAAAAACCTCCAAGGAAGGAGACTCCACTACACTCCGAGGTAGCATATTCCACTGCCGGACAGCCCTGACTGTCAGGAAGTTCTTCCTGAGGCTCAGGTGGAATCTCCTTTCCTGCAGCTTGAATCCGTTGCTCCTTGTCCTGGTCTCTGGAGCAGCAGAAAACAAGCCCTCTCCTTCCTCTACATGGCATCCCTTCAAATATTTAAACATAGCTATCATGTCCCCTCTTAACCTTCTCTTCTGCAGACTAAATATACCCAGCTCTCTAAGTCTATCCTCATAGGGCATGGCTTCCAGGCCTCTCACCATTTTGGTCGCCCTTCTCTGGACTTGCTCCAGCTTGACCATGTCCTTCTTGAATTGGGGTGCCCAGAACTGGACACAGCATTCAAGATGAGGTCTAACCAAAGCAGAGTAGAGTGGTACCAGTACCTCCCTCCATCTAGACACCATACTCCTATTGATGCAGCCGAGAATTGCATTGGCTTTCTTGGCTGCCGCATCACACTGCTGACTCATGTTCAGCTTGTGGTCTATGAAGACTCCTAGATCCCTTTCACATGTACTGCTATCCAGCCACTTGTCCCCCATCCTATATTTCTGTATTCCATTTTTTCTACCTAAGTGTAGGACCTTACACTTCTCTCTGTTGAATTTCATTTTGTTAGCCTTGGCCCAGCTCTCCAATCTATCCAGGTCATTTTGAATTTTGATCCTGTCCTCTGGCATATTAGCAACCCCTCCCAATTTGGTGTCATCTGCGAATTTGATGAGCATGCCCTCTATTCCTTCATCCAAGTCACTGATAAAAATATTGAACAGCACTGGGCCCAGGACAGAACCCTGTGGCACCCCGCTAGTCACTTCTCTCCAGGATGAGAAGCAGCCATTTGTGATCACTCTTTGGGTTCGGTTGGTCAACCAATTACAAATCCAACTAACAGTAGCCCTGTCCAGCCCGCATTTTACTAGTTTCTTTGCAAGAATGTCATGGGGAACTTTGTCAAAGACCTTACTGAAATCGAGGTATGCTACATCCACAGCATTCCCTTCATCTATCAAGCTAGTAACTCTATCATAAAAAGAGATAAGATTAGTCTGGCATGACTTATTTTTGAGAAATCCATGTTGACTTCTCGTGATTACTGCCTTGCTTTCTAAGTGATTAGAAACTGACTGCTTAATGATCTGTTCCAGGATCTTTCCAGGTACTGATGTCAGGCTGACTGGGCGATAATTATTTGGGTCCTCTTTTTTCCCTTCTTGAAGATGGGGACAACATTTGCTCTCTTCCAATCTGCTGGAACTTCTCCTGTCCTCCAAGATTTCTCAAAGATTATAGCAAGTGGTTCCGAAATGACCTCTGCCAGCTCTTTTAATATCCTAGGATGCAATTCATCTGGCCCTGGAGACTTGAATTCATCCAGTGTGGCCAGGTATTCCTGTACCACCCCTCTACCTATTACGTGCCTCATTTCCCCTGCTTCCTCACCTGCTCCCCAACTGCCAGGTTGAGTGCTTGTATCCTTCTGGGAAAAAACTGAGACAAAGAAGGTGTTAAGTAGTTCTCCCTTTTTCCCTTCCCCTGTGAGTAATTCTCCATCTTCTCTGCACAGCAACCCTATCGTCTCCTTCTTTTTCCTTTTGCTGCGGACGTATTTAAAAAAGCCCTTTTTATTGTTTTTAATGTCTCTGGCCAGCCTTAGTTCGTTCTGTGCTTTAGCCTTTCTGACCTCCTCCCTACATCTCCGGGCCACTTGCTTAAACTCTTCTTTGTTGGTTTCCCCCTTCTTCCATTTCCTATACATGTTTCTCTTAACACTTAGCTCAGCTGAGAGTTCTTTAGTCAACCATTCTGGTTTCCTCAGATGCCTTCCATTTTTCCTCTTTATTGGCACAGTTTTAGACTGTGTCTTCAGTATCTCCTTTTTAAGGAACTCCCATGCCTCCTGAACTCCTTTCTCTTTCACTGTTCTTGACCATGGAATTCCAGCCAGCAGCTCCCTAAGTTACCGAAGTCCACTTTTTTAAAATCTAAGATGAGTGTTTGGCTACCCTTATCTTCTCCTTCCCACTGAATGCCAAATTCCAATAGGGCATGGTCACTCCCCCCTAAAGATCCAACCACTTCTACCTCATTAACAAGGTCATCCCTGTTGGTCAGGATCAGATCTAGAATATTTGATCCCCTTGTGGCCTCTTCCACCTTCTGGACCATGAAGTTGTCTGCAAGACAAGCAAGAAACTTGCTGGACCTTGCTGTCTTGGCAGAGTTTGACTGCCAGCATATATCTGAGTAATTGAAATCTCCCATTATTACTGTATCTCTCCTCCTTGAATGTGCAGTAATTTGGTTGAGGAAGGCGTCATCAAAGTCCTCAGTCTGGTTTGGAGGTCTGTAGTAAACCCCCACCAGAATATCCCTATTGTTTCTCACTCCCTTAATTCTTACCCAAATGCTCTCGACTTGGCTTACTGGGTTTAAGTCAAGGATCTCTTCACAGGTGAAAACATCCTTGACATACAAGGCTACTCCTCCTCCTTTCTTGTTTGGTCTATTTTTATAAAATAGGCTATACCCCTCTATTCCTATATTCCAATCATGAGACTTATCCCACCAGGTCTCAGTGATGCCTATCAAATTGTATTTATTTTGTTGTACTAGGAGTTCAAGTTCATCCTGCTTGTTTCCCATACTCCGTGCATTAGTGTGTAGACACTTAAGTCCCCGGGCCCTTCCTGCAAGTCCTGTACTATTGTTTCTACTCCTCCCACCATTGGCCTCTTGTACTTCTTGTGCAGTATCAATTGGGCCTTTTCCCCCTGCGCTCGCCAAGTCGCTGCCCTGAATAATATTGTCTCCCTCCCCAGCGGAACTTAGTTTAAAGACCTCTTAATCCTCCTTGTGAGACTGTTTGCAAAAACATTGCTGCCAAGTTTTGTGAGGTGCAGCCCATCCCTCGCCAGAAGCCCACGTTCATGGAAATTCAGGCCATGTTCCAAAAACCCAAACCATTGCCAGCGGCACCACGTGCGGAGCCAGTTGTTGACCTCTGCTATTGTCCTTCCCCAACGTGCGCCATATCCTTGAACAGGGAGGAGAGACGAAATGACCACCTGTGCACCAAGGTCCTTAAGCTTCGTCCCCATAAGCTCATAGTCCGTTGTGATGTGGTAAAAGCTGCTCCTCGCAGTGTCATTGTTTCTGACATAAACCAAAATGAGAGGCTTATAGTCAGTGGGTTTGACCAGCCTGGTTAGCCTCTCCATTACGTGGTTGATCCTGGCCCCAGGCAGACAGCAGACCTCTCGATTGAGCTTTTCCGGTTTGCAAATTGCCATTTTGGTTCCTCTGAGCAAAGAGTCCCCAACAACCAGAACTCGCCTCCTCTGCGGCTTGTCCTGGTCTCCTCAACGAGCATGTTCCACTAGGACTGCCTGGGCATTCTGTTGAGGCTGGAAGCATTGACCTAGTTCCTGTTGCCGAAGTTGGATTTCTTCTTGTTGACATTCTGTTCCCTCCGCATGGCGCTCCTCATTGTTCGTAAGGCCAAGAACTTTGAAGCAATTTTGCAGGTGAAGAGTCTCTGTTGCCTTCCTGGTCCTTCTACTCCTCCGTGTGACATTCGCCCAAGCCTCCGTTTCCTGGTACAGTGTGCTAACTTGCTGATCTGGCAGCTCCTCCGTGCATTTGGTCTTCCGGTAGGTCCTCTCTGCCCTATCCAAAAACACCTCCCCTTCCCTAATAAGATGAAGATCAGAAACTCGTGCCTCCAGCTGGCGTACCTTCTCTTCCAAGAGGGTGACCAGTTTGCACTTGGTGCAGGTGTACCCGAGAACATCTTGTGGCAAGAAAAGGAACATGCCACAAGTGTTACAGGTGACTGCAGTGGTAAGTTCTCATCTTTCTCTCTCAACCTTGTCACTATTTTCCTCCCTTGGAGAATAAGTTGCATGTGCCCCAGAGTCTATCTTCAGTCCCTGATTTAGGGGTTGTGCCATGCTAAGGTCATATGTAGCCCCAGGCTTGCAAGGTTTCCAGTATAGGGAACAGCTGAAATTTAGGACACACAGGGTTGAAAATTAGCAAAGGATAATAAAACTGATGAGTTTTTCAGGGGCTTCAGAACTCAGGTAAAGTGCAGTAAATTTATTCCTCCCTGCATGTTATTCCTGCATGTTACCACTAAGAATCAAGTTGCCCGTCAAGGTGCAAAGTAGGTTAGCAGGTATTACTGTGCACATTTTCCCTCTCCTTTATGAATCTCGAGCAGCAGTTAACAAACCAATGGCTGGCCAACCCAGAAAAAAACTAATGTGGAAACTTTGCAACCTTATTGCCAGCCAGAACAGGACTGACCAGGATATGTGAGGCTGGCCTCAAGGTTTCTGAGCGGACTTCTGAGGGTTCCAGCTTCCTGCAAGATGTCAAATCCCACAGAAACCCCCAAACCCCTGGAAATATCCTGATGGTAGGCCAGCAGTCATCATGAGAGGAGAAATTTAATTCTTCCAAGCTGAGCAAGCTGCTCAGCCAGGAATGGCAACAATGGACACTAGCTGTGCTTGCAACAGAGCCCTCCACTAGGATTTAGTGTGTAATTTGAAAGCCACATGTTGGCCGTATTTCCCAAAATTCAGAACCTTTGGCTCCATGGTTGATGCACAGGAAAAGCTTTCTATCAGTTAAACAGAGGACATCCCTTACAAGAAGAGACAATTAGTAACCCTATATGGGATGAGCTATGCTGCCTTTAAATAAGTGACATCTCTTACACATGGAATGCCCAAGTTCTAGCCAAGAAGAAACAATGAATTGCCATGTGGAATCATCCAGGAGTAGCAATTCACAGTAGGTTAGAGTTTATCGAAAATTGTTCCCATCTATTGCTTTCTGCGACTGGGGTACTTTTTTTGTCACAGTCAATAAGTGATTGGAACAAAAGCATTCTATGATATTTTTCAGCAAGAAACAAACATTGGACCACTAAAAAAAAAAAACTGCAGGCCCTCCATATGAGACAGCCTGAGAAGCATCACCTTAGGGGAAGCCAATGGCAAACCTCCTCTGAATAAATCTTGCCAAAAAATATGATCAGGCTGCTGTAAGTCAAAGTTGACTTGAAGGCACATAAAAAGAACTTGTTACATTGCTAATTCCTGACTCTTAATTTCATATTATGGATGATTATACTGATGATGCTTTTGAATTTCTAGTCATATTGAAATCAGATCATATTAACAGATAGGGAAGGGCTGAAAATTTTAAATCTCTCCCCACATCAATGGACTGTTGGCTAGATTATTTACTTACCAGGATATTAATGACTAATAGGCAAAATAATAAATCTAGATACAGGAAGAAAACTAGAATTCCCTTCCTTTCTCTTTCTTTCGTCCTCTGCCCCCTTCTTCTGGAGTCTCCTTTAAAGCTAAGTTGGTTAAATGAATTATGTGCTACTCTTCACAAATCTCCACACCTTTTCCCCTTACCATCTGTACGGAGAATGAAGCCAATAAAATTTCTCTCTGCCCACATTTGTTCCTTGACTCTAAACGTTCCACAGTGCTCAAGACAAGGGATGTATATTTTCTTCTCCACTCTATATTTTTCTGCCATTTGTGTTGTCATGTGATATACACAGCATGACACATTATTTACTTTGGTATTCACAGGAACTTGGTGCAGCTTCTGTGCTTCCAGAACTTCGTAAATAAATCACTCACATCTTTAAAAATTTCAATACCCCCTTAATTTTTGTTAATTTTTTTTTATTTTTGGGGTGTTCAGCTCTGTCAAGAACCAATATGAGACATGCAACACAATGCATTAATTAAAATAAGATGTTCAGTGCCCTCAACCAACCTTGCATCAAGCTGTTCCTTGATTAATAGACAAGTTAGAGAATTCCTAAGCTAATGAAGAACAGAGTGAAAAAGCAAACTAAAGCTTAGAGAAGTCAGGATGGTTAGAAAGCACTTTTCCAGGTCATTCATGCTAATCAGAAGCTAGCCCTCATAGAAGAACATGTGCTTTGCATGCAGAAGGTCTTAGCTTTAGTCCTTAGCATCTCCAAGTAGGAAATAGGAAACATTCCTGTCTGAAATCCTGCCAGGCAGCATAGCCAATACTGTCCTAGACAGACCAATGCACTGCTTCGTATTGAATTGTGTTGTTTGAAAGATTTAAAAATGTGTGTGTTTATAAACTGAGCTTTGCAACATAGCCCTGAATATCCAAAAGTTATATTTACTTTCATGGGTTGTAAGAGCTAGCATGGTGTAGCGTTTTGAGCATTTGACTATGTCCCTGGAGACCAGGGTTCAGTTCTCTATTCGGCCATGGAAACACACTGGGTGACTTTGGGCATGGCACACATTCTCAGCCCCAGAAAACCCCATGATAGGGTAATCTTAGCGTCACCACAAGTCAGAAACCATCTGAAGGCACGCAACAACAACAACAACAGCAACGCCTTTAGCAATGTATTGGAATAATCAGTCAGCAAATGTATTTTGTGCTGACTGGAAATCTCCTCCCCAAACAGTGAACAAGGTCAACAAGTGCTCGCTCTGAGAATTAGGACTATTTAATGTGCAGCCTACCTCCACTCCTGTGATAATGGGCTCTTCCTGTTATATATTATCATAGATGAAGGGGGATAGTCCTCTCTCCAGGTAAACAAGAGGTTATTGAGGTGGGAGTTTGTTCCATTTCATGGGGCTCAGTGTCATAGAAGAACATCAGAGATCACGAGAGACAATTGCCCAATCAGCAAGACCAGATGGGGAACAAGGTGAGAAGTTTCCAGACACTTTGGAAAAGAAGTTATAAAAATGTTTCAAGAAAGGAAATCAAAGGGCATCTCTGCTCTATACTGTTATAGTGCTATTATTCCACCTTCAACATCCTGTGGAATTCTGGGGTTTGTATTTTACTGAGGCCAAAATCCTCTCTGGCTGAGAATTCTAAATGCCCCTCCCTAAACTGCAAATCCCAGAATTCCAAAGGATGTTGAAAGTGGAATAATAGCACTATAACAGTGTAGTGCGGAAATGGCCATAGATGTGAATCTAGAGATTCTTTCCCTAGTAGCTTCCTACTGAGTTATTGCATGATGGGGATTTAAAATCAGGAGGTGGTGGCAGCTAGAAGATCACCAAAGACAAGGGTACCATCTCCTATTCAAGTGCAGGAGACAGGATCAAGTAAGAGAACCATTCCCCTCACAGCTCCATCCCACACACAATTGCAAGCACCTCAAAAGAAAAGAAATGAAATGAACAGATAGCTTTTCCCAATACTGGACTCCATGAAAAGCCAGCAGAGAATTTCGAAAGCAATTAATTTAATAAGTATATTATGCTATTTATCTTTTTAGTATATTTTAATGTGTTTTTAACTGTTGTAATTTAATGTTTTTGATAGAACTGTTTTTTTAAAGTTTCTTTCAACTTTTTTATCAAATGGGTTAATGTAGTTTGTTTTTAACTTTACTTGAGCCTCCTTGGTCCCAGGCTAGGAGAAAGATAGGTTATAAAATAAAATAAAATAAAATAGGTTCGTTCCAAGTATGTGTTCTTCTCTTCCCACACAATGCCAGGACTAGTGCCTGGGGCTCCTTTCAAATGTCCCCTTGACAACCCGGAAAGAAGCCTGCACCTCACCACATCTGCCCACAGAGGTTCCACCTCCATCAGCTTCTGATTGGACACTTCCCAGAGGTCTGTGAAAACAGCACACGGGCCTCTGGGAAGACCAAAACAAGGGAGATGGGTGTTCCCTGCCACCTCTTGCCCACAGCCCTGAAAATAAGCCACCCCAGTAAGTTGGACATGGGTTCTACTTCCCACAACGAAGAGGAAGGCAAGGACTTGATGACTAATACACTCTTTTTGCTGTATTTTGATTACAAGCCATGCTGCCTAGCTCTATGTGTTGGAAGGGAAAATGGCTGCCATGAGGATCCTGGGCTACTTAAGATGACTGATGCCATGTGTCCTACTTTATACAGGACTATTTTTAATTTGCAGGTATCCTCTGTTTGAAAGAGTGTCCACCTCAGCTCTGGTGGAAAGGTCAAGAGCCCTTAGAAAGAAGACCAAGGATCTTGAGATTGCCCATCAACTTGTGGCACCTAGACAGTGGAATACATGATCCAGCACACATGTGATCTGGTCTTAAGAAATTAAGTTTTACCTGGATTGGTGAAGTTGATGGTTCGCTTATACTTTTAATGAAATATGGTCAAACTAGACAATACGTCTATCATATATTTAAAAGTGCTAGCCTACCAGGTGAGACATCTGTTTTTCATAGTAGATTATTGTCCTCAAATAAGCATCTTTCATGTTTTGCTTTGTGATCTTTTTTTTTGGAAGATAACTCAGGGTAATTTCCAAAATTGATTGCTGAAGCACCTATCACTGAGAAAAAACCCCTTTGTGAGTGCATGTTAACTGCAGGGAATATACATTCCCTTTAACACTGAACTTGACCATTAGGATCACGAGTGCCGACTTCCGGTGGCTGCGCTGAGGAGCTAGGTTGTCACCCCGTGTGGCTACGGAGAAACAATCGCCCCATGAGGTCGAGAACCCGTTGGAGGAAGGGAGAATCTAACGGGACGAATATCCCCTTGGGAAAGGGGGTTCCAGAGGCACTTGAAAATGACCAGATTTTAAGGCCGGTGCCGGAAAGAAGTCATCTGAAGTTCGGGACACGGATGACGCTGAAGAGGTCGTAGCAAGCCACCATTACCTCGTGGAGGTTCCTGAAAGGAAAAATCCTCACCACCACTTTATTTTAAAAGAGAGAGGTTTTGGACTGGAAAAGATGAGAAGCTGATCTAGTTTTGGGGATGATAAAGAGAATCCAGCGCAAAATAAAGACCCTACACGAGGTAAAGAGAAAAAGAAAGATCCCGGCAAAGGGCTCCGGACCATCTAGCGAGCTGAGCTATTTGGGGAGAAGAGGGAGACGAGCATAGCGCCAGAGACTTTTGCTAACGATTTGATTTAAGAGTATAAAAGAGTACTTATAAGCAGTAGAAATTTTTACTTACATTTGGTGTTGGTGTGGGTAGATTGGAAGAGGTGGAAGAGACGGGCGGTTGCAAGAGAAGAGACGGGTGACTGTAAAGAAAAGTCAAGAGAAAGTGAAGACTGGTTAAGAGGAGGGTGTTGCTAATGAATATGAGGATGGAGACAACTTTGAGAAAAAGGAAAGAAGAGGGGGGAAAGATCGTTCGTTTTTCTCACTTTTTCTTTGTTTGTATGGTTTTGATTTGGTTCGGGGGTTTTTTCCTTCTCTTTTGTTCTTCCCTCCTTTTTGACCTTTTTTTCCCTTTTGCGAAATTTTTGGAGTACTGGACTTTGTTTTTTTTTTCTTTTTTTCTTTTTGATTTTTGATTTTGTGCTTTTCAGATCCTTTTTTTAGATCTTTTTAGATTTTTCTTTTTCTTATTTCCTTATTGCCCATCATATTTGGACTTGTTTGAGATTTTGTTAGTTTTGAAGTTTGGTTTTCTTTCCTGGAAAGGATAATTGGTGAAGCAGAGATGGTGGATCTGTTTAGAGACGGAAGGAAGAGATAGAAGATATAAAGAGGTATAAAGTAGCAGTAAAGAAGGGAAGAACTTCAAGGACGGTGTAAAGTTGGAGAATACTTCACCAGAGATGGTGAATAGCATTTCAAGGGTAAGTGGTTATTAACCCTTTCACTACAACGCCGCGGGATTAGATAAGAAGAAGAAGAAGAAGAGATAAGTGGAAAAACCTACCATCTAGTGGAGAACATATAATAAAACAATTAATAGGGAAAAAAGTAATACAATATATAATATTCAGAATTTTTATTAAATATAATAGTGTGTATACCATATAAGAGTGCAAATTAGCTATATTAGTGTTTGGGATTCTTGTTAAGAAAGAAATTTTCACATATATATATATAATATATTTATATTTATAAATTCACATTTTTAGAATTACTGGAATTAATTACTGGAATAATTGTCAAATAATTATTCAAATATAAATAAGTTGAAAAGGTTAATTAAATAATTATTGAATTAAGAGAAGTAGACTAATTAATTAATTAATTAGGAGAAATTCAGGCTAATTAATTAAAAGGTGAGTGGAACAAAGTTAATATAGAATATAAAGTACAGAATTGTTAGCTTTATAATGAGTTTTTGATTTATAGTGGTTTATTTATAGAAGACATATTTAGAACTTCCCTCTCTTTTCTATTTACTTTATATATTGATTATATCAGGATATTAAGATATTATATTAAGATAAAGGTGTTGGACTTTGAGTTTGGATATTAATATTATTGATTCAATTATGATTTGACTTTTTGGCATTGACTAGTATAAGTACTTATTATAGATTAATTTTTTGACTAAGGAATATTGAGTAGATTAGTATTTTTAGGTATCAATTTTATCGTTATCCTATTCAAACAAAAAGCAGTATAGTAAGACTAAAGAATTTCCCCAATAAACAAACACTAAAAAACATACACTAAAAGTTTCCCAATTCCAACAACAATTTTATCAGAAAGTTTCCAAATAGAAATGAGTATTAAAAAAGAATAAAAAATAATTGTAATGAAATCAAATAGGAAATGTTTCCAAAGAGGCCCATTAGAAAACATAACGATTGAAATGAAGAATATTAATTCAAAACTAGAGGATTTACAAAGAACAATGAAGTTCAAAAAGATGCATCAGTGAAGGAAACAAATAAAAAAATGCAACAGCAAAATAGAAGTATAGAAGTGAAGTTTAGAGACAGGTGTATTAAGATCAGAGGTTTGAAGGATCAAGGAGAAGACTTATATAATAGAGTAATACCATCATTGGTGAAATATGAATGGAATGCTCAACAACTTGATCTTGAGGTAGATAGATGTTTCAGATCAATTCGTTTATTGCAAAGAAGAGGAAAATACCACGAGATATCGGTCATTTATTTTTGAGAGAAAGAGTAAAGGATTGAGTCAAATTCAGCAGAGTTATACGAAAAAATTGTGGATAAAACAAGAAGAACCTTCAAATATTTAAAGACGTTCCTGCACAGGTCCTAAAAAAAGAAAAGATTATCTCTTTCTCATTCAAGCGTTAAAAAGAAGTAGAATCCATATCGTTGGTGTAAGTTAGAAGGAATCACATTTCTATACAAAAAAGAAGAAGATTTACCTTGAATTCTGTTTTGAGAGCACAGGACTTTCTGAAAAGGTATAAGGAAGAACTTAGGAAAAGACGTATGGAAGAGCATGAGAAAGGAAAAGATTATGATAGAGAAGTGAAAAAGGTGAAGAAAGTCCAAAAGAACATCGAAGGATGGTAAATGGAGATCGTGAAGATGAGAAGATAAATCAAAGAGGAAAAAGGGATAGAACAAGAGGAAGAAGAAGAAGAAGAGGGAATAGGAGAAATAGAAGAAGAAGAAGAGAAAGAGGAAGAACAAGAACAGAGTTGGAGTGGGGAAGGGGAAGGAAGACAGGCAAGGAAAATGGAAGTGATGCATGGAAGCATTAATAAATTGTATAATTAAAAGAAGAAGGGTATTCCTTCACTAGAGAAAATAAAAGCAGACGTAATTTGTCTGCAGAACTCATATGAGATAGGACTTAAAATATGTGAAGAATTTGAGATTGGGACAGGATTTTTCTACGACAATTAAGAAAAAGAAAAAAAGGTGTGACAATATTCGTAAATAAAAAATATAATGCAAAGGAAATATTCAGAGACAATAGAGGGATGGTGATTGGAGTAGAAGTGGAAGTAATTGGTAACAAGATTTTGATAGTGGGAGTTTATGCCCCGCTTGAGAACAAACTGGTTTTTTATGAAAAACTTGCGAAAGATATATTGGACTATGATTATCAAGATATAGTATTATGTGGAGATTGGAACGGGGTGATTAGTCCAGAAATAGACAGAACATTGAAAAAGAAAGGGAAAACACACAAAAGAAAACTACCAAAGACTTTTGAAGAATTTAGGGATGTAACTTCAACAACAGACGTGTGGAGATACTTATATGGAAATCTTAAAGAGTATACGTATTTTTCAGAAGTACACAAAACATGGTCAAGGATTGATATGTTCTTGGTTTGGAGCGGTTATGTGAAAAATATAAAGAAAATGGAGTGCAAGGACATTATCAGATCGCTGTCCTATTATGATGATGTTGAAGAGAGAAAGGGAGAGTATTAAATGGACTTTGAAAGATAGAGCTACTGCGAGAGATGAAAAAGTTGTGGACAAAGGTAAAACAAGAGATGGACTTCTTTTTTAAAGAAAATGCGGAAAGGTACATCAAATAAGATTGTATGGGATGCAGGAAAGGCAGTAATAAGAGGTATTTTTTTTGAAACAGGAAGCTTATAAGAAAAAGATGAAGAAACAGAAAGTTCAAAGTATAATGGGTAGAAATTAAAGTAAAAGAGGAAGATTTGAAGAAAGACCCAAATAATACGAAATTATTGAGAGAAATCAAAATTTTACAGAAACAATTAGCTAAGGAAGATAAATTGGAGATTGAAAAGAGAGGATTAGTGTTGCTCAGACAGAGAGATTTTTTGAGCATGCAAATAAAATTGGAAAATGGTTGGCATATAGATTGAAGAAAGAAAAAAGAGAAGAGACTAATTCTGAGATTAGAAAAGGAGATAAGATATTTAGAGAACAAAAGAAAATTAAATATATGTTTCAAGAATATTACAAAGATTTGTTTGATGATTCAGATGATACAGAAGAAGATATCTCAGCAAGTGAAGAAATATTTAGATGGAGTTGGAATAGCTCCAATTCAGAAGATCAAAAAATAGAATTGAATAAACCCATTTCAAAGATATAGAAATAAGAATGGCAATCCAGAAATTAAAATTAAAAGCACCTAGCAGAGGATGGTTATACAGCAAGATACTATAGGAATTCCAAGAACAATTGATTGAACCCCTTTGTAAACTTTTTAATGAAATAGAATTTGAAGATAAACCAGATTAGTGGAGAGGCATTTTAATTACTTTAATTGCAAAAGAAGAGAATCAGAGGTAAAGAATTACAGAGCAACATCCTTACTAAACATAGACTATAAGATATTTACATCTATCTTGGCAGAGAGATTAAAGAAGATTTTAAAAGTTTGGATTCATGAGGGAACTGGGAGCGGTTCCCTGGAAGAACAATAAAAGATAATGTAAGAATAATATTGGATATAATTGAACATTATCACAAACACAATAAAAGAAATTAGGATTGGTTTTTGTAGATGCCGAAAAGGCTTTTGATAATGTGAAATGGAAATTTATAATTGAGGTACTAGAAAAGATGGATATGGGGGAAAAGATTTATCGATTAGGGTTAAAAGGATATATAATAATAAGAAGCAGAGAGCAAAATTGGTTATAAATGGGGAAATGTAAAGAAAAATAAAAATGGGGAGGGGTACCAAGCAAGGTTGTCCACTATCCCCCTTAATTTTTATAATGGTATTAGAAATCTAAAATAAATCTAGAAGATTAGGCAAGATTAGGAAATAAAAGGAGTAAAGATTGGAAGTCAAATGTATAAGTTAAGGGCATTTGCGGATGACCTTGTAAGATGTAGATAAGAGCCCAATCACGAGTGTGTTAAGACTGATTAGGTTTTTGAGGAATATGGGAGACTCGCAGGTTTTAAGGTAAATATGGAGAAGACAACATTGTTAACTAAGAATATTTCTAAAAAAGAAGAGATGGAAATTGAAGGTTTAACTAATCTTAAAATATCAAAGAAAGTACGGTATATTGGGTATTAATATTCTCTGGTAAAAGTACGGAGTTGTTTGATAATAATTATAAGAAAATTTGGGGGGAGATAAAGGAGGTTTAAAGAAATAGTCAAAATTGGATTTACCTTTAATGGGAAGGATTGCAACAATTAAAATGAACATTTTGCCAAAAATGATATTTTTGTTTCAAAATTTACCGATTGTTGTAAATGATGTACCCTTTAATCAATGGAAAAAAGATTTATCGAAGTTTGTCTGGAATGGCAAAAAACCCAGAATAAAATGGAAGGTGTTAAAAGATGTCAAGAAAGAGTAATAGACTACAGATTTAAAATTGTATTTCCATGCTAGTTGCCTTTGCTGGATAATAGATTGGATTAAACTAGAAAATAGGAGATTAATGATCTTAGAAGGGCAAGATATTCTCGTTCACATCTATTTATGGTATGATAAAGTAAAGGTAAACAAGGAATTTAATAATCATGTTATAAGGAGAACATTGTTGAAGGTTTGGTTACAGTACAAAAGTAAACTGTATGGGAAAATACCATTATGGTTTCGACACACGAGGCATTTACGGAAGAGAGAAGCCCAATTAAATAAATGGATAATTTACAGAGACTTGTACTTAAAAATGCAAGGAGAAAATGTAATTTGGAAAGATAAAGAGGAATTGGTACGGGTGGGTATTATCTCTCATTGGTTACTGCAAAGGCAACTAGAGGAAAGATTTAAAATGGATCTTACAGACACAGGGAATTGAAACAAGAGAGAAGGAATTCGATAAATTGTTAAAACCGGGTTTAGACCATTTGTTAGGTAGAATATATAAACTGTTATTAAATTGGCATTTGGAAGATGAAACAATTAAAGAGAATATGATAGGATGGGCAAAGAATCTGGAACATTGAATACGTTTACAGAAATGGAAAATTCATGGAGATATGAAGAAATATTGTGCTTTAATATTAATTTAAAAGAAAATTATTACAAGCTCTTCTATTGTTGGTATTATACACCGGTACAAATTTCTAAAATAAGTAAGAACATAAAAGATACGTGCTGGAAATGTTCAAAGAAAGGGACGTTTTATAGATTTATGGTGGTTATGTGATAAAGCTAAGGAATTTTGGAGAAAGATACATGAATGTATTGTTAATGCACTACAAATTAAATTTCCTAGAAGTCCAGAAATATATTTATTGAATATGTTGGATGATAGATACTTTAAAAAGAATTCACTGAGAAAAATGATGATTTATATGGTAACAGCCGCAAGACTAGTTTTTGCAAAATTATGGAAGTCGAAGGAAATACCTATGGTAGAGGATTGGCTATGGAAATTGTACGATTTATGGGAATTGGATTTGAACTGTACACATTAATAAATGATGACAGAGCTGATACCAAAGTGAAATAGTAAAACCCCTTTGGGAAAGTGATAGACAGAATAATTTTCAATTTTCTAAGTTGGTGAATCAAGGTGAAATTAAAAATAAACTTAAATATGCATGAAGGAAAAGTTAGTGGTATTATTCAATGAATACTGTCTCATAAACGTTGGCCAACAACAAGTATTGTATAATTATCCTCAAAGTATGTAGAAGGAATAAGGGAAGGAGGGTAAGTAGGTATAAAAAAATAAAGTAAGTGCTAGTATTAATAAAAGATAGTATTAAATTGTGTAATGATTTAATTAGATTACATTTATATTTGAAATTTTTTTCTTTTTTTAAATGTATGTAAGATTTATTGTGATGATGGAATTTATGTAACGACAAGACATAATGAATGTTTTATTTATATATTTGGGTTTTTTTTGTTTGTTGGTTTGTTTTTTTTTTTGTTTTTTATAGTAAAATAAAGTCCAATAATAATAATAAAAAAAAAGATAACGAGTGCTGGTGACCAAGTTGCCAAAATGCACCCACTAAAAAATAAGATAAGGAAGATACAAGAGCATTTTGGGACACTCTGAGGTTTGTAAAGAAGCAAACTTTTAAAAGTTAAGGCCTAAGAAGGCACATACACACACATACACAGGCAAAGAGCCCAATGAGAATCAAACATGCACAATAGTTATGGCATATTGACAGTGAGTTGTTAGGCAAAGGATAAGTAGGAGAGGAAAAGTGCAGTGTCTGGGAGGACAGCTGTTGGAAGAAACAGTGAATAGGAGCACTCCTACTATTAGAAGCAATATACTCCAATATTTTGTTTCAACCTCTGTTGTTTTGATAGCTCTTAGCCATGAAAGCTAAATACAATCCATGGAAGATTAAAAGCATATGACATAAATGTGGAATCTTTTTTTTCTTTCTGGATCCTTCACTACCTTGGTCAAAACCTATCAGTGTCTGCACACAAATAGTGGATGGATTCAGCCTCAGAGTGGATAGATCCAGGGCCAAGACGGACAGAGTTTACAAAATGAGTAGCATTTGAAACTAGACTGACGTGACTATGAGACCTGCACAGGATCACAAGGAGCTGCCATATGCTGTGTCAGACTGTTAGTCCAGCTAGACCAGGACTGTGAACTCTTACTAGAAGTAGCTCTTCAGAGTTTTGGACACAATTCTTTCCCACCTCTGTCTGCAGATCCTTGAACATTCTCTGGTAACCTCTCATCCAAATACTGAATTTGCAAAATCAAAGGAGAGCAGGATAGAACACATACTGTGGGCTTATCCACTCACAGCATATCTGTTCTGTCAAGACTCAGAAGCAATATATTTCTGATAAAAAGACGCTGAGGACAGACAGCAAGAAAAAGCCATCACCTCTATGATCTTTCAGAGGCATCTGGCCAGCAGCTGTTGGAAACAGAACGCTAAATTAGGTGGACTCTTTCCTAATCCAGCAAGATTGCTCTTAGCAATTGTACTCTTAAGTTCATAAGCATGTGGGCAACTGCATTAATTCATAGTCTTCTTGATGTGACTCTCTCTTCTTGTTCTATACTTACTCTATATTTTCTTCTTTGACATTAGAATGCAGTCTTACTTGTACAGCAACATGTTTCCTTGATTGCTTTGCAAAGTTCCATATGCATTGACTGTGGTGCACATTCCATCATCCTCATCAGCCAAATCTTCCAGATTATTGAATGCACTTAACACAATCTCAGCACTGGAAAGAACACAGTACCTTACACATCCTTGGGACCAAGCCATCCAAGAAAATACCCAAATAGGTGGATGAGACAATAGATGGATGAGACAACACAATAAGACTGCGGGAACATAAACTAATCCATATGCAAGGCAGATTTTTCTCAGCAGTTCTTGGACTCTTTTGCATGATAGACAAACACAAAAAAAACAGGGATGAGGAGGAAACAGTTCAGATTCATAAACACTAGATTCAAGAGTTTTGAGAGCCAACAACAGAGGTTTTCACAACCTCTGCATAAAATGTTTACTTTCACAGATGACAGACCGACATTTCTGGGAGCCTCAGTGCCCAAGGACCTGACACTTTTTAGGCTCTTCAACAAAAACTTTGTGTCATAATATTAATTTATTTACTACTTGGAATTGCATCTGGTCAGAATAAACTGCCTTGGAAGAAACAAATTGAGCTCCATTTATCATTAAGAAATGTTGGGCATCCAAAATCATGTCATCACAGGAAAACTAAGCACGCACCCTCTTCAAACATGTGTGCAACACCCATTAACCCCTCTTCAAACCAGTGGATTATGGTTTATGGCGACAAGAGACACAGGTTTCTCAATGGTTGCACACAGTTTTTTGGCCTTCTTGCTCTATGCAGTGTACATAATAGTCCCCTCACTGTCTTTTGCTTGCTGGGGAAGACATTTATATTCCTGCAGGTTTTTGCTTGCTAAGTATTTGTTTTATTTTGCTCATTTTGTCTCTGCATTTTTATTCCCTCTGTATTTTTACTGCTTTTTTTAAAAAAAAAATTTAATGTATGGGTTTATATTGTACCATAGCTTTAGTCACTCTGGGAGGTGTTCCACAAGTGTGGAACTGACATTTTTGTATGAATAATGAACAAATCTTCATATTAGGGAAAAAAATTGAAGTAGCTCTGAAATATAATGCTTACTACAGCACAAAAAGGAAAATATTTTGGAGTAAATTTCATTTCAAAACTTCTTCTGAGAAACGATATTGTATATTCTATTTTACTGTATAGCAATGGAATACTATATTGTATTGTATTGTATTGTATAGCAAACATGGTCACTGGTTTCAAAATCTAGTATGGGGGGTTAGCTTATAGGAATTTTATTATCTGAGAGAGCCAAATGTAGCTATCATCCCAGTCCTGGCTATGAATGATTGCAAATCACTTGAGTACTCAGTAAGAGTTCTTTCCAACATCAAGAACTGGATCCTTTCAACTAGAGATGCAAGAGGCTGGAGAGATGCACGCAATACTGTATGTTGTAATCTGTTACATGGGGTGTTTTTTTTTAACATATTTTTACCATAAATCATTGAGATGTTTTAATCATATTTTGGAACTGCAATTAGATTACTGATTGATTATACTTCTGCCTGGTTTCTGAATATATTTTTTCTTGATTTATGTTCATTAAATGACATTTCTGTTATGTACTTTATGTTCATTAAGTGGCATATTTTGTTATTTGTCAGGAAGTCTAAGGGTGTTGTCTTATGCCCTTGTGCTCTTTAACATCTGAATGATTTCTGGAGAAAATAATACAGAGATAATTACTGCAGTATCCCAATTATGCAGATGACATGTGGGTCTACCTCCTTCTCCCACTATGAATTCCAGAGAGGTTGTGGATACATGGCTTGAACAGGTATCTGGAGGTGGTGTTGGGATGAATGATAGTAAACAAGCTCAAACTTAACCCAGGTAAGATGGTAACTGTGTGAGTTAGGAAACTGACTGGGTTTCAAACCAGTCCTAGATAGACCACGTTTACAGCTTGGAGGTACACCTCATACCTTTCGACTGTCCCAATTTGGCAGGGACAATCCCTATAATCCACTTTCTTAGCTGCATTTAAAATGTCCCCATTTCTCTCTTTTCCTCCCATTTTCTCCTTTCATATTCTATTTACTTTAGTTGGAGTGAACTGAGTTCAAAATGCAAGAGCAGTTTGCACTCAACTTGGAGCGGGGGAGGAGCTTGGAAGGGGGGGGGATAGAAATGGATGAAGTCTTGCCCTTCCCAGTAGGCTCAGACCTACTGCTGCAGCCTCTCCTAGCTTGTCAGCTCATCCCCGTTAATAACTTTGCCATCTTGACCACATTCCGATGTTGCTTGGCCACACATGTCCCAGTTTTCATTTGTGAAATATTGGAGGGTATGACACCTGAACTTGTGGTCTGGGGAAAGGTGTGTTGTATTCAGAAGCCTTGGCTCCTTGAAAATAAGACTGGTATTAGAATAATATACGTATGTTAATTTTATAGTTATGTATTTACATGCAGCTACAGACACTCATAGACACAGGCATATGTTATAATGATGCCCTTAGGTAAGAAGCCCGCAAAATTTCAGAAAGAGAGTAGCATGAGCTAGGAAGTTATAATGAACTGAAAACAGAGTTTAAGGAATTTTCTCTCTCTTTTTAGTTGGTAGCAAAATGACAGAAAATGCAATTGGACAGGGGCAAAGATTGAAGTGGCAGAGAGAGAAAGACCTGAATACTCATAATTTTCCAAAAATCACCCAACGCTATACTTTCCCAGATTCGAAAGAAAGAGAAGAGAAGAGAAGAGAAGAGAAGAGAAGAGAAGAGAAGAGAAGAGAAGAGAAGAGACTTTTCCGATATCTCTGCCTTGGGAAGAAAAACTTAAGTATTGAGCACTGGAACTGTCATGTGATATATCACTTGAACAGCCCAACCTCAAAACATTGGAACTAGAGAGTCTTGATAACTAACTGTGATTAAAAGATGCACTGCAATTAGAAGATTGAGCTTCTCCTTTGCTCTCCTTTTCCCGTCTCCCAATTAGTTAGTGTTTATCTCATGCAGAGTTTGGGGAGAAAATAATGATTTCCTTACATCACTTCCTGACCAAGATCCAAGATTTACATTTATTGTACTCCACACCCCTTGTGCTGACTGGTTATACAATTGAATGTTGTACAATTGAATGCACAACCAATTGAACCTACAAGTAAACATCACTGAGTTCAATGGAGCTTTGCTCCCAAGGATGGCAGTTGTACCCATGCCAATAAACTGTGTTTTATGCAGTGCATTATCCAACTGCCCACCCATGAAAGGTAAGTGTCCATTTTTACAGTGAATTCCTGCACTTCTCACTTCTGTTTCATTGGCCACTAGTGGACAATGTTGATTACCCTGATTTTGCAGAAGAGGGTTCTGTAAGCATAAAACAATGTGGGGATGATTTGAACCAAAGTTAAGCATTTTATGCCTGCTATATGGCTTAAATCCAATGTCATACCAGTAGCTATCTGATAACATGACAGGACTTTCCTCCTTCTTCCCCTCCCTCTGCAGCTCACATTGCCACCAGAAAACCTGCTCTGGAGAGTTTCCCAGTCCTCCAAAGCAAGTTCTGAGCATGCACAGGAAGATCAAGAGAAAGAAAAATTGTCCCCCTGCCCACAGTTCTACTGACATGTTTATGTCCTGTTTAGGTCCATCAGTGGAACAACCCCCACTGGAACAATGCCCCACTGAACTTAGTGGGACTTATGTTTTACTGAATATGCATTATGCTGTGTCTGCCATTAGTTCAAAACAAAGCATTAGCTCTGTGCTTACATTTCTCCTGTTGAAATCATTGTGGCTTCAAACACTGAAATTTGGTTCAATATCTCTCTTCCACTTTGCATTTCATTCCCAGGTCTTATTAGTGGTCTCATGCCACATGGCCTGTTTCTACTGCTCACGCTGCTATGCATGCCTAATTCTATACGACTGATGAATGAGGAAAATATTTATGGAATTTGCAACGTACAGTGCACACATTTCTCTCTTGTCTCTGGGTGCCTCTGAAGAAATTTTTCTTAAAAAAATAATGGGTCAAACAAAACCAGCAGAGCAGAAGTATGTCCATTAATGTACCTACTGTAGTCTGTTCATGACAGAAACTTGTCACACTGAGATTTAGACCAAACACACCATCTTCATCAAAGGCCTCAAATCCCCAGCCTGAATATTCAACTGACTTTCCCAAGATGGGACTCACCCACTCTCAAAACAAAATGTATCATTAACCTCTATATGTGGGAATCGACTGCCTCTAGACCCTGCTCTTATAAAGCCACATTAAGTGCAATTAGCTGCCTTTACTGCAGCCAGCAGTTGCAAAATCAAAACTCTTGGTAACTGAACAGGGTTGACGCTGCTGCCCTTTCATGTATTTATAAAAATGTCAGTGTTTGAACTGTGGTGGGCTAGCAAAGCCAGTCAAATGATTTGGAATGGTAGCATTTCTTAACCATCTTTTTCAACCATCTTTTTTTTTTTTTTGGCTTGTGACAATGATTTATGGCTATGTCATGTGCATAGCTTACAATGTGTTCAAGCAAATGCTGTTCCAAATATTCTGTAATGTTGACATTTTCTTTGAAATGAGCATATTCAGTGTTGTCAAATGAATTGTTTTGAAAATAATCATCTCACGGAACATTTGTTTTATCTTGGTGCAGCTTGATCACCTTAGTCCCTTGATTGTGGTTCTTTCCCATATCATGTTCCTTCTTCTGGCTTGACTTCCTTGACTTCAGCCATTTCCACACTAGACTATTACAGTGCTATTATTCCATTTTCAACATCCTATGGAATCCCGGGGTTTGTAACCTGCAAACCCCAGGATTCCAGAGGATGTTGAAAGTGGAATAATAGCACTGTAACAGTCTAGTGTGGAAATGGCCTTCACTGGTCTTCACCAGTATTTTTCATATTGGCTGTAACATCCACATTATATTGTTTATAGGTGACTGCTGGATGTTATAGTTGGATCTGCTGGATGTATATTGAAATAGTGTAGAGTAGTCAGCGTACAGGCAATGCCATAAACCTTCTTAGAGTTTAGCTAGAGCACCACAAAGTAACAGATGATAATTGATTATTTCAACAATGTATCTGTTCGGAGTTTGCTTGAGTATTACAGTGTATGAAATAGTTAATTACTTTATTACCTACAATGTATCCAGTGAGGAAAAGACCAGAGTGGGTGAAAACAAAAGTGCCAAGAAGTATTTTGGGAACTTGAAGTGTCTAAGGTAAGAGGCAGGGAAGATGTTCTTGTCCCAAGGATGAAAGGAGGATAAACAACTGCAGATCTGGGAATTATCTAAAGATGTGGTGTTAAATTTATTATCCTCTCCAATTACAGCTTTGCCCATCTAAAATTTTTATGTGTATGTATAAAGCCTGTGAATTCCATGTATAAACTAGGCCATTTCTGCACTACACTGTTATAGTGCTATTATTCCACTTTCAACATCCTGCAGAATTCTGGCGTTTGTAGTTTACTGAGGCCAAAGAGCTCTCTGGCTGAGAATTCTAAATGCCCCTCCCTAAACTGCAAATCTCAGGATTCCAAAAGATGTTGAAAATGAGATAATAGCACTATAACAGTGTAGGGCGGAAATGGCCTTAGTTTCAGCAACTTCGGAGGAAGTGTGCTGTTGCTTGTTTTGCTACAAATAAGCACTACTGTCTACCTCAGAGCAGAGTTTGTCGATTGCAAGTTATCCAGGGCATGACAGCGATATCATCACAGCATAGTGTTATAACACACATCAACAAGTTCAAATGTGTCACTATAGTCAAGCAAGTTGAAGGACAAGGGCAAATGAGGCAGTGCACATTAGGAGTAAACAAGAAGACAAATGGTATCATGAAGAATTTGCAGCCTAAGGCCCTTTCCACACATGGGAAAGGAACCGCGAAAAAACGCTACTCACCGGACTTCTTCAGCATCCAGGCGAGTCCGTCAGGACGAGGAGCAGTGCGAGCTTGTTGCTCTGCACTGCTCCAGCGTCCAAAATGGCGGCTTCCAGTTGGTGGAGAAGCTCGACAGCCTAAAGCCCGCCCCCGGCAGATCTGCAGGCACGCACTTGTGCGCGCCTGCAAATCTGCACCGGAGCGCGGGGACGGAGTGACACGGAGTTGCGCGCTCTGTGCTTTTTAAAAACCTAAAAAGAGGTTTTTAAAAAGCACACTGCACGACCAGTTCGTCGCTCTGAACCGGACTGAGGTGCAGAACTACAAAAAGCAGTCCACCCCAATCCACTCTACAGTGCAGAAGACCTCCGTCGGAGGTCACTCTGTACTGTTTTAATAGCCCGGTGCAGAAAGGGCCTAAGGTTTATAAAAGGACACTAGGCAGTACCAAAACAATATGAATGTGTTATAAGAGCTTCACTTTAAGAAATTACTTTCCTCAACAGTACTTACTTAAATTGTGATACACAAGGAGCTGTTGTAGTTGTGTGCCTTCAAGTTGTTTCTTACTTATGGAGACCCTAAGGTGAACCTATCATAGAGTTTTCTGAGGCTGACACTCAAACCACTACACCTCGCTGAGGTAGAGGGCTTTAAAGACCAAAATAAGAAGCAGTGCAAGCAGAACTCCTTCCATTTCCTCTTGACCATTGCTCTTTTACAGTGTTTAACATGTATGAATCATTTCACCTAACCACACAGATAAAAAACTTTTTTGCTTAGGTAGGCCTCTGGTCCTTAAATCAAGTGGCAAAAGGCTGTTTGCAAGGTGGTGTGTTTTAACTCTTTGCTTTTTTTAACAGAATTGTTTGTTTGTTTTTTAGCTTTTGTATAATAAGACTTTAGCTGAACTTTAGTTTAAATTGTTCCAAGCTGCCTTGGGTTCAGAGAAAAAGATGGGACACTAATTAATTAACAAAATTAATTAATAAAAAGTAAATATTTTACAACAGCCCCTGCTGGCAGTCTAAAACCAAAGAATTGACAAAAAGGAAGGCAAGAGAGAGGGGAGGCTAGGGCAATGCTAATCAAAGAAGAATAAAATTAGAAACAGAAGTGAATAAATTTATAGCTATTCAAGACTAAAATCAGAAAGAAACAGAAGCAAATAAATCACCTACCCCTGTCATCCCCCACTTTATTTTTACTCTACAAAAAAAACTTTGGTTTGACTTTTAGCTGGAAAACAACCAGAAGTACAGGAATAACAACCCTACACCTTTCTCCTACACCCAAGTTGTGATGACGGACAGATCATCTCAGACCCAAGTCAGTGGAGGAACCAACTGACTCTGTTAAAAGACACTCCTCGTCACCTCCCAGTGGCAGAAGTAGTTTAAACAGAGCAACTTTAGCAATAAAATGTGTAGCGATGTGTATAAAACATACTAGGTTAGAGAAAAAGCAGGAGGTGGAGGACAGAAAATTCGATGCTGGGGAAAAAGCTATGAAGGAAGGAAGATGCTGAATGGCGGAAAAGAGCACAATAAAAAAAGGTTAAAATGAGCCATTAGCAGTAGGTTTGCCCGGTATGCCTTACTGTAAGGGATGGACAACTGTGGGAGGCTAAGTGGACCACACTTACTCTCTTCAAAAGCTTGAGGGTCACACACCCCACCACACTCCTGCAGAAATGTCTGTGTATGCATTTGCACACACATGCCCCAAAAACCTTGTAGGGGGAGCATTTTAATTATGTTTTAGGGCCCCAGGCCATTTTCAGTCCAGGAGAAGACTCTTTTAATGACAGGAAGTGTTTTTAAAAAAGGTCTGTCATGGATAAAGTAGGGGGATGAAATGTGGACAAAATGCTTGCTTCACCCACAGAGGGCATTTCAGGGTTAAAAAAAAAGCTTTAGAAACATTTTCAAATGATTTTTTTTTCCTAAAAATTTTTTTGACTGAGAAAGCCACAAAAATCACCCTGAATATCACACACTTTGCTCACCTATGCTGTAATGGATGTCTCTCATTTAAGGGGTGAAACATTTGTCCTGTATGGGATTACTAGCTGTCTCTTTTTGTAAGGGAAGTCCCTTAAGAGCTGAAAAGCTTATTCTATTTGAGAATTAAACAGGATACTAAAAGTCCTGTATTTGAGGGTATAGCACCAAAAAGTGGCTCCCAAATTATATACCAAATACTGGGGGAGTCCAACTGGTGCCCACTCTTCCCACTCCAGGCTGAGCAACCCACAGAAAAGGTAAAATCCCTCCTCTTGTGATGGCTGCTGTCTTACTATCAATATATTTCGAGGAGATTAGGGGGTTCCTGTGGGATTTTAGATCTTACAGGAACATGGAACCCTTACAAAAGGATCTCTTCCCACAAGACTTGAGGTGGGCCTTACGTAGGCCACCTCACATGTTCTAGCCAGTCTTTTTTGGCTGCCAAGAAGGTTGCTAGATTTCCAAATTAGTTTTGCTTTCTGTTGGCCTGCCAAGGATTGACTGATTGCTAGGTCCAATTCACAAAGGAAGAGAAAATATATGCAGTAATATCTGATAACTTACTTTGGGCAACTTGATTCTAAATAGTACCAGCAGCAGAAACAACATGGAAAGGAAAAAAGAAGAATAGTTCAACATGTTTCAGCTAACTTTTTATTCCAAACTAACATTAAGCAGATATGAAATGAAACAAGCCCTGCATAAGTAAACAAAAACATTTTGAATCTTTAAAAGAGACCACTTGAAAGCTTCTTCCAAATGCATCCCAGGGTGATTTTATGCTTTCAACACCCTCCACTTTTCTTATGATTTCCATTTTGGTGCAGAAACATATAGATCTGTGCTTTCTCAACATGCCAGGGTAGCTGATGTGGCAGGCTAATCTTTTTTTCCCTTTTCTTTCTCTTTAGCTCTTGACTCGTGCTCAGTAAGTGATTCTGGAGGCAGCTGTTTACCTTGCCTGTTGCAGATAAGCACACACAGCTACAATAGGATCACCTAAAGTAGAATCTCATTATTTCCCAGGTCAAGCTTTGTTGAGTTGTTTACTACAGACATGCTGCTGCAACCCAACACTGAAAATCTGTCTGACTCCTTCACCATCCTCCCAGTGCCAATGCTGGAGGTAAAAAAACAGCTAGAGAGAAGACAAGAAAAGAGGCGGCTGCACTGAGCATCCATAAAAAGGCTTTAGTAAAAAGGAGTTGCTTTGTAAAAAGGAGTTGCTTTGTTAACTGAGGTATGCCTGTAAATCTAAATCAGAGAGAGAGAGGGGTACCAAGACCAAAAAAAAAAAAAAAACCACCCTTCCTCACTCTTTCAAAACAGATATTCGTTTTTAAAAGCAGCCTCAGATTCATTTCTTACTAGATTTCAGAAGAAACATAAGAAATGCATGGATTACAGCTACGATAAAGCTTGTCCAGAAAGCCTGGGCTCTTCA
Source organism: Iguana delicatissima (assembly GCA_948472985.1). Taxonomy (NCBI): domain Eukaryota; kingdom Metazoa; phylum Chordata; class Lepidosauria; order Squamata; family Iguanidae; genus Iguana; species Iguana delicatissima. The sequence continues at coordinate 269,137 of CAOKZL010001955.1, read as the reverse complement.
TGCAATATTACAACATTCCATTCAAGCCTTCCCTTTTCAGAAAAAGTACAGCACATCTTCCCAGCTGTCAAAAAACGTTCCCAAACCTGTGAACACCTGGAGCCAAATTCATTATTTTTTGCTATGGAAATGGTAAGGAATTTTGAACATGTTGTTTACTGGAAGTTAGCAGCTACTTGAAATTGAACTTTTCCTGTGTGTATACATTACCATCCTCTGATCCCAAAGGAATTATACACAGATATCCAGCCCCACTGATGGAAAACATGACCAGGCGCTCTTTGACAAACATCATCCAACCAGAACTTACTCAACTGCCAGAAGGTCCTGGGTTCTTTCCAAATAAATTGGATGTTCTGTAGATGACATTCACTGGAGCTCCAACCAGCCCTCTCCACAGAGCAACTCCACCCACTTGTTCCTGTTCCTGGACCTTTTCATTAGACAATCTTACTTGAGAGCAGGCTTGGAGTTGTGGGTTTGGGTGCCAAACTAGGACTGAAGAAAGCTGGGTTCAGATCCCTATCCAGCCATGAAACTTGCCTGAGTTCATCACTAGAGCTCAAGTTCTTTTGAATACAAAATGGGCTGAGTGAAACATACAGAGTTCCTTAAACTCCTTTAAAGAAGAATGGGATTTTAAAATGTAATTGAATTTAATGAAATTCACTTTCTGTCCTGCATACCCATGTCTATCAAAAACCCTGGAGTGACATAACTAGAAAGACCCTCTCAGGCAAATCAGAAAATCTCTTAATCCCTTAGGAAGAAAAGTTTTATCCCCACTCCAATTGTGGGTCACTGTATCATTGGTCTCTTCTCCCTAGTTTCTCCAGTCCCAATTTTTCCTTACTTAATAAAAAGTGTGTCAGACCATATTTTCCCTTCCACCTGAAGAAAACAGAGGGGTTCAGTTAGAAAAAAAACCTTTATGGGAAGCTAAAGTGGGATTACTGAGCAAAGCTGCTCGGTGCCAGACAATCACAGCTCAGTTAATGCTGCAAAAGGGTGCCAATGAGGGAGAAAGGATACAAAACTGAGGCTTGTCTCTGACAGAAGGTAGATAGGGAAAAGATGGCCTAGAGATAGGGAAAGCTTGTTGTCACAGAGATAGGACAGTCAGCCAGGAGGAAGTACTGAATAGGGTTTTGGGTAGCTTTGATTAAGTAGTTCAGGGGTTAATGTGTGATCAGATTGTGTATTAATATACTTTTTTATTCTTTTTTACAGCTGTGTCAGGCTGTTCCTGTTAAGTTTTGATAGAGAGTCTGGCCACGCTTACCAAAGTGACCCTATTGAACACATCCACTGGTCCATGTAGGGATCAGCTTGAGGCCCAAGTACCGGATCCAGAGAGGGATCTTGAGGGGAAAGAGGCAAGGCGAGTGACAGGAGCCCAACAGTCTAGGACTGCAGGGCTAGCCTGGAATTACAATTAATCACAATTAGCATATGCCCTCCTTTTTCCTGAACATGTCTGTTTTTTAGAGCTAAAATGTCTCTGAGCAGATTTTTAAAATGTCTGGGGATTTATTTATTTTTTTAAATGTCTGCGGCTGCTGCTTCACCTCCTGTCTGCTGCCTCCACTTCCTCATCACCATTTTGCAAGCTCCATCCAGAGCTCTGCTAGCAGAGATTTGGAGGTGAAGAGAGGACAAAGGTGAAATACCTAAGCAAGGGGTCTGAGGGAGCCCCCAGCCACATGGGGGTGGTGGATCAGGGTGGCTTGATAGAGTAGGGAAGGCAGCTGTCAGAAGAGGCAGGGTAGGGGGAAAGGAAGGCAAAATTGTTGTTATTTAAACAATGATGGTTAGGAATAGTTCTAGTACAGATTATCCTGGTTTATATTGTAAGAGTAAAGTGAGAACCGTTATAGCAGTCGGTGGTGTGACGTAGTCACCAGTTAATGTGTCCTCTTCCCCCCTTTTTTTTTCAAAATATGATAACCCTAAGTTAAGGAGAATGAGGTTTTAAAAAAAAACTGAAACTAAGACTTTATGTCAGATCAACAGGGCAGATCCAATGATATCATCAATAAATGCAGAGATGATGCAAGGGAAGTGGTTTGAGGAGAAAGATAAGGTGCTTGGTCTTGAAAGTAATTGCCTGAATCCTATTGTGAGTCCTAATTGAGTACAGCCATTAAATCAGTGCAGTTTGCCTATGTGTTGACTCACCATTCGACAATTGATTCAACGGCTCTAATGGAGACAGGACTAACAAATGAAATTGAATCCAGCAATTTGAAAACACCAAGGACACAGCTATAGCAAATGATGAGGGGAGCAGGATTACCTTTCTCTCTCTGTCCTCTGTTAAGCAACCTCTTATTCATGGGACAACAACGAATGGAGACAATGGAAATGCTTCTGCCAATTTCAGAATCTCCCAGGATGTTTAAGAAATACCTTCTGCGCCAGGTTCCAAAATCTCAACTGGTGCTAAAATTCACAGGAATAAATCAAGACAATAAATTTTCATTTGGATATTCTCCCCTCCTCAAAAAAACTGATCCATATAGGTATAATTCCTGAAACTTTTCATCAGTCTGAAGGAACTCTCAGTCCAATCTTATGTGTCATTTCTCACATATATATGCCATTGATTGTGCTCAGAAATAAGTGTGCATAAGGCTGAAGATTTTCCCTTAGAAAGAGCTCCATAATTCCAGTGCAAAATGTGCTGATCTGTCAGTTTCTCTTTCTATCCTCTCTGAATTTTCAAATTTTGGTAAATTCTCATTTACAAACAAATTGAAACAAAATTCTCACTCACACTGAGTAATTGTGGGTAATCTGCCGTTTCAAGTTCTTCCACATTTGTAATATGTAGATTTTGGTAAATTCTGGCCATAAGGAAAAAAATTCTGATTCATCCCTAATTTCACTGTAATGTGTTTTCAAAATGTGCTCAGGACACAACAAAAGCTTTCCTAGCTCCAGGCACTTCTTTTAAAACCCAATCATGGATAAAGGTGCAAAACAGCCTCCTTAAATGTTTCCGTTTTCTTTTAGACTTACATTAAAGGCTAAATTACATCCTACTAAAATTAAAAGAAAAACTCCCATTGATTTTGGTGGTGTTGTTAGCCCTCAAATGATGAAACAAGACTGTTTCATTGAAAGTAAATCAAATATGCTTCAATCAGAAGAAATCTACATGCACCTAAATTCACATTAAAAGCCATTGAATCCTCATGGTAGATGCTGCTCACCTAGAGGAAATGTTTGTTCAGAGAAATTTTTAATTCATTTCCTAACTACCCAGAGGTTTATGCCACATCTGGAGTTCCCCTCCATTTATTTAAACAGGAAAGCAGCCACTAGGGATGTCAGACACAAATGCATACAATATACATTGGCTGCAGACATGTCTGTTTCAACTGAGGATATAAGATATGACAAAGCGTCCCCATTTCCTATTTTGGGGTACAGCACAGACTTGCACAACTACTTTCTTTTCCATTGATGATGGTTCTGTAATACTCATAGTGATGTTCCAGAAGGATCCAGACACAGCTTAGGGAAAAGTATTTTTTGGATTGCTGCTCTGAGATTTCCCCTAGCCTGCATAGCCACTGCCAATGCTGGCTGTAAGTTTCTCGAAGCTATAGTCCAAAAGTAGTTTTTTGTAACTTTTCTAAGCTCAGGACCCCATAGATAATCAGGGGCAGTTTGTGGTTCCCAAGATAGTAATGCAGTGGATCCATTCTGGGTCTTACTCTTGATTTTAATCTATGGTGTTGAACCTTATCTTCCAAATAGGCTCTGTTGATGGCTTTATTTTTTTCATTGGCTACTGTTTGCTCATTTTGTATATTTCTGATATATATTTTTAAAGCATTTATAACAATATTTTATTTTCAAGGGCCATTTCCACACTAGACTGTTATAGTGCTATTATTCCACCTTCAACATGCTATAGAATCCTGGGGTTTGCAGTTTGAGGCCCCTCCCTAAACTCCAAACCCCAGGATTCCATAGGATGTTGAAAGTGGAATAATAGCACTGCAACAGTCTAGTGCGGAAATGGCCTTAGTCATCTCAACAGTGTACTACAAAAAAGGTGTAACAGAAGTTTTAGATAATAAATCATGAACCAAGTTTATGTTTTGAACTGTCAGAAATGACAGTTTTGCATCCTTAAAACTGTCATCTGATGTAGCATTACAGACTGATCACTCAGAAGTTTCATCCTCAGCAAATTCTTATTAGCATCTATAGATCTTGAAACCATAACACACAGGGTGGGGCTATTGCATATTCTTACTCTCTGTATGGCAAGCTATTGGCTACTGCTTGTAGCTCCATTTTCCCACTCTTTCTTCAGGGAAATTATTTACAGATTCTAATAATGGTATACATTATTGCAATGCCCTTAATGACTCCCCATGGCACCAAAAGAGCCTGGAATACATAAACAGAAATTAAATTATACTAATGCAAGCAGTCCCACTTGGGTTAACAAAATTAGGGGTATGTTAATTATTGGGGGAAAAGAATATACAATTGTTAAAAGGAGGAGAATTTGCTGAATTTCACGCTGATATAAGTAAAAGTAAAATCTGTCTAATAAACCAAAAATCCAATCCAGAGACATCTGAAAAGTCACAGGAACCTGGGACACCAAACAAAGAAGGAATGAAAGAAAGATGAGATTGACTCAATAAACTTGGAACAACAGGTACCAAGCTTGGAAATAATTTGAAAAATGATTACCATTAATTCATTTTTTTAAATAGTAGTGATCTCAAAAATCATTATTAAATTGTAAAACAAAATAATGGTAATGGTTAGAGTAACAATTAAGATTTCATGTTATGTTAACTCATTACTTTTGGAGATCATTTGGGGATGTCCATTTTGAGTTGCTTTTAATCATTTTAATTCACCTGATAAGATTTAAAACTAATGTGGCACTATGGTATTATAGCAAATTAATTTTCTGCTTCTCTCAAAAACTAAAACAATTAATGCACTAATTTCCAAAAGATTTGTTCACGGCCAGAATTTCCTATTTGGCAGTTGCCAACATGTAACTGAGAGTTATACACTCGTGATTGTTTCATACATTGTATATTTCTTGACTTACATAAAATCCTTACTGTTAGATTAATAATATTGGGGAAGTAAATATATAAACTGCTTGTATTAAACATTCTGTTCATCATTCTAAAAGAAAATATTCCACATTATTTTTTCCAATAAGGCAATTTTTTAAAAAATATGGCTCTGGAAATAATTGTTTCTCTTTTTTTTCTGGTTTTCTTCTGGAACTTTACATACCTAAAATACTCCCATGCCCAGTCATGCACCTTTGGTTTGGCAGAAGAATTGTTGTTGTTTTTGCTGCTGCTGCTGCTGCTGTGTACCTTCAAGTCACTTCTGACTTTTGGCAACCTAAGACGAATGTATCACAGGGTTTTCTGGGGCTGAGAGTGTGTGAAGTGTCCAGGGTTACTCAGTAGGTTTCCATGGCCAGACTGGGAATTGAACACTGGTCTCCAGGGTCTTAGTCCAACTCTAAAACAACTACACCACCGTGGCTCTCAGCAGAAGGAATAATAACTCCACACTTCTTTGCTAAATGTGTAAAGGCAGCTTTATTTACATATCACAGGTCTGCTGGAGTTAAGAAAGCCTCTGATAAAGAAGATCTACTTTACAAAGTCTTTTTGTGGGAGCCCAACCCAGACCAGCCGCAGCACCTTTCTTGTTTTCTGTGTATTTGGATGGTTTTTTGTATTTTTTTTAAGAAGAGAAAGAATGGGATTCTGCTGTAAGTGTGTGTGCTTACATACAACAGGCAAGGTAAATAGCTGCCTCCAGAATCATTCATTAAGCACGCATGAAGAGCAAAACAAAATTAAAAGGGGAAAGCAGATTAACCTGCCTTACCAGCTTCCCTGCCATGTTGAAAAAGCATAGATCTATAGTTTCTGCACCAAAATGGACATGGTAAGAAAAATGGAGGCTGTTGAAAGAAAAAAAATTTATCCTGGGTTGCATTTTGGAAGAAGCTTTTGTGAGGTCTCTAGCAAATTCAAAATCTTTTGGTTTACTTACACAAGACTTACCTGACCTGATTATTAGATTTCACACAGACATAAGGTTACATTTGAATGAAAAGTTAGCTGAAACGTGTTGAACTGCTGTTTTTTTTTTTGTTAAATAGGAATCTATCCCTGTTCTTCGCGTGTCCTTTCTACATCTGGTACCAAAGTTGTTGTTAAAGAAGTAAAACAAACTATCTACTTTGTTAACTGAGGTATACCTGTTCTTGTTCATAAACCTATGGTCTAATGGGAGAGAGAAGAAGAAATGGCTGCAGCTTACACCATTTTGACATGACAATGCTTTCCCACATCATCCTGTTGCAATCCTGGCTGCCCCATTGCTGTGAAGGGAGCATGACAGGAATGCTCCCTCCACACCTGACCAGTTCTCTATGGAACAGAGTGCGAGCAACATGCGTCTGCCTTCTGCAACACAACCAGGCTCTTTCCCGTGCTGTGCTCAGGAAGGAAGTGCTACCATCATGCTTCCCGCCCTTCTGCATGGTAGGTAAGTACAGGCGTGTCACATGATCACAGGTGCTATACAGATTAAATCTGTTAAGCAAGTATCCCACCATCATAACAGATGGGGATAGGATGGCAGCAGAATTGCAATGACACCATGAGAAAGCATGACCTGCAGACTGCTGCCATCCCATCCCCATAGCAGGACTGTGACACCATGCAGAAATGGCCTTAGAGCAGTGGTTCTCAACCTGTGGGTCCCCAGATGTTCGTGGACTTCAGCTCCCAGAAGCCCCAGCCACTATGGTCAATGCTCAGGGCTTCTGGGAGCTGAAGTCCATGAACATCTGGGGACCCACAGGTTGAGAACCACTGCCTTAGAGTGATGCAAGAAGAAAGTGGGCATGGAAAAACAAACAAGGAGGAAAGTTACCATAAAAATATGCTGCTCCTAGAGAGTCACATACAAACTAGCCCTTAGTGAGTATAGGCATGCAAAAGTCTTCTAACTTGAACAGGGCCAGTCCTAAGTCATGGGAGAATAGCAGTGGGGGAAAATTGGTCTTCCTCCTCTTCATGTGATAAGCAGCATCTTAGTAAGGACTCCAGAAATGACATCGCTGAACACTCAAACTGACGCCTGCAATAAACCACATGTCTCTGTGCTAATCCCAGAAGCAGCAACAAGGGGAAAAATGCCTGTGTCAGTCGTTTCCCACTATTTTCATAGCCGCTGGTACTTGAGGTTATGAATTTCAGATGGAATGTGTTGTGTTGACTCTGGGCTATGCAAGCACCAATAGCAGGTGCTCTGGGATTTGTCTGCTCTCTGGTAGCGAACTCCACAGTAGCTGGTGCAGCTGAGGTACAATTTCACAAATATGAGACTATTGAGAAGAACCAGGAGACCTGTCTTCTTGGCTTGGTTCTAGGGTTAGTTACACATAATTACTGCACTTGCTTCAGGGAAATCCTTTCTTAAGTGCCTGCAAGTTACCCACACCACTTTTGAGCCTGGGGAAGAAATCAGAGGACTGTCAGAAGCTAATAATCAGCCCATTCAGGTTGCCAAGTGACCCTGAAGTAGAAGTAGAATTAAAATAAAAGGTTTTATAAAGAACATGTTGTGGCAAAACAACAACAACAACAGCGGTTTAGTCAGTGTGAGGAAGGGGGTGAAAGAAATGGACTGGTTTTGGGGCAATGCGTAAAAATTGTGTCTTTCCCAGTGTCAGTGTTGGGTTTTGTTTAACATGATGTTCAAGGCAGCATTATATAGTAGCATGAATGGTGATTTAGGACTCCAGGAAGCTGGCGTCTGACTCATTGCTCAGCTGTGGAAACCTACTGGGTGACCTTCAGCAAGTCACATTCTCCTGGTATTAGAAAAAGGAAGTGGCAAATCTCCTCAGAACAGATCTTGCCAAGAAAACCCTAGGATAGGGCTGTCATAAGATCTTCAGAAGAGGTCCTGTCGTGTGCCCCGGCACCTCATAAAGTTAGCTTGGTGGGTACACATACTCAGCTTTGGAATTCCCTGTTTATATTTGGACTGCTTTTAGGAGTTTTTAAAGTAGTATCTTAATGTGTTTTTAAAATGTTTTTATCTTTGCATTGTTTCAATTGGTTTTAATTTGTTCATCACCTTGGAAGCCCTTGATGGGCTGGGAGGCAATACAGAAATACTTTAAATAGATAAATAAAATAATCTGGAGTCAACTTGAAGGAAAATAAGGACAAGAACAACATGGTATTCCCTCAAAATTTGCACCAATCTATGTGGAGGATTTTGGAAGAAATGGGCAGGGCTTAGAAACATTACTTTTTTAGGACTACAGCTCCTAGAATCCTGAGCCAACATGACCTATTCTGGGACTTGTAGTCCCAAAAGGTACAATTTCAAAGCTCTGAAAATTGGCTGTTGCTGGTCTGTGTGTGGCACCTATCTGCCACCACCGCCAACATCTGCTTTTCTCAGTTACGCTCCTAAAAACAATGTCCATCTCATGCAAAAATAGTTGAAAATGCCTCTAAATCAGTGGTTCTCAACCTGTGGGTCCCCAGATGTTTGTGGACTTCAGCTCCCAGAAGCCCTGAGCATTGACCATAGTGGCTGGGGCTTCTGGGAGCTGAAGTCCACAAACATCTGGGGACTCACAGGTTGAGAACCACTGCTCTAAATGGTCTTGTGAAAGAGAGAAGTGTGTTTTGGCCCAGTATTACTTTAAGTGTTTTCACTCCAACATAGCTAATTATCTTTTTCTTCTTCCCAAGTAGTGAAATGCATTTAATAACACATAAGCTGTATATTAAAATGCTTCACTGAATGTTTATAAAATGGTCATTTGTCCTCAGCATCCACTTAACAAGCATTACTAGATATGTACAGGGCCGCGCAATTCTATCTGGTTCAGAGACAAAGAGTCATGGTGGAAGCAACACCAAATCTTGTATTTTCCTAGGTTCTTGGTGAGAGGATAGAACTTGTGGAGAAATGTTCTTTTAAAAACTCTTTGAGGAAGCGTTTTATGACATTTTCCAAATTTTCCTGCTGTGTCCAATGGAAGATAAATCAGCTATACCCAGGGCCAGAGTTGGCACAGTTTTCTATTTAGGATGGGAGCAGTTTTAATTCTGTGGATCAAAATACTCCTTTGAACCACCTCCAGAATGCATTCTGAGCACCTCCATTTCACCCTCTCCATTGTCAGAGTTCCAGTGGTGGAGGAGAAACAGCATGGAGGAAGAATCTGAGGGCAGACCACCTACAGACCTCATGGATGAAGTAGAAGACCCATAAAATTCTACAATTCCATGGGCACCTTTTCAGATGCTGCCCTCCCAAAGACACCTCCTGGGAATATTTCTGAGTAGACATGTGTAGCTCTGCAAATACCTGTAATATTTTCACACAGAAAAAGAAAAATATTTTTACTCATCTGACCTAGAGGGCTGGGCTATATCTAATTGAGTTAGGAGATAGCTCCACCTTTACTGAAGCATAGATTCTGCAGATTAGGAAAAACATCTTGACAGTAAGAGTAATTAGAAAATAAAACAAATTACTCAGAGACAAGATGGAAATCATGTGGCCCTCCAGATGCTGGGCTGCTTCAACCCCAGCCAGCAAAGTCAATGGAGTGGAGGGTTACTGGGAGTTCAACATCTGGAGGCCTGCATGATTGCCACCCCTGATTTAGTGGGATGGTGGAAACTCCTTCATTGCAGGTGTTCAAGCAGATCTCTTTGGGATGCTCCAGATCTGATGTTGAGGAAAGGCCTGAACAAGATAATCTACATCTTTGATTCTACATTTGTATTGTCAAGCCAAGAAACAAGCAGTGGAGCAAAGCTTCTTTTGAATTGATTAAAATGCCATGTCAAACTTTTGTATATTTACACCATCATTCCAATTGTTGGACTAACAGATAACATAAGATTCCTGCTGGATCAGAGCAAGTGTCTATTGGAAAAAATTATTTGGGCTTGAGAAACTATTGGAGGTTGTTGTTGTTTTTTCGTTTCAAAAAAAACACACACAAGGAATTGCTTCCTTGTTTCCCTTGTTACAGAAAACAAGAATGTATCCGCTGGCACCAAAAGAAAGAAAATACCCTGACATCTAATTGGCTTAGCTAAACAATCCATACCCTTGAAAGATTTCACTCTTAGTATTAAATGATGAAAGAGGAGCACTAGGTTCACCTGGCTAATGGCAAATCTGCATCAAGTCAATTTCTTCTTCCATAGCCAGGGTCAGAGGGAAGAAGAGAGAGATAATTTTTTAAAAAAGGAATATTATTTTATCATTTCCCCCAACGTCTGGTCACATCACTTCCTGTTCCCATTGTAAAGTCACCTCTTGAAGCTAAAGTGCAAAAGGCAAAGACTTTGCCTAGCCATGTACAATGTCCAGGACAGGGCTTCCTAACCAGGATTTCCTGGAAATCTAGGTTCCTCAAGAGGTTGCTGGGGCTCTGCAAAAGACGGTTACTGGGAGGGAAAAAAAGGTTAACTTTTGTTTTTCCTTTACACAGCATGTGAAGTTAGTGCTCAGAGTGGTAGACAGTGACTGAACAACCCCTTTAGTTGTTAGTGGTCTTTTAGTCCCATATGACTGTGTGCAGTAAGACTGTGTTCATTCGGTTGAATCCATTCTGAGTTTTTAACGCCAGATAAGGGAAACTGATAACAAGTGGTAAGCACTATATTGCATGGAGGGGAGAACAGTCAGCCTCTCCCTCCCAAGTTACCTCCCACAGCCTTCCTTCATGTGTTGCTAAATGACAGAAACAAACCAACCTTACTGTGTAATAGAAACTCAGTGGGAAATATTCATTCTGACGAAGAAATTTGTACTTGCCATGGCCCAGCTACTATGGGTTTAGTACCTTTGTCAATCAGTTTTCACATTATAAACATTATTAATGAAAAACAATTTGCAACCTTTACCAAACTAACCTTAGGAAAAGTTAAATCCCATTTTGGCTTAAGCTGGTTATTGAATAGAAATGTATTGTATTTGTGTTAAGAGCGCTCTAAATTTATAAAAGGAAAGAAAGGTTAATTTTAAGAAAGTTAGGCTAAGCATAACTCCTGTTTTTTTAAGAAGAGGTTGTCTACAAAGCTATTTTAAGTTTTAAATGGAGAAAAAACTACTCTTGTGCATATCACATCCCATTAGTATCTTATAGAATAGAAATTTGTGATAAGTCTTTTAGGCCTATTTTCGTAGGAAATTTTTAGACGATAATAGTGAAGTTTCCTGTGCCTGTACTACCAGTCAATTGCTTTAGAGCCAATATCCTCTGTAGCGGAACCACACAAAAAGAATAGACTAACAATTTAGCCAAAATAAACAGAAAAATCCACAAAAAAATGTCATTTTCTATTCAAAACAGCATTGGCAATTACTATTGGATTATTATATCTACAATTTACCGATCGTGCTAACTTACCATGACCTGTAGATATAATAATTTTTAGACAGGGTTCCTGGAAACCTGAAAGTTATTTCAAGGGTTGGAAAGTCTAGTCCAGGCACAAAATGTTAACTCCCTTTTCTCCATTGCTACAACCACTCATTTCATTCCAATGATTATCAAAGGCTTTTGCGCCTGGGGAATATATTTCAAGTGCATCAATACCTTTTGAGAAAATGCTGCCCCAGTAGCTCAGGCCCAGACAGTAGCTCAAAACATCCTCCTCCTCAATTGTCATCCGGATACTTCTAAGAAGTCCACAGGTAGGCAAGCAACGGCCTCATCCCCCATTGTTTGCTATGTTGCAGCTGAGTGGTATAGCTCATGCTTCTCATGCAAAATGGCCACAGATTTAATTCTGGCTTCTCCAGGGAAGGCTGGGAAAGACATTCTGGTATGAAACCCTGAAGGGCTACCACTAATCATTGTTAATACAAAGTCAGATAGATGGACCTGTGGTGCGATTCAATATACTGTAAAGAATACTGCTCGTGCATCCAGAAGAAGGGTCAGGTCACATCACATTGCAAAGGGACTCTCTGAACTCTGCCATAACGCCACACTGGTGCCTCTACTAAATGTCAGGGGCAGCAGCAGACAGGGCACAGCAGCCCAAAAGCAGAATGATGCAGCCACTCCCTCTGGCAAATGCTTAGAGGGAAAAGCAGCAGTGGCAGCTTTTCAGATGTTCCTCTGGTGCCACCTGGCAGAAATTGCCCTCTCTTGGAAGACACAGCTGTGCCTGTATGTTTCACAGCTTGTCCTGCTCCCTCTAAACTAGCTGGCTAGACTCTACCAGGTAGAGAACACACTTTCCCCTTGCCAACACCATTGACATTACCCATCTAATTAGCCTCTGTGCATAGAATGGAAGGAGAGGCATCCGAGGCTTTTGCCTCAGGAATTAAAATGTCTTGAGCTGACCCTGAAGGAGGAAGCAGCACAAATATGGAGAAGGATGGTGTGATGAAATTCTGGGGGTGTAGCTATCTGAGGTGCCAGTGCAGCCTAGATGCAGATTGCTAGGTAACCAGAATAGCACCTCAGGAGAGAAACCAGCCCAGGAGTGTGTGGGAGAGGCTTGGGGCTATGAGAAAAAGTTATATAAAGCCAAGTACCTGTCAGTGCCGGATTCTTAGTCAAAGCGTATGACCATTTTGAGAGGGCTAGTTCTCAGTGGAAGCCTAGTGAGAAGCAGAAGAGTAATTGAATCTTGGTAGGATCTGGTCGAAGAGTGTAACCTAGACTGGGAGCTAAACTTTTGATGCAAGTTTAGCCAAAGGACCTCACCCTTTTACAGCTCAAGATTTTGCAGGATGCAAAAGATACAGGACTTGTTTTTCCAAATCAAAAACTGTATTTTTTTTCTTGTCATGTTTGGTTTGGTTAAAAGATTGGGTTACATTAAAAAGAGATAGGCTTTTACAATTATAAGGATCTGATTTGTGCTTTGGCTGGCATGTTATTCTGTGGGATGATAAATTTAAAGCTAATGTTGATTTTAATAATCATGATGTTAGACATGCTTTATTAAGAGTATGGAATAAATATAAGCTCGTTCTGAAATGCCATTATGAGACCTTTTAAAGATAATTGGTTAACTTGCAAAGACCTTGTAATGATGGAAAGTGGGCGATTTAAAATGAAATCAAATAAAGAACTCATCCAAAAAAGTTATGATGTATGTAGGTTTTCATACAGACATTTGACTGAATGGTTTAAAATGGATGAGAACTTGTATGGTTTTGAAATGTCTCAATCTAAATTTGAACAATTATGTGCTGATGGGGAGCATTTAATTGCCTAAACGTACAAGTTATTGCTGAAAACTGAAACAGAAAATGAACAAGTAAAAACTTGTATGATTAAATGGGCACAAAACATGGCACATCATATCCAACTCGAACAATGGGAAAGGATGTGGGTAAAAGGTCTGAAATACACTCTGAGTTATGATCTTAGAAAAAAAATTACAAAATGATGTATAGATTATATTTAATGCCAGAAAGAATGTCTAAAATGTATAAAAGTTCCTCAAATGTTTGTTGGAAATGTGATCAAAAAGAAGGAACTTTTTACTACATGTGGTAGGCCTGTAAGAAAGCCAAGAAGTTGTGGGTGATGATGCATAGACTGGTAGAAAACATCTTAAAGGTAAAGATTCACCAGAAAACTGAACTTTTTTTTAATTGGGTCTGACTTATGAAAAGACTGATAAGAAGCTGGGAAGAATCTTTCACTCCACGATCATGACAGCAAGACTGCTGTATGTAAAGAAATGGAAAAGTGTGGCTATTCCTTCACATGAAGACCGGCTGTTGAAGATGTTGGATTTGGCAAAACAGATAAATTAACTATTTTAATTAAAGAAGGATCTTTGGTTAAATTTAAAAATGATAGGGTACATCAATTTGGAAGGGGAGTCAATTAGTGGTTTTGAAGGTTAATCTTATAGTTATCAAATACTAGGCAGTAGTATAATAATGATGGATGTTCAAAAAGATTGTAGATTATCTTAAAACCAAAAGCTGGTGAGTTAGAAATCATTTATATGTATTTTTGGCTCCTTTTTAGTTTAGTTGTAGTTTTTATTTCTTTGTCTGTTTACTTGCTGTTTGTCTTTTTGATCCCCTATATGTTGCTTTTTATATTAAATACATATTAATAAAAATATTTTTTTAAAACAGAAAACCCTCACCCTTTTACCCAAATGTGGTGTTATAAGTGGGGAAGCACAGGTGTGTGGTAAAGACACGGCACCTTATCAAATTGGGAATTGCCACACCAATCTATGAGAAGGACTTGTCACAGATGAGCACAACTGAAAAGAGCAGAGCCCTTGCCTTTCCTCCCAGCACTCCCAGAGCTGAGCACTGAATACAGTTGTGCCAAGTGTCTATGACTATCACCATCGTTATTGCCTCTGACAGTAGTGGGCAACTTCATGGAGGCCTGGGGCCAATTTTGCCCAAAGGTCACATCTGCCAATCCAAGCACCACAGGTGATGGACATTCCTTCCTGTCACCATTTTGGTAGATATACAGCTGAAAAAATGGGGAATACTTGGGTGGAAAGGTGCTTTTGCACATTTTTAGCACACCCTGGGGTCTTCTGGTGAATTTTTTTTTTGCAGGGAGGGGTTAAAACTGGCTAAAAAAACTCACAAAAGTGACAAGTTTCTAGTGGCTGCAGGAGACTAACAAAAGGTGAGGTTGAGCGGCTGCTTGCTGCCTGCCATCCACACTTTTCCCACCCTTTGGCCTAGAATGTCTCTAAGCCCCTCTGGTGGATAGGAGGAGGGCTGGCTTCAAATGTTTTGCTGCCTTAGTCAAAGGACAAGCTACAGGTCCCTCGCTTCTCTTACGTATGCACATACACATGCAAAGTTCCATGTATCAAAGCTAACCAGATTGTCAACTTTTTCTTGCTGACTCCCTCCATTGCACCTGACAGTAGCAAGTTGGCTGGCGGTGGACTGAGAATAATGTAGCCCTCCAAAGTTCATCACCATCGGCTATGCTGGCTAGGGCTGCTAGGAATTATTGTCCAACAATATCTGGTGGTCCTAAAGATTCCCATCCCTTGCTTAGGGAATGAAAGCATACCCTCCAACAGGTTAAAACCAACACATATGCAGCTAGAAACTTCAGAGTGTGGTCAAGATGGTTGAAGTTATTAATGAGGAAGAACGCACAGCAGTTTGCTTTTGCCTAGGCCTACAGGGAAGGACAAGTTTCTACTTCCTCCTCTCCCTGCTGTTGAGTTAATTAAGTGCAGGCTACTTTTGCAGTTTGAACTCAGTTTGTACTAATGGAAATAAGCACAAAGGAGGACGGTTGGAGAAGGAGAAACAAAACTGAGATATTTTTAAAGCAGCTAAAAAAGTAGGATGACAGAGAATTCACTGGTACTAGTCCTTGTCAATTTGGGACAGGTGAAGAATGTGAGAAAGGCAGGCTATGTGGGACCCCTGCAAAAATATCTTCCAACACTTCCCTGTACTGCTTCAAAAGGGAGTCAGCAAGGCTCCTGGTTCACTCTGTCTATTGGTGGGGCTGGCCCTAGGTAGATACTATGATGGGCACATGGTCTAGGGTACTGGGCATCTTGGAGATGGCTGAACCTTCAACATCTCTTCTCAGCACTAGGCCTTGTTTTTTAAAAGAAACTGAGAAGAAGAAAATGAGAAAAGGAAGGGTAACCTTGTAGTATCCCAAGGCCAAGGCCTCTGCCCAGCCATGCCACAGCCTGTTTGAAGGTTACATGTAGTCATTGGTGGTTAACAGATGTTGACAGGCTTCCACAAAACTTGGAAAGTTTAGGGATTTTGTTGGAATCCTCGAGACAACATGGCCAGGGATTCTGAGAACTATAATCTAAAAGAATAACCACTCCAGGCTCTGCATTCTACTCCTTCCATGAAATTGTCTAATCCTATGGCTCTCACCATATACATACATACAGAGAGAGGGAGAGGGGGAGAGACTGAGAGAGAGAAAGTCAGCAAATTGTATGGTTACATGCTATGTGAATTAATGATTACCTTTGTCTACTCTGAGTCCTCCTAACTTTCCTATTCACCTTGCCTTCTACAAATTTCATCTCCCTGTGTAACCCCTTCAGGAGCCAAGACAGATAAGCAAAAACTTCAAATAATGTGTGGCAGCCAGACTTTCAAAATGCAGGTGTGCAAGGACCACTGTTTTACTCATCTTCTTGCACAAAATCTGCCTTGAACACAGAAAATTAACACATTTGGAAGATGTAAAAGACGGAAAAGGCCAATGTGTCAAACTAACTTTCTACATGCAAAGAGAGTCAAAAATCTGGGCAAACACAACCAGCAGAAAGGCGGTATTACCTAACTCTCCAGAAGGTGCAAACTACTCCTTATCCTGTTTTCATACTAAACATTGTATTCAAATCCTGTTCTCTGGAGTTCAGGGTTGGTCATCTTCTCTGGCAATAATAAAATATATGATGCTTTTAGCAGATAGTGCTGTTTTTTGTTAGAGACAGTACAGTGTTATGATCTTCTCAGCTAGCTGCTTCTGCTTTATATCTAGCTGACATTTCTTCTTGGTGTGTGCTCTGTTTAATACTCCACTGAAATATACAGTAAAATGAGTGTTTGCTTGGCATAAGATACCTCTGCCTGAATTCAAAACGGAGTTGCTTAAATCCCACAGTAGAAAGAGTGGGCAAAAGGTGACCTGTTGACCATACATGCCTCTGCAGGGGAGCCCAATCCACCCTCTCACTTCACCCACACTCCAAAATTGTAGATGAAAAATGCTCCAATGCCCTCTATGATCCGTGGGTGGGAACACTTTCACCAGGTATTTTCCCCTCCCCAAATCTTCTTTAGTCTGGAGTTTTTTCAAAACTGGAAATGACTTATGATTTTGAACACAGCCCTATCAGAGGCAATTGCCCTTAAGAGCAGGGGAAGGGGGCTTTTTCAGTTAAAAAACTGAAAACAATTGAAAACTGTGGGGATCTGGGAGGAAGTGTAGCAATCTCAGGTCCAGCAGGGACTGTATGCCACCTCTCAGAATTTTGGAAGTTGCCCATCGGTGCACAATGGTGATTTAGGAGACTAAAAGAAAAAGCAGGGGAAAAGTCTGATTTTGGATCACTGCTGTTATCTTTAGCTAGTGCTTTGGAAACTTATGTTTTGAACTACAATGGCACTAAGACTGTGGGTCAAAACTGGACATATGTTTTACGGCTGCAAACTTCCATACTGAATTCAGTGTAGCACATGATAAGGTTCTGACTTTCTGACTGTTGTCAGAACAATTGCCAGCATGCTGGAGAAAGCATAGGGAGATGAAAAGAAGCTCAAGGCAATTACCGCACAGACTCTGGTCATCACTGCTGACCTGAGTTCCAGAGTGACAACTAAGACCATTTCTGCACTACACTGTTATAGTGCTATTATTCCACTTTCAACTTCCTATGGAATTCTAGGGTTTGCAGTTTAGGGAGGGGCATTTAGAATTCTCCGCCAGAGAGTTCTTTGGCCTCAGTAAACTGCAAACCCCAGAATTCCACAGGATGCTGAAAGTGGAATAATAGCACTAGAACACTGTAGAGTGGGCAAGGTCTCGGGTGGAGATGAAGAATCCATCTGTTTTATGGCCACTACTCTGGGTAGTACCAGAGCTACCCTGGTGCTGAACATCCATCAGGAGTAAGCTCCTGTGTCTAGATATCTCCCACCAATAGCATTACCTTTCTATGTTCATGGAATTGCTGCTCTTGTGAGACAAGAAGCTATGCTGGGTGGCAGTGCTGCTGGTAAAATTTCTCATGTCAGATAGGCTTTTGCTGAGGAACCAGACTAAATGTGCCAAAGAACTTCTGGGGAGCAGCATGGGGTAGTGACACTGACAGAGGATCTCTCAGAGACAACCACAATGGCACCATAACTAACACTTCTTAGGACTGTGCAGAAGGAGACACTGTAAACCCCTTTCAAATGTCTTTTTTTACCATGAAAACCTTATGATGAGACAATCCAAAATGAAACAAGAGATAGTGCCAGAAGATGACACTTCCAGGTCAGATGGCATACAACAAGCTACTGGGAAGGAGCACAGGACAACTATGGGTAGCATTGTAGCTAATGATACAATGGATTCCATCTGAAAAGACATTTAGCTGTTGATGTGCTCAGAGGTGAAAAAAATGTCTGAAGCGGCACAATACATATTATAGGAACATGGAATGTGCAAAGGATGAAGCAAAGGAAGCTAGACATAGAAACAAGAATGAAATGTATAAACATTGCAATACTTGGGGTGAGCGAGCCAAAGTGGACAA
Source organism: Iguana delicatissima (assembly GCA_948472985.1). Lineage (NCBI taxonomy): Eukaryota > Metazoa > Chordata > Lepidosauria > Squamata > Iguanidae > Iguana > Iguana delicatissima. Next base: position 250,805 of record CAOKZL010001955.1, on the reverse strand, counting down.
GAATAGGACATTTTGAGTCAGAAAATTCCACGGTGTTTTCGTCAGGAAATGAAAATCTAAAAAGAAATGGGGTGACATTAATAGTGAGGAGAGATGTAGCAAAAGCAGTCAAAGGATATAATGCAAAGTCTAAGCAAATCATATCAATAAAACTTCAGGGGAAACTCATCAATATAACTATAATCCATGTTTATGCTGCAACTACATAAGCAGAAGAAGAAACTGAAAGATTATGTCCATGAGGACATTTGCTAATACAGGACATGTGGTTCATCACAGGCAATTGGAATGTAAAAATAGGAAACAGAGGAGAATCAAATATTGAAGGACAATTTGGCCTAGGGTCAAGACATGAAGCAGGACACCAACTGATTGAATTTTGTGAGGTCAACACTTTGTTCATTGGAAACACATTCTTCAAGCAAGGCAAGGCAACTGTATACATAGACCTCACCTGATGGCCAACACAGAGATCAAATAGACTACATAATTGGAAGCAAAAGTTGCAGAAGTTCCATTCTCTCCACTGAAATAAAACTAGGAACAGATTGCGGCACAGACCATGGATTGCTGATATCAAAAAGTACTGTAAAGCTAAAGAAAACCACTAAACCAATCATCATGTTAAAATACAACCTGAAGAATGTCCCATAGAACTTTTAAAAATAGATTTGCATTATTAAACCTAATGGACTCTCATTCACAATAAATTGAAGTCAACTTTATAGCAGTTAACCACAACAGGTAGATGGCTCCCATAGAACCCAGAACAACAGTGGTAGAAGCAGCCATAAACCTGGCTTCACCACCTGCACAGTAAGAGATCCACCTGAGCTGGACCTTAAAGTGATACTCACAGACTGGTTAAGGGATCCTTTAGTAAGAAGTGTATGGCCTACCTTGTTATCGTCTGCTTACAGACTTTGCCTGATGTCTCCAATGGGAACTAGAACAGTGAAAATGAAGCATGTCAAAGGGTGGAAGTAACTAAACTGTGGCCCAATGGAAACAAAAACACTACTTCTCAAGGCCAAATCCAAGTGAAGGAAAAATCGCTTCTGGACTGTAACCCAGCGCCTTTCCACACTGCACTGTTATAGTGCTATTATTCTATTTTCAACATCCTGTGAAATTCTGAAATTTGTAGTTTGTTGAAGAAATAGGATGTTGAAAATAGAATAAAAGCACAATAACAGCGTAGTGTGGAAAGCCCCCAGTAGTAGACACACATCCATTGCAAGATCAGCATTATAAGATGGGTGGGGTGGCCAAGGTGCTGGATGGGGTTTTTAAATTTCTGTAGAGGAAAAGATCACAAGAGAAGTCTTCATTCTGTGGCTTGTACCTCCTGGGAGACTGGCAGTTTCAGCTGATTGGTCACCAGGCATAGCTAGAACTATAGTATGCTAAAGTAATGCCTAGTGGCATTACTGGCAAACTGTCCTCCCTCCACCTCTTCAGTAGCACAAAATTTCCCTGTGAGGACCCAAGGCCTACTAGAGGCTTAAAAGATTATTGTGGGATGGCACCAAGAATTTACCAACCCAACATCCAGGCGAGCATGCATAACAATACTGCATCTCATGTTCACTGCTGAACTGCCTGCCTCCATTTCCACCATAGCAGCTGAACATTCTGTGACTGATGAATAAGAGTAGGAGTGCCACCTGCTGATAGATTGCCTGTGGAATGTTGTAGCATGACATTTGTAAATGACCTTCATGGCCTTTATTTGGGCTGAAAGGTGGGATATAAATGCATTAATTAATCAAGTAAGTTATGTTGACACCACTATGATTTACAGGTAAAAGGTTCTAATTAGTGGGCAGGCCTCTTGGGGAATCATCATTGCATTCTGTGTATATTGATTAAAGTTGTAACCCTTGATCTACTTACTTGGGCGTATATCCCATTGCAGTTTTGAAAACTTGGATAGCTTTAAAAGGAAATTTGGCAAAATGAAGAGGATTAGACAATAAATAGCTACTAATCATAACTGCTTTGTTTTCTAGTCACATTTAAGTAAAAAGAAAGCCTAGCTCCTGTCTTAGTCCTGACAGCAGACCTATTCAATGACTGGAATTTACTTGTGTGTTGATTCACCATTCAACAATTGACTGAATAGGTCTACTCTAGTTGGAACTAACCAACAGAATTCCTGAAAATGTGTGTTTCTAAATACTAACTTCTTGGAAATATGAACAAGAGGGTGTGAGGCCGCTCATGTCCTCCTTGTGGGCTTCCCAGAGGAATCTTCTTGGCCACTGTGGGAGATAGGATGCTAGACCAGAAGTAATTTTGGTATGTTCTATTAACTTAAGTAAGGGCTCTTGTGTCTTGAATATCTGGATCAGCACTTTGGAAAGAGAGCTTTTTGCATTATAATGCCAAGAATCTCCATTGATTATCTTGGTTAGAGAAATCTGAGAGTTGTACTCCAAAGAAAGGAAATTCATCAAGCTCTGATCTAGATTACAGCTGTATGATATAAGATTCCTATGTGGCCATACTTGTGGGGCTAAAAAATTGGGTTTAGGCACCTTCCAAAGCTCTTCATATGTTAAGCACCAAGATCTGCAAGTCTTACAAATGTTCTCTGGAGGAATATTTGGCAGACATGCTTACAAGCCTCTCTGTGACTGGAAACCTGTCCTGTGCCAGAAGCAGTAAGTGCCAGGAAAAGCTGTCTATAATCAGGAGAGGAGTTACAGGTGAGTCAAGCCAGTCCAGATTATTTCTAAGATGAAAGGAAGCACAGCAGCAAGGCCTCAGGCATTCCAGAATCCATCGCAAAAAGTCAGCAGAAAGAAAACTAAAAGCCAAAAGGATGGAAAACCTAAACCAGGCCAGATGTTAAGAATCTGAAATAAATTCACAAGCACTGAAAGCCTGATAGAGCAAACAGTTTCAAAAAAAACAATTCCCAGAAGCTGCTGGGAGATTTATAGCTGCCTGACCTTAAGACACCAGATGGTTAATTGGTCAGCATTTCTCATTTAAACTTCTACAAGAGGCATTGGTTCTTCAGGTACTGCTTCCATTCCGGTCAATGCATTGCAAAGTTCTGGGATGTCTCCTCACTGTTCACTAATTCATAGAATCATACATCTGGAAGAGGCCTTTTGGACCATAAGATCCAATCCATTCTCAGTGCAGGATCTCTGTCTAGAGAACAGGTAGCTGTTCAGCCTCTTTTTGAAGATTTCCAGAGAAAAACACCTCATCACCTCTCTAGGTAACTCGTTCCTTTGTCAAACTCCTTTCCCTGTCAAGAAGTTCCTTTTAATGATCAATTGCCTTCTACCTTCCTGTAACTTAAAACCATTCCATTCAGGTCTGACACTTTTTTGTTGGATTGCTCTGATTCCACAGGCTGAATTATGAGAAAACCCTACCTTTGCAGGACTTCTAATTACTGGGAAAGAAACATGGTCAGCTGAACACCTTACAATTCTCTCTCCCAGATCTTCATGCTCAATGTGCAAAGACCTACAGAAATGCTTACAATGTTTGCAGGAGAGACAGCGCTTGTACATGTATCCTTGTTCCAACATCTTCCTCTGACACACCAAACATCTGTATGGGTTATGAAGCTCTCACCACAATGAATGTCTGCTGAGGTTACCAAACCACTATACAATCATCCCTCCACATCTGCTAGGTTAGGGGCACAGGACCCCCGTGAAAGTGGAAAAACCGTGAATAACTCTAGGCCCTCCCAAAGCATATTTAAAACAAAAAAAAGTATGGTCACTATATTCAACCCACCATGGATTCCTTTGAGGTATCAGGGTTCCTTCACAAGGCAGAAGTGGGTGGTTGGTGAGGCTTATTGCCACCTCCACTACTGCCCCACACAATTTTTAATAGGGACTTACAAGCCTTGTTCACAGTTTCTCAGTTTCATGAGGCTTGCAGTCCCTATTAAAAATGGTATAGGTAGGGAGCGGCAGTGACAACAAATAATCCGTGAATAATCAAATCCGCAAAAGTGAAACCTGCAAATGTGGAGGGCTGACTATATTTCCAGTAAATTTGCATTGTATTTGGTGATATAACCAATAGTGGAGTCAGTCAATACAATCTGGATTCTGCCAGGCCTCACCTGAGTTCTACCACTGAGAGATTCCCTTCAACCTGCAATCCGAATTCCTTCACATCCACTAGCACTTTTAAAATATATAGGATATACCGTATTTCCCGGTGTATAAGATACACCAGCATATAAGATATACCCCATTTATAGGCCGGCAAATACTATTTGCCAGTGTATAAGATGCACCTCATTTTCAAACAGTATTTTTTATGGGGGAAAAGTGAGTCTTATGTGCCAGCAAATAGGGGTACACACACACATATACATACATACATACATACATACATCATAGACATCTGAGATAAGGATAGGGATGGGGAGAGAGAGAGAGATCGACATCATCCTCCCTTTCTCTTGAAGCACAACTAATAGGAGATCTCACAAAAAATCCACAAAGCAAAGAAAGCAATTTTTAAAAATGTGATTAAAATTACAGGGAAAATTTCATAAAATGGAATTAATTTTTTTTAAATGATGAATGGAAAATTTTAAAAATGATAATGACAGAGGGCACAATCACACCAAAGTTAACCATTTCAGCCCAATTACTTTCAATGGAAGAGATTCAAGTCTGACCTTAACCATTCATGTCAAAGTAAAATAGATATGGATGAGTTTTGCAGAACATTTCAAAAGCAGAAAGTTTCAAAAGCAGAAAGTTTACATTTACAGTTCAATGCTCAAGGAGAGTGTATATGCTTTGCACGTAAGAGCTCTCCAGTTTGGGCTGAGAAAAGACTCTGACCTAAACCCTGGACAGCAATGGCTAAAACGTACTAGAGGTGATGCTGAGATAAATGGACCACTGGTTGACTTGATATAAGGCACACTTCCTATAGATATTCCTAAATACATGCTAAGTAGTCATTTGGGTGTACTTCACATTTTGTTGTTGCAAAGATCTGCGGGTGGGAGTTGGACAACTTACAACAGAAAGAAAGAGTGGGGGCAAGGAGATCTGTGACAAATTTTTGTGCAGTGTCCAATTCTTGAGCTAAAACATGAACTCCATATTTGGCATGATACGAGGAGTTTTCTCCCCAACAGCTGTTCCCTGGAGTCAATAAAACTGAGCTACAATATTTAGCAACAATCTGATACTGTGGAACAGATGAAGTAAAGAAAGACAGGCTTGCCTATATCATGAGGGATCTAGGATAAATGCATGGTGGGTAACAATATGTTAGATAACGACATATCCAAATTTTTACACATTTGGAATAGGATTGACATCTCTGGGGTGTTAGTAATGAAGGTAGAGATTTGGAAGAAGGTGGCAGAAATGTAGTGGTGGCAGATGAGCAAACAGCATCTGATCTAACTTTGGAAGTGAAACAGAATTGAACCTGACCAGTATTTGAATTAGAGAGTCAGGGTGGTGCAGTGGTTTGAACATTGGCCTACAACCCTAGAGACCAGAGTTCATGTGCCAGCTCAGCCACAGAAACGTACTAGGTGACCTTGGGTTCATCACACACTCTCAATCCCAGAAAATCCCATGATAGGTTCACCTTAGGGTCACTGCAAGTTGGAAATGACTTGAAGGTGAAGAAGAAGAGGAAGAGGAAGATGACGACTTGAATGGAAGACCATTACAGCATGCCAGGATCTCCAGGTAGGATTAAGAAAGAACCCTGCCTGAAACCATAGAGAGTTCCTGCCAATCAAAATTGACTATACTGGGCTAGATGGAGCAAAGGTTTAATGACTCAGGACTCCTTCACACTACAGAAAAACATAGTGCAATGATTCCATTTTAATTGCCATGGCTGCTGCTGCTGTCGTTAACTGCTGTCAACTTCCACTTATGGTGACGCTATGCATGAAAGACCAAGTCACCCTTTCATCAACAGCCCTCCTCAGGTCTTGCAAACTGAGGGACATATCTTCCTTGATTGAGTCTATTCACCCTCAATGGGGACTTCCTCTTTTCCTACTGCCTTCTACCTTGCCTGATAAGGGGCTTACAACAAGTTAAAAATCAGATCAATAAAAATTCCCAGAATACAAAAATTAAAACAAGATTAAACAATCAAAATGTGAAACCAGATTACAGCATGTATCATTAGACGCACAGATACACCTCAGCACAATAATTAGCAGGATTCAGCACACTGGTTGGGTGAGATAGACCATATACACTCACTCACCAAATGCTTGTTGAAAGAAATATCAGTGACATGCCTGACTATTGATTTTGTATTTTAAATAATCTATTAATTAGATCTGATGCTTCCAACACTGTTTGGCTGTATAGTCCAGTTACTTAGGCACAATTAACAGTACTTGGACTGGTTCAAGACATTTTGCTACCTGAGGCAACAGACAATCTCCTCCATTCCATTTACAAAGCAAATTAGACTAGCAGTTGCATTTTATTTCTGTTACCAGTGCAGAGCCAATTAGGGAGACAGGGAAGTCACCACAACAAATCATGAGGACCTGGCAATCCAGAAGGGGCCCTGGGATCCAACTAGGTTTCATCTGCTTTTGTCTGTCTTAGTAGTATCATTACTTGCTGACCAGTTTTGACATTCATTGTAAAATTGTGGAGTTTTGAAGAAAATAATTCAAAGAAAGTGATTATGCTATACAAAATTTGAAATCTTGTCCAAAGGTTTTCAGCCAGTCCATCAGAAGCTCAAAATTGCCAAGGGTCAAGGCAGGAAAGGAAGCTGGGCTCCTCAGGATTTGCTCCTGCAGCTGCCAAACAAAGCCGCCTAGCCATGGGAGTACAGAAGGAAATTCCTACTACCTTCAGCTGAGCCAGGTTCCAGGCTCTTTCACATGCCAGAGACCCTTCTTGCCCCCACTCCACCCCACCCATCACATCAAGCAGCTGCCTTACGCTCTGCTCCTCCTTGCCACCAGGAACGCTACAGGCGTGAGAAGTCCCCCAGGCAGCAAGTCTCCAGAGTCTCTTCCAGGCCTCTGGGAAGTCAAGGAAGGAGGGAGGAGAGGAGGAAAAGAAAAGCCATTTTCTTAGATTCTTCCCCTTCATCTGTAGCCGGGAGCCTCTTTCCCATTCAGCCCAAAGCTACCACTCCCAGTCCAGAGGCACGTACGTGACCAGCAGCCCCCAGCCCCAACATGCAGTTCTGCTGCCAGTGAGCAGTCAAGGGACAGGCCTGAACAAAACTTTTCATAGGTTCCCAAACTCCTTCCAGCAGACCTGTAGTGACAGGTTGCAGTTCAAAATTCTTGAAGCAACTAGTCAAGTTGACTAGAGGATCTTTTACTTGCACTGATGTCTATTGACTTCCTTCCCAGTCCTACGCTGAAATTTAGGGTTGTTGACATCACTTCCTCCTTCTCCTCCTCCTCATTAGAAAGAAGAGATCTTGATTTGTTCTGGAGAGCCTGGGAACAAGCTGGGCTCTCTACATTTCCACCTTCAGCCGTTTCTGCACCAGGGTATTACAATGGTGCAGAGCGACATCTGATGGAGGTCTTCTGCACCATGGAGTGGATTAGGGCGGACTATTTTTCATAGTTCCATACCTCAATCCGCTCTGAAGCGACCGGAACTGGTGGTGCGGTGTGTTTTTTAAAAACCTCTTTTCAGAGGTTTTTAAAAAGCACGGAGCGCGCAGCCCCGTGCAGCTCCGTCGCAGCGCTCCGGTGCAGATTTGCAGGCGCGCACTAGTGTGTGCCTGTAGATCTGCTGGGGGCGGGCTTTAGGCTGGCGAGCTTCTCCGGTTGGTGGAGATCCTCCGCCAGCTGGAAGCCACCATTTTGGCCGCCAAGGCCGCCATTTTGGACACCGGAGGACTGCAGAACAGTGAGATCGCGCTGCTCCGCATGGCGATGGACTTGCCCGGCTGCTGGTAAGCTCCGTTTTAGAGAGTTTTCCCCGTTTCCCCCTCCACGTGCGGAAAGAGCCTTAGTTAGACAAATCAACAATTTCTACCAGCTTTCCTACCACAATGTAGTTCCTGTCATTAATATTAATTTTCTTGTTTTAGAGTTTGAACATTTTCCAGGTCCATGTATGCTTTTCTGGGCAGATTGATATTTAATCAGAACAGAGGATTCCACCTTATACTGAATCAGACCAAAACTGCTATTCCCACTTTGTAAATTCTGTCTAGTAAGTAGCTCTCTTCAGAAGAGATTCTTTCCCAGCCTTATCCATCATCTCCTGGTATTCCCTGATGATGCCAAATCCAAGTATCAGACAACAAACAAAATGCTATAAAAACACTACTGAAAAATAGGTGAAATAAATTATATAATTACAAAATCATGATACATAAAACTCAGGACACAATAACATGGATAGAACACAAAATTACATACCTAGGTATGAAAAAGAGAAATATACCATGTCAAATTATTTCAATGTGTGTGTGTGCTTTTATAGCATTTTTCATTGTTTGGTTTTTGACTGCTGCCTCCTTTTGTGATTTGTACCCATCCATGTATCAACCAAGTATGACTTTGCTTGCTTACTATCCAAAATTAGAGAGAAGATGTGTTCAAGGTGATATTGTGAGTCAGTTGACATTCCTGCACACTTCTGCTAAAGTTTCATTACTGCTAATAGGATATAAACTCCACTGCACCAGTAGGCTAGTGGTGGGGGGGGGCAGAGCAAGCAGTGTGATGCTACAGGTTTGGGTTTCCACACCACCCCTTCCTTAGTATCAGTTGCCTTATGTGGGTACCTCATTTTGCCTAACAGGAGGAATCTGCTCTGTATCTTAATATAATTTAAAGTATCTAGCTGAATTAATTCTTAATATGGTGCATATCCAACTACAAACTTGTTGGTATGTGCTCACATCTCAGTGCACCACTGTAAAAGGCCTCTAGAGATTGATCAATTGGTGGTCAAATTTCCAATTGACCAAACCAGTCCTTAGTTGCTAACTTTAAGCCCAGATTCCACTCAAAATAATTTGGTGGGCTTTGGATATTGTACACCTTACTTGGATGGGTGGATAAATAAACCATTTTCTGTTGTTTTGGGTTTACCCTGCCAGTTCCTTGAAATCAATAGGGTGGCACCATTTTTGAAGTCTCCTTAGAGGCAATTGTTTGGCCATAGCAGGAAACTGGAGGCTAGCCTAGACAGACTTTGTTTCCAAGAGGGTTCCTCAACTGTTTGAACAAGACCAAAAATATTGGTTTTAAAGAGTGCTAATTCAATTTATAGTACTATAGTTCCAGTGATTCACTGGAAAAGGGAATAAATCTTCCATCGGTTTCAGTCTGCAGCCAAGTCAGTGTCACACAGAGGACTTTTTGTAGCACTTCCATGTTCTCACTGATTGGACTGATGTTGGACCTTTGTGGTAGAGACCTGATAGGGAGCTCAGAACATGGTTACAAGAGAAGGAAAAGAGATGCTGTAGTTTTCCTTGGAAAGAGGGAGCCATGCCAACTTTCCATACTTGCATTGTGAAAGGGGCTGTTTGCTTCTCTAGCTGGATGGACTATGGTGTAAGACGCCTTGGCAAATAAACATACCAAACATGCTGGGGGAGAAAAAATGTAAACAAAGTTTTTTTTTCTTTAAAATCAGAAGTAAAACAAGCATGCCTTCCTTCTGAAAGGTTAGAACACTTGTGTTCACTTTCTCCAGCACGCACATCCACCTCCACTTTGGAAATCCACACTTAAAGCTTTTGACCTCAGCTGCCCCTGCTTTCATTGTGTAACGGATAGAGTGTGTTGAATCTCAATGGCAAGAGAACCAGTTGGACAAAAATAACTGCTTGTTTGGTTACCCTTCCCTGTTTCAGAGTGTGGGAAAATGGCTTGGTTTGTGTTTTCTGTACAATTATTCAATCTGCACAGAAACATTTTTTTAAATACAGTATCAGATGAGCACAATCTAACCGTTCCCTGTTTTGTAATGAAAGAAGTCAGCAGAATTGCTCAATGGGGATAGTCATTTGTAAACTCTGTATGCATCTGAATCTAGCCCTACTATTGTAGCTTAGTCCCTGAAATAACCAATTCCATTTTTCCACAGCTGCTGTAAGAACAGTAGTGTGGCAAAGATATTAACTAATGAGGTATGAACTGAGTGGCTAACTACATGTTTCTTCACAGTCTGCTTTCACCCACACTGGGAACTGTTGTTCCAAAGTTAAAGATTTCTCAGAATCATAGAGTTGGAAGAGACCACAACATCCATCGAGTCAAACCCTCTCCCATGTAAGAACACATCATCAAAGCATTCTCAATATATGGCCATCCAACCTCTGCTTAAAAACCCACAAAGAAGGTGATTCTACCATACTCCAAGGCAGTATATTCTACTGTTGAACAGCTCGTACCATCAGGATATTCTTCCTGATGTTTAGGTTAAATCTCTTTTCCTGTAATTTGAATTCATTGCTCTGTGTCCTAGTCTCTGGAGCAGCACAAAACAGTCTTGCTCCATCCCCCATATGATATCCCTTCAAATATTTAAACATGGCTATCATGTCACCTCTTAACCTTCTTTTCATCAGACAAAACATACCTAGCTCCCTAAGCTGCTCCTCATAGGGCATGGTTTCCAGACCCTTCACCATTTTGGTCGCCCTCCTCTGGACATTCCAGCTTGTCAATATTCTTCTTGAATTGTGATGCCTAGAACTGGATACAGTACTCCATGTGAGATCTAAGCAAAATAGACTATATTATTACTTCCCTTGATCTCAACACTATACTCCTATTAATGCAGTCTAGAATCACATTGGCTTTTTTAGCTGCCTCAGCATCAATACATGGCACCCTTAGGTACCTGTCAAAGATCAGAACCTGGAACAGTTACTTTCTGAACTACAGGTCCCAGACTCTCACAGCCAGTGGCAATACTGGCTAGAGGATTCTAGTTCTTGTCCAAAAAAGCAACTTTTCCTGGTTTTGACAGATATCCATTTTCCTACCAAGTCACTAGTCTCTGCCCTGGGCACCTGCAAGGTTCTACTCTATGTTTCTCACAATGCCCCAGAGCAACATTACATCAAGGGCATTCCAGCAAATTGAAAACAATGGCTCTTTGCTTATTTGTACCAGATAAAACCACACCATGACCAGGGACTGCTTTGCCACTGGAACTGGCCCTGCTTAATAGCAACAACAAGCTAAAAGGCATGGGGCACATGTGGTGGGCTTGTAAACTGCAACAGATCCAGTGCACATCTTTGCATGTAAAAATGTTTGCATAGCCCATGTCATTGCAAGAGGGGCTGAGGATATTGAAGAGTCATGACCAGAGGGCGGACTTTGCTGCCACTGCAACAACATTCCAAAAGAAACATTTGTAGAACATGTTAACTGTGCAGAGATGGCACAGTTCCTTAAAGACAATTCCTGAACATGGGAATGTTGGCAGGCAGGGCAGCAGAACTACATAGCCCTCCAAGTGTTGCTGACTTGCAAATTCATCAGCCCTAGTCAGCATAGCCAATGGTGAGGAATGCCGGTAGCTGAAGTACAACAAGAAATGGAGGACCACACAGTTCTTATCCCACATGAAAGTTCAGGAAGTACTCATCTTCATAGTTTTAATTCCTTCTTGAGCTGTTCTTATAAAGTATATTACACAAGCTGCCCTTGATCTGCAATTTTCTAGGATTTAATTTTCTAGGATCTGCAGTTTTCTAGGATTTAATGGCCCATCCCTCAGTGGTATTCACCCTGCTGAAGAAAACAGTTTTGCATAGTTAGAGAAATGATAAGAATATATTCAAAATATATGATCTTCTATGCATTGTAGCATTCAGCTTCTCTTGCCACAGAAATCTGGTTTTGCTTAGCTGTAGAATTCAAATTATTTTGTGATGGGTACCCAAAATTCATTGCTAGTGTTAAACCTCTTCCAGCATATACTTCTGAGCAAATATATGTCCATCTGTCAGTTCCTATACCCTATTCTTTTTCATGCAATCACTCATAAAGCTGTTCCATTCCATTTCTACTTTATTCTACAAATGCAAAAAAAAAAGTGTCTATGTTTATATTGCTAAATGTATTTGCAAATTTTAAGAAACCATTTTGATACACTTTTGAGCAGAAAACAGCAATGGAACATAGATGTGAATTAGTCCAGGACTGCAGATCTGATTCTGTATCAGATTTTGCAAATAGCACATACCTAAGTGCATATAATAAATGCATTAGGATACTTGTTAGAAAACCAGCCAAAAAAAATTAATAGTACCCTAGACCACAAATGTGTATGACTAGTATACTTTTGCTCAAATGGCTAATTAAAACAATTGGAGTCCCAAAGAGGCTGCCTTTCACAACAAAAACTTCTTGTAAGCTTTTTTGCTGAATCCAGTAGGGCGTTAACTTATCAAAATGTGGCCAAATATATTTGGCTATTAAAACAAAATTAGAATAGAGTTATATTGAATACCACACTGTTAGTATGTCACAAAAGCCATGAGCTCAGTTTTCCCACTAGTGTCTAAAACTGCTTCTCATTGTTAACACATGAAAAAATGTCCATCTAGGATCAATGATTACAGGACCGAAATTAATTAGAAGCATAAACAGGGAAATGGGCTTAAAAGGGTACAGCAAAATGGGAGCTGTAGCTTAAAAGAAAAAGATCCACAACCACAGAGGACTCAGTCTATTAGCTTATTATAAGAAAGTTTCCCAAGATATGTAACTCAATTAAGGACAGCATTTTTAAAGCAGGAAGAATGGGAGAGATAGACAGATACATACCCTCCAACTGTCCAGATTTGTCAGGGACAGTTCCAATTAATTCTCTGTCAACCTATTTCTTCAGCTGCTTTTAAAATACCCCACTTTCTCCCTCCTCTTCCTACTTTCCTCCTTTCCCCACTTGCTACAAGCTGAGTTCAAGTGCAAAAGTAGTTTGCACTCAATTAACTCAGTGGGTAGAAGAGGAAAGGAGGGGATGGAATCTTGCCCAGTAGACTCAGGCAAAAGCAAACTGCTGCAGCTCTCCTAGCTTGTGTGTTCATCCTCATTAATAACTTTTGCAATCTTGATTACACTCCCATGTTACTTGACCACACATCTCAGTTTTCATCTGTGAAATGTAGAGGGATCTTTCCATTTACTTTCTATTTCTGATGATGTGTGTGGTCATCAGTTCTCTCCTTGATGTCTGGAAGTCATGCCCTATGAGGAGCAGCTTAGGGAGCTGGGTATGTTTAGTCTGGGGACATGATAGCCATGTTTAAATATCTGAAGGGATGTCATGTTGAGGAGGGAGTGGGTTTGTTTTCCGCTGCTCCAGAGACTAAGATGAGGAGCAATGGATTCAAACTCCAGGAAAAGAGATTCCACCTAAACCTCCGAAGAACTTCCTGACAGTCAGAGCTGTCCAGCAGTGGAATATGGTGCCTCAGAGTGTGGTGGTGTCTCCTTCTTTGGAGGGTTTTAAACGGAGGCTGGATGGCCATCTGTTGGGAGTGCTTTGATCTGTGTTCCCGCATGGCAAGGGGTTAGACTGGATAGCCCCTGTGGTCTCTTCCAACTCTATGATTCTATGACTCTATGATGTGTTTCTCCAGGGTTGGCCCTACCATTAGACAGAATGAAGCAGCTTCCATAGGCACCTGATTTCAGTGCCATAAGACAGGTATAGTTTTGCTTTGCAGCTTCAAGTAATTTCTGACTTAAGCAACCCTAAGGTGAACCTATCATAGTGTTTTCTTGGCAAGATTTATCATTGCCTTCCTCTGAGACCGAAAGAGTGCTACTTGCCCAAGGGTACCCAGTGGGCTTCCATGGCTGAGCAGGGATTTGAAACCTGGTCTTCAGAGCCATAGTCCAACACTCAAACCACAATAGCATACTGGCTCATTAATAAACGGTTACTTAAGTTATAATTATTATATTTGTACTTCTGCGGAAACATAAACAATCATAATAATCCTTACGTGAGTTGATGTCCTTGGGGTAATACATTGTAAAATGCAGAAAAAACCACTGCCCATCAGTGCCAAATGCAAAAGGTGTACCCAAGCCTTACACTCAAGGCCTGCCCAGCCTGACACCTCTTTGTGTTCAGATCTCTGAATCAAGCCAGGGCCAGGACAAACAGGTCTGCCTCAGTTCTCCCTCTCTGAGAACGCAGTCCCTTCCTCACTCTTGTCCCTCCTTGGCTTCTTCCTTTCAGGACTCTCCCCTTTTACTGCCTTCCCTAAATCTGCCCTTCTCCCAGAGGTAAGGATCAGCTGTGATTTATATTTTCCAAAACTGTGGTACTGTTGGCACTAAGGTCAAGATGATATTAGCCGTAGTGTGTATATTCCAGGATTCCAGTTTTCTTATTTTAAAGAACTTTTTAATGAATTGTTTCCACCTGTTTGTACCCATTTTACCTGTATGTCACACTGAGATCTTACATAAAGGGAATATAAATACTGTGATTAATACATAATAAATATTTTATACCGCTTTGAGTATGATAGGGTAGGGGGAGAGACCACAGTCACGTTATTAGGGGGTAAGAATCCAGTAGTCTTAATGGTAAATTTGGACTAGTAGCCTTTTGGCCTATCTCAGTCAGAGCAGCACAGCTGATAACTCAGACAAAAAAATAGCTCCCAGCTCATTATTTTTATTCAGTAAGCACAAGGTCATAAATAAAGTCCAACAAAATTCTAAGGCAAGCAAGTCCACGAAGTCTGTCAGGGTAATCTAGAGTCAGGCACAGAGTTCGGCAAGATATCCAGTGGGCAGAAAGGTCAGATAAGCTCTGACAACTCCTGGAGGGGAAGGGTGGCACCTATATAGGTCAGCAGCCTAACACGACTGTTGCCTGAGTAACTGTTGCTGGCTATAAATCCTTAGGTTCTCTCTTTGCTGTCTGTGCTTGACAAAGGTGCGTACCAATAAGTTATCTTCTGTGTCTGAAGGAGCAGGACTCTCTGCTGGAGCTGGCACCACCCCCTGTTCTGTTTGTGACACTGTAACCTCCTCCTATATGGCAGGTTCTGGCATGTCCCATCTTTTAGACTCTGAGTCGGAGTCCATGTTCTGGAAGCAGGGCATGACACCTTTGGGCATTTATAGTAAGCACACTTTGGATCAGCTGGAAAGATGAGTTTTCTCTCAATGCAATGGAGGGAGGTTCAAGTTTCTTCCAGTCCCATTTTGGGGCAAATAGGGCAGACCATAGCTGTTTGGTTTGCCTCATTTTCAACAAGCATATGATTAGTTTGGTTGCTACCAGACTCAAATTCATATTCGCAGGTAGATTTCTGCACAGTAGATGACATCCAGTGGTGGTTGTGCTTCAATGCTAGCCCTTGAACGATATTACTAATCCAGTCTTCTCAGTTCATGGTATTTGCAATAAGGAAAATACTGACATTTAGGGGAATCTCTACCTGAACCTATCTTCCAAATATTTCCATTTCCTTTATCCATCATACACAAATCATCTTATAAAATCTTCATTCCCTTATGTTGTTTGCCTTCTGTGCTGTTTCTCATACTCCTGCATCTCCATATATGAGGAACTCTTTCCCCTTTATTCATTTGACTGGTCTCCTTTGTCCCACTTAAATACATTATTGAAGACTCACCTTTTGGCTCTTGCATCCCCTAGCCAATCTCATTTGACTTCTTTCTTTTCCTAGCCTGAGACTATATATTACAGCCCTTCTTTAAAACCTCTTTCTGTACTAGTCTTGCATATGTTTATTCAAAAGATATTCACCCCATGTTAAATTGGGGTGGCCTTCAAGTACATGGTTTTAGAACTGCAGTCTAGTTCTTTCAGGAGGAGTGATGTGGCCACCTCAGGCAGCCGATGGGGAGGACTATTTGAACAGCTGTGGAGTTAGAATCATAGAGTAGGAAAGGACCTCCAGGACCATCTTGTCCAGTCCCCTGCCATTAAAGGAAGAGACAGCTACAGCATTTCAGGATGTCCACCCAACCTCTGTTTAAATACATCTAATAAAGTAGAATATTCCACTCACTGAGAAAGTCCACTCAACTATCAAAGAGCTCTTCCTGCCAGCAAGTTCTTCCCCATCTTTATGTGGAATCTTGTTTCTTAAATTTGAACCCATTGATTCATGTCCTAGCAACAGAAAACAAGCTTTCTCCATCTTCTACATACATCTCTTCAGATACATAAAGTTGGCTATAGTGTCACTGTTCAGTCTTCTCAACACTAAACATACCCAGTTCCTGACACCGTTCCTGTAAGACTTGGTTTCCAGACCATTTACCATCTTCGTAAATTCTTCCTCTGGATGTATTCCAGCTTGTCAATATCCTCCTTGAACCGTTGTGGCCAGAAGTGGATACAGTATTTCAGGTGAGATCTAATCAAAGCTGAATAGAATGGAATCATTACCTTCCTCAAACTGCACACTGGACTCCTGTTGATGCAACCTAGAATTGCATTGGCCTTTTTGGCCAGGACTCTAAAAGGTGAAATCCCTTTTCTCCTGAGCTCCTTTGACTATTCTCATCCTAAGCCAATGTCTCCATTGTGGTACAAGCAATGCTTTCATTTGTGGTTGGTTATCTGCCTAGCTTTCTCTCTCCTGTCTTCTCCCAATGCACTACAGACATTGTGGATTCTCTCAAACAGTCATTTCTCCCAGCGCATCATAAACGGCAGCCAAAAATGCTATAACTTCTGCTCTATAAGTTTAGAGAGGCTTAGTCATCAAGGTGTTGCACTTCTGTTGTAATCCCTGTTGTTTTGTTTACATACTCCCAAGATTCCATACCACAAAACCAAATTCCAAATCGTATACATTGAGTACTGTCTCCTTAACTCTCAACTAGTCAAATTTTCAGTCAGAGTTAAGACTTTCAGTCTGCAAAATCAAACAAAGCCATTCTGCATAACTCTTGCTTTAAATTAGGAAAATACCTTGGAACCCAAAGTATACCAGTGTTGCAAAACTACTGCTTGTGGGAAGAACTATACTGAAATTCTGAAAGGAAAAAGTAAAAACAAATTAGTAGAACAAAACAAACATTTGCCTTAATTACTTTTTAAAGCCTTTATCTTCCTCATTATCCATCCCATGGAGGAGGCATACATATGCCATTTTAGAAACAATTTGCAATCACTGGCAGGAGAAAAAAGGCTATCTAAATTTGCAGGAAAACGTGTTTCAGTTACATGCATTATTCTTCACAGTTTAATTATTTGTGGGTATATGGAGTGGTAAAAGAACTGGACAGTTGATTAGCCCCATACCCATCTGGAATGGGTGCAGTCTGATGCTTTTGTTTAGCAAGGATCACATGTTTGTGGGCTGAAACTTTAATTAATAGAATTATTTGTTTCTTCTAAGTGACTTCAGACCAGCTGGATTATACCAGTCGCTGCCATGAGAGGAGAAAAATTTTGGTCATAGTCTACAGATGCTGGAACAGCAGCAAGCAAAAAGCAAGCAGCTCCTAGGGAGCTGGATGTCTAAACAAGGGGCAACCCCCAACATCCACATCATTCAAATTCTCCAATGCAAACGTTTTCCTCAGGGTCTGGAAAGTTTATTCATTCTGCACACATACATACAAGCAGTAGCAGGAGAAAGGTTTCAATTAACTCCTTACATTCAGTTGATTCTGCAGGGCAGGAAGAGTTTTAGCTCCCACTGATTCTTCTGCACAGATTGCCTTCACAGAGACAATTCATATCCTAGCACACATTTGGCACAGCAGACAGAGAGTTTGTGCTATGATTCCATTCTGCCACAAAGAAAGGAATGACTTAATTAGAATGAAAACACAAACTCGGGAGGGGGGGAATTCATTTTGAACTAAAATTCCCAGAATTCCATAGATAGAACAGACATGCTGGCTGGGGAAATTATAGGAACTGACCCAAGT
The DNA here is from genome assembly GCA_948472985.1 of Iguana delicatissima. Taxonomy (NCBI): domain Eukaryota; kingdom Metazoa; phylum Chordata; class Lepidosauria; order Squamata; family Iguanidae; genus Iguana; species Iguana delicatissima. The sequence goes on along the minus strand of CAOKZL010001955.1, from coordinate 232,912 downwards.
TGCTTCCAAGTTGTATAGGACTCCCATCCCTAGCCAGCAGCTGGGCAGATGCCAAGGCCCCAGTGCCCATAAGCACTGATAGTGGTCTAAGGGCCCCTTATGCTGAACAGCTATGAGCTATCTGCCACTTAAAATTCTCCACAAAATTTTGGAACTTCTGGCATAGTATCACTCCGATGCATTGTTGGAAATTCCTAATAATGGCTATGGTAAGGCCATGGCCAGGAGTTGGAGACTCTGACACAGAACAGGGTCTGGGCTTACCTGTTTTTATTTTATACTCATTTAGTAATTAGGGCTTCTCCTGCTCTCCCAGAGAATTCCAGGGAGCTCAGTTTAGTGCAAACACTGGAAGTTCCATAGAAATGCCTCGTCTTTTTGGTAGCAGCTCCTTACTACAGGAATAAGCTTCTATCAGCAGCTCCTCTGATCTCTCATATGCAAGCTTTTCAGAAAGACTCTGAAGATGCATTTGTTCTTGTAGTTTTAGAGAAATGATAGTTTTGTAACTATTTTCACTGGAATTTCTAATTTCCTACTTTTTTAATCTACTGCAAGTATCCAGAAAGGTACCGCCCGTTAAAGCCAACTTTAAAATTTATTTTAAATAAATGAATGAATAACCCTGCTAATACATGCAGAGAGAGAACCATTTTTCAATGATCCACGTGGGAATGGGGAGGAGGAGAATAAGGCAGAGTGACCATATACTCAAAGAACCTAATTTATGCAGATTGCATAATCCAGGTTTTCTTTGGTGTAGTTTGTCAGATTTCGAAGTGCACATTATGAAAACTTTGATATAAAGCCACAATAAACACATGCACATGTAACCGCCCTCTCTTAAGAGATGAATCTCAGGACTGGATCTGAAGGCACACAGTGCAACACATAGGCTGAAACAGTGTTTTGATGAGAAGAAAGCCTCCGGCCCCAAAAAAATCCTCCTGCAGACACTGTCTTTAATGTTATGCAAGGAAAATGGGATGCTAGTAGAATTAGTACTATAAATGCTTATAGAATATAATGGCAGATTTCTGTATAGTTAAGTTTAATGTCCTATTTCAGAGAAAGCAGACACCTGATAGTAAGGTACTTTCCTCACCAGGCAAATAGAACGGGGCAGTGCGTCCTCGCAGGGAGGTCGTCTGCACCTTGGAGCGGACTAGGCGTGGACTACTTACTGGTGATCCACACCTCAGTCCGCTCCAAGACAACCTCAAGTGGTCCTCCAGCATGTTTTTGAAAGACTGGAAAAAACAGGTCTTTATTTTCCTGGAACACACCATTGCGTTCCTGCTCCCTTGTGCAGATTCGCAGGCTCGCACCAATGCAAGCCTGCAATCTGCGGAGGGCGGGCTTTAGGCATGGCAAGCTCCAGCGATTGGTCGGGACCCACGACCAACCAGAAGCCACCATTTTGGAAGCCGGAAGCCACCATTTTGGAAGCCGGAGCTGCCATTTTGGAAGCCGGAGCCGCCATTTTGGAAGCCGGAGCCGCCATTTTGGAAGCTGGAGCAGTGCGGATCTACAGACCTTACACTGCTCCGATTTGCCCTGGACCAAGGAGGAACCCTGCAGAAGGGCTTCAGGGACAGTCTGCATATCTTCGGATCACGATTCCCTCACCTCGTGCAGAAAGTTTCAAAATGCAACAGCTTCTGTTATTACCCCTGAAACTTTGTGCACTCAAGTTTCCCCCTCTACAGAGACTTAATAACAACTGAGACTGTTCACTGCATATGTATACAAATGCATACTTTTGCATCACATTTTGTAATGCAAAATTATTGTAAATTATTTCTTATTTGGCAATAAAATAATATGTGAAATATTGCTAACAATGGGGTGAGTTTTTAAAAGACCCAAAACATCACCAGTTCATCAACAACTGTACTGCCAAGTGCACACATGTGGGTTTTAAAGATTGGTTCAAGTTATCTATAACGAAGATGAAATGCAAAGAAGCTGAATATAAAAATATGCAAATTAGCACATGGTTCCAGAAATCTTAAATCCCTAATTCTGAAAGACAAAAAACAAGTATTTGGAGAATACTGCAAACACTTTGGTATTTGGTTCACTTTTTTTATTTGCATTTTTTAAATAATTCTCTCATGTCCCATAATATAAACACATTTCTAACATTAACAATGGTACTTCTGGTCCTCTTACAAACTGCTTGTATATCCAAATTAAAAAGAAGAAAGTATTTTAAACAAGCTGGACCCTACAGCTTTAAGGCAGCATTACACAATCCAAGGGCTAAGTCTGCTGATGTGTCTCTTCTTGAACAGGCTGACGTGCAGGCTGCACAGAAAGATATGGTACCAATGCAACGCAACTGAAGTCCTTGTCAGGTCCCGCCAAAATATAGCTGCCCAAAAATGTTACATTAGAATGTTGCTCAAGTATTCTTATGCAGCAGAACAAGCTCTTGATGTTTAAAAGACTCTTTTTCATAAGTCACTTTTAAAAGGATAGCTTTCTTTAAAAAATAAACACTGGGAAGAATCATTTATGTACTTTCTCCTATGGAAGTCCTACTAAAATGAACAGGACATGAGCAAAAGCACATGTCCCATTCATTTAGTAGACCTAGAAGCTCATAGTCAGATTCATCCCGCTGCCATCTCTTGATATTCACTGTATGGAACCCTCACCATACAAAAACAGGAGGTAGCTATATGGACATAATTTTCCATCTGCTGTTAAATTAGAAGGTCATGATAAGCACAATGATAAAAATCAGGACTTATAAACAGTCAAGATGGGCTAAGTTTAATTCACTTCATAGTAGTCTGTCTTGCACAGATGTTAAGGCTTTCTAACACAAGTACAGCTATTTATTTTGCCTCTGTCACCACAGACGGTTGCTACATCATTATGCAAACATGACAAATGCATTTTATTAGTTAAACATTGAGTTCCACTCAAGTGCACTAAACATAATCAAGGCTGCACTGGAAGCCAGTTTTTTTAAAAAAAACACCCCTATTTACCATTAAACCATAGTTTCAACAGTTCTCTTAATTAAATTAAAAGACCAGTAACCAAAAATCTCTCCTTTTTCATAAAGCTTATTGAGTTTCTAACATTTACCAGCATAGTTAATTAATTTAAAAAAAAAGTATTCCAGATTGTCTGGAACTTCATCTTTTTCCAGCATCTGAAGTACGTTGGACAAAATTAGTGCCCATTTCCAGCATCTCAAACAGGTTGATTTACAAACATATCAAAAACACATTTCAAAAGCTGTGAGGGAAAATCTGTTTAAAATGTCACAAGTAAAAAGCCAGTCAAAATTTTAAATATCTGGTAAGGAGTCCAAGATCTAGTAAGTGAGCAATCAGCTGAATTCTGTATATACTTGGAACCACAGCAAGAACTGAAGCCAATGAATTTTTTTTTAAATAAAAAAATGGCAGCAGCTGCCCTGCTTGTATGCATGTTTCCCTTATGTTTCATTTCACACTAAATGGACAGATCCCTCAAATTCCTGAGTGTCATTGTAATACACGTGTGGCTACAAAGGGGGGAAAAATCCTCTAAAATGTACTTTTTCAAAAATACATATTCCAAGTTCTGCCTGCCTCCACCCACCCACCCACCATGAGAGGTCAATTGAAGGTTTATTTTGTTAAACTCTTATATAAATGTTCACTGTATTTCTGGACCCTATTTTTTTTCTAGACTGTCAATTCAAGAACATGGTCTAACCCTTGATTCTTAATGGTGATGTATGTAACACTTAGAGTTTTTGTTCACACTGGCCAAAGGACAGCTTTTGACAAGAGGCATTTATTACTGGTAGGATTCTCTCACTTTGGCCTGCAGGGCATCACAAGTCTTCTTTGCATCTCCTAGGAGCATGGAAGTGTTGGGCTTGTAGAAGATGGGATTGTCCACAGCTGCATATCCAACACCTAGAGATCTCTTCATAACAATCACCTGAAATGAGGAGGCCATTTTAAGTATAGTACAAAAAACAAACAAAAATAGCTGATAAGAAATCAATGAATAGTTAAGGAAATAATGCACGGAGAAACCAAATCTTCATCAGGAACTCCTGAAAGCTTTGTGGTTGGTAGTCCTGATACAGAGTCTCCTGTACTGGTGAATGAATATGAATCAAGTTCTGGAAACATCAGTCAGAAATCTGATGAAGATGACTCTACGAAAGTTGAAGATGTGCACCTTAAACTTGCAGTCTATTCTGAGGAAGAGCTAATGAAAAAAATGGTGGAAGAGGCTCAGACCAACAGTATCACTTCAGAAATACTAGCTGGTGTAGAAAGTCATGGTGAAGAGTTAGTAGGAGACCCTCAAATCCTGAAAGAACCTGCTGTTGGAGCCCAAAATGCATTAAAAATAATTTCATGGACAACTCATTGGCCTCATTCATCTACAGATGCATATAGAAAATTGCTACTAAACTTCATATGTTGTAATCTGCATAAAAATGTAAATTAGTTTTTCATACGCTGCCTTTTAGGCACACTAATTTTGGCTCATAAAACTCTTGAATGGCTAAAAAAAAAAAAGGAATGCAGTCATTTATGCAGCCTCCACCAATGAAAAGCTTAGTTTAATATACATTAACTAAAGTTCTGCTATAAGATGTTGGGGCTTTGACCTTAGACCTTCAAGGAAGAAAGGGCAACTATACTCTGTTAAGGGCTACTACAAGTCCTTCACTTGACTGAATAAACAAAGACAAGCACATACTGGCCCAAATTCTATTGGTAGTCTTGACTAGGGTAGACCTACCGAATCCACTGGCTTTACCTATGTGTTGACTCACCATTCAACAACCAATTGAATGCTTTTACTCTCATTTAATTAACCAACAGGATTCAAGCCACTGAGCACCCTAAGTCTGGCATGAAGTTTGAAAGGCTCAGGGCAAGCTATTCCGCAACAGGCTCCATTCCACTCTTATAACCCCCTTCCATCACCCTGGTGCCCCCCCACCAGTTATCTCAGGAAGTGGTGGCTAGTAGAGGTTTCTTTTTTAAATTTTTTTACTAGACATTAACATTGAGGAAATAAGGTACTCCCAAAGATTAGGGGCAGAAAACATACCGTAGTTATCTTAGTTCCTTCCTTTTTTGTTCTTTAAAAATAGCCATCACTGCCCATGCAAACAGTGAGCCTCTAAGTATCCTCCCCTGCCATGTTTCCCAAATGAGAACAATACAGAAATGATGCTATACTCATTATGGCATATCATTCCTACAATATTATCATTCAACCATCTGAACTGTGGAGTGTGCAAGAAGCCTTACAGTCAGTACATTCAACCAGACATGAGACATTTTCAAAGTGAAAACAGTTGCCAACTAAAATTACAGTAAGCCAATATTCAACACCATCCAAAAGAAAAAACTTTGGGGAAAAGCATGCCCCAGATCCTTTGTGTGATGCAAGATGAAAGATCTCATCATTTCCTTGGAGAGGACTGCAGGCCATCTTTGAGGTAAGAGGTACATTGTGAAGCAAAATATGCCTACAGGTTCTGACATAATGTGGAAGAACAAGGGACAAAAATGGACACCAGTGACCAGTGTCAGGTCCAGTGTTGGCCCCCCTGGGGCCTGTGGACCTTGGCATCTGTCTGATCATCTCTGGAATGCCCACTTGAATCAGAAAAGCTGAATTTAACTCCTCCTCCTCCTCTAGCTAAAGCATAGTCAGGAATTATGTGGGAAGACAGATGACTCTTTGGATTGAATTAGAAACAAAAGCAAATGGAAAGAGCTAAAAGAGAGGGCAGTATTTGGTTTACAGAATGGTATAGGGATCTTTGTTCTCTAGAAAGGATCCTGGAAGAACTGGGAAGGTCTCTCAAAATTAACAAGGGTCACATTGATAAACTGAAAAAGGTCCATATCACTACTTCTGATGATAATAATTGATGACACAATCAGCAACAGGATATTATGGATATGTCTTAGAGACTTGAATAAAATATTGATACTTACTGATAATCAGTTATATTCTGGAACACCAAAGGAACTGTCAGATATTTATCAATAAACCAGAACCTCCAGCTTATGATCACATCATCAATAACAACAAGCATAGCGGAGAGAGAGACTTCCAAGGTTACTGTGGTGGGGGGACAATGCAAAGCCCCTAACCCCCCCCCTCAATTTACACTGCATCGTTTACAAAGGTCAGGTCACAGAAGCCCAAACAGGCCATAACCAATCATTTCACTAAATTTCCATGTTCACCAAGCGTCTTTGGCCAATGATTACATTTCATCTTCAGTTCTATCCTCAACTAGTTCACTGCTTGGGACAGTATTCCTGACAAGAAAAAACAGTCTGAATTATGGGAACATGAGTCCAAAGTTAAAAAAAGTTAAATGTATATGAATTTTAGCAGTATTCGATCACCTATTAGTTAAACTCTGTAACTCGCTAGTTACCCTTTGTTTTGAATCCTCCTAAGCACAGCAGTATTTGTTCCTTCAGTCAGTATAAGTCTTTTTGGTTGCTAGGCATGGAAATAGATATGAGAGGAGTGTGGGGATTCATATCATAGTGGCTTAGATCACTAAAACACTGAAGGTTCCCTAGAGCTGGGGGAAAGAGCAAAATCCCACTATGTAGTTCCAACAAGCAGGAAAGTCTGGAAGATATTCTGTGGGTAAACGCTGCATGTCCCCAAACCGCTACATGCCTTTCTCTTTCAGCTTTCCAACAGTACTGGTTCTCATAAATGGCTCAGTAGGAGAAAATAAGAAGAAAGATTCGAGGTGTAGAAGATAATTATTACAGTTCTCTAAAAAAGCAAATGGCTTTGAAGTATTCAACAGACTACTATATCTCCACCACAGTGTTTCTTCACGCACCTGCTTGGCCTTCCAGACTTCTAGAACTGGCATTCCTGCAATGATAGAGTTTGGATCTTCCTGGGCAGCTGAATTAACTGTGTCATTAGCTCCAATAACCAGGACCAGATCCGTTTCTGCAGTAAAAATACAAGGGGAAAGAGACCACACAGGCACACACAGAATTATGAAGAGTACTCAAATTTCAATTGTTAGTAGCTCACACTATGGTAGTTAGTATGGACATACCCTACAGAGCCTACAATTTCCACTAGAAGCTATAAACTGTCAAAGCTAGCCCTCCCTAAACCAAGTCTAGGAAACAGTTAAGACAAGGTTCCCCCCAGCCGCAAAGCTTAAAAAGTGATGGGGAACAGGATGAAAATATGTATAAGTACCAAAACATGCACTTAGCAAAGAAACTGATAAGAATGCCTTTCAATGTGTGTGCTCAGTAAGAACAGCTGTAGTTTAAGTTGCCAAAGCCAGTACTATAATCAAACTGAGGGCAATGTTAATTGTTTTTAAGAAGAAAAAGCAAACAATCTAAAGCCAAAATAGAGAAAGGCATTCTATCTTTCTTACCTGGAAAGTCTTCATTAATCTCATCCATTTCTAGGACAATATCATAGGGCACACCAGCTTCTGCAAGTAATACATTTAGTTGTCCAGGCATACGGCCAGCCACAGGATGAATACCAAACCTAAGCATGGTAGGATTAAGAAGAAGCAGAATCATTCATGAAGTACATGCAAAGCATCAGAAGTGTTTTAAATTCTTCTTTTGTTAATCAACATAGCAAAAACATCACACTATAATCTTGAATATAAGAGATGGAAACCCAAAGCTGAGACAGTAATTTGCCTAACACATCACAAAAGTAGGGATCCAAATCCAAGTTTTGAAAACCCCAATTTAACAATTCATTCACTGAACACTACTTTCTTCTCCCCACAGAAGGGGTCTCCAAGAATACATAGCTCACATGTTCTGCAAGTCCTTCAAGGAGCAAAACATTATTCACTATTTTAAGATGAGAAATTATGAAAGGTTCATAACAAACGGAAGTATTTCATCACACTCTGGGAGCTTTACTATGAAATTTGCCACCAAAAATGTGAAGACCACTGGTTAGGGCTGGCCAGGTAAAAAACAGGATAGGACTTTTGATGACTGCACAAAAAAGGGAATTTCAGCAAGTGCAGCATGTCTGACAAGTGAAATCTGCTGAAATTCCCTCTTCTGCATAACTATTAAAGGTACAAAGCCCTCCCCTGTTTCTCACCTGGCAATCCTACCAGGAGTATATAGTTGGCTTAAAAAAATTAGACACAACAATGCAAAATAAGGTTACGAATGGATGGTCATGAATTATATATCCAGAATTAGAGGGAGAATGCCTCCAAATACCAACTTCTGGAGAACAGTAACAAGAAAAGGCTATTGCACATAGGTTGTGCTTAATCAGGCATCAGGTTGGTTATTTTGGGGAACAGGTTGCTGGATAAGGCAGGCTTTTGGTCTTTTCCAGCAGCATTCTTCCTGCGCCCTCTCACACAAACAAATGGCTGCCATTCTCAGTAGCACTTGCATGTTTAGGCGATATGCAGAAAAGGAAGTCTAATAAATTTAATAAATGACTACCACAGTCACCATTTTATTTCTATATGTTACAACCACAGTCACAATTCAGCAGATTTACCATGTGTGAAACCCACTAAAACGTGAGGCAAGACAGTAATGTATCACAGATTCAGCCTCAACCTCTCCAGCAGCACCAAAGTCTACAGCCAAGAGCAGTGATGGGCATTGGTAGTTTCTGGACAAAGAATAACTATAACAAAGGGGCTGCATTTCGTAAGTGGGTTTAAAAAGTAATTGACCTTGAAGAGCTTTTCTCAAACACCTCCAGGGTAAAAAGGTACTGTTAAGAAAAAAGCAATCCCTACAAGAATTCAACATGACACAGATTTTCTTCAGAACCCATGTTTCGTCCAAAGAGCAAGGACTTAGTTGTTTCAGGATCAGACCTCAAGTACCCAAGGAATGAACTCCTGATGTTATCACATTAATGGGGGTGATTCTTGCCATAAAACTGCTGAAGAGATTAAACCAATGACAGGAAAGGCAGAGACAGGGAGAAAGAGCATAGCACATTTACTTAATTAACTGTACTGCGACATTAAAAGCATGTCTTTCAAAAGCTTTACTTTCTGTTCCTGGAAATCTCCAGCCTGCATTTGAGAAACATTCAAGGGGGTGATATCATTAAGAAGCTACTCTGTTCCTTGAGCCAGCATGATGTTGTGATTTGAGTGCTGATCTAGGACTCTGAGAGACCAGGGTTGAAACCCCCCTCAGACATGGAAGTCCACTGGATGACCTTGGCTACATCATACTCTCTCAGCCTCATAAGGCCACGACAGCTCCTTCTGAACAAATCCTACCAATAAAACTGTGATAGGGTCACCTAAGTCAGAAGTGACTTGAAGACACACCACACACACATACACAGACGTGCACACAGAGTGAGTTCCTTATACCACTATATGCAGTATTTGACAGTACATAAACAGTGGCTTTAATCTACTAGTGCTCCCAACTACAGTAAGCATTGTCAATCAAATACTAAATGTTATTTCAACCCTTATATAAATCTCACTGACCCAGCAGATTGACTCTAGTTCAGACTGGCAGTTAGAATTTAGGCAGTAAATTTGTTTTAATGCATTTATCAGTAGGTATGTGTGCAAGTGTCATAGGAGCGTGTGGATATACATCCCATTTACTGAACAGGTTGCCATACCGTTATGCACATATACTTCCCATTTACCATATGGGTTGAAGAGGCATTTCGGTGATTTTTACTTGGTAGTAACAACTAGCTTTTTACTACTTTTAAAAAAGCCCCATAAGGTCTAGAAACTTGGAAAAGTGCAAGAACAAAGTAAAGGCTGAGAAGAACAGTGTACTTTTTACTTGCATAGCACATCTGCAAAATTGCACACAGCCCCAAGTACACTTCAGAGAGGGAAACATTTGCCATCCTTCTAGCAAAGACCAGATGTAGAATCAGATATACAACAGCAAACCAAATAGGACAAAATATTAAGAAGCTTAACATTTCAACCAGCTCAGTAATTCAAGCCATGTAAAACAGTACCTATGCTCTCCAGAAACCACACTAGAACACAACAGCTTTTAGAAGACCTTTTACACTGAAGCTTGTGTTAGAATCCAGGCAAAAGATGAAGTTATACTTAAGCAATTTTTATTACAGTTCAGATTTGGATGTTACATATTGCTTATCTCTCCTTGAAGCACAAGTGATCAGATAGTCACTTACAGTCTCTCTCACACATGCACACATATACATGATTTTCACAATTGGACCTTAAATAAGAGAAATGTTGCCAGACTTCAGAGCTAGTTGTATTGCTTTTTATATCAACCCAAATGAGACAGAATGGGCAGAGGACAACCAAAGCTTGAAAAAGATGTTTTTGGTTGTTGTTGTTTTTTAATTGTTGTTGCTATTGTGTGCCTTCAAGTAATTTCTGACTTATGGCAACCCTAAGGCAAACTAATCACAGGGTCATGTTGGTAAAATTTGTTCAGAGGGGGTTTGCCTTTGCCTTCCTCTGAGGCTGAGAGAGCATAACTTGCCCAAGGCCACCCACTGGGTTTCCATGGCCGAGTGGGGAATCTAACACTGATCTTGAGAGCAATAGTCAAACCACTACACCATACTGGCTTTGTTTACTTTTTAGATTACAATGTTCATAATTCCTGAAATTCTGGGAGTTGTAGTAACATGTAACTTTCCCAAGCTCTTGGAACAGCACAGGATTTTTTAAAAAACTTGCACCACTCTGCCATAATCCAAACAACTAGTAAACATATGCATAGCGGTTGTACCACAGTACCAGAACTGTACTACATTTGCTCACCCAAACTACTTTTCTGGTTGGCCCACTGCCACCAGAACTTAAGTTATGCAACAAATTCTGAACTGTAGGCCTATTCTAAAAGAAAACCAGTCACTGCAAAGAAGTTTCTTAATTATAAGTATACCAGAGTCAGCTGTGGGCCAGCTTCCAAGTCAGGTTTGCCCAACAGTCTGGAATTATTCTGTTGTCAACATCCCTTGCAAGGCACTATCTTTAATTCTGCTTCCCCCAAACCAAAAAGAACTGGGCTGAGCCACTGCCAACTACAAAACCCTAAACCATTTACTGGTTTCTTATCTCTAGCATCTGTCCTCTCTAGCTTCAATGTTCATGTACTCCAAGCAAACAGAATAGTACTCTAAAGTTCTTTCCTTCAAACCATATTCAAGATGAAGCAGAAAAAGCATGTTTCTAGGAAAGCAGTCAGCATACTGAAAACAGAAAGTGACTGCATGCACTGGGATAATCACAGGCAGAGGGGCTAGCAAAGCATGTTACATGGCAAGTTTGTAACTTCTCTGCAATGGTCTGAGATGTTATTGAGTAAGCAGAGATAGGCATCAAGCAGATGTAGCTTCTTAGGATCATATGTGTCTCTGTACTTTTGGCAAAAGCTACAAGAAGCGCTATGCACACACAGATTATTAATTAAATTATAGCAAACAAATTCTGAGACAGGCTGGACGCCTGAACATCTACTGCGCCAGTGCAGTAAAAGCATATTCTTTCCAGTTTTATATAATAAAGATGTTGGCTGCACTCCAGTTGGGCAGCCTTGCACACACAAGTGGAACTTCTCTACTTCAGACTCTTAGAAAGAAGGAAAACCCTGCCTTGCTAAGTTCGTGGCTACATCTGGTAGCTATGTCCATATTCAGGACTTAAATTTGAGTAATATGTTTAAGAAAAACATGGATATTATCTTATTTAACCATTTAAAATATTTCATACTGTCTTTCCAGGCAAAGTGTGTCCACACACAGATACCGCATATCATGAAGAGCAAGTTTCAAGTCTCCCTTGAGCCATGAAACTCATTGGGTTATCCTGGGCCAGCCATGGTCTCTCCAGCCTGCCCTGATCTAACAGCATGTGAGAATATAGTGGGGAGGAAGAAGTTATGCCACCATGAGCTCATGGGGAAAAAAGGTAGGGTTGCATACCCCTGGTTTGACCAGGTTTTACTCAGATTCCAGGTATGCTACCCAGTGTCTATTTGAACCATCATCTCACTTGGACTGCCGGCTTTAATTTTAAAAAAGAATAAGTGAAGGCACTAACCTGTGAAACTGTTCCGCAAGAAACAAATCCATCTCTACCTTTCAGGCAGGAGGGAAGTGAGAGTAAGCTGAACAGGGGATGGCGTGATCCATCAGATGAGGCCAGAGAGTAGGAGGGAAGGGAGAGTGATCGACTCAAGTGGCAGAGTGCAAGAAGCAAAGAAGGGGAGCATTGTGAGAGTGCAAGGTAAGGCAAGGTGAAGTAGTAGTGAAGGGGAATGAGCAGAGCAAGAAGAGGTATGGAAAAAATAAAGCAGGGGTGCAATGTGAGGACACAAGATAAAGCTAGGAAGAGAGTAGGAGGGAAGAGAGGGAGTGGCATGAATGGTAAATTAGGAGGAAAGGGTGTGTAAACTATGCAATAGATGGAGTGCAAGAAACAAGGGGGGCACACTGCAAGGAGCAATGCAAGCTGCATAAAACAAGGAGCAAGGAAGGGACACGCTGCAAGGAACAGGGAGGGAATAGGAGGGAGGATAGAGTGAGTGGGGTGAACAGTAGCAGAGTACAAGAAACAAGGGAGAGATGACATCTGAGAGTGTGAGGAAGCAGGAGGGAAGGAGAGTGAGCAGAGTGGTGTGAACCACAGCGTGCAAGAAGCAAGAGAGGGTGCACAAGAGGCTGCGAAGTGAAATGAGTGAGGGAGTAGCAGGGAAGTGGGAGTGAGTGGTGTACGAAGTAAGGGAAAGAGACACTGCAAGGACACAAGGTGAGGTGAAACAGAGAGAGAGAAGGGAGAGTGAGCAGTACAGGTGGCAGGGCAAGAAATAGGGACTCTGTCAGGCAATTGCTGAGGAGTAGTGGTGGCAAAGATGACATTGTAAATTTCATGACTAAGCAGAGAGTTGAACTTCAATTTCTCTGTTCCAAGTGTGTCAGTATAAATATTACTGTCTACTGGTTCTCTGTAATTGTAAAAGGTAGTATAAAGGCGGAAACATAGTGGAATTAAAAATGCAACAATGAATGTGCTGAATCTGCAAATTAGATGCCCAGATATCAAGAATATAGCAACTCCAAGGGGAAATGGGAAGGAAATGTAATTAACAAACAATTATATGAATGCTGTTGTTATCACATGACCAGGACAATACTCTTCATCCTTTTCGGACCTGATAGCTATCATTAACCCCAGCCTGTAAGATGAGGCCTACTTCCTATTTTTAATAACTGCAATATTCTTTTATTACAGTTCTATGTGGGTTGCTTTCTTTGAACTCTTTTCTTCCCATGTTTTTAAAATGCTACGATCTCCCTTAGGTCAAGATATAAGTCCAGTTTGGTTTTGTGGTCAGTGCTGATATGAGTATGAGCCACATGCTACTGTTACTAGTACAAATGAGCTTGGAAGACATTAATTACAAATAACCAATTACTTGTAACTTCTTCCTTTTTTCAACAACCAAAGTAGAACTACATTATGTTATGATTACAACCTGAGTGATAGCTTCGCTCACTTTTCAGTATAACCACGATCTTACAAGTTACTTTCATAATTACAGAGGTGTGACTTCATTAAATGATGGAAGAAGAGTACCAAACGGTCCAAATGCTGTCTTGTGCAGTGTATCATGCTCTCCTGTGTTTATTGAAGCAAACAACATGGAAGAGGGAGCATGTTTTATACTAAAGATCATGGTTTGTAAAATACAAAATTGTTAAAAAAAAACTTTAAAGTATTTCATTATTTTCAGTAAGTAAGAAAGTAGACTTGGATTTTTTTTAACAAAAATGTCAACTTTAATTCTAAGTACCTGGTGAAATCTTTGGATTATAGCTATAACCAATTACTACTCTAAGGTAAGCATGAGCCTCAATCTTAAGCATTCTCCTTTCCTCCTCCAGCACAACCATGAGGAGAGTAGAAGCATCCAAGTTAACCACAGTTCCTGGTTTTAATATATAAACTGAAAGGTTAAACAAGGAACTAAGTGTTTCTAGCCTCTTGCTCCTACCACAAGAGGAGAGGGAAGTTGGGAATATATGAGTCTGACACTAAAGCACATTAATTACCACAGTGATCTCAAACAGGTTTTGGGACAGATCAGCACGGGCCCTTCGAATCCTAAAGAGGAAGAATAAAGGAAGAGCCCCTGATAGAGGAACACTATAGGTTAAATCTCTATGAGGTTTCTATCCCAGTTCCACTGTGTAGGATCCTGCTCCTTTACCGTCCATATGGGTTTATGAGCAGTCATACAAGCTTTTTGTTCACACCATGCAGTCACATATTCTCATATTTTTTGGCATTCTGACTGCCCATCTGCACTCCCATCAGACTGGGTGCATACCTGTGTGGTTATATCAGCCCTCACATGTGTTGCCTCCACTCCCTCTAATTTACTGCCTCATTTTTTTTTTAATTTTTCAGGAAAGTGGGTTTAGGATTGACAGCATATGGTGCAACCTTACAGCTCTATTCAGATGCAAGTCCTACTGAATTCAATAGTGCTTACTCACTGGAAAGTGTTTCATAATGCCTACCCTGTAAAACGTCTCCCCTAACCAACTTACTCAGAAGGACATCTAAAGGCAAGCATATATCCAAAGGGAAAAAAAGGAAAAAATGGTGCTGACTTTTCCAGGTTTTAGCAGGAGAGCAAAACCCAAGCAACACATCTCTGGTGGATCCATGCAACCCACCACCAGCCAGTTGCCACCCAGCAACCTGGCCCACCCCCACCCCAATCCCAATTCAAGAGTCAAATCACATGCTTTAAAAAAAAAATCTTCCTAAGAACAGTGGAAGAACAACAGCGGCACCACCACAGTTCAAGAAGGATATTGATAAGCTGGAATGTGTCCATACAAGGCTGAACAAAATGGTAGAAGGCCTGGAAACCATTCCCTATCAGGGCAGCTTAGGGAGCTGGGTATGTTTAGCCTGGGGAAGAGAAGGTTAAGAGGTGACATGATAGCTATGTTTAAATATCTGATGGGATGTCATATGGATGGATCAAGCCTGTTTTCTACTGCTCCAGAGACTAGACACAACGGAGCAACAGCTTCAAACTTCAGGAAAAGAGATTCCATCTAAACATTAGGAAGAACTTCCTGATCCTGATGGTAAGATCAGTTCAACAGTGGAATATCCTGCATTGAAGTGTGATAGAGTCCCCTTCTTTGGAGGTTTTTCAACAGAAGCTGGATGGCCATCGGTCAGAAATGCCTTTAAGGTGTGTTCCTGCATGGCAGGGGACTGGACTCGAAGGCCCTTGTGGTCTCTTCCAGCTTTACGATTCTATGATTCTGTGAAACTGGAGGCTTGTTTAAATTGCCTTAAAACCTTCAGGCATTAAAAAGAAGAGTTTTCATGTCAGAACAAGAAGAATATATTGCTATCCAATAGGGCTGAGATTGAGGTAAGGATGGATTATTTCACCCATGCAGACTCAGCTGTAACAGAAGAGCCCCTGATACAGCAGAATTGTGGCTGGTCAGAACATTACACTGACACAACACCTGTTTTTCCACACCCATGATTTCCCATATTTTCCTCTGCTGACAGTAAAGACATGTGAAGACTTATTACTAACCCAAAATGGTTTTGACAACTATATGCAACAAAACATTATGCCGGAGAGCGCGCGCGTGCACACACACACACACACACACACACAAATAACCACCATGAATGCATCTTTAATTGCTTGGAAAGGGGAAACCTACACAATCAGCAGAATCACATGCTGCAACTTTAGAAGAATTTCACGTTGCAGCTGGGATGAAAGGTAGAATAATTTTCTGCACTTAAAAATAAAAAAAAACCAAACTGGAACACACTGTCACCAACCTTTATATACTGGTTGAGTGAGTGCAGC
The DNA here is from genome assembly GCA_948472985.1 of Iguana delicatissima. Classification (NCBI taxonomy): domain Eukaryota; kingdom Metazoa; phylum Chordata; class Lepidosauria; order Squamata; family Iguanidae; genus Iguana; species Iguana delicatissima. The sequence continues at coordinate 217,019 of CAOKZL010001955.1, read as the reverse complement.
TTTTCACAATAACTAGGGAGCAAACAGCTTTAGACCACCTCAAGACAAGAAACCAGGGGTAGGTCTACATTCCAAACTGCAATGTCTTGCTCCAAGGCTGGCTTGTCAATGGTGCAGCTGAGCAAATGATCCCAAGGTCCTTGTTACCTAGGGATTCCATGCAGGTGCCACCTAAACACAAATGGCAAGCTTTTTAAACTGTGCAGGAGACAGGAGAACTGTACATTTTACTCCTACATTTTCCATAAGCTGATATTTACCACCACTACCTCCATGCCACATTTTCTAGCTACAGAGTATGTGGAAAGGTGGATGGTAAACCAAGGCTACTGTCTTTAGCCTCAGAGATATTGGTGGGAAAAAAAGGAAGGAGGATACCCAGAGGTGGCTTCCTTGAGTATGCAAAGAGCTTCCTCTGGCCTAGAATATGACTCCTTCCAGCCTAGCAGTGCACATTGAGTTTGAATCATTAGCTTTCAAGTGTCTTAATGGCTGCCACACACACCACTTCCTTGCAAAGGCACTGTATGACATGTAAATCCATTTTCAAATTCACAGCAAAGCTGTATGTAGTACCACTGCAATAGCTCAAACTGCGTCAAAGCACCTCAGGTTTTCCAGACCCAAGAACAGATGCTGTGGGCTTTCAGTGGTGGTGGGGAAGAATTGGATGGCTATGTCTGAGATCTTGGGAAAAGTCAATGAAAACAGGAAAGCACCAATAGCAACTAAACACTCCTCCTATTTGCTGCCACACTGGAAGTATACTAGACACTTCCTCAACCTGATAGCAACGCAAGGCATACAATTCTTATTTTAGATTCTTACTTCAGACCTTTGAAGAAACACTTATGTTTGTTCAAGGGAACTGTATCATGCTGTATTCCAAACAGAACCAATCAGCACAGACTGCAGAGAAGATCCACAATACGGTCATGTTTATTTAAGGATACTGACCAAATCAAGAGGAATTCTATCTCCAATGCACTGAAATAACGACATGGGTTTCTGTTCACTGTGCACAATAATAAGAACTGCTTAAAACCTGTGTTTTTGATGGTACAGAGGCCATGAAGGCATTGGCCTGCTCCTAGACATCCTGCAGCTATAGGATAGGATGTCCATGGGGTATCTGCTGCCAACTATGCATCTTTAGAAAAACGAACCAAAGATACTGGAAATTAAACATGAACTAGAGAAGCTGTCTTGCCTTGTTGAAGGGTGTGTACAAGCTAACAAAAAAGCTCACCTCTTTGAGAGGACAGGAACCTTCCTCTGGCAGCCTGCCTATCTCCTTACTTCAAAGTGGGCTGGTTGCAGATAGATGGGGATGCTCCCAATAAACAGGGAAGATTAGACAATAAAAGCTGCATTTCAGGTTGCAGGTGCAATTAATCCAGGATTGCTTTCTTCTAGGCAATGGCCAATCCAGATGCAACAGCAAATAATTATCTAATGCTTTCTCTCTCTTAAAGCCTTTAGGTTGGCAACTATCCTAGCTAGAAGGACGGCATAAAGCATTTCAAGTGCAAACAACCTACTGATATCTTTTCTTTTCCTTATATACATTTCTCCTCTCTCCTAGGTAGAAACCTTCTCGAAGGTTGAATTTGAAAGCACTAACAACATTGGGTGACAGATTGGAGAGCTGAGCCAAAGCTAAAAAAATCAATTTCAACAGAGAGAAATGTAAGGTCCTACACTTAGGCAGAAAAAATGGAATGCACAAACATAGGATGAGGGATGTGTGGCTGGACAGCAGTACGCGTGAAAGGGATCTAGGAATCTTGGTAGATTACAAGCTAAACACGAGTCAGCAGTGTGATGCGGCAGCCAAGAAAGCCAACGCAATTCTTGGTTGCATCAATAGGTGTTTAGATCAAAGGAGGTAATGGTAGCACTCTATTCTGCTTTGGTTAGACCGCATCTGGAATACTGTGTCCAGTTCTGGGCACCTCAATTCAAGAAAGATATTGGCAAGCTGGAATGTATCCAGAGGAGGGCGACCAAAATGGTGAAGGATCTGGAAGCCATGCCCTATGAGGAATGGCTTAGGGAGCTGACTATGTTTAGTCTGCAGAAGAGAAAGTTAAGAGGGGACACGATAGCCATGTTTAAATATTTGAAGGGATGTCTTGTCAAGGAGGGAGTGGGCTTGTTTTCTGCTGCTCCAGAGACTAGGACAAGGAGCAATGAATTGAAGCTGCAGGAAAGGAGATTCTACCTGAACCTCAGGAAGAACTTCCTGACGGTCAGAGGTTTCCAGCATTGAAATATACTGCCTTGGAGTGTGGTGGAGTCTCCTTCTTTGGAAGTTTTTAAGCAGAGGCTGGATGGCCTTCTATTGGGAATGCTTTGATGTGGGTTCCTGCATAGCATGGGGTTGGCCTGGATGGACCTTGTGGTCTCTTCCAACTCTATGATTCTATGACCTTGGGCACATCACACACACTCAGGCCCAGAAACCCCGATCTGCCTTAGGGTTGCCATAAGTCAAAAATGACTTGAAGGCAAACAACAACAAAAATAAAGCAACACTAACAACAACTGCAACAATGGGTTTCCAGAAAGAGGACCAGCCAGAGAGAGAAGTTTTTTCCTCCCAAAAGCTCAATCAATGATACAGAGTCCTGGAAGAATTAGAACAGTGTTGATGAGTAATTTCCAGACATGTATGTGCAGCAAGAAAGTGTCCTCTCTGCATTAATTTTCTAGATTCCCCATAGATTTTTAGACACAATGCAAACACAAAATTCAGTGCAGCAGCTGAGCACCTCTTCAAGTATTGGTATGTCATGACTGATAAGAGATAACAGATTATTCAGTAATATGCTTGATAACCTGGTTCTTCTGAGGCAGAACTAGGCTCTGACGGAATTAAAAATGTAGATTTCAGTAAAGGGCTCTCCTGGACCCTCTGTTTAAAGAAACATGTTGAGAATCATTTTTGTGGAGTATTGTTGACGGGAGTGGATTGGGCTTTTTGTTTATATTTGCAGACACGTGAGTTTTGCTTCCTGCATCCCTTCTACATGTGCTCATATTTCTTTTCAAACCCATTGTCTTAAATGTGATTTTCCAAAATTCATGTAGCTGTCTCTTTCACTCCCAAGCTCAAAACAGGGAAGAAGCAGGGTAACAGAGTAAAATCATGGATGAAATTTTTCAACAGCGTTCTAATAAGCATTTTTGTGAGACTGACATAATGTAAATTTAAACAGAAGGTTAGAATTAATGTCACGGTAATAAATTTCCCACTTTTCAATATTAATGTAGCTAGCATTTTTTTTCCTTTTCACTGTAGATATAATGTAGTGGCTGTTTCAATGACTTTTCTATCTCTGGACTTTCTTCCCCTCCTATGGCAGCCATCTATGTTGCCAAAAACCAACTCCAGAAACTTTCCCAGCCCTTTATATGGGCAGCTGCTCTAGGAAGAAGGGATCTCAGATTCTGAAGGAGAGCAGCAGGATCCAGCCAAAGAACACCATGGGATCATGGCAAAGTAAGAATAAAAAGTTAAAAAACAAAGACAGGCATCCCTTGGTCAACAGCATTGGTTGAGCTGTCAATCCACCTTGGGTGCTATGCAGCAGAAAGGCGGGCTGGGAGCCTTCATATAAATATGTGTAAATATACAGCCAAACAGTACTTGCAACTCTTTGTGTGCAGAATCCAAATTTGAAGAAAACTGAGAAAGAATTTACAGTTCTTTCTGGAGCCATGCCACAGCCCCGAAGCAGAACTCTTGCAATACACCCAAATAGAAGTGCATGTTGTAGGGCCTGGCAAAAGCAGGAGTGACACAAACAGTTGTTAATTATATTGGGCTCTCAGGCTGTAAGACACTAAACCTTTGACTTACAAGGTTTGTGATGTTTATCTTTTGCCTTTGTCGAATAGGGCATATTTACATTCTGCAGTTAAGCATTAGAGGGAAACTATGTTTGTGATATTACTGGTTCACATATTCTCCAACTGTTACATAAATTCTAAATCTAAAGTGGCATTTAGTAGGCTGTGTTACTGAAACATCTCAGTGTTTCAAACAAAACATATAACACTATGTGGAGAACATTAAAATCAGTGTAGACAGTTTAGATTAAGGCTGGGTTTAGACATCAAAAGTGAACCATAAATTAAGAGCCTTCAGTAATCTAATATAGTGATGCAGCCAAACCAACATGAGCCTCGAGAGGCCTTAGTTCAAATCTCAGCTTGCATCTAGTCAGTGTGATGGGGAAATGATGTTACTGCTCTCCAGAAATACCCGTCTGCAAAAATGAGAATCATGATGTAACTCACTGAAGTATCACAAAGAAAAAAAGTTAGAGAATTTTGCTAAGTGCCAAGAGTGTTCTTCCTTACCCTAAAATCTCAAGATATGTGGTATACCTAACCATTTTGGTTAGGAGATTCTGGGAGATGTAGGAGTTTTTGTATAGCAGCTTTCCCAGTCTCTTTTTCTTAAACCTCTAGTTGTTCCTTTCTTGACTGACACAGCTACATCAACAAACCAGTTTTCTGCTTGCCACAGTTTTTTTGGTAGCTTTACATGAAAAGCAAGCTGAAACTTTTGTTAAGTTTAACAAAGAAAAGAAGCCCATTGAAGGATAGCTCAGCAGTTTCTATTTACTCTGCTCAGGTCTAGACCCACTCATAGAAAAGGTAAATTATCATTAATATTCCAACATAAAGCTAATTTTTTCTTAAGTATTGGGATCTAGTTAGCATAAGGGGTGGGGATCTGCTAGTCTATGGCAACTCTGGACCTCTCTCTCTATCCCCCACCCCGCCACACACACAGGATTACAAAAGGTTTACATTCTCAACAGATTTTTTATACACCTAGTCACCATGTGGAGGGAGCAAGTGACACAGGGATTAACCTCACTTCCTACTTCATTCTCCACATATGTTAAAGAAAAAGTTCCCTCATGCACATGGAACAATTAGGTTTTGAGTGAAGAGGCCCTCCCATTCTCACATATAGGAACTGTTTTCATGAGAATCAGTGTTCCCAGGGAGAGAAAGAAGAGGGAGAAAGAAAGGAAAAAAGGGAATGCCCTTAAGATTAGCTATGACTTCTCCTACTTTTCTCACCATCTCCAACATCAACAGTGTGTGGGTGTCTTGGAAATTTCCTCAGGAAATGTGCACCCTCATATATCAAAGGTTCTCCACATCATCACCATTCCAGCTCAGAATGAACCAAAAGGAAAAAGCCCTAGATGTTGTTTAAGCTACTGATTTGTTCAGCACTGGACCACCTAGTGAAGTCTCTGCGTGTATGTGTGAAGCAACTATCAAAATACAGACAGTATGGGTCACCCTTTCTTTTTACACCACCACTCTTTAAAGGTACCAGTTCCTACCTTCACCTACAAGTTATTTATCTGTGCAATATTGAGTAATAACATCAGAAAGGATTCAGAAACATCTGTTCAAGGAACATCCCACACCCATCTTCAAGATACTTACTGCACAGTAAAATACGGGGAGCAAAAATTTTACAGAACAGGTATATTTTCTGGCCTGATTTTATTACTGCATTAAAGATGCAAGTTGCTAAGAGGTGATGGAGATAGAAAGAAATGCCATCCTAATAATATAGGCACTCAGATCCCCGCCTCAAAAATCTGTCTGGTACCTCTGAATCAGAAGCACTAACATGAAACACACTTCACAGTCTCAGAGGATGTTATGGCTATGGGCAAAGTTTAACAGAATGACACTGTTTTGGAATAGTAGACATCAGGCGTGCCGTCAGGACAGCAGTCCGAAAGACGCAGTTTTTCTTGGCAGAGAACAGGTATTACACACTGATGACAATCATATGTCTGTGTTGGCATTTATTTGCCACAGATGTGCAAGTGTGTCACTACATCTGGACAGAGAGTGTGCTGGTGTCCTGAGGCTCCATCAGCCTACAGGAAGCAGAGGGCGAGCAGCTGCACTCAATGAACACCATGGGCACGCCATAACGTGATGAAAGGCCCAACTTCCCACAAACAGAAAATACAGATTTCTTTCATTAAAGCCCTCTAGGTAACTGTTGTAGCCAAAATGGGCTTTCAGATCTAATGTAGTTACATCAAAAAGCTTCATTCTTATTTCTCCCGTATGAAGCCAACACATAAAACCAAGCCTTTAATGTTGTCTGTCATCAAGTAAAAAAAAATAGTAAAAATTAGCCCACACAAGAGCCAAAAAGAGAGCCTTCAGGGGGTTTGAAAAAGGACAGCCATCACTTATTTAGTAAAACATAGGTGGGTTACATTCCTGATATATCAAAGTGATCGTTCCTATGTTCTAGTTACACCTCCCATTATGAATTACCTGCTAGAATTAAATGTGAATTGCCACAACAATACCATTCATATTTCTGGTAGCAGTTAAACTGAATTTAATTTCTGGAAGTTTTTTAGAAAGTCAAATGGGAAATGCAGAGTTGTGGTGTTTGAAACATTTTTTCATATTCACTTTACAGGAAAGAAAAAGGGTTAGTAATAATTCTTTTCTATACCCTTGCATGCACAGTGCTCACAGAAAATACAGCCTTCAACCTGAAGCCTATGAAGAAAGAGGAAAGTACAAGAGGAAGCAGCTGTAGAAGACAGACAATATTATCACAAAATTGTCACACCCTGTCATCCTCAGAGGACAGCATAGGCACAGCCCCTTTGGACAAATCTTGCAACGAAAACCCTGTGACAGATTCATCTTAGCATCACTGTAAGTTGGAAACGACCTGAAGCACACAGCAATAATTACTTGGTAATTTGAACAGGTAATTATCACATGATACTGGGACATCAGATGCATACTGCAGTGCCATTCTTGAAATCAGAATTAAGAGCCCTGCATGGCAACACAACAGAACTATGTGGAATCTAGGGGAAACATTCTGATAGGCTGAATATAATCCAAAAAATTCGTCATTAAATTGGCCACCCATGCCATTTATAAGCCCAAGAAATCAGGATGGACTTGAATTTCAAACAGAGTTCATCAAAGGGTCTCCCACACCAGAATGGTATTAACCCCAGTTAACACCATGGAATACAGTTTAATTACAAAAAGTAAAGTAACGAGAAGAAAGAAAATCAATAAAATAATGCATATTAATATTTATTACACAAACTGAAAAATCAGAAAAACATGCAAACTTATGAGATCTCTAGATCTCTTCATCAGCCAGTATGACAGTGCCCATGCCCCTGACGCTGCTGGAAAGAATGGTTGATTTGCCATTCTAGAAAATGTGAGAATCAGCCTTTTTTTTTAAAAAAAAAAACTTTTTCCCAGCAATTCTAGAGCAGTCCCATATGCAACCAGCTGCTGGAGCCTAATCTAAATGTTTGCAACCTGCCCCTCGCTCATTTCATGTTAGGACTCTGACCATATAGATTTCATGATTCAACATGAAACCAGCTTTCCCACATCCATCATGTTCCCCTCTCACTTATTTCAACACCTTACCTAACAAAGAGACATCAAAAGCCTCTCTTTTGTGACCTGTGACCTTTTTGTGACCTATTATCCTAAAACCAATCTTGGAGATTAATAATTGTGATTAATATTATAATATTACTATGATAATATTTTAACAAAGTGTGTTTTTTTAAAGTATCCTATTTCTTCATTGCTTTCTTCCTCGTTTTTCTCACTGCCAACAATTCTCTTTGCCTTCTTCTAAAAATGGTTTTACCAAAATTGCTGCAATGTACCACAAAAGGCCACAAACCAACATGTTAACAAAAGACTTAGAATAAGTGTCTTCTGTTATTTTCTTCCATCTTTGGGGAAAAGATGTCACTGTCCTAAAACACAGAGTTTCTGAGCAGAGTTTTGACTTCTGGCATTTTCCATAGAGTCAGAAGACTCAAAATATTCCTTAAGCTGACTCCTAGTTCTCAAAAGTCAATTTTCATCTCTACAAAGATTATCTTCCTGTATTTCACTGGCAGACTGTTCTCACTGATTGTGGCATTTCCCAACAGCAGACAGACCCAGATCCCTGCTCCACTGTTTTACAATCTATACATGGAGCAGACAGAGAATCTGAAGTCAAAGAAGAAAGATATTTATTTTAGTTACACATACCACAACCTTGGTTAGAATATGGTTCAGGTGGGTAATTTGCTGGCGTTAAAAAGCTGCAAAATGCATACAGCAGCCAGACTGCCACAGTCACCAGGGCTGCTGCAGTTGCCATCAAAATTCAAAAGCAACTGTGACGGCCCTCTATGCTTTTCTCTGTGGTGCTAGAACACAGCAAGCTAGGTTATAGCAATGACAAAAGGGGATTGTGCTAGAGGCTTCACAGCAAAAGTGTGAAAGAATTTCTCATTGTACCCTATCTTGAGCATTTTTATGGAAAGAAACAATATAGCCATACCAGACAGAAATTCAAAAGAAGAAAATTGTCTTTATTGGCTTTCTGAGAACTTCTAACAAACTTTCCTTAGGAAGGTCCCTTTAAAAAGACACAGTGACATCTGCAAAAAAAGCTTTTTTGTTTAGCTTGAAAAAGTTGCTTCTTAAACAACAGCCCCCAAGTCCATGCTGGCTGGGAGATTTAGAGAGTTGTTGTCCAAAAAATAATTATTCCAAGCTGTAGTACAAGGGTGGGAATCATAAGGCCCTACAGATATTGTTGGACTGCAGCTCCTAGCATTCCTCATCACTGGCTGAACTGGCCAGGACTCCTGGGATTTGCAGTCTAACAGCATCAGGAGAGGCAACATTATTTCAACACTGTAGTAATATCTTGCACATAGATACTGAGAGAGAGGGAAAGGAATTTTCCTCCCGTCATAATAAGTCTCATAGCAAATGATGACCACATGATGAAAGCATGCATCATTTTCCTCTTCTCTTACCCACTTACCTGACATGTTTGCCTTGTTCACGCAGCATTTTCACCAAATCAGCAATTGGGTACTGAGCCTTTGCAGCACACAGCCCATAACCTGTGGAGAGTGAAAAGTAAATACTAGAAGTGCTTGAGCAGTGCTCTTAAAGGTTAGAATACTCTTGGATCCATCTTCATCATTGGAAGCCTATGCAGAATCTATGGTTTGGAGTGCATGGGGTAAGCTTTGACTGGTCCACCAACTACAACTTTCCTAGACAAGAGATAAGCAGTCCACAGTAGTTCATGCACTGGTAACCTCCCAATTAGATTACTGCAATGTTCTGGACATAGTGCTGCCTCTGAATACAACTTGGGAGCTACAGCTAGAGCAAAATGCAACAGCTAGACTGCTGACCAGAGTACAATACAGACACCATATCATTAGCCTTAAAGCAATCACCATAGCTATCAATATTCTTCCAGTCTGAACTCAAGGTGTTCGTGATGATATTCAAAGCCCTAAATGGCTTGGAACCCAGATACCTGAGAGAGTGGCTCTTCTTACAGACACGCACGCGCGCACACGCACGCACGCACGCACAAATACAAAGATAAATAGACAGACAGACAGACTGAGATATACGGATTCAGGTCTGGCATGAGGCCCTCCTCCATCTCCCACAAATGAAGGCAATACATTTTGAGATAATGTAGGAGAAGGTCTTCTTAGCTGTTCCCCTAGGTGTGGAATACCTTCCCATTGAGGCCCAGTAAGTGCACCATTGGCTTCTTTCTGGGACCACGCAAAACCACTGCTTTGTATGAAGGCCTTTGGCATCTAAATGATTTAAACCAGAATGTACATGCACATGGTTTTAACTGTTTTAACTTTTTAAGCCTATCCTAATCTGTTACATTCTTCAATACGCTTTCAGCATTTAAATTGTTTTTATAACTTTAAATGTTAAACTGTTTTAAATGGCTTAAGATGATTTAACTTGTATACCACTCTCAAACCCTAGGATATAGCATGTGATAAATATTAATAAATATTTTATTAATCATTTTAAGAATAAAAATAACAACAGTAACAATAACAATAACAATAACAATAATAAATCCCAATTTGATAGAAGGGAATGAAAATGAGAAGGCACACAATTCAAATCAATATATTTGCTAGAGCTAGCTTTCCAACATGCAGAACTTTAAACCAGAAAAAATGTTATATTAGAGTGGTATGATGAAACAAGAAATTTCACAAATGCAAAGAGTGTGGGCATGCAGATAGATCAGGGATAGGGGATATACATTTTCCACTGCTATATTTTTCAACTATAAACTTTTTCTATTTGTCTAGAAATGAAATGCTTCATAAAACTAATTAGCGATATAATGAATACACACAATACTGATCAGACCAAGCCTCTGGACATAGAAAAGAATAGACACGGCATCAGTAGGAAGCACAGGAATACAAGCACACAGCTTTTCTGGCACATTAAAATGAATATACGAGTTTCCAGTATCTTTATTCCCTTGCTACTTTAAAATCTAAAGCAAAGAAAATGTGTGTTTTTGCATGGCTGTGTTTTGAAATATTTATTAGTATTCCAGTTTTAAAATGATGAAATAAATCTCTGAATTTCTTTGAATATTTGAATAGTACTAAGAGTGTCTTATTTATCCTACTCCCATGGAATTATTTCAGTTGGACTAAGACTCTGGAACCAGGGTCTCCAGCTATGGAAACCAACTGGGAGACCTTGGGCAAGTCACATTTTCTCAGCCTCAGAGGAAGCCAATGGCAAAACTGTTCTGAACAAATCCTGCCAAGAAAAACCCACCACAGTGTTGCCTTAGGGTCAACATAAGATGGAAATGACTTGAAGACACACAACAACAACAACAACATTTGGCTGGTAGAAAAAAATACTTCAGATGTTTATTCAACGTGTAAAATGAACAGCATAGCTGCTAAAGTTTATTAAAGATAAGTCAAACACGCTCAACTAGATTTCAACTGATTTAGGATAACAGAAATGTTTTTGATTGAACATTTTCTATAAAACTCTTGTCTGAAGAACTACCTGCTAACCAGGTTCTTGTCAGAACATATACAGAATTAATTGTATTAAAACATAAAATCTACACTTTAGCTCTGAAAAACACAAATACAAATTGGTTCTTTGTTGGATCACTCAGGTTCAAGAATAGCAAATGCCTCTCCCACCCCCTAATACATACATGGATTTTAATCCATGAGGTGAAAACCCCACAACCATCTTTTTCCATGTAAACAAAAGAACAATAAAGTAAATAACTAAACATTTGTTGCCTTTCTACAAAATGCACAATCTGCTGCCTACAGTAGCAACCTCACTCTACCGAAAAGTTAAATTGGCCCTGGTTGTTTCATCACTCTGATGCTAAGAAAAATGTGTAAGAAAGATGCAATAGACCTATAAACTGAAGATTAAAATAATTTTGAATTTCATCTCACAGAATTCCTAACCCACCACGGTCATCTTATCTAGCCTGCTGTAGAATTCTGGAAGTTGCAGCCCCAAAACATGAACACTTACTGAAAACTTTGCACACAATGTTAATTGTGCATTTCCAAGCTGAATATCAACAGGTTCATGACTTCCTTCTCTACCAAAATACTCTGCAAATCTTAACACATGGCTAGGCCTGTAGAAGTTCTGCCCATCTACCTATGTTGTACAAATAAAAGCAACGGAGACTGAAGGCATCATCCTGCGGTAGCACAGTTTTCCAGTTTGTAGGAAGAAATGTGTAACCTTCATACTTTCCAGAGAAAAGTTTTGTAAACACATGAGCAATTGCTGCTGTGGCCAGTGACTCTGGCAACAGAGAACACACAGTGCACATAAGTGGTGTCAGAAATGGAAGGCTTCCAGGGGAAGCAAGCCTTCCAGTGGCAGGGAGTTCAAACATTTGTTGTTAATCTGCTCAGCCTCCCTCACTCTTTCAACGCTTCCCCTTTGCTCTTTCACCAAACACGCTCACCACCTATTACCCTTTAAATTTCACTGTGCCTTGTTTCATCCCATTTAACTGTTGAGATATTGGGGTATTCACTCAATCCATCATGATCTTTCCCTCTTTCTCTCTCTCTCTCTTTTTGAAAAATAAATTGACTCCTACCACAATTCCCTATCCTTTTTTGCTTACATGTTTTCAGGGGAAAGAAACATGGATATCACAGAGAAATATAAACAGGAGGGAAGAAGGGAGAGTAAAAAAAGTGGCAGCACCTTTAAGACTTACTGGGTTTTATTTTTGTATGAACTTTTGTGGCTATAAATCCAATTCTTCAGATGCAGTACCGAGCGGTAGCATTTGAAAAAGAAATGTATATCCACAAAAGCTCGCTTGAAAATAAAAACCAGTCAGCCTCAAAGCTACCGCCACATTTCCTTTTTTTCCCCATTCTTCCTCATTTTTATGAAGCAAGAGACTAGCACGATTACTTCTTTGACAGCAGAGAAACATGTGGCTGTAGCAAATTTCAGTACAAAAATAAGAGAGAGTCCAATGTGTTAGATACGTTAACTCAAGATGAACCAAAAATAAACAGAAACACACTATTAAGAACGCAACCTTCCATCAGTAAAAAGTCTATAAAGCTTGATGCAGCATAGTGGCTAAAGCTGTAGGTTGCAATGCTATGTTGACTGGATGTTATTGGGCAAGCCACTGTTTTCATAAATCTCTTTCCTCATCTGCAGCAAGAGGGTATTAAAGTGACCTCATAGGGATGTTACAAGATACAGAGTTCTTACATTGTGAACAGCAGAACATTCTGGGGAAATTACCTAGTTCATTTTTTACACCTATAATACTGTGATTGAGAGCCAGCATGGTATAGGTATTTGAACATTAGACTATGAGTCTGGAGCTCTGGGCTCAATTCCCTGCTTGGCCATGAGAATTCACTGGATGAACTCAGGCAAGTCACACCCTCTCAGTCTCAGAGGAAGACAAAAGCAACACCCCCCCCCAAACAAATCTTGCTCATGATAGGATTGTCTTAGGGTCACTGTAAATCGGAAATGACTGGAAGACACATAACAACAATGGTGTACACCAGAATAAATATGGGGATCATCAGCATGGCTTCATTTGCCCACACATGCCTCCTTGGGTGATCTAAAAGCAACCTGTTCCTGATTTCTAGTTTATTTAAAAAAAAATTTAAATGATTTTTAAAAAAATGCTTAGAGGACAGCATGAGGCAAAAAGATGTACCAGCATCTAATTCTGTCTTTGTCTCTCAAAATGCCACTAGCCTAGAACAAAAGCAGACTAGGGAGGAGGTGAGCATCCTTGAGTTTAAGGACTGAAGGGAGCACCCAGCTGGGGAAGGGGTAGAAATAGAAGAAGCATCCTTGTGTCCCGGGGGGCTAGCAGGGAGCAAGGAGGACATATTGTCTGTCTTTCTGTGTGCATTTGGCTGGATTTTTTGTTCCATGATGGTATATGTTTTGTTTAGGGGCTGTGTATGTTGCTCTGAGCATTAACAGATAACTTTCTGGAAAATGGGTATTTTGATGACTTCACTAATCCCTTGTGCTCTGTTTCAAAGCCAAGTTATTTTCTGAGCCCAGGGAATGGAGAGAGACAGAGAAAGGAAGCAGGGGAGAGAGACAGAGAGAGAGAGAAAGAGAGAAGTGTACAAATTAACCAATCTTCATGTCCAAGTGCTACAGCATTCTTATTATTATCCTAATACTATAGTTCATTCATTCTTCCATTTTCACTAAATTGCCTTTGGTTTCTGATCCTTTGTATCAATCCACTTCTGAAAGCCCTACATGCTACTAACCATTATTGTTTTATATATGGAACTCGAGCCCTTTCCCCAATTGGCTAAAAAGCAGAAAGTATTTATTTCTATCGATAATTACAGCCAGCAGGGCATGGTGGCAGCAGCTGATTAAAACTCCCCAAATATGGAAGCAGCAACCATGTCATTCACGTAAAGTGAAACTGTCCCTGTGTAGCCAAGAAATATGTTTTGTGCCTATGCACACACGTATAAGAATTATGTTTACATACAACAGTAAAAAGAACTGTTCAGGTTTGCTTTTGACCAATCTGGTTACACTGATCTGAAATAATGAGAAATACAAGTCAATACTTACCTTAAGTCTCATTCATTTTATTTTAACAGGTGACTAGTTAAAAGTAAAAATACTCATCTGCTTCTGGTCTTCCACTAAATATATAATGAAAGCAGAGCCTAACTGAGTACATCCATACAAATATTCTTAACCTATATTTATGATTGCCAATATTCTACATTGCCTACCAGGTTGCATAGGTGCAACTAAGTAACATCTCCAGGCCCATCCAGCCCCAGCCCACCTTAACAGCCTGCAGCCACATCAGGCAAAGGTGGTCTGTTTAGCTGCTGATCATGGGACAAGGAGGAGGATGTTTCCAGCCCCATCCCACCAAGAAGCAAGGCGGCAATGAGGACTTGCGACAGGATCCTGCTTCTGACTGCAGCCTCAACCACTGGTGGCAGGCAGCTGGAAAAATCATCTTTCTTGTACTCCAGCAGCTGAACAGACCTCCTTCACCAGTTGCTGCTGGCTGTTAAGATGGGCTGAGGGGGCATTTACACAGTCTTACAGTAATACAGAACAGTGAATAAGGAGCAGTTAGAGATCCATAACTCTACATTACTGACCCACAACTGCAATGTAGAATGCCAGCTGTTATTCATAGAACTGAAGCAGCCTAATTTTACCTGGAGTGATGATAATGTTATTGGCTTCCTTTATCATGTCAACTGCACTGTCCACATTCACTTCGGTGTGAGTGCCAGTAATTTCCATTGGCTTTCCACCAGCTGTTGAAGTGGTCCCATATCCGCCCAGGATCACATTAGCAAGAGAACGGTTCATGGCCTGAGGGAGGAAAACAAACCACTAAACAAACTGCAGCATAACAAGTCACATTAGCTCATTAACAGCAAAGCCAACAAAAGTTAGATGACACTAGTTGCTTTGCTCTTTTTTTACAATGGACATTGTTCATCAAAGCACAAAGATATTTTTTTAAAATATCTCTTTATCCCACTCCAAGTTTTGCTTTCTCATAATGTTTCAGTCTCAAGATAATAAAACCAGGCAACACTGAATATGTTTCTTCCAAAGGCAAGGGATATCAAAGATCTGGTACTTTCAAAATATAGGAAAGAAGAAAAGCACAGAAGAGACTACAGGAAAATGTGAAAAGATTAAGCTAGACAGGAACTTGAAAGAACATCAAATGCTAATTAAGGATTAATAGTACTTGGTTATAAATATGGAAGATATGCATATAGCATATACTTCTCACTTTAAAAAAAATCAATGAGGAATATAAAAAAAAGACAATAGCATTACTACATAGTTCACCAGTATGATTTCACCTCTAAGTCTTTTTAAGAAATTCATGTAGATTTGCTGCCACCCAGTGGCCATCAAAATCTTAACCATGCATTAAATTCATGGGGTTGCTTTAAACCAGTGGTTCTCAACCTGTGGGTCCCCAGATGTTTGTGGACTTCAGCTCCCAGAAGCCCCAGCCACTATGGTCAATGCTCAGGGCTTCTGGAAACTGAAGTCCACAAACATCTGGGGACCCACAGGTTGAGAACCACTGCTTTAAACTGAAAGGAGACTTGAAGGTACATACACACAATACATATCTTCTTGCTTTTTACAGTATGATTTAGAATATCTATGAACAGTAATACATAATGCCACCACTATTAAAACATGCTGCTTGAAGTGTCTTTATCAGATGTGTAATCAGAAAAAGAAGCAATTACCAAAATAAAGAAAATCCATTCTTTTTAACCATTTAGCCCAATACATCTTGCAACTAGACAGCCTCAAATACATAGAATATTACAACAGTATTCTTCAGTCTTAGTGGAACCCAGGTATTCTGATCTGAATCCACTTCAAAATGCTGGTCCTCACTTTGTAGGCTGTAACAAACCAAAATCTGCACAGAGAATTAAGCTGACACCAGGATATCTAAGAAATGGATCCAGAAGTTATACCGGATCTACTACTAGCTTACAAAAAACTGGCAAGGGTTTTTGACTCCTGTTATCTGACATAAATGAAAGGCTGTTTTACTTGTCTGAGACAAGTAATTGGAATGTATTATGAAAAGAAAGTATAGCACAAAGCTGGCCCTCTGTCCATTATTATGTTTCACATAGTGGCCCTTAAGATTATAACAGAACAGAAAAAGTGGGGGGAAAGTAGATTCTCCAGATCTTAAGTATGACCACTCCTGTTCTAAAAGGCAACCTTGTCCCATATAAATGTGCACACTGAAATTTTCAAGTGACACTTTATTCTGATCAGAAGTGCAGTGAGTGGGAATGCAAGACAGGGCCTTTTCAGTGTGGTCTCCCAGAATGATGGACAAAATTGCTGGAGTCCAATTTCTCTGGGAATTAGTCTATAACAACCCCCAAAATGAAGGGAGTCTGAAGAAGGGAGCAGGAACTGAAAAGGCAGTTGGCTCTGGTAAGCAGTCAAGGATCAAAAGTTTAGAACAAGAGCACAATGTTGCTAGTTCAAGTTAAGATCAGGAAGTGAATGAATGATTAGAGTACAGATGTAGTCCAATTAAGGATGTATATACAGGGAGCTAACTGAACATTTTAACTAAGGAGGAGGAGAGAGGAAATAGGAGAACAGTGAGAATATTACATATTGTTTTTGTTTTGTGCCTCCAAATCATTTCTGACCTATGGAACCCAAAGGCAAACCTATCATGGGGTTTTCTTGGCAAGATTCATTCAGACAGTTTACCTTTACCTTCCTTTGAGGCTTACCACGCTGCAGGCCAGATTATTATGAGTGTATTTTATTTGTCATTTGATTATTTTGTTTAGCTGCTTTGGAGCTTCCCACTGGTCAGAAAGCTGGGATAAAAATATCTTTAAAACAGCCTTGTAAATAAGCCCACAAAAGTAAATATCCAGAGAAAGCATTCAGGAGTCTTCCAACACAGCACAACTCAAAGGACCATGGACCAGTGGCAATCAGCAAGCCATTGACTGCCAGTCTGCAACAAGTTTCCAGGAAAGAAACAAACAGCTGTAGCAATTCGCACAAATCTGGTGCTAATCCCTGGCACACTGGAGAAAAAAAAATTGGTGGTCTGTCACATCAGATAGCTTAAGAACACTAAGAAATTGGTAGGTTTCATTTTCATACAGGCTACAGTGGAGGACAAGTCCTCTTCTCTATAGTCAGCATACAAACGCAGATTTTTAGCTTTTTAGCAGACTAGTAAATATATTGCTTTTTCTGCCAGCAAAACTGGCTGGCAAAAGTGTAGCAAAGCCCTTTCTCCTTCTCCTGCCAACCTGCTCCCTCAATTCAGAAAATGCCAGAAACTTGCCCACCATGACCTTCATTGCTTACAGATACCACATGAGTTATTAAATGCAAGGATGGTTCAAAGAAATGAAGAAAAGTCCAGTGGCTGCTAGCAAGACCTGTTTCTCAACCTGACTAGATGTTACCTGTGTTCTGACACCTCTTATACTGATAGCAAAAATTCCATTGGCCAATGCCTTTATCACGGATAAACACTCAACAAAGAGTTCACTCCCTCTAGACATTAGTTTTTGAACTTCCTTTAAAAAGTGCCTGAAAACTTTCATTCTTTGCTGCTTCTGCTTCTTTTTTTAATCTATGTTTTCTCTCTCACACACCTTGGCCTTTTATTTTACTTTTACTTTTACTTCCATCTGCTCAAAACTTGTAAAACATCTGTGAAATTTGATTGCGTTTTCTTTTACTTTATCAATCAATCTTCTTGCTCCTCTGGAAAGCAATTCAAAAGGTACAAAACTGCTATTTGAATTGGTAAACGCTTTTTCAAATTTCAAGCTTCCAATTAGCTTCCAGCATTCATGAAACATAAAAATTCCATTATGAATACAGAATAAATTAAATTACAAATTTAAAACTGATAAAGAAAAAAACACCATGAGAAACTGGGAGGTATGGACAGGAGGAAGAAGATAGGATGAATAAAGGTTGAAAATGCAAGCATCTTTTAAAATGTGCACTAAGAAGACCAACGAGAGAAAGAAAAAAAAATCTTCCCACATATAAAGAATAATTTGTTCTGCTGAATACACTGGAGAAGGAGGGTGTGTTTCTATAATTTCCTTACCACACACATGATATAAGACAGGATGGCACCAGAGGAACCAATTAAAGCGCCCACAATTGTTAACAAGTTGTTGTTGAGGAGGAACCCTTCAGCACACAGAGCCCAACCAGAGTAGCTGTTCAGTACAGTAATAACGACCGGCATATCGGCGCCTCCAATGGCTGCTGTGAGAGTGACACCCTGCAGAATGGAAATGAAAACATTGCTGAAAGCACAAACTCTCAGGAAGGCACATTCATTTGCAGAAAACATATCTGAATGGCTTCCAAACTCCACAGCTCTTTTCTAGAAGTGTCTCTAAGTTCTTTAACAAGATAAAACATAGTACATCAAAAGAAAACAATATCTGCAGTCATGACTGTTACTGTGCAACACTGCATACATTTGTCTGTTTTTCGTAACTTAGCTTTCAACAGTCAATGAGGAAGGTCTAGAAGTTAACAAGGGCAATCAAGCTACCTTTCTGAGCCCTAGTGTTCCACCCCGCATTGAACATGCACAAAACTTAACAACTTTAATAGCCTTTAAACCACTATAGAACAAAAAAAGGACCTTTTAGGCCATCTAGTCTGATTTTCTGCTTGATGGAAGAAATCCAGTTACAGCATTCCCAACAAATGGCAGTCCAATCTCAGTATGAAGACCTCCAGCAAGGGAGGGACTGTCAGTCTTCTAGATCGGGATGGGCAAGTGCAAAGTTGGTGGGGACCATATTCCATCTGTGTCCACCCATCAGGACACACCAGCATGTCTTGGCACACCAACAGTGATGCAACACCACTTCTGGCCACCATTTGGGCCAATTTTCAGCCAATTTTTTTAAAAAAAATTTTTCTGGGTTGGCAGGAAGCAACCCATTGCATTTACATGTGGGTTTTAGAGTGGTTTAAGGATGTAAAAAAGACCTTTTTTAAAAAAATGGAGGGTCTGTGGGCTTTGGAAAGGTTGGGAGCTGCACTTGGGAAACAAAGGGCTAGATACAGACCATGTGCAGCATTTTGTCTGCCCCAGGTCTAAGTAACTGGTAATGTCATCCAGTTGCTCTTACCCCAACAAATTTCTCCTAAAGGTCCAATGAAACATACTATGTGGTTATCCTAAGCCTGTTCGATCAATTCCTGCTACCTGAGGTAGCAGTGAAGAAGCTCTCCATGTCGCAGCATTTTATGTGTCAAGCCTCAGTGAGTTCAAGAGGACTACAGGTAAGTGGGCACAGGAATGCAACCTAATTAGGGAATAATCCAGTTGTCCCTGGGAGCATGTCCTAGAAGCCACAGGACTTTTAAAGTCTACTTTGCTGCCTTTACGGGGAGAGGTGTGACAACAGAGAAGCTGATACATCCTCAGATGCTTCTTTCTTGCAACTGATCTGTCACTGCCTCTCCACTACTGGTCCTCTGAAAACAGAATAATCAAAATCCAAAGCCCTCTTCTTGTTTCCCTAAAATGTCCTCCAAATTTGCCCTCCTTCCTGTTGGAGTTTAAAGCCAACAAAAGTGGTTCCAATTAAAAAAAAGCTACTCTAATTCCTTCATATCTTTCTGTTGGCATCCCATAGCACTCTGGGATCCTTCACACCAGAGGGAAACAACTGCCTGATTAACACTTGCTACCTTACTTTATCTCTAGTATATCATTAACAGAAGTGAGCATCTGCATCAGCATTTAGAGTCTGGAATTTCTGCTAAATTCCAAGACTGAGATTTTTCACTTACCATAATAGCAGACAGAGCTGACACAGAACCTAAACAGGTGAGCCCAGTTGTGTAACTAGGATCAATCATATAGGGAACCATTCCACCTACACTGGCAGCTAGCAAACCAGCATTCAATAAGTGCCGTCCAGGTAAGAGAAGTGGGGCAGAATTTAAGATACCTGAAAGAATAAAACAGTGCCATTCATATTCTAGAATTGGCCTGCTGAGAAGAAATTAGAGGCAAAAAGAGATCAGGGGTTTAAGAAACCAGATTTCTTCAAATTCTTTCTTTATTGCCAACATATCCCAACATGTCTCTGTCTCATGTTTGGTTTGGCTAACAGTCTCTCTCCACAGGAAGGAAATGCAGACAATGAACAGGTTGCTTACCTGTAACTGTGGTTCTTCGAGTGGTCATCTGTGCCCTCATACATTAGGAGCTTTCGCGCCTGCGCGGTAGCGTTCGGAAGATTCTAGAGCTCGTTAGCTTTGGCGGGAACCCCTCCCCCACGCCGGTGCTGAGCACGCTCCTCCCGCCGACTAACGGTCTCTCCTCAGTTCTGGTCCGCCGAAGCAGATGGGACCTGAAAAAGAGGGGAAGGCAGGGTGGGGATGTATAAGGGCACAGATAACCACTCGAAGAACCACAGTTACAGGTAAGCAACCTGTTCTTCTTCTTCGTGGTCTCTGTGCCTCATACATTAGGAGACTGTGTAGCTTACCAGTAGGATGGTGGGTCAGGTCCCAGACCCTAGAGCACAGAAGACAGCACAGCACGTCCAAACCGGGCATCTCTCCTGGACCGGCAGTCGAGCCTGTAGTGGCGCACGAAGGTCGACGGCTGGGACCAGGTCGCCACACAGCAGAGGTCCGACAGGTCGACACCTCGCAGGAGGGCAGCAGATGTCGCCATGGCCCTAGTGGAGTGGGCCCGAAGCAGGTCTGGCGGAGGCTTCCTGGCAAGCTTGTATGCCATGTGAATAGTCTGTACCACCCACTTAGAGAAGCGCTGGGTGGATACTTTGTGGCCTCTCCGGCACCTGCCATAACAGACAAACAGGTGGGGTGTCTGTCTGTAGGCTGCAGTCTTGTCTTTGTAAAAAGCCAGCGCCCGACGCACGTCCAGGGAGTGGAGGGATCGCTCCAGAGGTGTCGTCAGGTCCGGGTAGAAGGCCGGCAGGATGATGTCCTGGCTCGGATGGAAGCTGGACACCACCTTCGGCAGGAAGGAGATGTCAGGCCGAAGGACCACCTTGTCCCGATGAAAGACCAAGTATGGTTCATCGCACCGTAGCGCCGTCAACTCTTCCACCCGCCTGGCAGAGATGACGGCCACTAGGAACGCGGTCTTCATCGCGAGCAGCCTGTCGTCCGTGGTGGCCATGGGCTCGAAGGGCGGCCTCGTCAGCTGGGACAGCACCAATGACAGCAACCACGGCGGTAGCGGCGGCGATACTGGCGGGTAGAGGTGCTGCAGGCCCTTCAGGAACTGCTTGATGGTACCGTCCCTGAAGAGCGCGGCCGAGGGGGATCGTGGCGGTTGGTATGCCACGATCGTGGCGAGGTAGACCTTGAGCGACGGGAAGGCCAGGCCCTGTTGCCGGAGATGGAGGAGGAAGTGGAGCACGGTACGCAGGGTGACAGGCGATACCGGCTCTCGACGTTCCTCGGCGAAGGCCACAAAGCACTGCCACTTGTAGTGGTAGTTCCTTCGCGTCGACTCCTTCCTGGCCGCGGTCAAGACGTTCCCGATGGCCGGGTCGTCTAGGGCGATATCCTCCAGGCACGGAGGGCCAACACCGCCAGGTCCGGGTGCAACACCAGTCCGTCGGAGTGAGACAGCAGGTCCGGTACCGTGGGAAATCTGAGAGTCCTGCCCTGGGCGGCCTTGATCAGGGGTCCGAACCAGTGCTGCCTCGGCCAGTACGGTGCCACGAGGATCGCATCCGCCCGGTCCGCGATGATCTTCGCGATCACGTGGCCCAGGAGCGGGAACGGAGGGAAGGCGTAGATCAGCCCTTCGTCCCACGGAAACTGTAACGCGTCACCGATGGAACGGCGATCGTGGCCAGCCCTCGAGCAGAACAGGCGGCACTTCGCGTTCTGGCTGGTCGCGAAGAGGTCGATGGTCGGCTCGCCCCATCGGTCCCGAAGCATCCGGAAGGCCTCGTCGGACAGGGACCACTCGTGGTGGGAAGTGGTGTCCCTGCTGAGCGCGTCCGCTGTGGTGTTCTCCTGCCCCGCCAGGTGAACCGCCACAGGGTGTATCCGGAGCAGGACGCACCAGTTCCAAAGTTCGAGGGCGATGCCCAGCAGCGTGGTGGAGTGCGTCCCTCCTTGCCTGTTCACGTAGCAGACCGCCGTCGTGTTGTCGGTGAGGATCAACACCGTGAGGCCCGTGACCAGGTGTCGGAACGCTCTCAGGGCCTTGTGGATCGCCAACAGTTCGAGAGAGTTGATGTGGAGGAACAGCTCGTCGTCCATCCACCGGCCTCGGACCCGGAGATCTCCGGTGTGCGCTCCCCAGCCGAAGAGCGAGGCATCCGTCGTTACCGTGACCGACGGCCTGGGTTCACGGAACGGCATGCCTGACAGGAGGTTCCTGTACGACTGCCACCACAGGAGTGACCGGCGTACCTGTTGGGGCAGGCGGTATCGGCGGCGCTGGTCGTCCCAGAATGGATCGAAGGCCCTGACGAACCAGTGCTGGAGCAGCCGTGCGCGTAACCTGGAGATAGGTTATGGCGGTGGTCGAGGCCATGTAGCCGAGGAGTTGTTGGATCCTCCTCGCTGACACCATCCAGGCCTCGAAGGCAGCAGACGCCACCCGACGAAGCGTCCGCGTCCTCTCGTCTGGGAGGAAGGCCCTCACCGATACTGAGTCGGGGGTCGCCCCAATGAAGTCGAGAACCCGAGTGAGCTCGAGATGGGACTTCTTGGGGTTGACCCTGAGTCCGAGCCGAGTGAGAAGAAAGTCTGATGAATGTCCCTGTACAGTTTCTGTCTACAGGATGCCACCAATAGCCAATCATCCAGGTAAGGGTAGACGGACACGCTCTTCGTCCGCAGGAAGGACACGAACGGAGCCATGCACTTGGTGAACACCCACGGTGCGGTGGAAAGTCCGAACGGCAGCACCCGGTACTGGTAGCTGGTGCCGTCGATTGAGAACCGAAGGTATCTCCTGTGCTGCGGTCGGATCGAGATGTGGAAATAGGCGTCTTTGAGATCTATAGATGCAAACCAGTCCCCTTGGCGGAGGAAGGGGAGGATCGAAGGCAGCGTAACCATCTTGAACCTCTTGGGGCGGATGTATTCGTTCACCCCTTGGAGGTCTAGGATGGGCCGCAGGGATCCGCCTTCGGCACCGTGAAGTACCTCGAGTAGAAACCAGTGGTCTTGGCTGAAGGCGGGAGCCTCTCGATCGCTCCCTTCTCAAGGAGGGACTGGACCTCTTCCAGTAGAGCCGGGCTGGCTGGGGTGGAGTAGTAGACACCCCATGGCGGAATATCCTGAAACTCGATGGCATACCCCAGGCGGATGATGGTAAGTACCCAGGAGTCCGCAGTGATCTCCCGCCAGCAGTCGAGGTGCCTGGCCAGGCTCGGGTGGTGGAACAGTTCTACCGGAAGGGCGAAGGATGGCACGGGTGGAGTCCTGCGAAGGCCATCTAAACCGGGACTTCGTTCCGGAGGACGACTTCTTGGACGACGAAGATGGGCGTCGTCTGGGAAGCTTCCTCGAAGCCAAAGATGTCGACAGCTGCGACGCGGTTGACCGTGGGGACCGCGGCTGGTACGCCGATGATGAGGAGGACCTTCTCTACGTAGGCCTCGGCTGGAAAGAGCGGTGAGACTGGGCAGGCTGGTTAATACCCATCTTCTTCTTCTGCTGTCAGCCGGGCCTTGACGAGGTGATCCATGGCCTCGTCGGTGGAGGTGTGGAAGAGCCCTTCGCCGTCGAACGGAAGATCTTCAATCCGTCGACGGCTGTCCTCCTGAAGCCCAGAGGACCGGAGCCACAAGTGGCGTCGGAGAGCTACGGCACCGACCATCACTCTCAAGGTAGCCTCCACGGCGTGCCTCGAGGTGGCGATCTGCTGTGTAGCCACCGCAACGGCCTCGCCAAAGATCTGTGTGGCTGAGACGCGTGACTCCTCCGGCAAGTCAGCAAGGAGTGGAGCGAGTTGGTCAAAGAGGTTCCGATGGTAGGCCGCGAGGCATGCCATCGTGTTCACCGTCCTGGCCACCAGGGATGATGCCGAATAGAACCTTCGGCCGAAGGCATCGAGCTTCCGTCCTTCACGGTCCGGAGGGGTGGTATGCGCTCAGTTGCCCCCTTTCATTTGAGCTGACTCGACCACGATAGAGTTCGGTACAGGATGATTGAAGAGGAACTCCGCGTTCTCCTTCTGGGTCCTGTAGAGATGCTCTAGCCTATGTGGGATAGGCTGTGCTGACGCTGGCTTCGCCCACGGCTGCTTCATCGCTTCCACCACGGTTGGTAGGAGCGGCAGTGGTGCGGTCGATGGTGGGCGGGCTTCCAAGTACTGGAAGACCGGGTCCTGGGCTTGTGGAGCAGGTTCAGTCACCTTCACGCCAAGGGCTGTGGCCATCCGGAGGAGGATCGCAGAAAACTGGTGGACGTCCTCCGGTGCAGACTCCGGGCCTGGCTCTCCGAACCCCAGCGGTGGGGATTCGTGAGAAGAAGGGGTGGACTCAATAGAGTCAGAGTCCGAGTCGTAAGAGTCGCCGGATGGTGATGGCGACCTCTCCGCCTCCTTCTCCTCGGCCGGCCTACGGGCCGGAGGTGCCAGGGTGACAGCTGGAGCTGCAGGCTGCGTCGGTACCGGTGCAGCCGATGTCATGACCGGTATCGGAGTCACCTGCAGGGGCACGACCGCGGGCCTAGGACGGTGTGCCGCCTGCGTGGTAGAAGTCGCAGCTACCGCCGGCTGGGCCACGGTGGGCTGTGGCGTCGGGCGGGTAGCTGTGGCCGTCGTCTGCGGTCGTGGAGAAACAGCCCTGTAGCGGGGTGAGGGCTCCCGGGACCGACGGTGACTCGGCGAACGATGCAGCGGTGACCTCTCATAGCGGGGGTAGTGAGCCTCCCGCGGTGGCGAGCGAGACCGGCGACGAGGTGACCTGTACCTGGGATCTGGATGGTACCGGTCCCTGTAAGACAGCGAATACGAATAGTATGAGCCGGCCGGCTCGTGCCACACCTGCTCCTGCGTGTACCTCCCTAGGTAGGCAGGAGAGTAGGCGCTCTCGCCCGAGCAACGCCTCTCCAGGAGCATCTCCCGATATCGCGGGGATGGAGGCCTGGCCCGCTGCTCCGGCGAGTGGGACTCGTCGCATCGAGAGGCTGGATGCTGCCTGACCACAGCCTCCTCTCAGCGTTCTGCCGAGGGTGGACGGCGACTCAGCGGAGTGATCTCCGCGATCAGCCCGGGTGGTTGAGGGGGCGAGGCCTGCACGACCTGCTCCTCGTCCGACACCTCGAGGACTTTCTCCGTAGGCTCCTCTTCCTCAGGGAGCTCCATCGGTTGAGGTTCCTCGGCGGGCTGGGTGGGTGGTGGAGTCGGGGGTCGCACCACCGTCGGTGAAGAGCGCCGCTTCTCCTTTCTCTTCTTCTTCTTCTTCTCCCCAGGCCCTCGGTGGTGGGGCGCTTCTTCTGGGCCGCAGCCAACGGCCTGGAGAAGGAGGTTGAGGCCTGCGAGCCTGCAGGGTCCTCACGTGCCCGAGTTGCCGAGATCTTCGGTATCCTCGGCAACTTCATATCGGTACCGAGCCCGGTACCGATACCGATGAGGTCTAGGGCACGCCAGCCGCCGCTGCTGCCGAAGAAGAAGAAGAGGACGGCCGTTTCTCGGCCATCGTCTCGGGTCTCTGGACGCAAAGAGACTCCTCCCAACAGTGGGATTTAAGCCTTGCTGCCCTATTGCGGAGAGTCTGGTGTGTAAACTCTCTGCAAATGGGGCAGGCCTGAACGTTGTGCCCCTCACCCAAACAAATCAGGCACTTAGAGTGTCGGTCAGAGAGAGCGACCTTCCTTCCACAGAAGGCACAGTGTTTGAAGAGAGCCGACATAAGCCGGAGGCAAGGCAAGAAAACAAGAGTCCGAGAACGCCAAACACAGTCCGAGATCCGAAATCGTCGTCAAAAGCCAGAAAAAGGTCAAAACCGATCAAGAAAGTACCAAAGCCAAGTCCAAAATCCGTGAGGGGTAGTCAAAAGCCAAATCCGAAGTCGAAAAACACCAAAAGCAGAATCGAAAAGCAAGCCAACAAGCAGAACCTTCTGTACGCTGAGGCGGACAAGAAAGAACTGAGGAGAGACCGTTAGTCGGCGGGAGGAGCATGCGCAGCACCGGCGTGGGGGAGGGGTTCCCGCCAAAGCTAACGAGCTCTAGAATCTTCCGAATGCTACCGCGCAGGCGCGAAAGCTCCTAATGTATGAGGCACAGAGACCACGAAGAAGAAGATGGGTTCACTATCACCATCATCACCTCTTCACAATCTCACCTGGAATGTTCCTGGTATGGAGAAGAGTCTGAAGTACCCCAAGCAAAGAATGGTTCACCCAAGAGTGCCTGGACTAACGTCACCATGGAACTCTCTTCCATAGGAGTCTACACTGGCCTCCTTCCTGCTTTCTTTTTGCTGATAGGCAAAAACATTTTCTTTTCATGCTGGCTTTTATGTGTGAGCATGGGAGGTTTTTATTTATCAAGCTGTTTTTCTAAAAAAAATTGTTGTAGGTTTTTATAATCTTATTTTTTTAATGTTTTTAATTGTTTTATTTTTTTAATGTTTTAAACTTTTTTTGGAAGCCACCTTGGGTTCCGCTCTGGGACAAATGCAGTAAATAAATAAATAAATAAATGGCAGCCTTCCGCACCTTTTGTTGAAAAGGACTTCAAAATTCTGAATGAAAATACTCATTTTCATTTCCAAAGACTGGAGACAAAACTTTGGAAAGATGCATATCTGCAAAGCTTGCAGTGCATTTCAGAGAAGCCAAATAAACACAAAAACTATGTAACTATTTTTTAAAGTATTAGCATTAGCAGCTTCTGATATACAAAATTTAAAAATATGCATAAGCATACTTTAGTCAATGGGAAAAGGCATACAAAAATAACTTTTTTAATGTGGAAGGAATGCCTAAATTCTTTTGGAAGAAGAAAAACAAAGTCTTGTGACCTGCTAGTGAAAATACATGTGAAATTCAGAGAAACACAACAAAGATGCAGATTTTTTCATACCCTTGGAACTGATACACAAACCAAATAAATAGCTACTTCAGCAGCTGGCTAGTGCCTGCACATTCTGAAGAAAAATTCCTGCATCCTGTGAAGCTTGAAAATATGCTCTCAAGATTTATGGGGTTTTGAAAATACTATTTTGCATCATAATCTGAATTCCAGATAGTTAACATGACAAATACCTAAAAACCTTCCTAAAGTATTTTAGTTCCAGTTGCACTATGCAAATATTGTAGAAATACATGTTCTCAATTCTCAACATATCTTTCTAATGATGGTGCTTTATCTGGGCATCAGATTGTACCACATCAGATTGTACCCCATTAGTTATCAGAAAGAAAGGCTCTTTAGCATGCTAACTTTCTATCTATATTGGAGTTTTGTGAGCGCAAAAGAAATTCAACTGAGTGAGCCCATGCCTGCAATCTGATATGATGCAATCCAGATTCAGGGTTATCACCTCATTGAGAACTAAGACAAAAGGGGACTCAAGACAATATCTCTCCATGGGCACAAACACGTACATCTGAGAATGAACACACAATCCCTTCAGAAAGAGAGATGATGAATTACCCTGTAGTTTTCCATAAGCAACAAGAGAGCCGCTGAAGGTTACACCTCCAATATATGTGCCAAGATATGCCACAATCTTGGTGAGATTTGCAGCTGGGTCTGTAGCAAAATGAGGATACTCAATCATGTACTCCGCAATACAGGTGAGAACAGCAGCCAGGCCAACTAAGCTGTGAAATGCAGCTACTAATTGAGGTAAATCTGAAATCTGGATACGTTTGGCAATTGTCAGACCTATAAAGACAAAAGGAATAAGATATTAGGCATACTTGTATGTGTTTAAGCTATAAAGCAGACATGGGAAACACCTGCCATTCCAAAGGTTTTATGACTCCATCTCTCATCATCCCTCACCATTAACTATGCTGCCTAGAACTAATGGGAGCAGCAGTTTAACAACATCAGGAGGACTATATCTCCCCCCTGCACTCATATCATTTTTCCATTATAACAACGAAAGTTTCTACAGGATGAACATAATTTAGACCGAATAAAAATCAATATTCAAATGCTTAATACAGATAAAAGACAGCTGCCTTATACATATATACCAAATATAGTTCTACTATAAAGCCACCTAAAAACTGTCGTTATCTACACTGGAAGAAACTTAGGAGCTGTTTTATACCAAATATTTCTTTCTTTGTCTTCCAAAGTTCTATGATTTCAGACAGTAGCCCTTCTTACCTTAGTTCTAGTTAAATGATCATTGCACCTTTGGCCTGCCAGATTCCAAAGTACGCACTTCAGCCTTGTGTTATTGACTCATGCCATTAATTACAGCAAAATTACAAGGGAAGAACAGCCAAACTGAACTACAGGGCCCCTTGCCAAGGGAACAGTTCTATGCTAGGAGCTACTCTTGCACACTGCAAGACAGGGAGGAGGAAAGACAGCCTTCTGCAGTAAGAAGTCAAATTTTCCTGTGCAAGGCTCAGACCACAAATCCATGTAGTAAATGAGGTGTTAAATGAAGTGCAGCTGGTCTTAAATCTCAATGCTCCAAGACTTCAACTAAGATCTTCCCAGCTTGGCATCCCAAAACTGTACCGAGGCACAGCTCCATCATGCCTAGGCCCAGAAGCAGATAAAAGGCCCCTCTCTCCATCCCAACTGCAACTGCTATGGCCTGGGAAGGAAAGAAGAAGAGGAAGGCACAATTCCATTATGCCTAGGCCCAGAAGTAGATGAAAAGCCTTCCCTCCATCCTAACTGTCACTGCTTTAACCTCAGAGGGAGAGAAGAAGAGGCAGGCACAGCTCGATCATGCCTGGGCCCAGAAGCAAATGAAAGTCCATCTCAACTGCCACTGCCCTGGCCTCAGAGGGAGAGAAGAACTGGCAGTATCTGCCGGATTTAATCTCCTCGCTAAGTGCCATCTCCTTTTCCTTGTGTTGCATCTTATCTAAATTGTGAGGGCAGGGAACTGTCCAAAACTGTAAGCTGCTTTGAGAGCTTTTGTGGCTGAACAGCGGGATATAAATACTGCAAACAAACAAACAAACAAACAAATAATCTGCCACCCTGGGCAACAGTTACATCAGTTTCCAGTTTTGAGCCACAGTATACGAACAGAGCTCCATCTGTTACACTGAGCCAGCACAATATATTCATTTAAATGCTGGACTTCAGGAGACTAGAGTTCAAATTACTGCTTATCCACAGAAAGCCACTGGGTAACCTTGAGCAAGTCACGCCTAATAGGAAGACAATGACAAACCTCCTTTGAATAAATCTTGCCAAGAAAATCCTATGACAGCATCACCATAAGTCAGTGTTGACTTGAAGGCAAATTAACACCAAGAAACCAGAAATGCCAAATGGACATGGTTACTTGATTTAAGGTCCAGATCCCCATATCAAGGATGGGTTAACTGTGCCCATCAGCTGTTTCTTGACTCCAACTCTCATTATCCCCTTCAAGTCTAGCCAAGGGTAAAAGCTGATGGGAAGAGGAATAGTTCACCAATATCTGGAGTGATCTCCCTCCCTGTCCTGTATGCTAAAAAGACATTAGAAATAAAGCATGCAGTACCATGGAACTACAAAGGCATCCAAGAGTAGCAAGAGATTAGGGAGGAGGGCCCTTTCACACTACGCAATTATAGCACTATGATTCCACTTTAACTGCCATGGCTGCATCCTAAGGAATTGTGGAACTTGCAGTTTAAGAGGGATATTTAAAATTTTCAGAGATCTTTAGTGCCTCATCAAACTACAAGCCACAGGGTTTCACAGGATGTTGCCATGACACTTAAAGTGGATTATAGACAGTGTTAATTTGCCCAGAATGTGCATATAGCTAGTGTGTCTATGTTTTTATAAACTAAATAATGTTGTTTTATCTCTGTACTCACCTACAGTGCCACCAAGGGCCATCGCCCCTGACATTTGTGCCAGCAGCTCAGGTGATGGTTTTAGACCTCCAAGTGTAGCTGCCAAGCCCCCAGCAACACCTATCATTCCCAAAGCATTGCCAAGTCGAGCCGTTCCTTGGGTGGAGAGGCCAGCCAGAGCACCAACACAGCATAGGCCTGAGCCCAGGTATA
The DNA here is from genome assembly GCA_948472985.1 of Iguana delicatissima. Lineage (NCBI taxonomy): Eukaryota > Metazoa > Chordata > Lepidosauria > Squamata > Iguanidae > Iguana > Iguana delicatissima. The sequence goes on along the minus strand of CAOKZL010001955.1, from coordinate 186,840 downwards.
TCATCTTTAAAAGTGAACATAAACAGAAATGGACATTATTAATAAGACACTGAAAGCTGTTCAAAATTGTAAAAATATATAGAGAGAGGAAAAGTTCAAATACTAACCAAAGATACCAAATCTAAAGGCAAAAGTAAGCCATGTTAGAACAAAAAATGAGAGGACAGAGAAAGGAAAAATCCACCTACAACAGTTTTTATGCATTTCCAACAGCACTGGATATGCTATATCCCAAAGCATTACATTTTAACCTCCTCCAGACTTTTTTTTAAGAAAAAAACATTCTGAACTAGTGTTTTAAAAATATACTGACTGAAATTATAGGAACTTCTGAAAAAATTTTGAAAATATATATTTAAAATGTAATAAACTTCACCCTTCCCCTTCTCCTTTCTGGAACAGTATCTGAAAAACCACTGTAAATCCCAGTTTGCGTTTCTATGCACTTCCAAGCCGACTCTTCCTTTCAAAAAATCACTTGGATGACAACTCATTCCCAGAATACCTTTAGCTGCAAAGGAAATTCCTTTATTTTCAGATGAACAGTAAAGAAGCAAGGTTGTCAGCAGTGATGGCTTTTACCCTTCAGATGACTGCTTCATGATAATGTGGATATCCTAAACAAAAACACCCACCTCCAAACTCCCCACAAATTACAAGGAGCCAGGGGCAGATGGAGGTGACCTTCACTAGACAAAACATGAAAATCCAGCCCATTTCTCTCCAGCTCCTCTGGCATCTACAAGGTCAGCTTCATACTTTGCACTGAACTTTAGAAAAAGCAGGAAAGGAATGAATTTTCTTTTGCTCCTTTTGCCTCTCAGCAGGGTTTAGCACCATCAATGTCATCTTTTGACTATGAACATTAACGGACTCCTGGTAGATTCAATGAAGACCTCTAGAAATAGCTAGCTAGAAAACAAATCCCAAAAAAGCATATACTTATGCTCAACTTAAGAGAGCAGTCTGAGCACCTGTGTCTTGGCAGCAGTAGCAAGTCATCTGGATTACATGCACAGACCCTAAAGCAGTGGTTCTCAACCTGTGGGTCCCCAGATGTTTTTGGACTTCAGCTCCCAGAAGCCCTGAACATTGACCATAGTGGCTGGGGCTTCTGGGAGCTGAAGTCCACAAACATCTGGGGACCCACAGGTTGAGAACCACTGCTAAAGGCACAGCATTTTTCGTTTACTGCATTAAATAGAGTTGCAAGAATGAGTCTGGGCTAGCCTGAATTGATATTCTGAACTTATTCAAGAGGAAACTGTACATCTCAAAGCAGATGAAATCTTCAGACAACACAGAGCACTGTTAGCACCATAATTCAGCCTAAACCTCATATTATGGCACTAGCATGCTCTAAAACAGGGCTTTCCAAACAGTGTGTTGCAACACGTTAGTGTGTCACCTCTGAAGTGTGGAGGTGTGTCGCCTCCCTGGGCTGAGAAAGAGTCCCACCCCACCTGAGCCTCTCCCACTGCCACCACTGCAGCAGTGGGCCAAGATCAGGTAGGGAGGGCTCTCTTTCCTGCTGCTGCCACTCTCACTGGGGCCTTTCCTTGGTGAGGGGTCAGTCGCTTAGGGACACGGGGGCGATTTGCCTTAGGCGGCAATAGGGGGGGTTCCAGCTTGCAACCATACCCCCGTGTGCTGTAGCTCTGCCCCCTCACACCATACCCTGCCCCACACCAGCCCCCCTCCACACACACCAAGTTCCGCCAATGGAGGGCATCTTTCCTTAGAGTCTTTCCTTGGCGAGGACAACAGCAGCAAGCCAGGATCAGAGGGGGCTGCCTTTCCTGCTGTTTAACCTCTGGTTTGCTAGTAAAACTAAATTACTGTGTCACGAAATGATGCATGTCCAAAAAGTGTGTTACCAATATGAAAAGTTTGGAAAGCTCTGCTCTAAAAGATGGCAAGGACAAAAAATTGTACTCTAAATCCTCAAAATGTCTTTATACCTGTTCAATGTTATAACCACTCTGGAGAGCTGCTCCATATCCCCCCACAAATACACCTGCAGGTAACAGGTATAAGTAATTGTATTCAGGAGGATCTGTAGGCCGCTTGAACATATCCAGCATCCTCTGTGTGACCAGGAAGCCACCTTTCCCATAAAAAGAAGACAAAAATTAGGTTGCAAAATTAGACTGAAAAAGAGTATTATCGCAGGAATGGGAAACTGTCTAGACACTTTGGACAAACCCTCCCAGAGGCTCCAGACACCATGGCCAATGTTAGGGGATTGTGGGAGCTGTAATCCAAAAGATTTGGAGGGCCAACGGTACTGGTGGATAAGCTAATGGATGCGGTAGCTATCTGGTTTATTGCAGTGAGCTCCAGCAGACTGGCTGATTGCTGGGCAACATTGTGGGTGTGCACTGAATGCACAAATGACATGGGAAAATGTAGTTGTTAGGAAAGACACTGAAAACTAGAATTACCAAACTGTCTTCCTCCAAAATGCTACCTGTCCTACACGCAGAGAAAAATAGTCAAGCACAGTTGAGGAATATCAATGGGTGGATAATATAGTTGTGCAGAAGGAGTGCTTTAGATTTTTTAAGCACTAGCAAGCATTCTGGGACAAGCCAGGCCTATACAGAAGGGATGAACAGCACTTGAACCATGATAGAACCAGATTACTGGTGCTTAACATGAAAAAAGTCACAACACCTTTTAAAATGAAACCTGGGGGAAAGCTAACAGGAAGTGGGAAACATAGTATGGTTTGAGTCACCCCTATCCATCACAACCACAACCAACATTGTGACAGCAAAACACATGCGCATGCTTGCTGTCATTGTCCAAGCCTGAAGACTCAGTTTTTTGAAGAACAGGAACAAATTAACCTGCCTGAAACTCTCTCTCTCTCTCTCTCTTTCTCAATCTCTCTCTCTCCAAGTACACAAGCACACTAAACTTCTTATCTGAGCCCCTTGTGATGCCATTGTTTTGGTTCACTGATTTTGAAGATACTAAACAAGAAACCAGAAGAGATTTGTTACCTGCAATGTTCACAGAAGACACAAAAGCAGCAAGAACTGCAAGACTTTGAGGCATAGTTTCAGGAAGGTATTTCCCTCCCATCAGTGCCAGTCCACCAACAGCAGTTAGCCCTGTTTAAAAGAAACATAGAAACAGACACCCATTTAAGTCCTTCTGTAGTGGAGAGAGATAATTGTTCCTGACTCTTTACTTCCAAACCAATCTTTTGACTAATTAATGTCATTGCATTTGAGTCAACTATTTATTTTTAAAAAATTTATGCTGCATTTCAACTAATCTGCTCTCAAGGCAGCATACAACATGTATACAATATAGTATACAATACAATACTAAATACAATTATTTAGTATACAATACTAAAATTGGCCTTATCCTATTTATCCTATCTATTCCTTACAAAGACTCAATAAATCTGAAGTGACACTGGATACAGGAAAGAACTTGGTAAAAAAATTTTCCTGTGCATATAGATTTTTACTACTAAGGTTGCCTAGCCCTGAACTTCCATTTTTCATGGTTTTTTGTCCAGGTGAGAGACTAGAATGCAAATTCACCAGTTTTGGGGGACTCGCTTCCAGGCAAGCAGGAAAGGGCTTTGCAAAAATCTCCAGCTCACCTAACAGAGCAGCAGCCTGCTATAGCTTACTAAATTTAATTGATTTTTTTGGTGTAATTTGCAAAGACACTCTGGGAGCTCTATATATTTACTTAGCTTCCTCCTTCCCTCCCAGATATTGTTGTATCAGAGCTTCCCATCTACTCTGCTCTGAGTCTACTTCTGGCTAGAAGGAAGGAGGCTAGATTTAAATGTTCTTTATCCCATCTCCTTACATAGGTGAGAAGGAATAATCTCCTCATTTCACCTTGATCTGGGAACAATCTCTTCAGCTAAGATTTCTGTATTAGTTTCCAAAAACTAAAATATGTTCTCTCTCTCTCTCTCTCTCTGTCTCAATCTCTTTCACAAGCTATGACCAACTGTGGTTGGTACTTAATATATAGTGCTTACTGACACCGCCAAGGGCTATCCCTAGATCTCAGCTTTTCGCCTGGAGACCTCAGGGCTACAGTAAACCCCAGGCTGGCAACGCTATCTGATACATATCTTCTAAAGAGCTTAATCTCCACTGTTAAACTTTTCCTTAGACATGCCTTAATATTACATGCTCATTTTACAGCATTCCCTCTGCCAACCTTATCAGAACTGGATGTGCCTATAGCTGACTATCATCCTGAACTTGTTACAAACTCACTCTTTACTATGAAAACTGGCCATGCCAGCTTGGGTATGCCAACCCATCCAAAAAAGCAAGATGTTGGCTGAGGCTGCTCTAGACTGTAACAGTTTGTAGCACAATAACTTTATTGGTCTCTAAGGGGCCATGGGACCTCTTTTATTTTGGATAATAATAGTTAAGAACCCAAATTTTGGGTCTGTGAGCACATTACATAGCAGCAAAACAAAGTTATATACAAAGTGGAACCTCAAAAAAAAACCTCATAAAACCACTCCTAGCTGTATATTAAGAGTACCTGTTCTGTACAGATATGTGTTCATCTTATTCACACATTTACATTTTATATGCAAAATTGCCCTGAGTTATTCAGGATGGAAACATCAGTACCTAGACCTAAAGCAGCTATTAAGAATACCTGAGATGGCATTAGTCACAGACATGAGTGGTGAGTGGAGCGCAGGAGTCACACCCCACACCGTATGGTACCCAACGATCCCAGCCAAGCCAAATGTTGTCACCATCTGAGTGAAAGCTGAATTTGGAGCTGCAACGCCCAGCCCAAGCATGCTAGCAAGCCCTGAAAGAAAACAGAACATTCAGTCATGGAAGATACACCAATGCTTCCATCAATTAAAACAAAAGAATTATATGTTCTATGATGAGTTTTAAGCATAGACAAAAGTGATGTGGTCCCTGCATACGCACAAAAAGCCATACAAAGTATTTCTTTTTACAGTTATGGAACCTAATTATAAGAAAGCCAAGCCCAACACAAATAATTAGCTTTAGGGTAAGCTCTGTAGCATCTTTAGATGATCTAAATAGCATAGAAACAATGGAAATCCAAGTAACACAGCATCAGACATTCCACTGCATTTTATTATCATCTCTTTGTTTTCCCATCTCCCAGCCTTATAAACAAGGTTTTAGCTTCCGACAGATATCCAAGTATACATGAAATATTTTGTGATATCACAGCACCAAAGGACAATATTACACAACAGTTTGTTTTATCTATATCTCCAGCGTGGTAAGAGTACCAAGCTTCGTTCTTAATTTGAAAAACAGAATGGCACTTTAATGGGAACACTGATTTTCACTCTCATCCAACAAACACAGGATTGCACTGTGTTGTATTTTATACATTAACTTTCTTCTTTGAAGGAAGACACACAGTTGAGTTCAGTTCATATTTAAAATGTACAGTCTTACTGTAAACATTATACACAATTTCACCAGTGTCTCCAGTCTTCAGTGGAGTTATCAGAAGAGAAAGAAACTTTCAAAAACAATGCAATACTGGCATGTTAAAATACAGTATGAGAAAGGATTTGTTCACTTATCTTGCAAATAGATACAGCACATATTACTACAAATACAGTATCAAATGTATAAAATACAAGTTGATCATGTAATGTATCATAAGCACAAAAGAAAATAAGGCCTTCGTTGAACAATAAGACCTTCAATGCTTTCTTAATTATTAAAAAAAAAAACAGGGCTTAGGAGATACGAAACTGTGTTATACAGAATCAAGCCACTGATCCACCCAGCCCAATCTCGCCCACCATCCATGTATTGACTATGCCCTGCTCCCAAAGGTAGCAATAGTTGATAGAACAATATGTATCTATATGATTTTGCAAAATCAGCCCTTAGTCCTGGATAGCATTAAGCCATTTGTGGCTGGAGATTTCACAAAGTGGTCAGAGTATTACACTTGTTTCTCACCTGCTGTGTATGCAGATGCAGTAGTCATTGTTCTCCTGAAAGGTGTAATAGTGGCAGCTTTCTCTGCTTCTAGTTCTGCTACTGTCTTCTGCTTCACAGGTGCTGCTTGAGGAATATTCTTTGGAGGAGGTGCTGGAAAAATTACCTTACCATCCTGAGAAAAAGCAGTTATAGTTTACGCTAGAGCTCAGAAGACCTATAGTAGTGATATAGTAGCACCAAGTAATCCCCTGAGTCAAACAAGGGATTCTAAGGGATTCTTGCCTTCAACTTATCAACACAAAAGGAAAATGTGAAGAGAAAATTAGGTAGTCCCAAGCGACTTGCAGAAGTTCACTTGGGGATTGGCCCATATCTTCTGCACCTCCTGACAGCAGGATCTCAAATAAATACAGCGGTAGCCTAGGGCATTGCTATAGTGGTAGTTAGACCAACGCCAATCCATGAACCACTGGCTGCCAGTCTACAAAGAGTTTCCAGGAATGAAAGAAACAATTGTAGCCAATGGGCATAAATACAGGCAGGGGGAAGTTGGCGATTCTCCACATCAGATAGGCTGAGAAGCTATAGAACAGGGGTTTTATACCAGTGAAATCTATAAACAAAAAACAGTTCTAAGGCAAATAAGGAACTATTTCCACAGCAGATATCTCTCATTGCAATAAGCAACAGTTCAGTGTGACTCAAGCACAGTTATAACCCTCCTCTCCTAGAGGGGCACTGAGAACTTTCGAGAAAAAAATAAATGGTACTTATGATTTTAGACAACCTGTTTCCAGGAAATTTGGGAGATTTTTTTTAAAAAAATTTTTTAACGCTAGTGATATATTATCAGGTTCGGTAGAAAAACTGGAAAATTTGGGGAACACAGAAACATTTTTTTTTCTCTATTGGAATTAATTAAATGCCTTTTTAAGGCAAGGTTTTACTTGCTCAAAATGTCAAGGACTGTGCAGTATGAGAATCTGCTTGTATGAAAGTAAGACAGTCTAAGGAATTACAGTTCAATTATTTCTGCACAGACATTAACCATAAAACATTCAAGCACAAGATGCATTTTATGTCAAGATCTATGATGGCGCCATCTTCATAAGAGAAACATATCTGGGGGCTCCCAGTGCTTGCCATAATAATATACTACTGAAAAGTTCACTATTTTCAATGGTAAGTTAAACATCACATTCAAACAGGTTACCAGTCTAGTCCTTAAGACTGTGACTGTTCCTCCCTAATTAATACATTTTATATTTTTTTAAATGACAAATGTTATAGTTTCTGTTTTCATGTTTTCCTACTTGTGAGAGCAAAAAACACATGTGGTTAGGTAACCTAGGGAGCAGCATTTTTTGTAGCTCTCTCTTCAGTGCAAGTTACATTCACAATTTTGCTTGTCCAAAATTAAGGCTTTAAAGTTTTAACTTTTATTAACATACCTAACAGTAACATCTTCTGTATTAAGTAATGAATGAAGCAAATTATGCTGCTTAAGCAGTAAAATAAATTTGGCCTTGATACAAACCTAAGTACTGCATATCTTTCAATTCTTCCCCAGAATTTTTGCCCTGTATTTCCTTTCCCATGGCTTCAAAACTTCTGGAAATTCTACATCTTTACTCCAAGGGCCATAGTCCTGCTATCCCCCTCTCTAAACGACCCTGTGCCTCTCTCTGCATGGGGACAGTCGAAATGGATGTAGGGGCAGGGAGATATGATGTTGGGGAATTATGTGACATCCAGACATGGAGAGGAGCAGTCCAAACTGTCAACGCCAAGGCCTGGCAAGCAGCCAAGGGAGCCGGCTACAGGTCTCTTGCAGATAAGGCAGGGAATAAATTAAAGGGCTTTACTTCAGCAGAACAGAACAGGAAAAATAGCAGTAAATACTGGCAGCAGGGAGACTCCCTGGCTGTTACTTCACAGCCAGGCGAGCACAAGTCAAAGTCTGTTCGAACAAAAAAAGTTACCAGAGCTGGTCCGGGATCAAGAGGTGGCGACGTTCCAGCAGGTCAGGCAGCGTTTCAGGAGGCCAAGCTGAGATCCACAACAAGCACTTCGTCCAGAATGGTCAGTTGTGAGCCGACAAAAGACCCAAGGCTGAGTGATTGCTTTTATAGGCAGATCACTCCTCCAAGTGTTATCGCAGCTGGGCCCTGATTGCCTGGCGTTTTCTATTTAAACGTTCTGACCTCCTGAGAGCACTCTTTTGCTCCCGATGCTGCCGGTAAGTAGGCACCTGCTCTTGAAACTCACCATCCGACTCCTCTGGCTGGGCTGAGTCTGGGGCAGCCCCTGGTTCTGCTGCTGGGACTACTGGGGCCAAGGGCTCTGTGCCTGGGGCAGCCTCAGGAGTGGGCTGTGCTGGTGCAGCAGGCTCCAGGGACTCTGGCTCAGACTCAGAGCTTGTGTCCTGGAGTTCCAGGGTCCTGACACAAACCTCAGCTATGAAACAGTTCCTCAGCCCTAATTTTCAGTGATACTGTAGGCACCATGACTCTACAGTAAAGCCTATGATTTGTGTGTGTAAGATTCCAGGTACAGTCACTGGTAACTCAAGGTGATATTGGGAAGTATTTCTGTCCAAAGGCAGAAGGGCTGCTGTCACCCTCTGGCAGTAATATTGGGCTAGATGGATCAATGCTCTGACTCAGTCTAAGATAGCTTCCTATACTCCTGTACACATCTGACAAGCTTCTGAAAAGAATGCAATGAAGAGAGCACTGTAATAACAAAGATTCATCTTTATTGTTATTACAATGCCTTCTTTATAAACAGCTTCTCAAAAAAATGAAAACTGAGCTTTAATAATCTTTAATAATATTATTATAATTTTATTATTATACATTATTATTATTATATAATTATATAATTATATAATTATTATTATATAAAGAAACTTGACCTTATAAAGATTTCAGACCTTAAAAAAAAAGCTTTACTCACCTTCATTACCACTGTTCCTCTAACAACATGGTCCAGAGTACCATAGTCAAAATCATCCTTTAGGTTGAAGTAGAATTTCTCTTTGTCTGGGCTGATGGCTTTTAGGAGCTTGGTAATGTTATTAGAATACAGGGTGCTGGCTTGGGTAGCCATTCGGCTGGGAAGATCCGTATAACCTATGTGTGTAACTCCCTGCAAACACCAAAAATATGGTTTTATGAGTAAACAAGCTGAGACACAACTTACAAAAACAGACAACGAAAAAAATCCTATTAATAGAAATCAACATCTATGCCTTACTAGAAATCAAGAGTCTATAATACTAATAAGACTACCAAAACAAACATTGTAAGACACAAGGAATGTTTTTTATATTGAAATCTATGCAGGTCTTCATGCATAAATAGTTCCACTACTATAAATCTTCCAGCTACTATAAATAGTTCCACTATTTAGTTCCCGAATAGTTTCACTGAAGAGATTAGTTGCTGTCTTCAGTAGAACTACACAGAAAAGCAGTCAAATATTTTTAACAGGGACATGAATTAGTCTTCTTATATTCTTGGAAATTTTATCCATTGAATTTTTAAACGTGTAGCTCAAAAGATCTGTATTTTTGTAACTTAACTTTTTTCTTATGGCATGAGCCTACTTCTACCGAGCTGAATTGTACAAGTAAATTTTATACGTAAATGATTTTCTGACTTGGGCAGAAAAAATAAAATTAAATAAAATTAAGTGTGGCTGGGTAGAAGGCAGCACCTTGTGAACATAGAGCTCTCCTGGCTTTGTAGTTTCAATGTTGCCCCCAGCTTCAGCAGCTAGATCCACAACAACTGAGCCTTCCTTCATCAATTCAACCATATCTTTTCGAAAAAGGATTGGAGCTTTTTTACCTAGAGGGAAAAGAAAGGCAATGCAAGGTCATACGAATCACTCACACCTCGCAAGAAGAACTGGTGCTGACATTCCCTTAACTAAGATAAAGTTTGTCTTTGAATTTCTAGACAAAACAGTTGAACATGCTATTGCATGCAGTTTCCTACCCAAAAAATCTGACTCTCTTCAGCTGCTGTGAAGTCTGCTTACAAGTTCAGTGGGAGGCGGGATGAAGCCTTCCCTTGCCTCTCATATCTTCCATTAAGACCACAACAAACCAGCATGAAAAGATGAAAAGCTGTCCACTCCACTGAAAGTAAACACATCAGGATTCTGGATGACAGCAGTGTTTCTTACATCTTCCATAGTACCACCACCAAAAGCATCCTTTAAGCAGGAAGATCTAGAATAAGTAGTAGTGCTAAGTATTACTAGTGCCAAAGACAACAAGAGCTTATGTCTACTCTCAACAAGAGGGCCAGCTGAAGTTGCTACTGCTACATATTGTTTTCAGCACAATGATTTGGTATATCACCCTGAATAATAATGTTACCATCTCTGATTCTGAGTGTTACTCAGTGACGGAAATATCACCAAAAGTATAGAAAAAGGAGCTGTTCAGCCAAAAATACTTTAAATTTACATAAGCTAACTGACAGTCTGCGCTAGGCCTATCGTTCTTTAGTTGAGCGCTGTGCATTAAATTAAAATTTACACTAAAAATGGGATTATAGTATTGGAGATACATTGAAGCAACCTTCTTGAATCAGGTGCCATCTGGATCTCCTGTAACCCTACAACCTGCACAGCTAGACAGGGTCAAGCTGGGGAACCTATCTTAAGCTCTTCAATTTGAAGCATCAGCATTCACTCCCAACACAGCCCATAAAAGGTTTCCATTAGGGAGTACCACAAGCATTAACAGAGGACTAAATGAGTCACAGTTCTAGAGCTTGGCTTTCATTTGTCTCAAACACAAATGAAACACTCAGATATGTCAAAGGAAGGTATGTCACTACAGTCCTCTCTCCACATTTGCACATTTGACCTTCGCGAACTTGATTATTCATGAGGCGCTCTCTTGCCTCCCCCCTTCTCCACCTTCCATTCACCTACCATTTTCCTGGGCACACATGTCTTCCTTCTACAGACCTGAGCAAAAGGTAAGCCAGTGTCGGGGGCAGTCCCACGCAGGTGCCTTCTCCAGTCGTGTCGCTGCCCCCTCCCATTCACTTCCCTTTCATTCATAAGCCTGGAAAGTAGTACACCCAGGTGAAATGCAAGTGAAGGGGAAGAGAACTGTGCACAGCTGCTGCCTCTCCATTCACTCGCCTACCCCTGTGAGCCTGGAAGGCAGCACGGCTGGCCAAAATGCAAGTGGATGGAGGTGGGAGAGAATGGGAGGGGGAGTACTCACTTGGGCACAGGAGGGAGTTATTCACAGATTTTTGACTTTCACGAGGGTTCTGCACTTTCGTGAAAATCAAGAAGCCACTGTAGACAGCTTTGTGAGCTTGTACTTGCTGAATCACAAAATGTAAACTTTTCACATCTGACTACAAGCTTAAACCCCAAATGGGTTTAAAACAGACTAATGGAAAACATATCTGGCAATGAGTGTAAAAGATGGCACCTAACACAGCAAGTATGTCACTGAGTTCTGGTCGGTGGGATGCAACAGTGAGAGAAAGCTACTGTTGTCACACTCCATTTGTGGTCTTTCCACTGGTGTCTGGATGCTTGCTATGCAAATAATTGATAGATGGACCTTTGGTCTGATCCAGCAAAGCTCCTCAAGCTCTAATCAAAATTCCAGTACTGTGGTCAGTAGTTTCTTGGCTTTCCAGCTTCTAAGTTGGCCCAAAGATAATTACGCAAATTTTAAAAGAAAGCCATGTTCATTCCACAGGAGGCCTACCAGGAATGAGTGCTGTTGTAATAATGATGTCAACTTCTTGACACTGTTTGGCAAAGAGTTTCATTTCAGCATCAATGAACTCTTTGGACATTTCCTTTGCATAACCTCCCTGGCCTTCCCCGGATTCCTTGATATCAACCTCCAAAGGCTCAGCTCCTAAGGACTTGAATTGTTCCAGTGCTGCAGCTCTAGAACATGGAAAGAAAAAAAGTGGTGAGGATAGGAAAAAAAAAAAAAGAACAGATCGCACAGTGAAGTCTCAACCTTTGAAAATGCTTGTACATGGATTCTTCAGAAAATAACATCGTATAAGCATAAACTTTACAGATGTTTTAAATCTTACTCCAGCAGAGTGTTACATATTTCCCATATTATTATTAGCCGGAAAGCTCACCTCTTTCCAATTAATGTAAGTTTTCATATAAGATATCAGCTGAAAATATTTCAGGATTGTCAATTAAGAAAGAAGAAAGATAGCTAGCAAAATGACAATAACATTCATGGTGTGTAGCTTATTAAATAACTCTGGAATTAAAAACTGAGGTAGTTAAAACCTGTTCTACAAATACTCCAAAGAAGCTCTGAAGTGAAAGTCACACAGTTAACCCCAAGCCAAATACTAGATCAGGAAGCTGGAAAATGGTGCCAAACCAAAATGCAATTAAGCCAAACTTATCCAGTACAGAATAAACACTTGTTATTGATCCTAACATAAAAATACACGCATACAGAAAAGGCACAGAAAAGCATCAAGAGACATAGACACCACAAAGAAATCAAGACTGGCAAAATCATTAGTCAGAAAAATCACCGTGTAATGTCAACTGAGCAAACACCTAACAAGTAAGACAATAAAGCTAACTGACCAAGGTTCAAAGAAATACCAGCAGTATTTACATCCAAAGCCTGTCTTATGTGATAAAAACAAACTCTGTTAGTAATAATAAATTTGGAAATTATCAAAAGGCACCCATTAGAAGTCTTGGAAGGTACAGGGTTTTGGAATAGTGAAACAGAGAATCATAGAATCATAGAAATGTAGAGTTGGAAGAGACCACACGGGCCATCCAGTCCAACCCCCTGTCACGCAGGAATACCCTCAAAGCACTCCCAACAGATGGCCATCTAGCCTCTGCTTAAAAACCTCCAAGGAAGGAGATTCCACTACACTCCGAGGCAGCATATTCCACTGCCGGGCAGCCCTGACTGTCAGGAAGTTCTTCCTGAGGTTCAGGTGGAATCTCCTTTCCTGCAGCTTGAATCCATTGCTCCTTGTCCTGGTTTCTGGAGCAGCAGAAAACAAGCCCTCTCCTTCCTCTACATGGCATCCCTTCAAATATTTAAACAAGGCTACCATGTCCCCTCTTAACCTTCTCTTCTGCAGACTAAACATACCCAGCTCTCTAAGTCTATCCTCATAGGGCATGGCTTCCAGGCCTCTCACCATTTTGGTCACCCTCCTCTGGACTTACTCCAGCTTGACCATGTCCTTCTTGAATTGGGGTACACAGAACTGGACACAGTATTCAAGATGAGGTCTAACCAAAAGTATTCAAGATGAGGTCTAACCAAAGCAGAGTAGAGTGATACCAGTACCTCCCTCGATCTAGACACCATACTCCTACTGATGCAGCAGAGAATTGCATTGGCTTTCTTGGCTGCCGCATCACACTGCCGACTCATGTTCAGCTTGTGGTCTATGAAGACTCCTAGATCCCTTTCACACATACTGCTATCCCTCATCCTATATTTCTGTATTCCATTTTTTCTACCTAAGTGTAGGACCTTACACTTCTCTCTGTTGAATTTCATTTTGTTAGCCTTGGCCCAGAGGTTTTTTTTGAACCAAAAATTTCAGAGATTTATTCTATTAGATCTTGTAAGAAATATTATTTTTGTGAAAATATGCTATATGTGTATCTCTACTTAATTCTTATAACTGAATATCTCATTGTGTTGAACTGTATTTTATACTGCAAAATATTTTATAGTAAGGAATAACTATGATTGCAAAACTGATCTCAATTTATAAACACTTTACTACATGTCCCTCCTATGGTAGATCACAGCATCTGTCCATGAGTGAATTTGGTGATATGACATTTCAGCATGCTAGATCAACCACCCATTTTCAGGCTGGCACTGTACAGTAGATGTATTTTGAGAAGAATATATACTAAGACATAATTCAAGATTAGAACAGATTCAGGTGATTCATCTATGCAGTAATAAGCTTATCATTGGTGAATTTTCTTCAACAATGGGGAGGGGGGATTCCTTGCTTTAATTTGGCAGGTTGATTAGAGAAGGAATCTGCAGAGAATGGAGTGTTCAGGTAGACAAGCGACAGCTACAATTACCATGTGAAAATCTTTGTTTTGAGTATGTTGCTTTTTGCACGTAAGAGTTCCTCAAATGTTTCCTTCCACATATTTAGTAAACACTAGGGAAAGGAGGAAGACATATAACATTCTGTCCCTAGCTGCAATCCCATTACCATGTTTGTACATTCAGATGAATGCAAATGCCTCTTTCATGTTTTCATTTTAACACTTGAATATTGAGAGAGCAAAGTCAGTAGGTTAACTTTCATCCTGGTATTAACGGGTAAAAGGCACGGTCCCGAGCCCTTGTTCTACACATTCCTGAATGCACAGCAGGAAATGTGTGAAGTCCCCATAATCTCAGCAAAGGTTTACATAGGTGCTTACGTGATAGTGCACCGTAACAGGTACCAGTGGTTGCAGGAGGTGCAACAATATTCCCAACAATTTCTTAGACATTGCATTTGGCATAATCTGGTTTCGTATCAAGGGTAAATTCTGCAGGAAAGTGAAGTGTTCCATAGTAAAGTGCTCCACAACTTTCTCCAATCCAATGTCCGTGATATAGTTTGACTGCAACTCCCATAAGGCCCAGTCAGCAGTCTGCTATGGGGACTGTCATCTGGGTGGGAAAGGCTGACATAAAAATTACTAAAATGTCACTTGATTATTTTCATGAAGCATTTGAGTATAATCCACAGAAATTCAAAACAGCATTACTCATAATTAACATATCTGCTGGGGTATGAAACGCACTAGCGTATTTTCAGCATACTTTCAGACTATATTCTTTAAGAAAAAACTGTTTAGTACTCTGTCTCTCGTTCCTGTTGTTTCTGCCTGGGTGGAGGGATCTCCCTGCTGAGGAAGGAAGAATAGGAAATTGTGTGTGTGTGTGTGTGTGTGCGCGTGCGCGCGTGCACACATGCGCGCTTGTCCTTCCTGTCCAGGCAAAAAGAACAGGAAGGGATGTGTGTGTGTGTGTGTGAGAGAGAGAGAGAGAAAGAAGCTCCCTTCTCTGCCATTCCTGTTGTCTATGCCTCAGTGGGGAGAACTCTCCCCCCATCCCAGGCAAAAAGGAACAGAAAGGTGCCTTTCCTTTTTGCCTGGGTGAGGACTTCTCCCCGCCCAAGCACTTGTGGGAGTACTTCTTTCCTGTGCCCTGGCAGGAGTTACTGTATTTGCTAGCATATAAGACACACCACATTTTCGGAAGGCATATGTTGGGGGGAAAAGTGTGTCTTATGCACTGGCAAATAACAGTATATCCATCTTATAGTTAAAGGACAAAAGGTTTGTGTACTATAGTCAAGCTCAACCATGAATATGTTTAATTATATAAGACATACAGGAACATACCTGGTATCAAACCCACGAACAACAGCTCCCATTGACTTAGCTGCCCCTGCAGCTGCTAAACCAGCTACTCCACCTCCAATGATCAGAACCTGTGTCAAACAATGCATTACACATCACACATCAACAGAAAACAGTCTGGTCAATTAATACAAAGCACTTTCCTGGCTTGCTGAGCCAGCATATTTTCAGCAGGCTAGCTAGTTTCAAGTCAAACTGGGTCACTTACTATATACAGAAACCTTCTGTGAGGGAAAATATTATCCAATCAACGTCAGTATAATTCAGTCAGACAGTGCAGAGAAAATGCTGTGTCCTCCCTGCTTTAGGCTTTTTGATGAACTAAGGAAGGATCTGTGGCAATACTCTTAAGTTTCCTCAAGCTATAGGTGTTTGATTATCTGTGAAACAGCAGGAAGCTGGAAAATGGGTTCAGACAGTTTTAGATCAACAAATTCAGCTTTTGAGGCAACAAATCCTGAGTTTTGCTAATGCAAAGCATACACCACATAGGTGGTAATCTTCCAAAATATTACCACATTGCTCCCAGATAAATCAACTTCCTCCAAGGGCAGAATTTAGTACTAATTTTTGTACTTTTTAGAAATTCTCAATCTCCCCCACCACCTTGATATACTACACAGCCCATAAATGGATTAAACATCTTTTGAGATAGACCATGATTAATCCTTTCATTACTTTTTAAGAGGGAAAGTGGAAAATCAAATATACATTTCTCATCTACTTCTGTTCAGTTATACATGTATTTTGTACTCCAGTATGTACACACAAAGCATTGCCCCAAAAGCATCATCCTGAATACAGATCTTTGTGCTGGCTACAGACATCACAAGTTCCAGAAAACCCAGGTCCTGAAAAGGCAGATAACTTAATCCAGAATTCTGTTAATACATTACATTGGCATATCTGTAATCAATGGCAACGAGAGGAACAACACAGAAGGTACAATGCCTATGAAGCAAATAAGGCTCTAGAGAAATAGGCTTCTCAAGAGTCAGTCAATTTGCCCTGAGAGTCCACATGCTGCGGTGTTGTACTATGTCTCTGGAGATTAGGGTTTGAATCCCCACTCAGTCAGTCAAGTCACACACTCTCAGCCTCAGAGGGAGGCAATGGCAAACCTCCTTTAATAAATCTTGCACACACACAAAAAAATACAACAAGTTCACTTTAGGGTTGCTACAAGTCAAAAAACAACTTTAAGGCACATAACATATTTGCCTTTCTCTGCCATCACTCTACAACCCTGAAAAGGTGTAATTGCTGGCATGGATTCTAGGCAGCAGCATGTCGTATTCTGCATGAAGACTAGGTAAAACCCCAGAGCTTCTCTTTTACTAAAAGGGAAGTTCATTAAGACATATTGTTAAAAATAATAAGGAACGCACATGGCTGTCTATAAAGCCTTTCTTTAAACTACCAAGTAAACTTCAGAGGAAGGAATTAGCAAAATCACCTCTGAGTATTCCTTTCCTAAGAAAACCCTTCAAAATTCATTGGGTCACCAAAAGTTGACAGGTTACTTGAATGCACATATACATACACTGCTTGTATCCATGTATATATCTACCAGTATCTTGACTACCTAACAGTGTAAAAAAGAGCTGCTCATTCTGGAGGAAAGATTCCATTCAGGAGTTACCATAATTAAAATATAAAGTCAAAAAGAATGTGCTTTATCAGCTGATGACTGCCCTATTAACCTATTGCTAGCACACATTTCTTCTCTCACATACCTTAGCTGGAGGGACTTTTCCAGCTGCTGTGATCTGACCCGTGAAAAAACGACCAAAGTGATTAGCTG
Source organism: Iguana delicatissima (assembly GCA_948472985.1). Taxonomy (NCBI): domain Eukaryota; kingdom Metazoa; phylum Chordata; class Lepidosauria; order Squamata; family Iguanidae; genus Iguana; species Iguana delicatissima. The sequence continues at coordinate 169,620 of CAOKZL010001955.1, read as the reverse complement.
CTAGCACAACTGCCTTGTAACTGTCAGAATAAGCAAGAGAGAACAAAAATTATTAGTTGTGTTTCCTAATGTCAAAAACAGACAGTATGATCAGCTGCGGGAGAGCCAGCGTGTTATAGTGGCTTAAGCACTTTGGAGTACTACAACTTTGGAAACCAGAGTTCAAATCCCTGTTCAACCATGGAAACTCAATGGGTGACCTTGGGCAAGTTACACTCTCTCAGCCCCAGAGGAAGACAAAAGCAACCCCCCTCTGAACAAATCTTGCCAAGAACAACCTATGACACGTTCGCCCTTGGGTCACCTTAGTTGGAAATGGCGGCACACAAGAGCAACAAAATACACAGGAAGGCTGCATATAACCTGTGATACTTGTACCTCTGCTCCAAAGAACTCAAAATGAAATACATTTATTATTGTTGTTGTTGTTATTATTATCATCATCATCATCATCACTGTACTAACTACACTTTATTGTTGTTGTGTGTCTTCACTTATATCTTGTTTTCTTCCCAAAAATTTGGATTCAAGACAACTTGTAAATTGAAACAAGTACAATATAGCTAAAACATAAGGCAGCATTAAAATAGGGTTAAACTATTCACAATACTAAAACAATTTAGAACGTATGCGTAAAAAGATTTTTTTCTTAAATTAAAAAAGGTTCAATAAAAACAACACAGGACCTTCTAAAACCTTTTCATTAAAAACTTTCAGTTCAAAAGTCTTTACCTGCTGATGGAAGGACAGCAAAGAGAGGATCGTTCTGGCCTCCCTGGGAAGCGAGTTCCAAAACCAAACTCACATCCCACCAGCAGTGCCTGCAAAGTTGGTGGCACTGAGAGAACAGCCTCTTTTGAGATCTCAGGATCCAGGCTGGCTCATACTCAGAGATATGGTCTGTCAGACAGGCTGGACTTAAGTCATATCAGGCTTTATAGGCCATAACCAGTTCTCATTTGATACTTGACAGACACAACAATCCCATAAAATTGATTATGTCAAGAAAGAAAATGTCACACAACAAATTTAATGGCTCAGTAGGGCTGCAATCTGGACCTCCCAAATTCTAGTCCAGTACAACAACCATTATACCATACTGGCCTCTTATCTTTTTACTCTTAACCTTTGCTCCCATCCTCACAAACACAACCCCTAAGTCTTAGCACAACAGCATTATTGTTGGTTTAAATAGATTTAGCATCTTGAATTTATCACAATCCACGAGTGCAAGGGAAACTTTGGACATGATTCTAATTAGGAAAGTGGCAGTAACAAGAGAAGAAATTCACAAATTGCATCCAGCTCCTGATAGTCCACATCTCCATCTTGTCCAGTTAGTTTTTTGTGTTTTTTTTAATTCCACTGTCACTAAGAGATGCATAAGCTGTAACTAAGGAATTTATCAGGCTCTGGCTTCCTGCCTGTCCCTCCAACTCCAATAAGCAATGCTTCTCAAATATTTCTCCAGATGAACAGCTTACATCGTGACTATCTGACTTGACCACACTCCCTTGATACTATAATCCAAGTATAACAACTGACCACAATATTCTTGTTATTCTCTCAAAATAAATGCATACTGTTTGGGCTTTGCACCCTACTCAGTGCCCACTGCTTCACTGGTGCTAGATTACAGCTAGTAAAAAAAAAACACTGTAGTTCCTCACCCAGCAATGTTGGCCATGGAGCTGAGAGCATCATATCCCTGAGCAATGGTCACACGTGGAACCTGATCCATAGCCAAGACAGTAGTTTTTCTTTCTGATAGCTTGTTCAGAAGGTCTGGATTTTGAGCTGGGTAGATAAAACTAATCAGGGTACCAGATGGCTTAAACAGATCTACCTCATGCATACCAAGGGCAGGATTAAGTATGGGAGCCCTCACCTGGATGGGAACAACAAGCAAATCACACAATTCTGGATCACAAGCATTTTAAAAAAATAGGCACCAAATAAGTGCACATAATAACATTAAACAAAATATGTATTTTAATTGTTTTATTATTTTTAATCAGTTTTATACTATATTTTTGTGAATTGTTCAGAGAATGTGATAACAGCATTCTTACATTTGGTAAATTTGGTAAATAAAATACATATAAATAAAATATTTATTTTTATATCCAAGCAATCCTAACTACCACAATGTAAAGCAAGGGAGTTTCATTTTAATAATAGAAATGCAGAACTAATGCCTATGTCCATAGTAGACAAGGTAAAACTAGCAACTACATATACAAATAAGTTTAAAAAAAAAAGACAGCAAGAAGCCTTGTTTGAAACATGACATTGACAAGCGAGTAGGGAAGATAATCTTTTTGCCCTCTACTGTAGATAAGAATTTGCTTGCTCACATTTTGGCATGAAATATCCAAGAAAACCCCCTTGCTCATATTTATGGCTATTGTTCAGGTTTAGAACAAATACTATTCCTGTAAAATGATGTTAGTTAATTAAAAAGGACTAATAAAAGTAACTGATATTTGTAACTAGGGACACAATGGTGCATAAGCATATTATCCAATGAATGCTAAAACATAAACACGAGAACAATATTTTAAGATAGGGCCATTCTCACTGATACACTACCTGCTGAATACATCTAGAGATGTAACTGAGCTTCCATCCACAGCCCTGTACTGAACTTGTCACCAACGCTTACTTACAAATTCACAAAGTGTCAGTATTACTTAGAGCATGGTTTGGAAAGTTATTACAAGTAACTCACACAAGCAAAATACCAGGGGTGTTTACTTGGGAAACAGCTAAGATCTCATTCATGTTACACCATTAAAGCATCGTGATACCACTTTAAGTGGCATAGCTCTATCCTATGGAATCTTAAGATTCGTAGCCTCATCTGGATTCCATAGGATCCACTCATGGCAGTAAAGTGCTATCAAGGTACTAAAAACGCATAGTGTGAAAAACACTTAAGAAAATTCCATGTTTAGGTGAAAATTCAATATGTGAATCCCAACTAGGGATATAATTCTTTTCCATCAGGAAGTACTCATACAACATTCTCCCCACTGCAAGTCATTACTCTAAAAATACACTGTTTTCAGGCAGCATTCATAAAACAGAACATACTCTGCAGGAAAATAAATCCAAAAACCAGGATTTTCTCTGCAAGGGAACTTATTTGTGCACACAAAAATGAGATTTGGTGCACACAGAAACCCATTTTTCTGTGCAAAAACAAGTGTTCTGCACAGAAAATTCCATTACCACCACAAAATCACACACAATGTATTTTGCATAGTAAAAGCCCCATAGCAAAGAATCTTGTTGCATCTAGGATTCTTCTTGCTGGAGTTTCCCAAATGCTTAGAAAGCTTTTTTTTTCATGTTTTCAAATATTATTTCAATCTTTAATGGAAACTCAATGCAAGTATAAATATTTCGCTTTTTTTCCTGCAAGCAGAAAGGTGATATTCAGCATCTTAACTACAGGTCTCCCTCTACATTCGTGGGTTTCACTTCTGCGTATCTGGTTATTTGCGAGGTGCTCGCTTGCCCCCTTCTCCCCCTCCGATTCCCTGGCCTGAGGGGGCAGGAGGGCACAGGAAGGGCAATCAACCCTTCCCCACGCTCCTTTGGCTCCCGTCGCTGGTGCGGGCGCAAGCAGCAGAAGATGAGAGAGAGGGGTGCAGGAGAGAGCCAACGGGGAAAGAGCTCTTTCTCCTGTGTCCCCCCTACTTGCCTGATCACAGGGGTGGGAACCAGGAGAAAGCCAAGCAGAGAAGTTCTTTCCCTGCTTAGCTTCCTCCTGTGCCTCCCCACTGCCACTCGTAGGAGTGGGAGCCAGGAGAAAGCCAAGCAGGGAAGTTGTTTCCCTGCTTGGCTTTCTCCTGATCCCCCCTACTCACTTGATCATGGGGGTGAGAGCCAGGAGAAAGCCAAGTAGAGAAGTTCTTTCCCTGCTCAGCTTTCTCCTGCACCCTCCACAGTCACCCCATAGCGGGGTTGGGAGCCAGGAGAAAGCCAAGCAGGTAAGTTGTTTCCCCACTAGGTTTTCTCCAGCGCCGCTCCACTCACCCAACTGTGGGGGTGGGAGGCAGGAGAAAGCCAAGCAGGCAAGTTGTTTCTCTGCTTGGCCTTCTCCTACGCCCCTCGACTCGCCTGATTGCATGGGTGGGAGCCATAAGAAAGCCAAGCAAGGACATTCTTTCCCTTCTTGGCTCTCTCCTGCAACCCCCTCGATGGCACGGGTGGGCGCCAACAATTATTTGTGTTTTTTTCACTTTCATGAGGGTTCTTTTTCCCTACCCCTCATGAAAGTGAAGGGCCCACTGCACTGTGGATCACTTTCCATATACTACGCTGTTATTTTCCCCTCCTAGAAACATTCAGAAAAACCGTGCATTCATATGATAGAATAATAATGAAAGAATAATCATTACTTTGACAACTAAATCAGAAGCCAAAACTTCCATTGTTCCCTGGATCTGTGCCCCTGCCTCTCTATAATGGTCATCAGAGAATTTGGAAGCTTCTCCAGCACTTGATTCCACAATGACATTGAAACCTTGTTTAACCAAAGCTTGGACTCCAGCTGGTGATAGGGCAACCCTTTTCTCATTCTGAAATATCTCCTTAGGAACGCCCACAGTCAGCTGCTTATAAGGAATACCTGTAAACACAGAGAAACGAAGAACAGTTACTTTACCAGCTGAAAAATCGATTAACAAAATGACAAGCTTGTGGCAAGATCTCTTGTATGTACTATGCAAAAGACTCTTTCCACAGAAAGATGTCATTTCAACTAAATACTAGTAGTCTGTCTTCAAAAGCATTTGAACGTGTTCCTATCTCAAGCAAGGCAGATTCCAGGGTAGAATTTTGTGTCACATATTCTAATTTAAAAAAAAATGCCCTGCTGTTATTCCACATTCATCTGTATAGTATTTTAAGTACAAATGCTTTAACAGTCAGAGTAATCATTTTACAATTCATTGGATAGGCTTACTTTATTTTACAGTTGAAAAGTCCTGCAAACAGACAAGGAACTTGTTGGAGGCCAATTACAAAGTCTGAAGTGAAATGAACTTGAGGGCAAGTCCCACAAGGTTGTATTTTATGGACTGCTTTGCCACACAGTTGTTTTATAGCAGAACAGTTTCAGCTGGTTGTCACGGCTGTTGCAAAACACTGTAACAACCATCTCCTCTATTCACATACTTACACAAACACATACACACGCGCGTGCTAATACACCTAGAACACCAATGACCACAATGGTTCTCACTTCTATGCACATCTTCATCCACACAAAGGAAAACAGGAAACTTGGAACAACACTTGTAAAGAGTTTAACAATTCTCTCCCACTCATCAGGTTGTAGCCACACCTTCTACAGATATGAAACAAAGGTCAAGCTCACTCTTAACTTAAAAAATTGGCCAGGGGGCTAAGCTTCATATCCACAGTAATCCACCACAGAATAATGAAGAGTTTAGAGTACAGATATGCTTAGTTGTGGACCAGCCTCTGCCTGCTGATCAACACCTCTGTTTTAATTTTATGCAAGCCCCTTAGAGATGTTACAATATGAGGTATGTAGACATAACATACATACATACATACATACATAACAATTAAACCTTCCTTGCAAGAGCAGAATTTCTATATGATTAACAGTACAGAAGACAATCAATGTCCTCAGTTCGGAAAGCAGGTATATTGCTCCTCTAATGCATTTTTTTCTCCAACAGGTAAACACTAGAATTAATTCTGTGCCAGGTGAGCCTGCACTCCATGGGAACTTTAACTGTGGCACCTGCACAAATGTCAACTGCTATTATAACTACTTGCTATCTGTAAGGCACATTTACTACCAGGAACTCTCGGCTCTCATTATCCATGTCCGGAGGAGTAAGGAAACAAAGCCAATACTCCCAACAATCTTCAGCTATTCGTATATCTGAAAAAACTTACTACTGCTGGTTAGCAGAGCCAAGACAGGCCAATAGACCTCTCAGAGAAAGCCAAAAAGTGCTTAGTACTCATATCAGGTAGGCTTTTTTAAAACATTTTTAATATATTTTATTTTTGAAAAAGAAAAAAAACCCCATAAAATCTTGACAATCTTGACAATCCTGACAATTGAACTGGTTACTGAATTTGTGTGTCACAGTCTGTGTTTTGGAGAATTAGCAAACATTGCTGATTTTTAATTTAAACCACACACCAGAAATGGGACTAAAAATCAGACTGGAGGATGACAAAGAATAGTCCACAGCAGACATCACCAAAATCAAAGTATAAGCAACCCCAAATGGATTAAAGAGGGTTATCAGAGCACAACTCTGGGAACCTGCATGCAGAAGATCAACAGTTTTGATCAACAGTTTTGACTTGGCTCTTGAGATCGCAGGTGGCCTGCAGCTGCAGCTGGTAAGCCACAGGGCTGATCTTCAGTCCATAAAGTCTGGACACTAACTGTTTGTCTGGCTGCTTCATCTGATACTCAGGGTGCACCAAGAACAACATGTGAGGGAAGCCAGTCCTGAAAGAAGCCCCATCTGTATGATGATGGAAGGAAGATTTTTTGAAGTACAGACATCCATGCATTTAGGACCATATAGTTTGACCATGGCATCTCCTCGGAAGCATTTTATATACACACACACATATATAAATACATATTTAAAATTTAAATTTAAAACAAATGTATATAAATATTATATTTATAATTATATTGTACTATATTATTATGTTATTATATTTCAGTAAACAGAAAAATATAATCTAATTTAACATTGCTTAGTACACTCACACATACACACACTGCTGTATACACACAGTCACTTCAGAGAGTAAGGCTGCATTTTTAGGCCTGTGTATCTAGAAATAAAACCCACTGATCTCAATGGAACTTAATTCTCAGAAAGCGTGCTTAGCTTGATAATACACAGTCTGATTAAAAGTTGGCTAGGTTTTGTTCACTGGCTTACTCAGCACCTTTCCTGTCAATAGCCTCACAACTCTTGCTCTATAGCAGTGTTTCAGGCAGACTATGTTTACTTCTGAATATTCTGCCCAACAATGTTTATTTGCAAATGTACTTGATACAAATTTGTAGCAATAATATCTCTGCCACAATATTCAATTTCAGTTTGAGCATGGAATCAAAAACAAAGACCATTTTTAGTACTGTGGAGAAAGTAAGTGAATCAACCAGATAGCTTATGAACGTAAATAAGCAGCTAAACTGGGCTGCTAAACCTGCTTATTTTTCTTGGTTATTCCTCTCCCTGTAAAATCAGAGACAGAACAAGTCAATTCCTCAGAAGATCCAGAGCTCTGCCTTCCTACATCAGTATGCAGAGCAAAGGTCTTTCCTCGTCTAAACAGCAGTTCCAGAAGATTAACAAACCAAGGACTCTTTTGCAGAGGGTTTCTAGTTTCAACATCAACCTTTTTAAGTCTTGACCAGTTTTCCAGAAAGTTCAAATAGTAAAAGATAGAAGTTGGGCACTAGAAACAACAGAAAGGAAGAAAAGTACAGTCTTGTGCTGGTCATTTTCATGGACTCCTTAATGCAGTGGTTCTCAACCTGTGGGTCCCCAGATGTTCGTGGACTTCAGCTCCCAGAAGCCCCAGCCACTATGGTCAATGCTCAGGGCTTCTGGGAGCTGAAGTCCACGAACATTTGGGGACCCACAGGTTGAGAACCACTGCCTTAATGGCTCTCCAAAAAGGGGTATTCAGATTGGACATAAATTGCTCACTGAAGCACGTTTACTCAGAAGTAAATCTCATTGATGGCTATGGAATAAGTCCCACTGAAAAATACTTTGGGATTGCAGCCTGGAAGGTTTAGGAAGGATGCTATTACAGAAACTATTCACTGTTGCTAAGATGCAAGATAAAGGAACAAAGTATATACCTATTAACCAACTTACTCCACTAACAGCTTCAGAAGAAGCTGCTCGCCTTTCTCAGAGTTCTGCAGGGAGAGAAGGAGACAGTCCGATGGAGTGGAAGTGAAATGAAGATGAAAGGATACAATGAATAGCACAGAGAAAGTTGAGTAAGACATTTCTATCTATTTGTGTTATGAAACACAGAGACACAAATATCACTACAGTAGTATGGTATAAATCTGTCTAAAAAATTCAAAAGCAGTGAATTTACAACTATAAACATAGTTTCCTTCACATACCCTGGGGTTACCGTGCTGACAACATTTTTTGCAAAATGCTATTCAGTTTCTGTTTTGGCAGTTACGGTTTGGTTTTGGCTACTGTGCTAATAACTGACTTCTGAGTTAACAACTGAATTGAGAGGGGATTTGCCATTGCCTTACTTTGCGACCGGGAGAATATGACTTGCCCAAAAAAACTCAGTGAGTTTCCATGGCCCAGCAGGGATTTAAATCCTGGTCTCCCAGAATGCTAGACAAACATTCAAACCACTACACCATGCTGGCTCTCTAACAATTGAGTTGGAGACCCAAGTTATCATTCAGAGAACAGGTTAGCTAATGAAATAAAACAGATACAGTGCAATATTATGTTGAGATACATGTGGGAAGGGGAGTATGAGGGCTTTTTGTGTTACATTATTTAACTTGACACAATGAACCTAGCACAGGATTGATATCTATTGTCACATTTGTTCCTATCACTGAAGGAAATAAAGAAATGCCAGAACCAATCAAAAGCCACCGCACATGCTAACTGGCAAAAGTCAACCATACGGCCTTGTGCAGGTAGAGGAAAGTACAGCCTTTATCAGGGGTCCAAGCTGATCCTCGTCTGACTAATCAGCTGACTTTCTTGGAATACTTCCCAGAAAAAGTGATTCTGTGGAACAGAAGGTACAATTCAGCTGCAGCAGGCTCTGCTTTTCCTCTAACATCTCTCAGATCACATGAACCATCTATCAGCTTTCCCCAACCCAGTGTCCTCTTAGGCCATGCTAAGTAATCCATTAAGACAGTGGTAATCCAATGCATCTGGAGGTTTCCAGGCTGGAGAATAAAACCATATGTAGTTTAAACTACAGTCCGTCCTCCACATTTGCAGGTTTCACTTTTGCAGATTTGATTATTCATGGATTATTTGCTGTCACTTCTGCTGCCTCCTTATGCCATTTTTAATAGGGATTGCAAGCCTTGTGAGACTGAGAAACTGCAAACGAGGCTTTTATGTCCCTATTAAAAATGGTGTGGGGCAGCAGTGGAGATGGTAGTAACCACCCACTGCAGCCTTATGAAGGAACCCTGGTGCCTCAAAGGAATCCATGGTGAGTGGAATATGATGATCATACTTTTTGTGTGTGTTACATACAGTTTGGGAGGGTCTAGATTTATTCACGGCTCTCCCACTTTCACAGGGGTTCTGTGCCCCTAAACCTAGCAACTGTGGAGGGATGACTGTATTCTTACACCAATTCTGGCTGGGTGGGTCTGAGAAAGCAAAAGAGGCAGACCTTATAATAGCTTAACAACAATCTGCCAAGTCAGACCCTTCTATGAATGACTCTCAAAGCACAGAGCAGACTACTTTGGTTGGTTCCCAGTTTCTTTGGCCTTCGGCATCTCAGAAAAGCCACTGTCAAAGAGGGGCTGCCAATATTGATGGACCACTCAACTATAGAACATTACTTCCCAGATTTCTCCTTTAAAATATGAGGGGGAAACAAGATAGCAACAGGAATAGTTAACACTCTACTGATTTAAAGTTTTGAATTTTTTCCTCACAGACATTCCATTGAGCTATTCTTAGTCATATAGAGTCACTGTTTTGCTTCCTCCTGCCTATTGCCAAACTACATGGAAGAGTGTCTGTAAACATACTAGGCACAAGTACAAACATGTCTTTCAGTGATTTAATCAGATGAAAATCTCATCGATTCTACTCAGACCATATGACAGAGCTTTTCAAGGAAAACTAGATCCCTTTCACAGAGAGATCTTGCAGTAAGTAACTCAAACAGATTTTGTGGCTTGTCAGCATTCCATAATCATTTTATGATATCCCATGGCAATCTCTTCTGCACTAATTTCACCACTGGGTATACTAAGATTTTTCTATCCAAGGAATAAATTATTAAAAATTATTCCCCTGGCGAAAGGTCTGGTGGCACAGATTCATGGAAATGCATTAAAGTGGGAGAAAAGAGGTCATAAATTTTCGTATGTAAAGCTTCCCACCTTACGTTTACATTTAAATTTTAAAAAAAAAACCAAAGGATGTACTTCTTTTTCAGTAACAAAGGATATGTATGCATGTGTATGTGTCTTCAAGCTGCCTGTACAGTGATCCCATGCATTTCATTGGGATTTTTTAAACAAGGAATACTCAGAAGTGATTTACCATTGCCCTCCTTCAAACTGCATTCTATAGCATCTGGTATTCCTTGGCAGTCTTCCACCCAAGTACTAACCAGAGCTAACTTTGCTTCCAAGATACCTCGTCATTTTTCCCCACCCTAAAAGTCATTCAGTGAAACATTTATGATTTATGTAGTGTTCTATAACTCCATTCCTTGGTTACTACAGTGAAACACAGCGAATATGATTTGCCCTACATGTTTCAGCCACATTGGATGAGCAACTTGATATTCATGAATGCCCCTTTTTCCTCACCATTTCCCCCCTAATACTATCATGGGGGCAGCAAAAAGATTTACAAGACTTTAGTGTTATAAGCTCTGAATTTAAAAAGCATGGAATGTTGATAAAAATTTGATAGACAGTAAAATGTGGCATCATGTTCCCAGAACTGTGAAGTCACTGCTAAGTCTCCTCAATGTGTTACCATCCCAAGGTGTTATTCTACATCTCTCACAATTAGCCAGCCTGCTAATTGGGAGCTGCAGTTCAACATATATAGATGGTAATAGGTTGCGGACTGCTGCTGTAAGGTCACTATGGCTTTTTTTTAAATTAGATACTATACGTAAAGGATTACTGAAGAACTTCACATACATTATCGCAAATGAGACAAAACAGCAGTTTGTATATCTACAATCAGCCCTCCACATTCTCCAGGGTTAGGGGCACTGGACCTCTGCAAAAATGAAAAAATTGCAAATATCAAAGTTTGCGTGTGTGTGCGTCTGTAGGAAGGTAGCCATGGTATGGTGGAGAAAGCAAGCACCAAAGGTCTAAACCAAGTCAAGGAAATGAAAGGTTTGCATTATGGCCCTATATTTCCCCTGTCTTACCCATCTCCTTCCTTGGGTGTGACGGGGCATTGGGAAGCGGTTTGTGGTGCTGAAAAATTGGGCCGCAAGCCATTCTTAGCTGGCCAAGCACCAGATAGTGGAAGAGGAATAGGGCCCAAAGTGAGTCTTTAAAGGACTGTAAGGCCTGATCAGAGCCACCAAGAGGGAAGCTTCCCTTGGAAAAGAAATGCCTGAGTTGAGGGGGCAGGGGTTGGAGAAACTTACAAATAACCAAATCCATGAAAGTTAAATCTGCAAATATTAATGCTGCAGATTAAAGTTTTCAAAGCCAAGGCAAACTCAGCAACTGCAGTGAAATACAGTGGGCCTTCTTATCAATAGTCTCCAGACATACAAGTTTGACCATCTGAGCCTGCATCGCATCTTACACATAAAATGGCAATGACATGCACAGAGATGCTGTGAAGCATCTGCATGTACATAATCACCATTGAATATAATGGGATGAAAGCATTTGCAAATTTCACTATTCACAGGGATTCCTGGAACAGAATTCCTACATGAGCACACTGTAATAGAGATGATGAGTCTATCATCAGTTATTAGAAATGGTTATTTCTTTGTATCTTTATTCAGTGACTCTTTTATGTTATCAAACAAACATTAAAGTAATAAAACAGACAATGTATTCAAGAATACTGTCATAAAGGTCCTGCCACTGATTCCATTTTAAGATATGAAAAAAAAATGATTAGCATTTCTAATCAACATTGCAAAAAGATAATTGTGGCCTCAATCCAGCATTGTGCTAGGAGATATCCACTAGAGCAGTGGTTCTCAATCTGTGGGTCCCCAGATGTTTGTAGACTTCAGCTCCCAGAAGCCCCAGCCACTATGGTCAATGCTCAGGGCTTCTGGGAGCTGAAGTCCAAAAACATCTGGGGACCCACAGGTTGAGAACCACTGCACTAGAGCAATAGTTCTTTCTTCCCCACATCTACCTCTTCATCCTGCACAAAATTCTACTCTTGAAGGTTTCCTAGTCTTCTGGAACAGGTTTTAAAGGTTCACCCCAACCTGTAAGGGGTGGACTCCTCCCACATGCACACCACCAATTCCCTCAATAAAATAAAACTGTTAGACAGATTTAATATACACGTGAATCTAGGAAATCTTCTGTAGTGCACACTTACACGTATCTTTTAACCAACTAAAACTATATATTTAACACCACTAAGATCATCAACAGTACTTCACTACATTGTACTAACAAAGACGTGACATGGTTTCTTGCCCTGTGGGCTCACAGCCTAAATTAGACAACCAAAACAGAGACACTGTAGTTGGACAAGTCCAGAGATTAACAAAGAATAATAACGATTGGTTTGGGTTAAGGTTAATGATTAAGAGGATGGGTTATCAAACTCCTAGGTTCTACCCAAAGAGGTACGGTCTAGTAGGAAAAAAGCAAGAAGAAGAAGGAGACATATAAATTATGTTCCATGAAGCTCAGCTACTGCAAACTAAGCTACAACCTGCACACAAAAGTACATAACAATGATCTATTTAGAGTAGAACATTCACACAAAAAATATTCCTGCAGCTGGCAAATATTATGTCGGCCTACTTGCTTGCACTTATCCAATTTGTCAGAGACTAACTTCAGCAATAGGTCTAAAACCTATTCTCTTAGAAGTAATTATTATTTCCTTTGGGTAAATGGCTAATTAAAAGACAGTTATCTAACAAATGAATTTCCAATGTACAATACTGTATTGTCAATGGTAACTAACACCTTTTTTCATTAACAAATTCCTAGCCATTATAATTGGTACGGTACAAGCGGAAAGAGTAATACTACACTATAGGGACCTACAGAGTACATTTCAATCCACAGAATGATCGTAGTCAGTGAGGGACCACCTCACCATCAGCGTAAAAGGAAGGTTTTGTACTAATGAGTTAATCTCAAAGTATAGTACATATGTGAAAAAAAGATGCATTTAAAATCACGCTTAGAATGAAAACTAAACCAGCTGCCCACACCTAGCAACACTGATTCTCACTGGTATTTTAGCCATAGTTGACCGGTTAATTGTCTCAGGCTCCATCCTGTTTTTTAATCTTTGGCCACACACCAGTCCAATTCAGGCATTCAGTATAAGATTAAACTAATTCTGTTTCCCTGGTAGTTACACGTAGAGAACGACAGTCTGAAGGGGAAGAACTTTTCTATATTTGGAGATACTACATGCAAACAGGAACCCTTGTGTTTTAGGTTTCGTGATGCTGTCCAGAGGCTGAAGGGGAAAAACTCTATATCTGGAGATACTCCATGCAAATAGGAACCCTTATGTTTTAGGTTTCGTGTTGGTGTGCAGAGCCTCTACAGGCACTGAAGGCTTTCCTCTTTAAACTGTCGTTCTCTGCAGGATAAGAATTAAAACAGAGGGAAGGAGAACTGTCATATTCCCCCCACACACACATTCATTTTAACTCTATGCTGGATGCGTGAATAGGGCTTAAAAGTTCTAACAGAATGCTGGGAAAGTGGAACAAGAGTTTGGTGGTGTCTGCATGCCTTGGTGCTTATGAGTTTAATATTCATAAATTTGAAATCAAGCTCTTCTATTGAAGTCACATACCTGGTTTGACAGGTGCTTGGCACCAGAGTACTTGGTGGGTGCGAAATGTCCGTAGGCATGGTGTCTTAACCGTCTTCACCCTTTGACACATCACATTGTTGAAAAGAGGACTGGAGCAACTAGTAGCAATGGTACGCAGGAGACCTGCCATGTTCCCAAGATCCAGCAAGCGGAATCACCCCTTTAGAAAGTGACTCAGCTGTCCTGTTGTATACATATTAAGCATTTGATTTTTAGCAAAAAATGGCACCACAGACTAACAAATCATAATGCATCTGATAACTTTACAAGTCCAGTTTGAAGACACAATCCCCATCCCAACAGCACTGAGAAATCAAAAAGATATACACTTTCTTTGTCAAAAAAAATTATTTAGCAACACTGCCAGACCTTTTGCATGTTAAGAACATATACAAAAGCATTTTTAATGAAAACACAAATAACCCATTATATTTTACCATGGTTTTGAGGCAATATTTTAAAATTAAATTATTAACTATTCTCTCCTAGACACTATCATGTGGAAGTATTTCCAGTGTATTTTAGCAGAAAATTGTAACATTATCAGAGGGGACAAGAGCCTTATCCAGTATTGTTTTGTATTGTATTTCTAAATTACTTCTAAACTTAGGATTTCACTTATTTGATTCTTATTTGATTCTTCCTATATCTGAACTACAACAGTACATTGAACTACAGTTTATATAGAAGTGTGTCACACCCATAGCACAGAGTCTTTAACATCTTCAAGAATGCCATTATTATCTTCCAGTGACTTACAGAAGATTTTTGGTACAATCCAACAGCAGTGAAAATCAATGAGGCTTTTAACCAGTGCTTTCAATGGGATCTAGATGTCATTATTAGAAGGTTGGTTCAATCCTGCTGCCTGCCTTTATGATGTTTAAGGTAAGACTAACTATATTGCAGTCTTCATCCTTGAAAACAAAGATAGTCAATAAAGCAAATTTTTTAAAAACTGTATGCAGATGATAACCTATGACCCAAATTTCTGAAGAAATATCACATGCTGCACAATGGTACACATAAGTAATCAATCATGCTGGTACTGGCCAATAATGCATGCCCCACAATTTAACGAATTTTTCCACTGACAATCTAAGTAACCTTACTGCAACCACAGCAACATCTGAAAGATTAAAAATAGGAGTTTAGTGCATGCAACAAAAAAGCCTGCATATTTTCACTCCAACGTTAAGTTGATCAAATTTAAGACTGACTATTTGAAGAACTGATATAGTGAATTCTATACTTGACAACATAGCAAGCACACAGAAGTGCCTAGCTAATTTGCCACCTGCAATTACTTAGTAATCTGTAACTGGAAATATTCAGTTGACCTCAGGGGTAAAAAAAAACAATAACACACAATCATTCTAACTGTACAATCACAAAATAAGTTGAACACTAGACAACATTTTTGCTACTACCTCCTTTAAAAAAAAAACCTCTGAAAACTGAATCCTATTATCAAGCTACCACAAAAAAGAAGAAGTTATTTTTCAAGATGATTCTTCCCCCAGCTTGATGTAGAGGTATCTAAGGCAGTGTTTCTAAGGAAACTGCCATAAATAGAAAACACTGTTAACACTGTGAGACAAACTTATGCCACGTACTCAGAAAGAATATACTCAAAAATGTGTAAGAATATACTTCCCCTGAACAGAAAGAAAATCATTATTATAAATATTATTTGTGGCACATCCCTTGCTCTGAAAGGCAAACACATGGCAGATAAAAAGTGTTCCCTCAAATGAATAACTCACATTAGTGCCCTGAGTAGCCAGGCATGACCACGTCTGCAGGAAACAGAAGAAGGAATTCCCATTCATTACCAAGTTCCAATTGGCTGCCTGCTGAAGGCAGCATTATGCATAATTTGCACCAGCTACATGATTGGATGCAACTGCTTATCAGTCCCCGCCTGGAGTCAAGTTCATTCATTAAGGGACGGACTTGTGCAAGCTGTCTCAGAGTCGTGAACTTTTAATTTATACAGTCTGTTGGTATTGTCCAATCACCTGCAAAGGCACACAGTTTCAACTAACTGATCTTTTTAATCACCAGCATGTGAAACTTGAGAGCAAAACTCTTGTGTTTTACATGTAATTCTGTCCACAGGTTATGTTTGTTTCGCCCTTGACTACATCATACTTGCAGGTTTCAAGTTAACTTTTTCATTCATTGGATGTGAACATATTCAAAGCATGCTAATTTCTGTTTGTTTCATACTCCTGCCAGCAAATCTCATTTTCTAACATTATTAAACAAAAGGCACTAGCGAAACAGTAACGTTGCTGTGCCTGTACCTAGAACTGTTAAAAGAAAATCCTATTAAATTCATCGGCTTGCCACAAGATGACAAACGAAATGAGAAATTGGATGTCATCAGCAAACCATTGGCACGGGAGCCCAGAACTTCTGACATTTTCTTCAAGTAGTTTCATGAACAGTATGTACTAAATAACATGAAAAGAAGAATAGAATTCACAAGGACTATTAGAATATAACTCTTAGGAACAGTCCAACAATCAAGGCATTAACAGGAATCCTCCAGCACCAAGAAAAACAGAGACACAGGAAAAGTGTGTCTCCAAGACCCACTCCAACAAGGTGGACCATAAAGCTACAACGGTCAATGATACTGAAAGCTGCCAAATTCCCAGACAACTATAAGAATCATACTCGCCCTGTTCAGCTCCTGATGTATATTGTTCACCAAGAGAACCAAAGCCATCTCTGTCCAATAAATCGACCTGAAACCAGACTGAAATGGCTCTCACCCAGAAATGCCTAGAGCTGAGACACATTCCCACATCTTGCCCAGAAACTGAATGTTGGAGACTGGACAATAACTATCCAAATATGGTGGGATTCGAGGAAGGTTATTCATCAGATGTGTTACAACTACGTTCTGTGGAGACACCGGAACCCCGCCTTGTTGTAAAAAAAAATGCTTTACTTACTCAGTCACCCCCTGGCCTTTATAATACGCTAGCCAGGGCAAGCAGCTAGCACACACAAGGTGGCTCTCACATCTTCAGTTTTCTGTATAACCCTTGCACTTCATTCATGAATTGTATAAAAGAGCTGCAACTGGTTATTAATTAATAGGCTATGAATTTGGGGAGGGGGGTTCACTTGTAACCCTCTTGAGTTAGACTACTGCAGGTTCAGCAGAGAAAATCCATAAAGGGAGAAGGAACAGTTTTATCATTTATTGGAATTTTACAATTACAATTCCATTTTAATTAGAAGAGCTTGGAGCTGTCCATCAGGAAGCAGCCACTGTTTTTTATAAAGAGGGTGTCCTAAAATCTCCTTTAAAGCAGGCCCAAAAGAAGAGTTTTACTTAACGATGATGGCGATGATAACGTTCAAAGGCATGCCCATAACCCTCTAGCCCTTATCCTCCCATCTTAATGCAAGGGTGCAGCTCCCAAGAACAGACTCGCAGTGTTTGAAGTCATGTGGGACCATAATGAGCAACCTCAAATGCTGAAAGGGCCGGGTTTCAGGCTCGTTCCCAGATCCCCGCCCCGCCCTTGCCACAGGCTAAAAGGCCTCACTCAATCCCGAACGGCACGGCTGCCGGGCTCAAGCGAGGTCACCTTCTCTCTTCCCACTTCACTGTCGTTCATTTGACCTCCACGTAGCAGACAGACGGCTATGTTGACTTTAGCAACCGCTGCGAGCCTATTCTGACGGGGGGGGGCCTAGTTCCCACCGGCACACACATTTCTCCCCCTCCCGATTGCTTTCGCGACCCCGCAGGAAAGCTCCGAAGGTCCAGCGGCCAAAGCAAGATGCGTTCCCGTTTCCATTCCCCCTCCCTTCGCAAAGAAGGCTTCCTTTTCCCTCACGGCGGGGCCAAGTGCCTACTGGCTTTCCGGGCTTTGTGGCGGCACTTCTTACAAAGAAGCCAAACAGGCACGCCACAGCGGGAACCCACTGCGGCCGTTTCCGCACTAGGCTGTTGTAGCGCTATGATTCCACTTTCAACATCCTATGGAAGCCTGGAGTTTGCAGTTAAGGGAGGGGCCGGCCGGGATTCCATAGGATGTTGAAAGTGGAATCATAGCGCTACAACAGCCCAGTGCGGAAACGGCCGCGGCGTCACCCCGGCTACCCTCGTTGAAGCGCGGGGCACGCGGTCACACGCGCGGGCAGGGGAGGGCGCCTACTCGCGAGTAACCCGCCTCCCACCCTCCTGCCGCCGCGTCTGCCAGCTCCGCACAATGAGGGCGGACTGGGGCGCAGCTGCCCCGCCGCCCCTCGCTCCCTCGGCCCCTAACTTCGGCGGGCCTAGCAAGAGCGACAGTTCTCCCACAGCTCAAAAAGTACTGCTGTTTCGAGCGTGGAGGAAAAAGCCCGAAAAGGGTCGGATTAAACGTCGAATCCAGTTCGGGGGGGGGACCCAAAACAAGAAGCGTGTTTGTTTTTTTTCCTTCCTGGACATAAGTCCCCCTCCCCTCTAGTTTGCTTCCCCTCGCACAAGTGCGATGGATGCAAGGGGGGGCAAAACGATGCCACCCAGTTCCCTCGGCGCGGGAGAGAAAAAGGTGCAAAGCGACCCCATTGTTAATTTTCAAGCCCTTTCCCCACTTGCCGACTTTTTCGGGGGGGCAGTCATCAGCAAACAATGCTACCTATAGTTATATTTAAATAAAACTCTCCTTCGTCCCGCGCCGCAAAAGGGAGGGAGGGAGAGCTGGGGGGGGGGGAGACAAAAGCCGTTCCACCTACCGCCCTCCGCGCCCTGCCGCCGGCCCGCGCGCCGCCGCCCCGCTGCTCGCTGACCTTCCCGCGGCTCCGCCAAGCCGGCGCGAGACGGGAAGCGGAGAAAGAGAAAGAGGAGCCAGCGCCAGGCCCCGGCCGGAGAGGGGCGGGGCGCGAGCCCTCCAGCAAGCCAGATTTGGAAAGAGAGGTGGTGGGACGGGATCGCAAAACCAAAGCAGGGATTTTTTTAAAAAAAAAATATTTATTTATTCCCCCCCCCCAAAAAATTCCGTATAGGTAGCAGCAGCGAGGCTGGTCACGTGGAAAGAAGGCGCCCTCGCCGCTTTTGAAAGAAAGGGGGCGGCAGAGGGTCGCGAGCACGTGACGGTCTCTTTGACGGCCGGGCTGCTCCGCAGTCCCCGCAGTGCGCATGGGCGGATGCTTGGCTCGGTGGGGGGCCGGCGCGGCGCGGCTGGCTCCCCCGCGGCTGTCCGCCTAGGCGAGGAGGGTGGCTGCGGAGACAGGCGTAAGGAGGAGGCTGATCTGTTCACGCCGCGCAGTTACTGTGCAGCGCTTTTGTTCCGCTTGGCGGCCTTCCTCCCATCCTGTGCAGTCCTGGGGTTTGCAGTCTGGTGAGACTCGAAAGGCCTTTCTGACGGAGGCCGTTTCTGCACAACACTGCTTATAGCGCTGTTATTCCACTTTCAACAGCCGGTGGAATCCGGGGGTTTGCAGTTCGGGGAGGGGCGTTTAGACTTCTCAGCCAGAGAGCTCTTTGGCCTCAGGAAACTACAAACCCCAGAATTCCACAGGATGTTGAAAGTGGAATAATAGCGCTGTAACAATGTGGTGAGGAAATGGCCTCCTAACGGAACCTGATGTTTGCCTCAAATCAGGAAAAAGTGCTGTGCTATCACGGGGGGGGCCAGGGAGAATGAATCTTGTTAACATCAATGGGATGTCCCTCTAGCAGTGTGCACTGGAATGAAAAGTCCTTCCCACTCAACAGCTGTTTCTGTCCTAGCTGATCCTTCTAAGAACTTTGCAGCTTTAAGAACTGATGTCCACATTGGCTTTTTGAACCACCATTTCCATTTTGCATGCTGCCTTTTAGAGTCTAAAATCTTGACCAGGGATTTGGGAAATGTTTGGTCCTTCAATGTTAATGGGTCGCAGCACTCCTTACCACTGTTTACACTGGCAAGGGCGGAAGCTAATGGGAGCAACTGGACACACAGTCTAGAATGGAAGCTTTCAGGCTGCACTGAATGGTACTGATCTTATTAGAAGCTATTTTGGAAGTGTTTTCAGGCCAACAGCATGAGAAAAATCCTTAAAATAAGTAAGATGTGAAAATGGTGCTGGCCACTAAAGTTGTCTTATAACTGACTCACAACTACCAGTTTCCACAGTGACACCAAGTAATAGCTACAGTAGTTTCACAGGAAATTAACAAAGCAGCAACTTGCTCTCCTCCTCTCATATTACAGAATAACACGTAATGTCCACATATAACATGTTATGTAAGATGGAGTCTACATTTACTAATAATAAATCATCCCTGAAAGCACTAGCAGCCATAGTTGGTCTGAGAATGTTTTGCTGAGAACATGTTAATAATGTGCATGCAATGTTATAAATATAAGACAACATTATTTTGTTCAGTATTAAGGGACAAGTACACCCTGTGCTGTACACAGCCTATGTATGGTTGCTCTCTAACTTCCCAATACTTAGGAAAGGGCTAAATCAATAACAGTCTCATATTGTAATATAAATGTCACAGTACAACTAGGAAACTCTGATAGTTACCAGTATCAAATTTTACTTTAATTTCGTAAGAGAAGTACAAAATAACTGTCTCTCAGATGTGTAGTTTCTCTAACACAGGAATAAACAGTTTCCTGCTTCCAAGAACCCTACATTATGCACATCAGTAATAATCTTTCCTTGCTGGGAAGGAGAATTTCAAACTATTCCCCAGAGAATTCAATTCGGATTAGGAGCGTTACTGTGAAATAAAGGGATTTGGTGCCAGAAAGCATATGTTGTGAACCCCAGTATTTAAAAAAAAAACTATGTTAAATTTAAGAAGACATAAACACACTGTTAAGTAAAACGCATCACTCACTGAACCCACTCAAAAGGAGAAGAATCCTGTGCTCACATGCTCATAATTCTACACAGCAAAGGAGAACAGTGGTAACTATACCCATTTCCGTTCCCACACTAAAAGTGGGGGTGCAGGTGTGAGTCCATCATATGAAGGTTTTTTTAAGTACATTGAAAAGAAAACACACTACAAATAAGATTATGATCATCAAGCCACTGAGATAAAAGGACTAAAAGTCAAAGAGGTCAAACACTTCAAATATGGCCCAGATTTTTTTTCTGACCACTTATTTTCTGACCATTTATTTTTCTGTCTTGTTTGTTTGTTTGTTTGTTTGTATTGTTTAGATATGCAATATGTGTTTGTGAGACCTCATGTAGCTGACACAAAAGAGAGCACTACTGAGGTTGCTGACCATGTTCAGAGGTAAGTCCCTTCCCCCCCCATCAAATATGTCTTGAAATAATTAACAAGACCAGGATGCATTTAGATGCTGATCACAAGAGGGCTAGAGCCACAAGCCTAAAGACACTTCCTTACAACAAGACTAACTGAACCATTGCTTAGAAGTAAGCAGTTAGCTCTAATTTATCAAATGTTTTCTTTAAATAAAGCATAAACAAGTTCTATTGATTCTAACTTAACAAGTAAAACTGTGATGGAACTTCACTTTCCTGCAGTGTTACTATAATTTTTGGTACCTCAGTACTGTAAAAATGTGCTGGCTCATGCTATACTAGTGCTATTGCATTCAGATATATTTTTAAAAAAATGTAACTACCATAGTTACTTTTGAGAAACAGGAAAGTGATGAACCAACTTCAAATTGTAACTGTAATGACAATTCATAACTTTGGGGCCATGGAATTGTAATTGTGAATTGCTCTAAAGCTCTAAAGGGAACCTAGTGAGATTTCCTGCATTAGTGGAGTTTAGACCAGATCAAGGATAGACAGAAGCTAGACTGAGATCTACTGGTAGGTCATGTGTAGTAGACTGGCCTGCATTTCTGAGTCTAAATAAATTTCTGGGGGTGGGGGTAGCTATTTTGGTTTGTCATAATAAAAATAACACCTTAGAAGGCTTAACAAGTTTTATTTGGAGTAAGCGGCCTTGAAGCATAGACCATTTATGCAATACACTTTTATAGTGTATTTCTGCAATGTACTGTTATAGTGCTATTATCCCACTTTCAACATCCTATGGAATCATGGGATTTGCAGTTTAGGGAGGGGTAATTAGAATTCTCAGCCAGAGAGCTCTTTGGCCTCAGTAAACTACAAACCCCAGAATTCCACAGGATGTTGAAAGTGGAATAGTAGCACTATAACTGTATAGTGCAGAAATGGCCATAGTCTACTTCGTTACTGAAAGACAAACAAGTCTCTGCACCAGAGGAGAAAAGGGCATAAATCAGACATTAGTAATAGGATTACACAAAAAACAGTTGCAGAGCACTTCAGTCATCTTGGACCTCAGAACAGCAGTCCTTGAAAAAATAAATCCCAAAGGAAGATTGAAAAAGGAAACAGCATAATCAGAATATTTGCACAAACTCCAGTTCATCAACAGCAGGTTGAACAGAGATAAGAGTTTCCTGGGAAACTATGTAAATTATAACACTAGTTAACACCCCAGCCTCATGAGGGCGATCTTGCCCATTTTATGACATCTGGTTTCCCAGCCAGCGTCAAACTACATTCCAATAACTCCCTCCAACATTTATATGGTTTTCTACTCACCCTGGCTTTGAGCGATGTCTTTCCTCCTACCTTCGTCCCCCAGTGACAATGTCCATCCATAAGACTGAAATTGTCGGCTCATCATTGTAGCCACAAGTTTTTCAATTCTATTGCTATTCACACACACACAGACACACACAGGATCTGTTAATTTGTAGGGATAAATGTGTCCCTAGGCATTTCTCTCCATGCACCTGATGAAGCAGACCTACTCTGCTAAAACTTAAGCTACTCACTTCTTTCTTTCAGTCTCAAAGGGGCTGCAAGATCCCTTTGTCCACTTCATTATATATCTGACCGAGGGCTCTTCAAAAACCTTGTTGCTGTGTGCCTTCAAGTTGTTTCTGACTTAGGGTTGCCATAGGGAAAATCTGGGCCATTTCCACACTACACTGTTATGGCGCTATTATGCCACTTTCAACATCCTGTGGAATTCTGGGGTTTGTAGTTTACTGAAGCCCAAGAGCTCTCTGGCTGAGAGTTCTAAATGCCCCTCCCTAAACTAGAAACCCCAGGATTCCATAGAATGTTGAAAGTGCAGTAATAGTGCTTAACAGTGCAGGGTGGAAATGGCCATACCATGGGTTGTCTGGGGCTGAGAGTGTGTGACACGCCCAAGGTCACTCAGTGGGTTTTCATGGCCTCCAGGGTTCTGGTCCAACATTCAATCACTACACTCACTGGCTATCAAAAAACTTAACACCAAATAAAACTTTTTATCCTCTTAAGTGCACTGAGGTTACAGTTTCTCAATATTTTTAACAAAAGCCAGTAAAACTGGAAGCTTGGAGTGGCTAGCTACTTGCACATCGCTTAAACTGGGGCCATTTCCACAGTAGACTGTTATAGTGCTATTATTCCACTTTCACCATGGTATGGACCTCTCCCTAAACTGCAAACCCCAGGATTCCATAGGATGTTGAAAGTGGTATAATACCTCTCTAACAGTTTGCTGCGGAATTGGCCAGGGTTTTCCTTGTGAAGTTGAGGTCGGGGTTATTACCCTTGGTTGCTATGGTAAAACGGGGGGTGCAGGGAGGCCTCCGAGCGCTGTGAGGCGCTGTGAGGGAAATGTGCTCAACGCCACAAGAACTGGGAAGTGGTGGGGGAGGAGGCTGTTCTGGTCCGTTTTTGTGTGCGGGCGGCGAGTATCGGCGAGCAGGAGGGGAGGAAGTGAAAGTGAAGCGAGTTCCCTTTGGGAGGAGGGGGCCGTGGAGGGCGCCCGGCGGCCCGGAACCTGCAACCGCCGCGCTAAGGAGAGGCCCCATTTACCCTCATGAGGCGGAGGAGCGCCTGAGGCCGAACATGTCGGACAACGGCTTTGACCGGGCTCCCGGCGCGGGTCGAGGCCGAGGGGGTGGCGCCCCACTGGCTCCCGAAAGTGGGGCCCGCTTGGGGGTGAGCGGAGCCGGCGGCGGCGGCGGCCTCGGGGCTTCCGAGCAGCTCAAGCAGGGCTTCGCCCACCACCAGGAGCCCCTCCGGCCGCCCAAGACTGCGCCCCCAGGATCCAGCGTCCCCTCAGGTAGACGGCCCGGTGCTGCTTCACCTCCTCGTCCCCGCTCCGCCCCCTCGTAGCCCGCTTCTTCTATTGCAGCTGCTTTATTTCGTAGGAGAAATAGGCTGGCCCGGCCCATCTTTGCCCAGCCGCCCAACTACAGCATTTAGCCTGGAGCTGGGGGGCGAGCTGACCGGGAAGTAAGAAAGAAGATTGAGGCCGCGCCCCCCCGCCCCTGCTAAGGCTGTCTTCTCCCAATTTGGGGCCATGGAAGGGGCCTGTTGAGGGGGTGGGGGAGTCGCCCGCTTCCCCTCGGCCCGGGCTTAGCGGGAGGTGGCCTGACGCCAGCTATCCTTATTCCTCGCGGGCACCTTTTTTCCCCGCCCTCGCTGCTAACTCGCGTTCTGTGCATCGAATGACCAAAATTGCTATTTTTTTTTTAATTTTAAAAAAACTGCAAGCCTGTGTCCTTCTGTAGGATACCTGTTAACGTTTATTTGCATTGGTAGCATTATTTTTTTAATTTAAGTTTTTTTTCCTTTTTTTTAACTAAATACTCTTTTTATAAATTACACAAAACTTTATAAACAATCATCCCCTCTGGGCATTTTGCTTAGGTAATAACTTTATCAATGCAAGTAAATGTTAAAGTATGAAAACTGCATTCTTGCAATAATACCTCTTTGCAAGTGCATAGCCTTGGTTTAGGGTAAAACAATAATGTGTTTAAAAAATACCCTTAAAATGTTGCCTGGTGTGCATTGGTAGGGTTATTGGCAGCATAGCGTCAAATCATACAAAAGCACACTGCATGGTGCATGGATTTTGGTGCTTATGTTTTGGCTCTTTCATTTTTGTTAACAGTCCCATTAAACTTTCCTGAAAAACTTCGGCATCCCTCCTGCTTGCAATTTACTTGCGAGCTAGGTCCACTAAACATGATGGGACTTACTTTGAAGTGAACAGACGTGGTAACAAACACTACTTCCCTTCTTGAAATGTTTTGCCTTGCTGAAATGGTATTTGCTGGGATCCTACCTTGAATTTTCTAGAAATGTGAAAAAAGTATGTAACCAGGATTATTAACAAAAAGACTAACATATGCTATTTTGTCCAAGACTTGGTGAAATGGTTCAGTACTCCTCTAATAAATATATTAACTTTGTAATGTTTTCTCGTTTAAAGGTTTTATAGCAGGGTGTTATAGACAGCTGAGGAAACTGTTAGCTGGTGGTTATGCAGCTTTGTTTCAGTCTAAGTAATCTTGAGTACATATGCTTTATCACTAATTTGTTGTTAGAAGTGCAGAAGAAGCTTTTCTGGCAAAGTCTGTTGGCTTAAGGAGCATAAAAGGTGTGATTACATGTGTACAAAGGTCTTGAGCCGTGTTCTCATCAAGCCTGTCCCACTGGGGACAATTTACTGGAACTTTGGAAGAGGGACCACAGCCAACATCATGCAGGAAAGAGTTCTAGCAAGTTAATTTCCCTATCCCATCTATTTCCAGAGGATGTCTCCATCTGATTTTGGAGAATCTCCCTTCCCCTTGAATCACCCATTCAAGAGTTTCTGTGGACCCTCTGTGTATTGTTTTTGGAGCCCTCCCAAGGGAAAGAGGGAGCATGGAAGTTAGTTGCATGGAACTGTTTGAGCTACTGTGTCCATGAATACCACACATGTATGTGGTGGACCACATACTTTTCATGTGTAAGATTTCAGGGTCAGACTCTTGATAAAATAAATAAAATAAAACACATCTTAGAAATCCAATTTAGAAAACAGTAACTCTAAAAAGGGCTCCAGTTCATTATTGCTCCATCTTTTACAAAAAACAAAAATTTTTAAATCCAGTTTGTTGGAATGCATGTCAGAATGGAATTCCAGTATCTATTGAACTAAAATTAGTTGGAGAATGAATTCTTCAGTGTTCTGTAGGCTGGATGACATGGCAGAGAGTGGATTGCTATGTCCATTTCAAAACCGCTTTGATCTTAGCTAGCCTGTTAGTAATTGTAAATACTCAGTATCCGTTGGTTGAAACTGAGACTGGATGGCCATCTGTAAGGACTGTTTAGCTGTGGAGTTGGCCCTGGGGGATCCCCTTGAACTGTTTGACTTGATTTGTATTGGCATCTCAGATTCCTTATTCCTTCAGGTTACTTCTCAGACCACCACTGATTGTCTAGATTTCTTGTGTGGATTGTTTTTATTTTATTTTATTTTAAGATTAAGCTTTTCCTGCAATCATCCTTTTCTCCTTTGTGCATTTTTCCAACATAGTAGAGTGCAAAATGTCCAAAAAAGAAGTTTGTGTGTGCTGAGTCAAATGTGCTCCACCTAAGTAACCAAAGACAGTAAGCACAAAGTAGTAGAGAGGTGAATAATAGATAAAATAAAATAACACTTCTTCTAGTGTGGAGTATTTCTTCAGAGAGTTTCAGTGCCCTTCCCAATGGAAAACTGTACAGATAGTCTGCTGATAATCAGAGCATGTCATTTCTGCTTTGGTACATCATGGTTTGCTAAAGAACATAATAGGACATGTTTTGTCCTATTTACATTGTCTGAGGGAAAGTATCCCAATGACAGAAATAAATAGTTTTGTTGAGGCATTTTTACCCTGCTATTTTTTATTTGTAGAAAAAAAATGAACATAGCAAGTGGTTGAATTTGAGGAAACTGTTTGCAGCAGTACAGGTACCAGTGCTGGAGAATTCCTACACTGGAATTTGAATTGTGTGTGGATTCTGCAATAAAATGTGACTGGAGATTAAAAAAAAAACCTAATATGTAAGAGTTTAATAAAATGATATATTTTTCTAGTTTATTCATAAATTTATAATTGTATTATTGTATTATTGTTACATCCCTTCAAGTTGTTTTTGACATATGGCAATCCTAAGGTGAACCTAACACAGCAAGGTTTGTTCAGAGGAAAGCATTTGCCTTTCTCTGAGGCTGAGAAAGTGTGACTTGCTTAAAGAGGACAAGAAGGGATTCAAACCCAGGTCTCCACAGTCATAGTCCAGCGCCATATAAGCTCTTAAAACTGTATATCTGAGTGAAATCCACTTTTATTTGTTTAGCTGGTAATCTTAAAATGCCATAATTATATATTTTATATCAAAATATGTTCACAATATAAGAAATAAATGGATTTGTATTGTTTCCTGGCTTCATTAAAATACACAACTATTTAATGGGGTTTTAAACCATTTCTCAGAACAGGCAAGAGTTACATCTTTACCGGAAAAGAATTGCTCAACCTCTGCAACAGCTAAACCTCAGGTGGTTGTAGCACCAGTGGTAATGTCAAAGCTGTCAGTGAATGCACCTGAATTCTATCCCTCAGGATATTCTCCTAATTTTGCTGTAAGTATTTAACACTTTTTCTTACATCCATTTCCAAGCAGTTTAGGTAAATATATAATAGATTTATTAACTGTGTATGAAAGAGGTGGCACCGGTATTCAAAACTCCACCATTTCATCTTAGAAATTTCTTTTGTTGTTGTAGAGATCTGTAACCACTAATTTAACATTAAGAAATTGCTTTCTGTGAGTTGCTTCAGAACTGCTATTTTTCTATAGTTTCTTCATAGAATCATAGAGCTGGAAGTAACACCGCGGGTCATCTAGTCCAACTTCATGCCAATGCAGAAATCAATAGCTAAACATCCCTGACAAATGGCCATCCAGCCTTTGTTAAAAAGCTTCCAGTGAATATGAATCTAAACTTTCTACTCTGGTACAGCTCTTCCCATCAGGAAATTCTTTCTAATGTTTAAGTCAGCATATCTTTTCTTGTAATTTGAATCCTATTTTATTTGAGACTTCGTCTCAGAGCAATAGGTAAAAAAGGTTGTTCCATCTTCCATGTTTATAAGTCTTCAGCTAGGCTTCCTGGTCTGCTGAGGTGTTAGATTATTTCAGAAAATGCTTTAAGGACAGTTTGAAATCTTTTACTAGTGAGTGACATGCAGGGTTGTTTTTTTTAAAAAAAAGAACAGTATTTCTAATGTATTTATATACTGTTTGTCATGTATTTATATGTTAAAGTTAATTTAGCTCCTCTATGTCAAAGTCTCAGCTGGTGGTACATGTACCACTGGTAAGATCAAACAACGTGGGTGAGACATAGGATTTTCTTAACAATTATTCTGAATTTTTTTCTGTCTCAATACTTCATGGCCTCCTGCAGATGTGACATGACATCTTCAATTGAAACTGTCTGCCTCAGTTTATCAAGCTGTGACCTTTTGACATTCTACTATTAACTTTGGACACTTGATGTTTTTCCTAATCTCCTATTACCCCAACCCACCTCTTTAGCTCTGGGGTTTGTTAGCATTGAGAGAATAGGGTGAGTTATGTGGAAGATTGAATTTGATTTAGGAAGAAGCATTCTGTTGTATATCTGGGGGTTTAGCAAAGTTCCCTTCAGTTAAAAGTTCACTGCTTTGTATTCAGGCCTTTCTTAATAACCAAACTGAATGTTTGGTTATACTGCACTGTGTATTCCCTAAAACTATGTATTATGCTTCTTTCTTTGCTTTGCTTTTTAAAATGAAGATGCTTCCAAGAGTACATGCTTCTGTTAAAAAAAAACAGGTGGAAGGGCTGTTGTGCCCTTCCACTTAGGCCTCACACACCCTATTAAAGCCTCTTTTCACTCAAGAGGGAATGCAGATATGAATGTGTGCATGTTAAAACTCTCTTTAAGTATAGAGACTCTCTTGAACTAGTTTCCTAGTTGAAATGTAGTACAGCAACAAACACGAATTAATAAACATTTTAAGAAGTAGTAATAAAGCAAATACCCCATGTTGTTCAAACCTGGATGAAAAGCAAAGAGAAATAGGTGTAAGGGGAAAAGTTAAACAGCTCTCCACCTGCCAATATTTCTATACTAAAAGCTAGCCATGTTCAAGACTGCTTATTTTTAAGACAACAGAGATGATAACGTAAGACTAGTAGTAACAGTGACAGAAACAGCAGTGTCTTGATTCCAGGCCAGTAAATTTACATTTACATTTCCTGTAAATGTAACTTTGTTTCAGTGTGTCTTTCGACACATTTCTTTCTTTTTACAATATACTAAAGAATGGAAGCAAAATAGCAGGAAAAATGTTTTGCAACCAAAGAGTTGTAGATAGGTTCTCGTGTGATACTGATAAGAGAAACATGAGACATGTCTCAAGATGCTCAAAATATTATCTGTTTTTTAGTTGAAAAGCCTAACACGTTTTGGCCTGTGGATCCTCTAGCCCTTTTTCATGGGCCAATTTGAATCAGAAATTTCTGAGCCATGAACTTCAAAGATATTTACTGTGAGAATTTAACTTTAGGTTTCAGAGTTTCTGACTCCAATATTTATTATTAAATTTATTTTCTTTCTTTCTCTCAGTGTGAGATCTGAGGTGGCTTGCAGTGTAACATAAAATACAGGTAAAACAATATAAAATAACAAGTTTTAAAACCATTAGTTCTGTTAAAATCAGTTAAACTGTTTTAAAATATAATAAAAAAGAAGAATCCAACAGACACCATTAAAACTCTTCTGCATGACCAGTTAAAAATTGAAGGCCTGTCCAAACAAAATGGTCCTTGGCTGCTGGTGATAATAAAGTGGGATGAGTGAGCAACTAAATCTCCTGTGAGACGCAGTTCCTTAGTCTGCAGACAGCCACTGCAAAGGCACTCTCTTGTGTGCTCACCACCCATACCTGTGAAGGGGGGGCAAGAGAAGGATCTCCACAAAGATCTTAGAACTCACGTGGACTCATAAGATACCAGAAATGTTAATCTTCAAACTTAACTGCTAAAACATTTGAAAGTTGGCTTCGCCATTCAGGAAGTAGTTACGTGAAGGATTTTGGGTTATATGCAATGTTTTGCTAGAGAAAAAAATTCTAGTGCCTTTCCCCCCCATCTTCCCCCTTATTTGCCAGCCCATCATAGAATCATAGAAAGGTAGAGTTGGAAGAGACCACATAGGCCATCCAGTCCAACCCCCTGTCTTGCAGGGACACCCTCAAAGCACTCCCGACAGATGGCCATCTAGCCTCTGCTTAAAAACCTCCAAGGAAGGAGATTCCACTACACTCCGAGGCAGCATATTCCACTGCCAGACAGCCCTGACTGTTAGGAAGTTCTTCCTGAGGTTCAGGTGGAATCTCCTTTCCTGCAGCTTGAATCCATTGCTCCTTGTCCTGGTTTCTGGAGCAGCAGAAAACAAGCCCTCTCCTTCCTCTACATGGCATCCCTTCAAATATTTAAACATGGCTATCATGTCCCCTCTTAACCTTCTCTTCTGCAGACTAAACATACCCAGCTCTCTAAGTCTATCCTCATAGGGCATGGCTTCCAGGCCTCTCACCATTTTGGTCACCCTCCTCTGGACTTGCTCCAGCTTGACCATGTCCTTCTTGAATTGGGGTGCCCAGAACTGGACACAGTATTCAAAATGAGATCTAACCAAAGCAGAGTAGAGTGGTACCAGTACCTCCCTCGAGCTAGACACCATACTCCTATTCATGCAGCCGAGAATTGCATTGGCTTTCTTGGCTGTCGCATCACACTGCCGACTCATGTTCAGCTTGGTCTGTGAAAACTCCTAGATCCCTTTCACATGTACTGCTATCCAGCCACGTGTCCCCCATCCTATATTTCTGTATTCCATTTTTTCTACCTAAGTATTCCATTTTTTCTACCTTACACTTCTCTCTGTTGAATTTCATTTTGTTAGCCTTGGCCCAGCTCTCCAATCTATCCAGGTCATTTTGAATTTTGATCCTGTCCTCTGGCGTATTAGCAACCCCTCCCAATTTGGTGTCATCTGCAAATTTGATGAGCATGCCCTCTATTCCTTCATCCAAGTCACTGATAAAAATATTGAACAGCACACTTCTCTCCAGGATGAAAAGCAGCCATTCGTGGTCACCCTTTGGGTTCGGTCGGTCAACCAATTACAAATCCAACTAACAGTAGCCCTGTCCAGCCCACATTTTACCAGCTTCTTTGCAAGAATGTAATGGAGAACTTTGTCAAAGGCCTTACTGAAATCGAGATATGTTACATCCACAGCATTCCCTTCATCTATCAAGCTAGTAACTCTACCATAAAAAGAGATAAGATTAGTCTGTCATGACTTATTTTTGAGAAATCCATGTTGACTTCTCATGATTACCGCCTTGCTTTCTAAGTGATTAGAAACTGACTGCTTAATGATCTGCTCCAGGATCTTTCCGGGTACTGATGTCAAGCTGACTGGGCGATAATTATTTGGGTCTTCTTTTTTTCCCTTCTTGAAGATGGGGACAACATTTGCTCTCTTCCAGTCTGGTGGAACTTCTCCTGTCCTCCAAGATTTCTCAAAGATTTTAGCAAGCGGTTCCAAAATGACCTCTGCCAGCTCTTTTAATATCCTAGGATGCAATTCATCTGGCCCTGGAGACTTGAATTCATCCAGTGTGGCCAGGTATTCCTGTAGCACCTCTCTACCTATTATGTGCCTCATTTCCCCTGCTTCCTCACCTGCTCCCCAACCGCCAGGTTGAGTGTTTGTATCCTTCTGGGTACACATGCCACCCAAAAAATCTGCTTCACAAAGTTACAACTTCCTGGAGCAGGCTTGGATGGCCCATGGATACCAAGGGACAGGAACTGCCTCTTCGCTGCTAGTTCCACAGATGGAAACAGTTCTGTTGGTGAAATCGCAAAAAGATATCCAACCTAGTCTTCTCCAGGCCCCAGGATATTATATGCTAGGGAATCTTTGTAAAAGTTGATTTTGTAGGTCACAAGTAACTAACAGGTATGTCTGAACATTTATACTAGTATATTATTTTGGAATATGAACTGGTAAAGTATTTGCAAACATACTTACACGGCTGTTTTATCTTTTAAACTATCTATAAGAGTTTGTCTTCCCTAGATTAGTTTACCCTGGGATGGGCACCTGTGCTGGAGCCAGGGACTAATTTTCTAGCCCTGGGACCCTGTGCAGCCCACTTGAACTGTCAAAAAGTTCCGCACAAATGGGGGAGGGGGAGAATGAAATAGGAAGTGCCTGAAAGTTTACTCTTGGGTTTGAAAAACAATATTAAATAAAGTATGGGTCCTCTGCAAACTATTTAAAAAGTGAATGGCCACCCTGGAAGCGGTTAATCCAGTTTAGTGTTGCATTACATTTTAAATCCAGTCTGAAGAAGTTGGCCACAAAAACAGATTGAGAGAGCAGCATGTGGCCCATGGCCATGCTTTCTTTATCATATGCTGATCTAACTATTGTCATTCCCCACAGACATTAAAGCCTAAGCATACCTAGGAAAAAGCACATTTTTCTTGCTATGCAGCAGTTACCAGTGCTTCTGTGGCTGTCTGAAACAATCACAGCAGCTTCTAGCAAAGCATTAAATAGTGAGGACATCTGGCAACTGCTTTGTTTGCAGTAATCTCTGTTACTTCCTGGAGTTGTTCAGGTTTCAGCCACAGGTATCTGGTCTGTCTGGACAAGAAAAAAAGCACAGTAGAGGCATCTATTGTAGTTTGGCCCTCAGGTTTCACATATGCACAACATAAAAATAGTATAAATAGAGAAATGATGATTTTAAGCTTGTTGCCTATATTTACTTTCAGGAATCTTCTTTCGAAGATGGTAACGGTGGATATCCAACACTAGCAGAATATGTGCAGGACTTTCTAAACCACCTTGCAGAACAGCCAGCTTGTTTTGAAACTGAAATAGCAAATTTTTCAGAAACTCTAAATGGTTCTGTTACTACAGATGAAGCATTACAAGAACTAGTTGAACTCATTTACCAACAGGTAATTTCATGCTTCTGTACCTGAGTGTAATTGACAAGTGAATGTTAGCTAAAAAACCAATTTTGATGAATTTCTTTCACTGTAATTGAGTTTATGAATGTATTCCTTTAAAGTGAATAAAGGTCTGAGCCAGTCAGGGTTTTCAAACATTTGGGTATTTCTTGAATACACTGGAAATAATAACTGTTCCATAACAACTTTATAAAGTAGCAAGAGAAAAGAGTGTTCATTTGAACACTAAGCTGCAAAGCATTCATGCTAACTTTATTTACCTTAAAGCTTAATAACCTATATGTTTTGCAATGTAATTTGGAAAGATTTGTGAGACATATAAATTATTGCTACAGGAATTAAATGAGAAGTTGAGTTGTGTATGTTATTTCTATTGGTCCATTTTGTTTTCGTTCTAAAAACAGACTAAGGTGTTTCAAGTTTAGGAAAGACTGCAAGTGATTCTGTTACAACAAGGAAATATTAGCCCGCTAGTTTCATATTTTTACTTAACAGTAAGTGAATTTAGTAAAACAAGTGCTATAGTTTCAAAACAAATCTAGTTACAAATTATGGTGAATTTGACTACAGTTGGTCCTCCGCTTTCACAGGAGTGCAGTACCCTCTCAGAAGTGGAAAAACACAAATATCATAAGCCCCCCAAACTGTATTTAACACACACCAAAAGTATCTGTGCTGGCATGGTGGTTGGACACACATGTGTTCACTTACTTGCGTGAAGGGGGAAAGGGATAGGATGGGAGCAGGGGATAGGATGGGGACAGGAGAGAGGGAGAGAGAAAGGAGAAACCTGTCCCATTCCCTCCTCCCCTAGTGTGCATATGCCCTCCTCCATACCATCCCCTTCCTTCCTCTAACGCATGCGACTGAGAAAATGCTCATGCACCTTCCCATCCCACCCCTTCCCACTTGTGTGACTGAGTGAATGTGCACCCTCTCTCCTCCCATCCCATCCCATCCCCTTCCTGCCTGTGCAAGTGAGCCAGTGTGTGCGCACATTCTCCTCCCGTCCCATCCCCTTCTCCCCAGTAATCTGCAGATAATAAGATCTGTGAATGCTTAACTTGCAAATGCAGAGAGATGACTATATAAACAAATGCTTCCAAACTAAAGTATGTAAGCAACATAGTTGCAGAATATTCAGTAGTATCTCCAGTCTGTTCTTTGTTAATAAAATGCATTTCATTATTTTCATACCCTCTTAGTTTATAGAATTGGATTCCTATATTGCTTCCAAAGTTAATTTTGAAATTTGCATGAGAGCAGATAGGATTGAGCATGTAAATACATTTAGTTTTGCTATAACATGTGTTTGTATAATGAGAACTGGCAATAATGCAATCAGTCAATTAAATTAATTAATAATTGTTGTTGTTGCTGTGTGCCTTCAAGTCATTTCTGACTTAGGGACCTTGAGGTGAGCCTATCCCTGCGTTTTCTGGGGCAGAGAGTATGTGATATGCCCAAGGTCACCCAGTAGGTTTCCATGCCTGAGCAGGGAATCAAACCCTGATCTACAGGGTTATAATCCAGCAATCAAAACCACTATACCACACTGGTTCTCAATTAATTAATGGAGGAATACTGTTCACAGAACATGAACTCTCAATTGCTATTGCGGAGTTCCTATCTCAAGCATTCAAAATTGGCGCCACCCCACATTTCAGCTATTAAGAACAACTCTGCCTTCCCTGATCTTAGTTTTTTAGTTCCAAGAAAGAAGAGCCTCGTCTAGCTGAACCAATCAGGCAGCCTTTCCACAAGGCAATTTCTTGGGCCTTGCAAATGCTCATCGCCTTTCTGTGCACTTTTTTTTTTCTATTCTGTTCCCTTCATCTCCCATCAAAGTTCTGCTTCTTTTCTTTGCCAACTACCACCACCACCATACACATTTTTTTTTTTTTTTTGGAGATCATTCAGTCTTCCACTGCTGCTGCTACACAAACACACAACACTTGGCTAGGCATAAGCTTTTAGGGCTAGCAGCATTGAAGCTACACCTCCCCATATTTCAGGAGCCCATGTTTGGGTGGTGTGTGTTGGTGGGATAAAAGGGTGGTGGGGAGGGGAAGAAAGTGTGGAATGGGGAAGTTTCTGCCCCAGCCGAACATGGACTCCTGCAGTGTGGAGAGTTGTTGCTTCTCTGCTGGTGCTCCTGAAAGCCTGCTCCTAATAAAGTGTTCTATGTCTGTGCAGCTGCAGACGAGAAGTTAGTGGTGGTAGCAAGCAAATATGCATGCATGCAGAGAAATTCCTGATACCCAACCAGTTTTCTTTTCAGAAGTTTAAAATTTGTGGTAAGTTAACTCACTAGCTTAAATATGAGTAATGTTTTTTGAGATGTACACCTAACCCTATTTTTCTCGTTAGTCCTGTTGTTTCTAGGTTATGAATTACTATACTGTGGAGATTTTTAGGAATACAGGCATTGCATTATAGCAGCACTTACTGTAGTAAATACCAATTCAATAAGAAGTTTAAATATGACTTCTTAGATAAGAGAGAAAGTATTTCAACCTGTTTTTTTCATTTGAGTCATTCATTTCTTAAAGCAGCAGTACTTAACTTAATTCTGTACTTTAACTGGACTTCATCTTCATAATCCCTCACTTGGGTCTCCTAGCTAAGGCTGATGAAAGTTACAGTCTAAAGTATCTGGAGGGACACATTTGCCTGTGATCTTTTCTTGATAGAACACATGAACTCTCACCCTTTACAGTGGCCACAAAGGAAGGATATTCTATGTTCAGTGTGCTTTATTCACAAGTATGTAGGCATAGGATTGCACTCTGTTGTTTAGCAAAGAAATTCTAGATCAGGGTTCCACTGGCTGGGGAGGAGGAGGAGTGAATTTGCTTATTTTTATCTCTCACTTATTCACTACTGACTTTAGCTGTGTCT
This sequence comes from Iguana delicatissima, assembly GCA_948472985.1. Lineage (NCBI taxonomy): Eukaryota > Metazoa > Chordata > Lepidosauria > Squamata > Iguanidae > Iguana > Iguana delicatissima. Next base: position 133,999 of record CAOKZL010001955.1, on the reverse strand, counting down.
ACCACCAGCATGCAGCCCCCATGGGAGTAGGACCTTTAACATTAACAAGCTTTTCCATGCCTGTAGAAGATGTTATAATGGTCATTCTGCTGTGGTGGTGAGAGGACATCCTGCAGCAGGTTGTCTCTCCCACTTGCTTGGAAAGGCAAGGATCCAAAAATAATCCAATGATGGCATGCTGGGGGAAGCAGGACCCACATGAATCCCAGTCCAGTACTTCCAGCAAATCCCAGGAGCATATCACTATAAAAGCTCCTGGCGAAAAGCCCTTTTTCACTGTAGCAACCTGCCATTCCCCATCTCCTACTCTTGCCTCTGTTCTTCCCATGCTCTTTCTTCCTTTTGCTGCTTCCCTTCTCTATCATTCAAAACTAAAATCTTTCTTTCCTTTTTCCTGTCCTCCACCATGGTTGCCATCTGAAGCCCCTTTCTCCTCCTAAAGTTATACAGAGAGAAATCCGGAAATGTCTTTTCCTTCATCCGTAACCAGGAAGGACCTCAGTGGGCCAGGCCTACTCCGTGGCTGCGGAACACCAAGAAGATGCCCACCATGCCAGCAGTCCCATGGCCTCTGCAGGAGATCAAGCATAGGTTAGCCTCTCCTTGTGGGCTGCTTTGGCTTGGATCAGCCTCTGGTTAATAGACAGGATAAGTGAGACCAAGGCCCCAGATTCTCCCCCTCAACAGATGACTCCCCATCTGCTCCACCAGATCTTGCCTGGTAGATCAAGCAACTTTTATTTGGGAGAGAAACAGGCAGTTGGACCTAAAATAGAATAAACAGAACTTTGCATGCTCTTTTGATGATATAAAATCAGGCATTTACTTGAACCTGTTTAATAAAAACGACAAAAAAAAAGCATTAGTCCCTAGAGGGGATTATATTAGAACTCACATGCAATTTCCTCTTTCTTTCAGTTCTTTTGCACTTCCTCCAAGTACAGAGAGCCTAGATCCCAACAGCCAGATAGTTGTTTCCAACACAAAAACAGGGATAGGACTTCCAGAGACAAAAGAGTGGCAACACTTCTGGGCTGCAGCCTAAGCAGCAACAGCACCAAGCATAACACAAGGGTCCTGCAAGTGAGAGCCAGACTTCAGGCTTTTCTTGGAACGTGGGCTCAGACTACCACAAACCAATGGGTCCTGCAAACAATATAGAAAAGCTACAGGACAGAGTTCTGAGAATTTCCTTCCTTCTTCATAATCTCTCTGAAGTCCTGCTGTGAGGAAAAACATCTTACAGTTCTACAGGCAATTTGGCATCTACTGGACATGGGGCCATAGAACCTGTCTTGGCAGCCAAGAAATTCTTAGGCTGCTACTCTGATTTCTTGATGATGCCAGAAAAAAACAATCAGTGGTGAGCTACCTTAAGCAGTTCAGAGAATAAATTGCTTCGTTAAAAAAAAAAGGGTATAGATGGAGATGCTTTGGTCCATCCTAGAGACCTTAGGGACAGGGGACTTTCTAGCCTCTTTTGATTTGATGGAAGTTATCTCCACATTCCTCTGCATCTTTCTTCCAAGTGTTTCCTATGCTGCTTCTACCAGGGAAGCCACTTTCAATGCAAGCACTTTGTCTTTCAGTCTGTCCTCTTTCCCCAAGGTATTTACAAAGCTAATAGCTAGTAACTCATCTCCTCCAAAACCAACTTCATATTTATCCATACCTGGACAATCTTTTTCTCTGAGCCCCTTCATAGAAAAAAGGAGTGAAGGATATTCAGACCATCCTAGATTGTCTCTCTGCTCATGGTTTTCTGGTAGAAGAACCACCTATATCCTACTACCAGAGTCATCACCTAGAAGCCATTAGAGACATAGTGGTTGTCACAGTCTCCCTGTTCCAAGAAGTAGAAGAAAATAAGGCTGACAGTTTAAAGAGTGTTTTCCTTTTTTAGTTATATGGGTTTCTTGTATACAACAAATACCAGTTTTTTGTTTTTCTAAATAATGAAAAATTGCTTTCCTTTTTATTATAGAATTTATCCCTCTAACATTCCAAGTTAATAATTTAACCCTCATTTTGCTTTAATTTAACCCAAATTATATTCTATTCTGCTATCTCTGATTCCAATGATAATTCTTCTTCTCCCTCTTGATCCAACTCTTCTTGATCTTGGTCACGTGTTACTTCTTCCTGCTCTTCTTCTTGTTCTAGATATTCTTGTAGGGATTCCACCCCTTTCTTCAAATCGGTCTTCCTGTCCACATTCTCCTTTTTCTTCACACCCTTCCTCTCTTCTATTTTCGGATTCTTCCCTTGATTTCTTTTGTCATCTTCTTTCAATCTTTTCAGAAATTCTTCAGCCTTAAATATAGAATTAATTACATGTTTCCTTTGATTATACGTAAATATCACCCCTTCTATCTTCCCCCATCTATAAATAATGTCGTTTCTCTTCAACTCCTGTATCAAAAAATTACAGTCTTTCCTCCTTTTCAATACTTGTGATGGTACGTCTTTAAATATCTTTAATTCAATTCCTTCAACAACCAATTTATTTTGATAGCTTCGATGAATTATCAACTCCTTCACCCTTTCACATACCAAATAAACCACAATGTCACGAGGAACGTTCCTCTTACGGGCAATTAGTGAATTAATTCTGAATATTCGATCAATTTCAACGTCCATCTGTTCCATAGACCAATCAATAAACTTTGCTAGGGCTGGGACAACTCTGTTATAAAGATCTTCCTCTTCCAATTCTGTCAGACCTCGGATCTTAATGCACTTCTCCCTATATTTCATTTCCGCCAATGTATTCTGTCTTTCTACATGCTCAACCATGCCTTCCAGATGTCCAGTTCTTTTTTCCAGATTCATTGTTTTCTCCTGTACCTCTTCCACACTTTTATTCACACTTCTCACATCTTTACTCACCATTTCCAATTTAAATGTCAAATTTTCCAATTCCTTCTTCATTTCCTTTACTTCCTTTTTAACTTCTGTTGTAAGTTCCTTCATCTCTGTACGCATATCAAATCGTATCTTCTTAACCTCTTCTAACAACAATTGCTGTGGGTCCATCTCCATTGAAGACCTCCTTTGAGAAAGCGTATGTATTTGAGTCTGAACCACTCTTCTTCTCCCCGCTGCCATCTTGAGATTATACCAGACTCGTTTTCCTTTATCTATATTCTAATCAAAGGAGAGCCACACAATTCCTATTTATATCTATTCTATTTTATACTTATTTAAAATTATTTGTTTATTTGTTTTATTTTATTTTATTTTCCCCTCTCCTTCCTCCTTCCCCCACTCTTTCCTATCTGTCTTTCTTTTCTGTCCTTATTACTTCTATATCCCTAATTCTATGTCTATATCTATTTTAATTTAAATATTATTTATTTATTACTTATTAATAAGTAGATATTATCAAAATTATATGTTATATGTTAAGTATAAATATTAAAAAGCTAAGATAGGAAATTCTAAATTCTAAATTTTACTAAGGCAATTTTAATGTAAACTATTTATTTTCAGCCTAGTATGTTAATTCAACTTACTACTTAATACCAAATGCTTTAAATGTTACAGCTATTTTATATTATTCTATTTTTATTTCTTTGTTGTTGTACAATTATTTATTAATATATCCCAAATTAACTTAAAGCTACCTAAAAGGAAAAGGAGAAAGAGAAAGGGAAAAAATTAGAAAACCTACTTCTTATTTCTACTAGATGGGGCTAAACTCACGTTATGGCTCTATATCTCTATAACTTATGCCCAAAAACTTCCTTCTGTCCTGAACTTATTGAGTTAATTCAGATGATCCAACCAAGAACACCAAGAAGTATAAACACTGGCACTAAATAGTATAAACAAAAGGATTTACCAGACACTGTTATCTAATATCCTTGAACCTTATCTTCAACTTCAGTACAGCACAAAGTAAAACTATAATATTCTTAAGAAATCTCTAAATTATACTATATAAGCAAACTTGGACAGAGAAAAAAAAACCACTATAGAAATCAAATCAAAAGATGGAGGTTATTAACCACCCACCTTAAAAAACAGATTACATACAGCAAATATTTATCTACGTTCACAGTATTCTACTTTGTTCTTCAAAGCAAAAAGTAAAGTCCAATTTTCCAAATCTTCACCCCTTTCTCTTCCTTATTCCTCTAACCTTCTGTTTGCTTTCAACTTTCGCCTTCCTTTCTCGTTCCACCACTTTCCACCTCTTTCATCCGCTTTCAACTGCTTTCGTCTCCTGTCATCTTCCACTTTTGTCCTTTTATCTTTCTGTCTCCATATCGTCTCTTCCAAAAAATAAACACTGTATTTGTCCTTTCTTTCCTTCTAATTTTGTTTTGTTTATTTTGTATTTAATTTACAAATGCTAAATAATAATAAATTGGGAGTGGTATTTTTTTCAGGCGCAGACAAAAAGAAGAGAGGGGTAGCATTGTATGTGAATCTAAAATATGAGGCAAAGGAAATTATGAATGATGAAAATGGGAGATATGTTGGAGTAGAGATTAACATGGTGGGTATGAAATTACTGGTGGTGGGGATTTATGCCCCATTGGAAAACAAAAATGAGTTCTATATGAAATTATTAAGGAATATAAGGGAGGTTGGGTCCCAAAATGTTATGATTATGGGGACTGGAACGGAGTTACCAGTCCTAAATTAGATAGGTCCTCCTCAAATAGGAAAAAGAAGAATGAGGGGAAGCTTCCTAAAACTTTTTTTGACATGATAGAGGAGCTGATGTTAGTTGATGTATGGAGAAGCCTTTATGGGGATCAAATTGAATACACCTATTTTTCAGAAATATATAAGACTTGGTCTAGAATAGACATGATTTGGACTACAAAAATGATTATTAAGCAAATAAAAAAGATGGAAACAGGTCCAAGAATTAGATCAGACCATGCCCCTTTGACAATAACACTGGAGGACCGGAAGTTAGATTATAGATGGAGAATAAATGAGAATTTATTGAAAGATGAAAAAGTAATCAGAAAAGGAAAGGAAGTAATTGAGAAGTATTTTGAAGAAAATTTGAATAAGGGAGTCCCTAATGAAATCGTGTGGGAGGCTGGGAAAGCGGTAATTAGAGGATTTTTAATACAAGAAGATATAAAGCTTAAGAAAGAGGAAAGGAAAAAGGTGCAGGAATTGACTGAGGAAATACATAAATTAGAAGGTATCTTAAAAGGTTCCCCAGGTAATATTAAAATTGCAGATGAGATTAGAGTACTACAAAAGCAAATATCAATACAGGATACCTATGAAATAGAAAGGAATTTGAAATTTACGAGGCAAAAAAATCTTTTTTTTTGCAAATAAAGTGAACAAGTGGCTAGCTTATAAAATTGAAAAAGAAAGGGAGAAACGAATGATATACCAGATAGTTGAAAATAAGAGAATATTGGTTAAACAAGAGGACATTAAGAAAGCATTTGAGAGGTTTTATAGAGGTTTATATGCTGACCCTGGAACAGATCAAAATAAGAGAAACAAGATAGAGAAATATTTAAGGGAAGGGGGTAATTTAAGATCACTGATGAGCAAAGGCAACAATTAAATAATTATATAACAAAAGAGGAAATCATGCAAGCAATTCAGAAGCAAAAATTAGGTAAGGCACCAGGACCGGATGGTCTTACTGCGTTGTATTATAGAACATTTCAGGACCAATTAATAAGTCCATTATATGAAATTGTGAATAGAGTGAGTAAAACCACACGACCCCCATCATGGGGGAAAGCAAATATAACATTGATTCATAAAGAGGGGAAAGATTCTAAAGATTTGGGTAACTATAGACCTATATCCCTTTTAAACGTGGATTATAAAATATTTGCGACTGTGTTAACTGAAAGGATAAAAAAAGTTCTTCAAACAATAATCCATCCTGATCAAAATGGTTTTTTACCAGGAAGGTTATTAAAAAATAATATTCGGACAGTTTTGAATATAATTGAGTACTTTCATAAGCGTAACAAAAAGAAAATGGCTTTATGTTTCCTTGATGCTGAAAAAGCTTTTGATAGGGTTAATTGGGCTTTTCTAGAGCAAACTCTAAAGGTTATAAACTTGGGTAGGCAATATACAGATTGGGTAATGGGTATTTATAATAATCAAAAAGCTAAAATAATAGTAAATGGAGAAAGTACCCAGAATATAAATATAAATAGGGGGGTGAGGCAGGGATGTCCTTTGGCACCGTTTCTATTTATATTCGTTTTAGAAGTATTGATTAATAAGCTTAGACAAGATAAGCAACTTTATGGTGTTAAAATTAAGAATGAAGAATATAAAGTCAGTGCGTATGCAGATGACTTAGTAATTATATTAAAAGATCCTATTGTTAGTGTGGAAATACTAAGGAATAAATTGACGGAATTTGGTTTATTATCAGGCTATAAAATAAATGCGCAAAAAACGAAAATAATGACTAGAAATATCTCTTTGCAAGAAGAACAGGAATTAACAAAAGTAACAGGATTTACGTTAGCTAAGCGGGTGAGATACCTTGGAATAATTATTACAAAAAATAATGTAGACCTATTTGGTAACAATTATAAAAGGATCTGGAATGAACTTAAGAAGGAACTTGAGAGATGGCAAAATTTGGAATTATCTTTAATGGGTAGGATAGCTGTGATTAAAATGTCTTTTTTACCAAAATTTAATTTTTTGTTCCAAAATCTTCCAATAATATTGAATGAAAAACCTTTCGAGGAATGGGATCGACAACTTAGACAATTTATATGGAAGGGAAAACGGCCCAGGATAAAATATAAGATTTTAGAAGATAGTAAAGAGAGAGGTGGATTAGGATTGCCAAATTTAATATTATATTATTACTCAAATTGTTTAGAGTGGATATCTGAGTGGATTACTTTAAGAAATAGTAGATTATTAACTTTGGAGGGTGGGGAATTATATTTTGGATGGCATGCCTACCTATGGTATGGCAAGGCCTTTATAGATAAAGAATTTAAAGCCCATCTTTTAAGAAGATCCTTAATTACAGTGTGGTTAAAATATAAAATAATTTTATATTTAAAAATTCCACTTTAGATTTCATCTCACGAGGCTTTTTATAAAAAAGAGATCCCTAAATTAAATACTTGGATTATATATAAAGATTTATTAAATGTGAATGGTGAAAATATTACTTTTAAATCAAAAGAAGAACTATATTCCCAAGGTTGGCAGACGCATTGGTTATTATTTTTGCAATTAAAGGAAAAATATAAAAAGGATAGAATAGCTGCAGGTTTTGAAATCAGAGAAAGGGATTTTGATAATATTTTAAAACCTGATTTAAAACATAAGGTAAGTTTAATATATAGTATTCTTTTGAGATTATTATATGAGACGGAATTCATTAAAGATACAATGATAAAATGCGCACAAGACATGAGCCAAGTAATCACCTTAGAAGAGTGGGAAAGATCATGGACAAATACTTGGAGGTTGTTGAAACCAATAAACTTGAAAGAAAACTATGTTAAAATGCTTCATAGGTGGTATATTACTCCGGTTCAAATTTCAAAGATGCAAAAAAATGTAAATGATCTTTGTTGGAAATGTGGGAAGAAGGGTACATTATATCATATGTGGTGGCATTGTGAAGTAGCGAAAAACTTTTGGATGGAAGTACATAACGAAGTACAAGATGTATTTAAAATTAAATTTTGCCTATCTCCAAAAATATATCTTCTTAATATGATAGAAAATTTTCACATGAATAACTCAAAAAAGAAAATACTTATATATATGATAACCGCTGCGAGGTTATGCTATGCACAGGTTTGGAAACATAATGGGTTTCCAAGAATTGAAGATTGGTTGCTAAAATTGTTAGATATAGTGGAAGCTGATATAATAATAGGGTCCTTAGAAGATAAGGGGAAAAAGAGATTAGTGATGAGTGGAAGATACTGTCCCCTCTATGGAAAAAATACTGGAGTAAGGACGTCATAAATTTCCCTTTCTAAAACTGAAGAATCATTTAAAACATATTAATTAGTGTTCAGGATATGTTTCTCTGTCTTTGTTTTTCTTTTTTCTTTTTTTTTGTTTCTTTTAAGTTTTTTAAAGTTATTAGTTTAATAGGGAATATAATGGGGGAAAAGAAAGGTGCATCAGATTAAGATAATTTACGATTTGGGTCATTATTTATTTATTTAACATATAATTTTACAAATAATATTAAGTGTGTTGTTTATATGTTGATATATGGATAGAATATTATAGATTTATGTTACAAGATATTGAAGGGTATGTGAGAATTAGAAGGAAATTACAGATAAGAAAGCATGTGCATATGGAGTTTCAGTGGGATGTTATTAATGGGGGAGGGTGAGAGGGTGATATGTTTGAGGACATCTTTTTTTTTCTTTTGATTGATGATTTATTTATATTATTTATACTATTAAGAATATGTTATTTAATTTAATTTAAATTAATTATATTATATTATATTATATTATTATTATGTAGATATTCATGAGAAATAAGGTGGAATAAGGATTCAATATTTTTTAAAATATCACTATCTCTCATATTGGGGTTATTATTTGTTATGTGTTGGTAGTTAGGTGAAGGGTAAATAATAAGTTAATGTTAGTGGGTACTGGGTTGTTTTTTTATCTTTTGTTATTTTTTTTCTGTTTTTTTTTTGTTTTTCTGTTTTGTTGAGTGATTTTGTATTGTTTGTGTTGTATTATAATAATAAAAAAATAAAAATAAAGAGTGTAGCTGTTTCCGCAATGGAACCTGCTTTTTCCTAGCACGGGTCCAGAAAGTAAACAGCATTCCCTTGGTAAGGTTCCAATTATGGCCCCTCCAGTGGGCCTTACTGTCATGTTTCTGTATAAGAATGAAATACAGCTAGATGAATTACATATGTAAAGAACTTTATTATAATTTTGAAAGTTACAGATACATTCTAATACAGAAATCTTTGGTGATTTATTAATAGTTTACTCGTTACATACCTGTCAGAGTCTTTAAGATCCTCAGGAGAAGACTTTCTCTTGCTCCCACCACTGTCACAATCCTGTCTGGTGAGGATGTAGAGGGCCTTCTCAGTGGCGGCTGCAACTCTGTGAATTTCCCTTCTGCAAGAAGCTAGGCTGGTCCCCCTCTGTTCTGCTTATCTTGGCATGAAAAATATTTTATTGTTTAAGCTGGCTTTTAATGGCTTGCAAGGAGCCTTTTATGGTGTGTGTGTGAACACTTTTTTTAAAATTTTGTAGTGATTTTAAATGATTTTATATTTTTAAAAATTTAATGGTTTTAATGTAATTTTTAATTATGTTTTAGTTTTAGTTTTAAGTTTCCAGTTTGTCTTGCTTTTAGCTTTGTGAACTGCCTTGGGTCCCATGCTGAGAAAAAGGCAGTGTGTACTGTAAATGGAATAAATAAGTAATGGATATATGTATGACTATGTAGAGATGAGGCATGTGTTTTGGTCTTTGGTTTCATCATATTGTATTTTTTAACACTTTCTGTTTGAATGGATTAAATACCATTTCTAATAGGCCATTATACAGTCTTGATCAGTGCTCAGAAGTGTATCATAGGCTTCCTGCTTATATAATGACCCCATCCTCCACCTTGTTGTTACTCGCATTTGTTGTGGTGTCTCAGATGGTGTTATGGCTTGGTGGTTAGCACTAACTTTAGTTGAATCATCTGATTATGACTAGAGCAACGCAGAAGTAGCTAAGGGAATCTGTGCAGAAGTAAAAAAGAAAGGAGGCTGTGTATGAGCCCATGGCTTCTCCTGTCTAGAATGACTTGGAGAATTACCTGATTTGAGCCACAGTCACGCACACTTAAATCCTGCTGAAACTGGTGCATGCAAATAACAGTTTTGGATTTGCAGTCAGGGTTGCCTAAACTTAAAATAAGCAAAGCAGTGATTGTGTTCTCAAGGACACACTCTTGAAAAAATTCTAAATGTTATGCATTTAAGTTTTTATGAAGATTTTGATAAAACCAAAGACCAAAAAATATGCCTTATCTCTGCGTAGTCATACATATATCTGTTACTTACTCCTTGTGTCTTAATGGCAACATTGTTCCCTCACTAAACATTTCCAGAGGTAACTGTCTCCGTATTATGTTTTCTCTCCTTCCGTTCATGAAGGTTAGCAATGATGTGGTTTTGTGGTTTGAGAAAGAAATTTAGAAAAATAAGAGGCTTACAATATTTCAAAAGGCAGAATTCTCTCCTAAAGGGTTACATAAAAAGAAGATGGAATCTTCTTGTCTGAACAAACTGTAGACTAGTTTTACTCAGCAGCTTGCATCAGAAGATAACACTGTATCTTAGTATATACATTAGTATATGTCATTTTTGTATATTCGTACTCTGTTTCTTGCATTGAAACACAGCTGCAGCTTGCAAGACAGAATCCCTGTGCTGTTTTCTTGATACCTGATACTCTTGACCTGATAATTCTGCCCATGAAATTTATATCTGCAGAAAGACTTGGAGGAGGCCTTAGGTTTCTTTCAGAAGGAGATATGAATAGATAATCTAGGAAGATTCTGGATGTGTTTGAATGAGGAGGGTCTCCCTGACACTGAGAAAAAAAACTATTGCTTTATTTTTGCTTACCTGAGAGGAAGGCAGAGTTCATAATTCTGATGCATGCTCCAAGTCCTGTTTTCCCAAGGGGTATGCTCCTAGTGATTTTCTGTGAGCCACGTCTTTGTTCTGCTTCTAATCTGCTGTGGTGGCAGTTTATTTCCAGCAATAAGGCTTTAGAAGAAGTTGTTTTTTCTATTTTATTTGCATATTAGATTCTACCTGCCTTAGACATTCAGTTGTCACATGTGAGGTATACATTTAAATAAAAGCTGAGTTCCCTAAGCCTTTAGTTCCCTGGCCTGTCGAGTAGCCCTCCATATTTTAGTTATGGGACAGGTAGTAGGAGTTAAGTAGCAGCTTGCTTGTGACAAGGTATGAGAACCTGACATGGCCAATGGGCTTTTGTGGCATCCTGAAAAGCTGATTAGTGCATTGAAGGTTGTTCACTTGAAATTGTTGTGATGCGTTGCAGGAAAACGTTTCAGATAAGTCCGTATCCTGGCTTCCCACAAAAATACACTGTTTTATATTTTATAATTAAAATTCTTCTTTTGTTTTAAGGCTACATCTGTCCCAAATTTTTCATATTTGGGTGCAAGGCTGTGCAATTACCTTTCTCATCATCTCACCATTAATCCACAAAGTGGTAACTTCAGGCAGTTATTGCTTCACAGGTGAGTACATGTTGCATGGGAAGCTCTCATGATCAGACGACTTCGTTTTCTTTTGTGGTGTTTAGTTAAATACATGATTTCAAGAAAGACTACCCAACAACATTCACAGCGGTTTTCTTTCTTATAAAATCAATACTCTTTGCCCTGTTTTCCATCACTTTACATCTTCAAGATTTTTTTAGGCATGGTATGATTTTTGTGTGAGGAAAAGAATAAAGTGTAAATATAAATATATATGCTTTTTATTTCTGCTTCTCTGTCTGGTGCTTTGGCTTGAATGTTACGGTAGATCAAGTTCCCAAATTTCATCAGAGGAGACGCTGATGCTGACAGCCAAGAAATTTTCTTTCAATCTGTGTGTAGTCCACACATTTGTATAATTTTTAAGAATCTTAGCTTTCATTTTTGAGTAAAAATTTAAATCTGTCTGCTCCCACAAATTAGCCCTCCCAGCTTTCTCTTAGACACAGACTATTAAATGGATGTGTGCACATGCACACATGAACATACTCATTTCTAGATGCTGAGAGCAGATTCTGCGAGCAGATTCTGCCTTCATGAGTGAATGGTAGCAGTTCATTTAAAGTAAAAGGGATACTTGGTTTTCAGTTTTTTTCTGTTTCCAGTTGTGGTCCTAGATAGTTTATCATTCTTTGCTTCATGAAACCCAATGGAAGGCCTTGTGTAAGTAGCTCCACCACTTTGTCCCTTTCGTGTACAGGGGGCGAGAGGTAGAGGCAGCCCGTGGCCCTCCAGATGGTAGACTGCACCTCTTATCACCCATGATCATTTCCCAAGCAGGCAAGGCTGATCAATATTGGAATCTAACAACACTCGGAGGACTGCTGCCTCCGCAACTTAGAATTAGAATGTGACAGACCACAGGAAATGGGCAGAGCAGGGAACAGGTGCAGTAGGGGATGTGGTTGCCCGGATTGCTGATGTGGCCCCCTAGTCTTCCACAGTCCCCCTCCCCCGCCCACAGCAGTAGAGGGTATGAGTAGTATATTTAATAGAGTCATCATAAACAGCTACATTAATTTCTTGGAATCTTGGATATGTAATGAATTTTATCTTCTGTGTATCAATCCATCCTTTGCTTGTTGCCTGTAGATAGCATCTATTTACAGCTCAGTGTTTTTAGTCAATATTTTTAACTTGAGTACAGTATTTCTTTTTAATAGCAAAAACTGGTAAACATTTTAAATGTTATGGAAGAACAAAATCATGATTCAAGCTCCCCTTTTTAGGTGCCGGAAAGAGTATGAAAATAGAGCTGAAGCTGCAAAAGGAGATGAAGCTACACGAAAAAGATTTCATGCATTTGTGCTATTTTTAGCTGAACTTTATCTAAATCTAGAGGTAAAAAAAATCTGTCTCAGCTAAAACCATTTTTTTTTTAATTCATAGTAACCAGAACTTTAACAGGGAAAGCAGCATAAGAGTATGGCACTAATTCAGTAGAGAATAGGAAACCATCTAAATACAAATAACATGTCTTCCGTGTTTTCTTATTTGTTTACATATTTTAATAAAATGCTATTTACAAATATGTATATATATTGCTTAGAATCAAAAAGTTCAAAGCGGTATACATGAACAGAATGCACAATAGATAATTTAATATATACTGTTTATATATGAAATAGACGTTAGGTTGGACTAAACAGGGAAGGCTTGTGTAAATAAGTGTGTTCTTTTACCATCTATCCAATCTTAAGAATAGTTGGAGTATGAGAGATTTCTGGAGGAGGAGCATTCCATGTAATCGGTGCCACCACATTAAATGCCCTGTTCCGAACAGCTGCCAAGCAGACCTCAGGAGCTTGTAGCACTAGCAGGCGGACTTATCCAGATGAGCTCAAAGACTGAGTGGATGTACAAAGAAGCAAATGGCTTCTCAGGTATCCCAGTTTAGGTCTTTACAAACTAACAACAAAATGTTAAGCCTGGCCTCTTAGCAAATAGGTAGATAATGCATTTCTTTCAGCAAAGGTGTTATGCTGTCAGTGGATTGTCCTGTTCAGAAATCTAACTGAAGCTTTCCTAACCAGCCATAGTTTCTGCATCAGCCTTTGAGGACAACTTCTCTTAGAGTGAATTAGTAGCTCAGCCTTGAGGATACCAGACCACAGCAGCCATACTTGATCCCCTGTTAAAGAACAACCACAATTGGTGCACCAGTCAAAGCTGATAAATAGTCTGATCCACTGAAATCATTTGGGTCTTCTATGACAAAGACAAATCCAGAAGTACCCCACTTTAATTATTGACAGATGCTTAAATCTTTATATTGGCTCATTTCTTAGCATGCAGGTTGAACAGAATATTGTCTGAACAGAATATTGTTTCTCATCATATATCTGTAAGGAAAAGTTGCTACTCTTTTCTTTTCTTTCCAGTCAATCCATATCAAGGAAGGGCCTGGACTACCCTAAAGGAATGCTTAGATACTATTGTTAGTACAGAATTTATGATTAGCAGTGCTAGCCCATGTGTATTCAACCCTGAACACCTTGTTTCCCAGTGTATCAGTTCCCTGATCTCAGCCACCTAGGCCATTTCCGCACTAGACTGTTATAGCATTATTTGAGGCCCCTCTCTAAACTGCAAACCCCAGGATTCCATTGGATGTTGAAAGTGGAATAATAGCACTATTACAGTCTAGTGCGAAAATGGCCTTAGGCACAGGTACTGCAGCACACTGGGTCATGAATCAAGCTGCTATAATTTGCTGACATGAATTTCCACAGACTAGAAAATGTAGCTTTAGATCTCCTCTAAGGTATTCAAAAGTTTGTGATCTCTCTTTCAAAAAATATACCAAGGAGTTATGTTACTACTGTTATACTGGCTGCTTGAGTAAAATGAGGGAGAAGTGTTATACTGGCTTATTGACAGCAGGTAGAAAACTTTGAGAGAATGGAAAATAGCCAACCTGAAGTGAACCTGAAATACAAAAGGGTTGAATTTCAACGTTACTTCTTCCTTTCCTTGTTCAGTAAAGGTGTTTTTACTATTACTGCTGATACTATATTTAAAGTCATGTCTATTAAGTCAACCCTCCTGCAAATAATTTCAGAGAGGTTCATATAAATAGCACATAATGCGAAAAGTGAATATAATGGAATAGTCCAGATTTTTCTTATCAAAGATCAGCTTGCTTTATGTGCCTATTCCCATAGATTATTTGTAGATTGATACATAGTCATCTATTACAATATAATAAAAATAGAGAAAGATGTAAAAGATACAGTAGAACCTCTGGCCCTGCAACCTCCAGATCTGATATTTCAATATATTTTCTTTGTGCAGCTTGGTTAATATGGGGAGATATAATTCCAGCTACTTAGGTTTTCATAACTTCCAATATTTTTTACGTTCACAAGCCAATGGTTCCAGAGGTGGCAAAACTAATCTTAATATCTTGTAACTGTTCAGATGTTTTTGTTGTTGTTCTTTGTATATTTGTAGATTAAAGGAACTAAAGGTCAACTAACCCGAGCAGAGATTCTTCAGACTGGACTTCATGAATTATTAAACACTCTTTTTTCAAACCCTGTGGACAACAATTTAATATGTGCAGTAAAGCTGCTAAAAGTATGAGCTTTTTGTTATTTGGGGTTTTATTATTAGTTTTTAACTGATGCTGATTACTTTGAAGAGATGGTTGATTTTTGCACACTTATCAGAATGTATAAAAGTTGGATTTAGATCAGCAACATAGGTTGAGATCATCAGCATTCATAAAGTTCATGGATAGATAAGTCATAATCTCTGACTAAACTGCTAAGGGTTAATTCATCATTCAGCACCCTCCCCTTTTCTTAGAGCAAAAGTGTAAAACAGAAAAACTATTTAGGTAATATCAAGTTGAGTTTCAACCATGCCATGAGTGGAGGGCACTTCCATTCATCCAGGATGGCGTTCTTCCTACTGTATCTTCATATGCTATATCCTGTGGTTTTCTGTAATATTCCTTGGGGCAAAGAGCACAGGAGACAAGCTATGAAGCAGACACACATATCCTTTCTCATCTTTCTCCATGTTACATGACCTAGAGAGGGAAAAAAATGCTTCTTGATTCAGAAGAAGACAATAAAAATCTACAACCATCTCTAAATTATATGAGTAGTTCCATGATTTCTGACAAGAAACACCAAGATAATTCAGAGTGAGACAGAAATGTCCTAGAACCCCAGAGACTTCCCCCTTCCCCCACTTCTCTTTTATAGAAGTTCTGTTAAGGAGTACTGATTCCTCCAGGCCATTCACAAAGCTACCACGTACGCCCACGTACCACAGAATGGGAGAATAAGGCCTTAACAACCTAGGACAGAATCTTCCCTTCTCTGTAATTTTATGCCTGCAGCCTTGACAATCAAACAAGCAAACTCGTTCCCCCCAACATGATTTGCCTGTTTTCAGCTTATAGCTGACAAACCTCTGATCATGCCTAGTAAGACAAGCCTACTTCAGCATGTATCCCATCCTGTAGGAGCAAGTTTCAGTTGTCTTCAGTGAGAAGGAAGGGGCAGGAAAGCATGCTGCACAAATGGAGATTTGCCTCTGGACCCCCTTAGTTTGATCTGTTGAGAGACCAGTATCTTTGAGTGTTTTATTCTTTGTGAGGGAGAAATAGTATAATTACCACCCTTTTAAAAGAAATCAAATTTTAAATATTGGTAGGTGGGTAACATGAGGCATCTTTGATTTGAATGCATTAAAATTGTTCAAGTATGTAGTACAGGGTTGGGTAAAGAACAGTTTCCCAGATTCTGTTGGACTGTGCCTCCCAATGTGCCTCACCATTCACTTTGCTGCCTAGGGCTATTGGGAGTTGCGGCCCATTTTGCCTACCCCAACATCATACAATACAAAAGCAAAATTTAGTAATGTTCATGAATGATTCATGTTGCTTCTGGAGGCTGTAGTCTGCCCCAGATCTCAATTGCCTGTTTTTGTTTACTTAATTTTTGTGGCACAAAAATTTTACTCCTGTATAATATTGAGTATAGTATGAACATCAGATGGTAGCATTGGCTATTTCCTCCATTTCAGTTCTAAGTTTAACAAAGGAAAATGTGGAGAAGTCGCAAAGCATTGGTGGGGGGATGAATATTTGTGCAAGTCAGTGTAGTGTGAATAGACAAGCATACAGTCTAGACGTTTCTGTTTTATGGCTCTGTAGGCCCCTATATCATAAATTCCTTCAGAGTCAGAAAATGCTTTTGAAACTGGTTCAGCACACAACCCATGATACAGATATTTCACTTGCTTTTGAAATCACTTTTGAAAATGTCTTTATTAATGGCATGCATTCCCTAGTTGACTGGGTCTGTACTAGAAGATGCATGGAAAGAAAAAGGAAAGCCTTATATGGATGACATCATACAGAAAATTGAAAATGTTGTCTTGGATGCAAATTGCAGCAGGTAATAAGAAAATTCAATTTTTTAAAAAGCTTCTCTCTGTGCATGATAATAATTCCCTGCTATTTCTTCAGGGGTACATAGCAAAACAGAGCAGTTTCTAAAGTTTTCTGCTTATTTCTTTTGTTAATCACTGTCATTGTCAATCCTTATAATAATTACAGTAAATATAACAAAATGTTTGCCATGTTTAATATTATTCTCAACTAGTTCAGTCTTGTAATCTTAAACTGCTTGGTTTGTGGTGGTTTGTTTTACATATATTTCAAAGTACATTGCAGACACAAGTGTGTTTCGGGAATCCTGAAGGGAATAAGTGACTTCTGCACACCCCAGAGAAGTTCTCCATCATTTAGAGATAGGTTCGACAAAGATTAAATTGGCATGGTTAGTGTGGGCTAGCCAGTAAAAACAGTTAATACTACTGTAATAAACCATTATTAAATTAACCATCAGACATGTGGGTGGAGAGGACTGATTCTATTTTGATGCATGGAAGATGACAGCACCAGTTTCCAAGTTCACTAGAGGAGGTTCTGTAACTAGAGGATGACTCAAATGAGCTTCCTTTCTATAAATGCCTAGGGATGTCTGGAGAAGGGTCTCTAGTAGACCTCGTCTTTGTGTAAGTGACAGAGCTATCCTTGAGATCCTAGATTGTTTGGGTTTATAGAGTAAAACCACTGCTTCAAATTGTGCTAAAAAGCAAAGCAAAAGTCAGTGCTACTGCACTTCTTTTTTAAAAATGGGTGTTTTATTTTACATGATTGTTATTGTTATATTTATATATTTGTATCTCTTTTTTCCTTGTTCAGGACTCATGACGGTTTATAATAGTCAAAAAAACATAGCTAAAAGTTAACAACCTATAAAAAGTTTAAAATGTATTTCAGCTATCGAAAACTAAAACCTATCAAAAAGATAAACTATTAATAAGAAAACAGGAAATAAAAAAATCCAGCACATTATGAAAGGCCTATTCTCCTTGAGCAACCAGTCTTCCAGGGCTGCCAAAATAAAAAAAAGTATTTACATGCCAGTGGAAAGTTAGCAAAGAAAGTGCCAATCTGATCTCTCTGGGAAGGGAGTTCCAGAGCGTGATTCAATGATTATTCTGATAATTTTTTTGTATCTTTTTGTTTTATGAAGCAAAAGTACCTGAATAAATTGTTATGCACAGATGAAGCATATTTGTTATGCTGTCTTGGTTAACAATCTGTCTGCTATATTCTGAACATTCTAAACACATTTCAGCTAGCTGGGAATATTCATTCTCCTCCTTTAGACAAGGACAGACAATAAATCTAAAGAGCTATAAGTGGCAAACGCACACACTGAAATGTCTCTGTGTCATATATACTGTATATACACACTTATGACTAAGGTTGCATTTGTATCATTTACATTACAGTAGTGACCTCAGATTTAAAATCATAAGAAAAATATGGATGACTATTGCTTCCAAATTTAATTCCTTTTGACAGTGAATTAGTTTCATACTTAGTTTATAAGCTCCTATGAATGAATTTTAAAAATTATATGAGAAGTAGACTTTTCTTCCTCCCATCAGTTCTGATTGCAATTAGTGTGAACAAAGTTTCCATTAGTGCTGAAAACAATGATTTTTATTTTGTATTCTTGTCTGTTTCAGAGATGTAAAGCATATGCTTCTGAAACTAGTAGAACTACGGTCAAGTAACTGGGGAAGGGTACATATAACTTCAACATACAGGGAAGCAACTCCAGAAAATGATCCCAACTATTTTATGGTAATGTTTTTAGATAGATTTCATCAGAATATACATGTAGCGCCAAACATGAGAAGTTAGTGGAAACTTATAAAAAGCTGTGTTTTAATTTTAGAACGAACCAACATTTTACACATCTGAAGGTATACCTTTCACTGCAGCAGATCCAGGTATGTGAACAATTTGTTTTTATCTGGCTTTTAGTCAGAAAATAGCTGTAGATTGGAACGCTAATGAACTTAAGTGTTAAAATTTACTTTTTATACACACATACTGATACAGTTTTAATGGCTTGTCATGAAATGCTGTCATTGGAAACTCTATTAGTCTGGAACCTACACAAAAACGTTATTGTATCTATGATGAACAGAATAGCAAGAAGAAACTTGTGACTGCACCCAGAATGATAAAATTACTCTAGTGCCACCTTGTGGCAACATACTGCATAGTGATATAATCAGCACAGTAGTATATAGAACTGTTGCTGTCTTCTCATTTATTAGCAAGTGATTATTAGGCATAAGCAAATAGTTGCAATACAGCTTTTTCATTAATGCTTTTAATAAAGATTAGCAGAATCCCATTTACTTTCTTTTTATTTTTGTGTGAATTTGTTGCCATTATGGTCATTTACACAGATACCTCCATTGTTTCATCTAATTTTGGGAGTGCATCCTCAACATTTCTAGTCTTTTACGTTGTAGGCAAGGAAAATGCTCTAGTAAGCTGTTATCTCACAGGGAGGTTAGTAGTGTATGTAATGGGGCAACTCAAGCATTGTTTTAAGAAAAGTTTAGAGAGGATTGTGTGTGATTGGGAAACACAGAATTCAGGATAAGTGAACATGATGAATGGCATGAAAAAATGATAGACCTAAGTGAACTGTCATGATGTTCATATCAGCTTACAGTGGTCATGCTTTTATATTTTATTGTTTATGAGTAAGTATGCATTTTTGTATATTGCCATGATTGTTGTGGATATATTGAATAAAATGAATTTGGACATGCAGTCTAATTTTTTTAAAATACCACTGTTGTAGATTATCAGGAGAAGTATCAAGAACTCCTTGAAAGGCAAGATTTATTTCAAGATTGTGAAGAAAATGGAACAGATTTATCAGGAACTGGAGATCCGTAAGTTCTTTTCTCATAGCTGTATCATAACTTCAACCTGATAGTTAGATGTTCTGAATTAGGCGCTGCTTTTCAAAAGCACTCATGCCTAAAATACTTTGTTACATAGTTACAAAAAAACGTACTATTCATATTTGATATGTCTCCCTTCTTACGTTTTTGCCTCATTACTTACTGTATTTGCTGGCATAGAAGATGCACTTTTTCCCTAAAGAATGCCTTCTGAAATGGGGTGCAGTTTATACACCAGTAAATATGGTGACTGATGAGGCAGGCTTACAGTAACTCCTGCCGGCCCTAAATGCATGGGGGAATGCTGGACCCTGAGGAGAAGGGTTAGGATTTGCATCTTTATGGATCCTGTTGCGTTCTATCCCACTCCTGGAACTTTCTAAATGCATTTAATAAACTAGTTATATATATCACTCTTTCATTTCATCTGAGGAAGTGCATTCATTTCCAGAAAAGTTCATCAGTACTAAAATAAATCAGTCTTAAAGGTACTGCTAGATTTCTTCCACACATACATTTCCCCTCCTTTTTATAGTGCAACAGATTAGCACAGCTCCTTTGAAAACTACTGCAAAGAATTGGCTTAGATTGGAGCTTGACATTGGAAAAACGTTGGCAGAGAGGAAGAGCCCACCTTACTGCAGCCCCTCCCTCCTTCCTCCCATTCACCCCTCCCAGCAGAGTCTTTACCCTGGAGCCAACCACCTGTGGGAAGGGGGAGAGGAGAGTAAGGAATTGCCTAGGCTGTGGTACAAGATGTTTTCCCAGCTTCCCCCCCCACAGTTGGTTGGCTCCTGCTCAGCACAGGCATTCAGACAGAGCCCAGGAGCAGAGATGGGGAGATGGCGGGGAGGATGAGTGAGGTGAGGTACCTGCAAAACCCTGTTGGTTTCGTGCCTTGGGGAGGAAGGAATGGGATGGAGGCATGCTTTCTTCCCTTTCCAGCCTGAAGTGGAGGTTTCGTTTCTTCCAGAGGAGCTGCTTGCTTCTTTTTCTCCTTGCAGGATGGGGGCTGTTGCACCTGTTTTCTGCCCCATCTCCCCCACCTTGCCAGTGGGGTGGAGGAAGAAAATGAGGCAAGAAGAGGAGGGGCCTAAAAGGAAGAAGAGCTGCCTCCTGACCCTTTGAGCCCTCTCTTTTCACTGCCTCCCCACCCCTTTTCTGCATAGGGCTCAGCAGCTCCTGTCTTCACCTTCCCAGTTGCTGTTTTTAAGCGCCTGCAACTCAGCTCCAGTTTATGGTGAAGTTTTCTAGGCAAGATTTGTTCAGGAGGGTTGCCATGGCTTGCCTCTGAGGCTGAGAGAATGGGATTTGCCCATGGGGAAGCTTCAAAAGAAAAAGAGGGAAAGGGGAAATTCTTGTGTCACCTCTCCTTTCACCACCACCCCCGCTTCCTGTGCATTTTGGCCGGGTACTAAAAAAATTTTTCCTAAAGGATAAGGTCTGAAAATGGGTGCATCTTATATACCAGTGTGTCTAATGCACCAGCAAATACAGTATTTTTTGTATAGTATAGTGGATAGTAGATACAGCATAATCTCTAGTAGCGATTTAGACCTCTTGCACAAGAACAGTATTGACTTCAAAAATAATATTTTCAGAACAGCTCACAAAAAATAAGAGACCAAAGATACTGTTCCAGTGCAATAAGTTTCTTCTGTTTACAGAACTTTTGTTTCTGCAATACAAGGAAAAAGGAAGCCAAGATCTAGAGCTGTTTATCTTTTGCTCAAGCTATTCTGCAGCCATTTGCACAAGATAATTTGTCATCTGCCCCTCATGTTGTTATACATCTATTTATAGTTTAAATCCATCCTGAAAGCACTCTCTAGGAGTTGGGATGCACACTTGTTCCTATTACAAAGCAGATCTTCATGGCTGGAGCACAAACCATTCCCCACCAGAAAGCAAGAGTTGTTTGCATTGCAGGGATTCTACTCTTAGAAACAGCTGCAGCAAACATTTTCCAATATAACTTTACATTCCAACAGTTAGGGGTTAAGTTGCATTGGGATACTGCATGAACCCCACTGATGGAATAAGTTAATTGAGCATTGTGTGATACAATTGCACAAATTTTAATTTGAAGTGTTGTGCTGCCACTTGCAGACCAATTTACAGAACAGGGCAAATGAGTGAAATTCTGCATCAGTTTTTCCCTGCGTTTCTGTTTTGAAAATGTGTGTGCAACGTTGTTGTCATCATTTGGCTTTAATGAATGGTGGCTTTTCTTTGCAGATCAACTTGAGTTGTACATAATATTGTTGCATCAGATTCCTATTGCCTACTAGAAGTCTGAAGGTCCAGGAAAGTTAAACAGCAGGAAGAGAGGGTTTTCCATTTTTTCCAAAGCCTTTTTCCCCATAAAAATCGGAGGAGGAGGGAGTAGGAACATTTTCTTTTGGAATGGTGGTTTTTTTTTTTAAGACAAGATCTTTGCCTTTATTGAGGACTTCAAAATTTCCAAAAATTTTATATCTCTGCTACCAGCTCCGTTCGTTATCTAAGGCTACATTCATGCATAGGACTATAGTGTTAATATTGTTGTTTTGTCTTATATCTGGGTAAAATAAGAATCTAACAGATGGATTTCTTACAGGTATTTTGATGATGAGGATGATGACGATGAGATGGACCCAGAAATTGAAGAAGCATATGAAAAATTCTGCTTA
Source organism: Iguana delicatissima (assembly GCA_948472985.1). Classification (NCBI taxonomy): domain Eukaryota; kingdom Metazoa; phylum Chordata; class Lepidosauria; order Squamata; family Iguanidae; genus Iguana; species Iguana delicatissima. Next base: position 111,743 of record CAOKZL010001955.1, on the reverse strand, counting down.
GAATCAGAACGCAAGAGGAAACAGTGAAACACTGCACAAGAATATTAATGTTTGTTTGTTTGTTTGTTTGTTTTAAAAAAAGAACCAGCATAGATATGAATAGCAAGTAGAAGAGATGGAAAATCCTGATCCAAGTAAAGGAAATTAAGTTTCTCCAAGTTATGCAATTATCATTTTGTTAAACAATTTGCCAAAAAAATGTAAACAAATCCTGTAACTTAAACAATGTGTATATATATCATAGTTTATTTTGTGTACAGTTAAATAAACCTTACTTGGGCTGGACAGATTTTGTTTGAAACATGCCACGAATCAACAAATTTGGAGGTTGTTGTTTTAAACATTACTTTTTAAAAAAACTAAAACACTTCAAATCATAAAGTACATTTTGATTTCTTTGTGGAATGGATTTGTACTATCTCCTTCATGTAGTACACAGCTGTCACCCCGTATTTTTAAAATGATGGGGCTGCCAAATAATTTTTTAATTGTTTTACAATCATGAAAATTGGGAACACTCAAGGAAAAACTTCAGATAAGCATTGTTTACCAACACCTAGATTTTTGACAGACATTTTAGTTTATTAACATGATCTTCATCAAATTGGTTTAGTTCAGAGGTCATGTTAGTGATTCTCCCAACCATGGTCTGGAGGATTAAGAGTATGTTACATGTGTATGTGCTCTTCCCCACGATGCAAATTTTCTCTGCCAAAATCCATAATGCATGAGTTGGCCAAATTATGATTTAATGGTAATCAGGATTCCTTTCAAAAACTGGTTGGCTAACCCATTCGGAATTTTCCATTTTCACAGCATGCGTGATTCAAAACAACAATTCCAAGGCGTACGTTCAGAGATGCTGATAAACACAAATATCTTCATCTCTAAACATTGGCCTTTCTGGCTGGAGAAGATGGGAGTCGTGGTCAAAATCTGGAGACCTAAGTTCTGGGAAAGCTGGGTTTTTTTAGAGTATTCAGAGCTTGATGCCTGAAAGTAGCCATTCTCTGATCATTTTCTCTCTTCAAAAATACCTTAAATTGTTTCTAGTTAAAAGTGGCACAAGTGTGTAGTTCTTAAATGCAATACAGTACAAGGACTGCATTGTAATGCAACTCAGCATCTCCGCCAATGTTGAGTTGAGTTAATTTAGGTACATTATACAGTCACTAGTATACAGTGAAACAGTGTCCTATTACAGAAAATAAACCATTCTAAATATGTCTGCTGGTATCTTCTTTTATAATCCTCCATTTTGGTCCCTGTAAAAAATTTTCCAGAACACTTCTAAAATTTTCGTTCCTCATTTTATATTGAATAGATGAAGTAGGGTATATTTCCTAACACCAAGTGTGTTTGTAGAACTTTCCAAGAAGTAGATTAAATAACATACATAAAGACAGAGTTTGTAAATATGCATGTAAATAGTGCTGTTTAATATTGCACTGTTATAACTTGGTATAATTTGTGTCTGTTAATGCAGTTAGCATCTACTACATCTGGTTATTCATTTGTTTAGCTAATTAGTTAACACCATATTTTGAAGAATAAACTGCTTTGTTTTGTTGGGTATATTTTGTCTTCCTGTTTGTCTCCTTATATTCTTAACATGGAATCTTTCCAGATTTTTCTTACATTGTTTTCATGCAAAGTTTGATGAAATAATACAGCAATTAATATGCAGCAACATACTGTTCAAAAAATTAAAGATCACAAAAACAATATTGCAGGTCAATATTTTGCAATAACTTACTGGGGGTCTGTCAGTGGCCCTTCACACAGTTACTATTGCTTTCCCTCCTCTCTACACACACAAAACCCCATTCCCTTGGCCCACTTATTAAACATTCAGATACATACATACATAGGCCCTTTATGCTGGCAGATTATTTTGTATATTTTCAGTTAAATGCACAGCTGAGAAACTTGAATAATGAACACAGCAATTCTCTGTACAGTAACTGATACATCAGAGCCTTTGATCGATCTAATCTTGTGGAGCTACTAGTTCACTCCTGGCATACTCTCTTTCCTTTTCTCAAATGCTGAAAAAGTTCAGAGAAATACGGGCCACTGGTACTGCTTGGACAGGAAGAATCTGATATAGGGAATGGCATGGGGATTGTAGAGACTGAGGGAACCTCTCTTTCCACCTTTCAAGTGGATGATTGAAGACATCCTGTGACCTCTGAAATGCCATGGTAGAATCAGACTAATGGAGTGCACTGTAGATGATAAATATTCTCTGGAAGCTGAGATTGGCAAGTAGAATGGATCAACTTTAATTCTTAAATCCTGCCTGTGAATTTGAATCTTTTAAGTTCTATGCAGTGAGTAGAACTCCAGGCAGTTAAGATCTGTATCCAAAAGACTGTGAAGTCTTTAATACTGGTTTAAGATTGATAAGGACTGAAAAGAGACAGGAAGGATAGGGCCACCATACCACCCCCTCCACCTTCCCTCTCCCTGATCTGGTTTGGACCATGGGTGCCTGTTCTCCCCAGCATGCCTGGGCCCCCTTCCCACAGGCATGCACACACACATTTTGATATTTGCAATTTATCCACTTTTGCGGGGGGGGGATGCTCCACCAACCCTAATGAATGTGGAGGTCTGACTGTGTTAAAAAGACTTCCAAGCTAGCTTTCAAAATATTTTTCTATAGCAGTGGAGACCACACCATTTAATATTAAAGCAAACATCAAAACAATATTAAAGGTTACACAGGAAGAACAAAGTAAATTACCTTACACTTAAAACTCCAGCTTTACTGATGTGGGAATTGTCATGCTGCTTGATGATTCTGGTCCAAGCAGTACAGGAACTTTGACCGACAGTAATGACTGTTCACTGTGTGGCTGCCAGTCTGTTGCAGAGCTTGGAAACAATCTTTTTGGGGACCAACATTCCTAAAATCCCCAACCAGCAAGGTAAATGGACATGATACTTGGGGATTCTGGGAGCTGTAGTCCAAAAGGTTTTCACTCTCTAGTCCTTTATCTCTGTACAGAGAAGCTTGCTATGGCTCTGGATGTTGGGCCTCAACAACTAGCATTCATAATTGGCTGTGATGATGTTGGCCATTTCTACAGTATACTGTTATAGTGCTATTATTCCACTTTCAACACCCTGTGGAATTCTGGGGTTTGTAGTTTACTGAGACCAAAGAGCTCTCTGGCTGAGAATCCTAAATGCTTCTCCCCAAACTGCAAATCCCAGGATTCCCTAGGATGTTGAAAGTGGATATGTCGTGTGGAAATGGCCTAGGACAACTAGAACCTGCATGCTAGCAACATTGGAACCACCACGTGATCCCCACTCTCAGTAGAAGCTGTGAAATCTGTCCTGCATCCTGCCGTCATATATGGCAGTACTATTGTACCTCAAGATGCTTCTTCAAGCCTGCAGCCTCCTCTGGACATTTTTCCCTTTAGATCCTATGATAGTATCTGGTCTGGATGATTTTGGGACTTTGTCGTTTCTTTCCTAAAATCCTAAATTTGGTAACACTTTCCTTCTTGAAATGTCCTGAGGAACTCTAAAGTTCACCATGTTAATCATATTGCAGTGGTCCAAGAAAGGCACTACTCAGTTGCCAGTTCCCTCTAATTATAAGGAATGCCCTCTATTTGAGGATTAGGAGACTTTTCCTTTCATATGGACTGACTCAGAGGCCCCCAAGTCTAGCATTTTGGAGTATGAGACGTCCATATGCACAGAAATGTATGCATCATGTACTTTATGAATCTGAACAGTATCTTAATTTTATAGAGAAGCTTATGACTAAACGGTCTGAAATCAGTACTTTAATTTTGTGTTAGGTAGAACACAAATCTGCTTATAGCTGATTGTCAACCTAGCAGGTAATGAATTTGACCGGTTCCCTTGTTGCTGTTTTGAAAATCTGGCGACACTATACCCAGTTCTGATTTGTAGTAAATAAATTTGTGAAAAATAAGCTATCACCTTTCCATGTCTCTTCAGCATTTTTGCCATGGTTTATTTGTAGATTGCTTTGATTTCAGCGCAATGCATCATCCTTTTGGCTTAAGCCAGTTGTCGTTCACGACTCCTCTTAATTTCCTATTGCCTTCAGAAGATTTTTCAATGGGTTTCAGTGGACGATATTGTCCTCTGCTTTAGAAAATGCAAAATAATTTATAACAAACCTGCATTTGCTTAAAAGTATGGGGGAGGGGTGTCTATAGAAATACTGAAGAATTTAGCTTCTCTTTCAGTGTGTGTTATTGTTACAGTACATTCCAGTTCTGTTTGTGGCTGAATTTCTCCACGGAAATCTCAAATTCCATACTATGTTATGGGGTTTTGTGTGGCCTCACAGCAGTGGAAAACTTTGGGCCCTTCTTCACTACACTGTTATAGTGCTATTATTCCGTTTTCAACATCCTATGGAATCCGGGGGTTTGTAGTTTTAGGAAGGGTATTTAGAATTCTCAGCCAGAGAGCTCTTTGGGCTCAGTAAACTACAAACCCCAGAATTCCATAGGATGTAAAAAGTGGAATAATAGCGCTATAACAGTGTAGTGCAGTAAGGCCCTTTGACTTCGAAATAATTTTATTTCTCTTGTTATGGTAATATTATTTCTACCCTAATCATTTTAATATAGGAGGGATTTTTCCCCATTTATTTTCGTAGGGACAAGAGCAGGGGTATTTTAACAGAGGATATTTGTCATCCTTCGTGTAAGGATAACCTTGAAAATTCAGGAAGAACTTAAAAAACGTGACATTTAGATTATGATGGTTAATGTCACAGTTGCATATAAGGGCGAGGGTGGGGACGAGGACTGGAAATACTGCGCCTCCCTGGGAGCCCTGAGGTAAATCTGGGGCCGGCAGCCATTGCGTGAGGGCTCTCCTCTTCACACTTGGCGCTCACTGGCGGAGCCCCCGGACTCCACCCACTCTTAGTAGAGCGGCCAGTCCGAGCCAATCCCTATGCCCCGCCCACTCTCCCCCTTAGCTCCGCCCCTTTCGGTTTACTCCCGCGCTCTCTGGTTGGTTTACCCGCCTCTCGGCGCGCCGGCTTGAAAGCAATTAGTGTGATGTTGTACCGCGTGGGTTGGGTAAGACGCTTTTCTCCTTATAACTGATCTTTTTCTATATACCGTATTCTTGCTTGAGCCGGGAGGGCCTTGCACGGATCACGGCGCTTGATCTGAGGAAAGGCTGACGGTATGTGGGATTCCCAGGCCATTATACCGCTTTTATTCCGCTTTCAACATCCTGTGGAATCCATCCTATGTATCCTACGGACCAGCAACATCCTATGGAAGCGGCCCCAGTAATTGCAAGGGCAAAAATTAGCGCGTGCCCAGGAAGCTTGCAACAAAGCCGATAAAAAGCCCTTGAGGTACCGCCAAGACTGACTAGGTTTACTGGGCATAAGCCTTCATGGACTGCTGCAGTCCTTTTCATTTTTGGACTGGAATAGGTAAAAGCTTATGCCAAATAAAAACCTACTAGTGTTTAGGGTGCCACAACACTCTTTGTTTTTGCTCCCCAGACTTACAGGACTATCCCACTTCGCGTTTCCTGCAACAAAATGTTGCAGTATATGGCCTCTAAGCAGCCATATTTTTCCCCCTGCTCCAGTCAGTCAGCTCTGCACTCTTTTACAGAGAATGCTATAACCGAATTATAAGGAAGTCAAAAAGAGTTCTCTCACACGGAATTCAAAAAGGGTTCTCTCACCTCCGGCTTTTCCATTTGTTGGACCTTTTCCCCATTTGTTGCAGAAAGAGTTAAGTTCCACCCAGCTACACAGTTGTCATCAGAAAGGAACAACTTGCAGTCGTCGGTCTTTCACTGAACAGCTGGCATTGTATCTTATGTGGCTAGTGAATGCCTTTCTTGGGCTATTTCGATGTATTGTGGATTTAAACCTCTTAGACTGTTATTTTGGGAAAGGGTATTTTATTCCAACCAGCATTTGATGTGTGACTAAATATGGCCTGTCTGACAGAATGTGCTAGATATTAACTGTGTTGCTAAAGTGTAGGGGTGTGAGAGTTTTTAATTATGTATTTTAATTTGTTTTAATTCTTTTTTATTGTTTACTAGCATATATACCCAGCATTGCCCAGGATTTTATTTTCTCATGGGTAATACTTGTTAGACAGATTTGAAATCCTATGTTCCTAGTTCCCCAAACTGTCTTGTCCAGTACCTGTAACTTTTCCCCATATCCTCCAATCCAATCTGTATTCAGAGTTATTAACATGCAGAGGTTGGGTTCCTGAGGGAATACACTGTCTTCCTCCTCCTTGCTACTAGGCCTCATCTCCATAGCAACTGGCCTATTCTCTGGCTGAGAATTCTAACGGCCCCTCCCTAAACTTCAAACCCCAGGATTCCATAGAATATTCTTAGGCAGCCAATCATATGAAATCTCTGCCTGATACAGACATCTATATATTAGATTTGTGTTTTAACTTTTGTTTCTGTGGTTTTTAACTATGTCTTTTTGATTGTTGTAAGCTGCTTTGAGTCCCAATATGGGGAAAAAATGGGGTATAAATTAAGATGATGATGATAACAATTTTACAGATCCCAGAAATTCCCTCAGCATGTTGGTACTTTCTTCCTTTTTTTTTTAAGCATTCAGGTTTGGGTACCAATCTTGTTGGCACATATCACCCAAATTGCTTATTAAAAGATTTTATACTAAGTTCAGCCTCTGATTGGAGGGCTTTTGGTGTGGTTCTATCTGACAATACTTACTGTCTTTTTTACTTCCAGTTAGCTGCACTCTATCTCTTGGTTTAAGCAGGTGTCAATTTACATAGGTATTGTGTTCCTGGACGAGCATGTGTACTATGAAAGGGCCCTCACTGCGGCTTACTTCTGAGTAAAGATGCATAGGATTGCTAAAGCATTTTATTAATGTTGCTTTTATAACAGCTGATACTAAAATAAATCAACCGTCCATAAAAGCCAACATATGAACATGCCACAATAGTTCCTAATTGTCTTGATGATGAAAGAAACCGGTATGTGCTTGCTGTGAATTGCCCAGTCCCAGAACAATTGGCCCTTGGAACTGAGAGTCCTTTTCTGAAAGCAAAGAGTATGTTCTACTACTGTTTTGTCCATGCCACTGGATGGGTGGTGTCAGGTCTGATCTTTGCTATGATGTAGGATATGGAAAATACAACCTCCCTGCATACAGGCTCCAGCTAGGTAATCCTGTGCACAACTAGGAAATGCTAGGTTATGGACCACAATTCCTAGAATCCTCCAGTCATTATGCTGTAGTCCCCAGAAAGGAAAGATATGGTTACTGGTGGGCCAGACTAGGTAAGGCAACTCATCTTGACACTCTGGGACGAGTAGCCAATTTCTGTGTGGACTACAAGTCACCTTTGGGTGTACTTCTATTTGATTATGCTCAGTGTGTGTATCTATCCAGTCTTATCTCACTGTAACACTGGCTGTTTTAGGAAGAACAGAAAGCTATCTGCACAAGCAACCTAATCACTAGGTTCTTTCTCTTTCCTTGCTTCATGTGTAGTTCCACTTGCCTTTCCATGATCTCTCTGCCACCAGCACATAGACATTCAAAGTGATGTGCCAGAGACTGATCCCTTTTGCTCCCTGCCTGATGATGCAGAGTCCATATTCAGGGAGTAATCTCTATAGAGGGAAGTGCATGTGGGAACTCATTTCTCATGCCACTGTTTCCAGAGCTCCTGGTTGCCTCACCAATCACATTCTGTGTCATGAGCAGCCCTTACTGAGTGAATGATTTAATATTAAGAGTGAATTCTTTGTCCAGGTGTTGATGTTCATGTAGCCAAAATGGCATCACCTGAACACAAGAGATATATCAGCAAGATCCAGGAAACTACAAGGTTTGCAAAAAGGAAAAACTTTGCGAACAAAATCAAGACAGATGTCCTGAAACAACCAACTTAGCATCAAGAATATTAAGTCATGAACACTGCTGGGATGAAAAAACAGGATGGGCAAATGGGGTGCTATCTATTTTCCCTCCTGCCCTGCTGGAGGGCTTCCCAAGGTGTCTCAGTGGCATTGTAGGAATTCTGTGAAGTTCTCCTTGCGTTGTTGAAACAGATGCAGTGGAGTACTCTAGAAGAGTGGTATGTCTGATTGCCTAGCTAGAACGTGCTGCAGGTTCTGCTTGTTCAGTATGTAATTAGATTTCATGAGTGGCTATCTGAGGTAAGCAGTTTCATGTGAACAGGCTCTCCATCAGTCTCCGTCTCATCTAAATCCCTTGAAAACCTGCTCTTGTTGCAAGATTGTATGGCAGAAGTGGAAATCACAGGAGGATTCCAGTGCAACCCTTGGGACTGCTACCAACCCATAACATCCCATATCCAAATTGACCAAACCTCACACATTTTGGGGCTGAAGAAATAGACAAAAAAGCTTTAGGATACTTTAAAACCCAGTATTGAAGAATCCCCAAACCTGAAACAACAGGACCCCCTCACTGCAAAATTACCCAAATGGTGAGTGTGTTATCACCGTGAACTGGCCTGGCTTTGGTAGATACTAGATATCATTTTGATATCACAATTCACCCACATTTTGCCACCCTCAGCCAAGTGTTTGTGAGGCCCCCGAACAAGCACGGAGCTAGGCATGGCTATTAATTGCAGAAACATTCCTTTCTCCACCTAGGCAAGCCAGACTCAGCCAGATCTTGCTTTAGGAGACCTCCCTAGACAAACACTTCATTAAGGATGTACGCTAATACAAAGAGCCCCCTGCCCCGAGCAGGCACCCTGATGAGCTAGAAGCTCAACTGCCCAGGCAAACTGCATCTGCATACTGGCCGTTCCATTGTCAGTTTGGACTTAACTCAATCATGTTAAATTCTGACCTTTCAGAGACATTGTCTCGCACCCAAACCTCATTGTTCTCTCCCAAGTCCAGACTAGCCTACGATCATACTTTCCCTATAAAACCCCTCAGTTTCGAGAGCTTCCTCGGATCGCTCCCGAGTTCCAGACCGCCCTGCTGCTGCTTTGCCCGGCGAGCTCCCCTCAGCGAACCACGCTGAGCTTCTTCTCTCCATCTGCAACTTCTTCAGGACTACGAGAAAGGTGTCATATCACCCATTTCCCCCGAAACTCTTATTTCTTATTTCCTAGTTAGCTGTGTGGTTGTGTTGTCTTAAGTGTTTGCCTGTTGTTAATAAAACCTCATTTTTGCTATTTTAAAACTGTCTGATTGCTTATCTGACCTGACCTCGTATACATAGGGTTACAAGATCCCTGCTAAGTTACCCTGCCTCTCGTTAGCTTAGAGCGAGTGCTCCAGCTAATTTCCCCACATATTGCTTGTTGTTGTTTGGTTATTTGGGCGCCCCTCCCAGGACCCCCAGCAAACAGGGTAACAAGTGGGCAAAAGTATCACTTCTGGTGGCCCAAAATGGCAGCCGAAATGGAGGACCCAAAGATATGTTGCAGAGCTGAAAACTGGTGGAGCTGAAAAATTAATAGTTTGGTCCACTGGGCTCCAGAGTGTGTCTATTCCAATGTTGGGTTTGCTTAAGGAAACACTGTTTCTATACTTTGAGAGTGCATAGATGACCCTCGCTCAATCACTCAAGAGTCATGAACTTCACCTGCACTACTCTGAGCTTTGAGTAAGTAGAACCAAATACAAACAATGCCAGTTTGTAATCTCCCAGCAAGCTAAGTTTAGTTCTTCATTATGCAGGGTGTTCTGCACTGTTGACCACTGTGAATAAATGAACAAAGTTGGTGCTGGCATGTATGTTACATATCTGTACCCCATTAAATTCTCTTTCTCTTCCTTGTAGGTCATCTCTGAACGAATACCTTTTATCTGTCACAATGGTACCGGAGAGCCTCATGATTCTTTACGAGGATGATTCAGTGGAAGTGCACTATATGGATCAATCCAGGTTGCTTCTTTCTCCTTGTGGGTCCGAGTTTTTATTTGAAAAGGCAGTTCCTGCCTCTGCCCATCCCATGCAGCCGCCGGAGAGGGTTCGTCAGAGGACACAGTTTGCCATTAGCATCTGCCGGGTAAACAAGAACATTCTTTTTTCAAGCAGAGCACCAGGAGGAAAAAGGGAGGGAACACTGTGGGATAATAAGATGGTATTAGGGCAGACATTCACTAGCTTGGCAATAAACTCCAAAGAAAGGTCTGCCTTTTGATGGGCAATTCAAAGTGCTGAACAAAATGGCCAAGGGTGCCATTCATGAAAGAAAATAGAACTGTTGTGCTTAATGTTTGAAAAAAGTCTGTACAGATATACCAACCGGTGCAACAGACTGTCCGACCCAATTCTTTCTGTTATAATTCCTTCTATTTCCAGTATTCATGCCATGAGTCATATTGATTATATAGCCAGAAGAGAGAAAGAACAGTAGATTCAGGGGAACCCAGAGTTTATTGAAGTACAAGAAAATGTTGAGAGAAAAAAAACATAGGCGGGAAATACTCAAAACAGACTGTTGAGGACAAAACATTTCTAATACCCATCAAATGCTGACTGACTCTTGAGCAGGAGATGGAAAAATGGAATTGTGAGTGGCTGCACTCAACCCTCTATGCTGCAACACTATGCTGCAGTTCTCGTGAGTGCTGTTCTTTTCAGATTGTTTTGTGGAGAATCTCGTTTCATTAGGCTGAAAGGCTTAATGAAAGGACCAGAAATGGCAAACAAGCTTACCTGAAAATCTGTTCACTTTTGTCATTCTACACAAGAACTCCATTAGGTAGTAGCTCAGGTGATCCAACGAGTGTGCCTGATGGAATGTTACCCAGAATCCTCTGCAGCATGCAAGAGTTTTGTGGCAGGCATTCCTTGGCATGATGTCTGGCTGTATCTCAGAGTCTCAGGAAGGAATCTGTCTCCCTGAGCTAACTGCAAATGTGGAGGATTGAATGTGGGCCATATGTAAGGCACATCACCTCATAAAGTGGTATGAACTCAAGGATCTTGTAGCATTGCCTGTTTTCAAGGAAGTTTTGACTGCTAGTCTCAAAACTTGTATATGTGAAAATAGGGAGTCATCGTCTTGTTTTACTGGCAACATATCTTGGGCTGGGCAAATGGTACCCTTATTCCCCAAAGCTGAGGTGCATAAGTGCCCAAAAAATGTGTCTCTACTCTTTTTTGGCAGTAAAAATGTAAATTCTAGTGACTTAAATAACAAATACTTTCATGAATCCTTAAGTCTGCCACCTTATTCTGCCTAACGGGCCTCAAAGTCCTTTATAATTCTGCAGTTCTGTTAGCTCAAAGACATGGCTCATAGTCATTGTGATACGTGAAAATCAAACATATAATATAATAGTATATATAAATATGAACATTACACATATAAAACATTACACATATAAAATAATTAATATAAATATAAAACAATTTTGAAAGAAAACACATTCTTGATGGCCAGTCTTCTAAAAAAAAAAAAGGGACAAGGTTAGCTTATTGGATGTTTTTGGTAATCTACAAATTCAAATATATATTGTTGCTTATTCTTCCTTCCTTCCTTCCTTCCTTCCTTCCTTCCTTCCTTCCTTCCTTCCGTCCGTCCGTCCTTTTTTTAGGCACAGCTTTTGCGAGCAATAGATTTCCGGAATCAATATTCTGATCATCCCTATTTACCCTCAAGTATTATACCTGCTGAAAGGAAGAATGTGAGTTTTTGGTTTATGCATTTTTTACAGTCAAAAAAGGGCTGTAACTGAAATACTAATTGCTGATATTCATCTGCTTTGCTATGTAAAGATAACAATATCTTATTATTCAAACACATTGGCCCTTTCCGCACGAGGTGAGCGAATTGCTCCATGCCGCTACTTACCGGGTCTTCTGGGTCTGAAGTGATGCGGACTTTCCCTTAAGCCCTTCTACAGGGCTCCTCCATTAGTCCAGGGCGAATTGGAGCAGTGCAAGGTCTTTAGATCCACACTGCTCCGGCTGAAAATGGCGGCTTCCTGTTTCTTTGTGGGTCTGGACCAATCGCTGACACTGGCCACGCCCACAGCCCACCCTTCGCTGATCGCAGGCTCGCATTGGTGCGAGCCTGCAGATCTGCACTAGTCAGCAGGAACACAATGGCGCGCTCCAGAAGAGTGAAAGACCGGATTTTTCCGGTCTTCACTTAGCGTGCTGGAGGACCACTTCGGGGCGTTTTGGATCAGACTAAGGTGTGGAACTAAGGTAAATAGTCCGGACCTAGTCCGATCCAAGGTGCGGATGACCTCCGTGCCAGGACACCTTGGCCCGTTTTAACTTCCTTGTGCGGAAAGGGCCATTGTTTAATTCAAATTTGAATTATTGGAATAAATTCTTTATATGTATATACACCAGAGGTGGCAAAGTGGAACCTGCAGCCTGCACAAAGCTCCTAGGGCTGTTTTTGTGGCCCAAAGGGCCCTCCAGGTGTCAACATTTATTTATTTATTTATTTATTAGGTCCCAAAGCTCCCAAAATGGCCTCTAGGGGGTATGGGACATTTTGGGCCCAAGAGTAGTTCTTCTTTAAAACAAGAAGTGAATAGGCCTTTACTGGACTTTAAAAAGCCTGGGAGGAGAACACGGCAAAAGTGTCCTTGCATGCACCATGCACTTAACGCATTTGGGATCAAAAACAATTTTTTAACTTTTTTGCAGCAGAGTGTGGCAGGACAGTGAACCTCTCCAAGTTCTCATAGGGGGGCAGATGAAGCCCACTACACTCTGTTGTATACACAAACATAAATACATTGTGATGACCTATATTTATAAATAATTAAAGCTAGAACTTAACAGATGCACAAATATAAATACCTTGATTCATAGTTATAGTTACCAGAACGATTTGGGATTCTTATTTAAGATGACCTGTTAGGAGAAAGTAAAACTGATATACAAAATTAAAACCATAAAACACAATAAAGCAATGACAAAGCACTATAAAAATATGACAGAGAGAAGAACAGTATTTGGTACAATTTCACTGTCAGCCCATTCTCTCACAAACTGATTCATAGGCATTAACAGATAACTTCAAAATATCAACGTAAGAATTCTTAAATCTTCTCCATCTCAGATCGGAGGCAGGGATAATTAGTCACAGCCAAAAATGTCTTCATGCCTGCAAAATACAAGCCATATATTTTAGTAATTATTTGTCAGCTCTCTTAAACTGCCTAAATTGGGCACAGATTTGTGATGAAGATGATACGTGTTTAACACTGGATAGTTCTGCTTTCCCTTTTACAGGTTCTTTTCACAGATATCTCTGAAGTTAAGTGGCCCAGTCCTGATAATGCTGAAGGGACAATAATTGTGCAGAATGGCAATGTGATAATCTCTTCTTTAGATGGTCATGCTTGCCTCTTCTTACCAGAGCTTCAGCAAGAGTTTACAGTGGAATTTTCTTGCAAAGTTAGCCAGAAGCATTTGACATCACTACCACCTTTGCAGAAGAACTGCAGTAAATCGATCCAAGATTGTTCTGGAAGATGCAGCCAAAATGCTGTCTTAAAACTGTCTCCTAAGCAGCTGACAACAGATGCGAAGGACAACATCTCTAGTGCACAAAATTCTATTCAACAGAGCAATTCAAGATGTATGAGACAAGATGAGATTTCAGGGGCATTCCAGACCTCTTCATCTGAATATTGTAGGGTTACACAGCATATGTCTGTGTCCTCTTGCCCAAAAGACTGGAAGTACCCTTTGTCATTGGCCTTTATGTTTTATCAGAAAGCTCAGTCTGAGGAAGCAAACAAAGATGGTGAGAGTGTATGCCATGATGCTTCTGAGTGGGATGTATCTAAAGCAGTCAGTTATTTACCTTCAGCTTTGCCTCTCAGCTGTCATGCTCCATATCTGCACAGGTAAATTATTTTTTATCTATTAAAATATTTGTTTCCTGCTTTAGATCTTCCTTCCTCTAAGGCAGCTAACGGTATGCTGAAACTCAACAATGAACAGTCAAATGCAAAAGGCATTAATCCTGCAAATACCAGGCTGTAGCAGAAAGGGCAACCTATATGTGGTTTTTTTGAAAATAATCTCTCCTCATACCCTTGTGATTCACATAGAGAACAGGGGCATAATCTGAGAAAGATTTATTTCCACCTGGAAGTCCTGAGCAAATAACAAGGGGTGGGTTTTCCTTTCTCCTTAGCCAGACATTCCCACCTATTAAACTTGTGTGTCTTCCTTCTCTTTGCTCCAAAGTCCTATAACTTTATGCTTGGGTGTGGCTAGAGTCTGGAAAAGTTATTTGGGGCTTCAGAATTCTGAGAGCTGTAATCCAAAAAGGCACCTTCTCTAAGCCACCCCCCCATGCAGCTGTGTGTCTTCCTTTTCCTGCATCATCCCAGACTTTCAGTCACCTTGTGATTAGTGTTTTACTGCTTTGTAGTTTTATTTTAAAGAATTTTATCTATATTTTTTTAACAGAACAGTAGCTATTAAAAATCTGGAAAATGCGTTTGATATGAGAGAGCATCTTACTAATACTAATAAGAAAAAAAATGCTGTAAGTTTAAATATTCGCTTTGAAAATACAAAGGAATTTCTCTGAAGATGGGTGTAAAATTATTATGCCATTAGTGCATTGAATGTGAAGTTCACTGCATTGCCTTAAAAAAGTTGTGGTCTCTTAGCCTCAATTTTCCATCTGCAAAATGAAAATAATAGTGATGACTTCTGGAGATGTGGGGTAGAGATTAAAGCTAGGATTTATAATGCAGTCTTTATGCCAAAAAAGCTATAGACTATATTATCAAAATATTTGCCCACAGTCAAAGAATAATGTGTTGAGTAATGGGCCCAGAAAGTTTTTCAATTATTCTGTAGCTGATGATTGCTAGAGTGTATCCAGACTTCACTTCAATACCACTTTTACTGCCATTCAATGAAATCCTGGCATTTCTGTTTTGGTGAGGTACATAAATTCTCTGCTGGAGTGTTTCAGTATTGTAGTTCAGGGGTAGGCATCCAAGCTCTCTAATAGAGAGTATAATTATTTCAGTAAACTAAAAATCCCACTATTCTGTAGGATGGGGTCATGGCAGTTAAATTGCTACCTCTGTGTTTTGTGAATGCTCCCATAAACAGACCAGGGTGTCTAG
This sequence comes from Iguana delicatissima, assembly GCA_948472985.1. Lineage (NCBI taxonomy): Eukaryota > Metazoa > Chordata > Lepidosauria > Squamata > Iguanidae > Iguana > Iguana delicatissima. The sequence goes on along the minus strand of CAOKZL010001955.1, from coordinate 96,632 downwards.
TTAATATATGTGTGTTTTAATCCAAAATGTCAGTAACTTCGTATTTGGTATAAATAAAGTGTAACCAGAGGGAGCTATAGGTGTGTTAGTGAATTCAGGCGTCTGAAATACCAGGATGCCTGAAGGAACTTTTTATATTTCTTTAGAATGCCATTGCCTTGTTTGTTTATAGCCTGCTGTTTCTCCAGAGCTGTATCACATTGCCATCATGCTGAGACTGTTTTACTTACAAAAACAAGAAAGCTAGCATTAAAGGAAACAAACTGTGATATGAAAGACAACAGAAATCCTGTTTAACTAAGGTGGAGATGAAAGGATCAATGCTTACTCCCAGCATCCAACAAAACCAAAATCTATCTTCTCCAGAAGAGAGATTGTGAAGTATGTGAGGAGAGGGAAGTGACATCAGCAAACCTAAGAAAGAACACTTGAGGGCAAAAGGAAGGTCAACATAGGCCAAAGCAGACTAAGGATAGTCCAGAAAACTCAAGGAGGTCTCGGCCTTTCTCTCTCTTTTACTACCCCAGCAAGCATAGACATCTTCATTCAAGCTGAATTGCACCCTGTCACCTTGAACATCAAGGTGGAGTGGTGGTAGAATACTGTTTGTTTAAAATAAGAGAGCATAGGATCAAAGTTTATCAATATAAAAATGCTTTCAACAGGTCATAGACATGTGTTAAAGAAACTGTTAATTGATTACATTATAAACAATCATTAATTATATTTATATTGTTTCAGTTAGTGGAGAAATCTTGCAAAGGCTCAGGAAGCTTGAAGGTTTCTGTACAGATGAGTAAACTGGTATCCATCCACTTCTGAAAACAATTTTTGTAAACTAAAATTGAATATACAGTTATAGTGGGAATAAGTCTCACCAAACACAGTAGGACTTTTTCCTGGAAAGTGGGGGAGGGTGAAATTGGGTTGCAGTTGGGCAGAGGCTTACAAACAATATTTATTGTATGTTTCTTGGATTACTTAAAGGATTCCAGTTGAGTTTTACATAGTCAATGTTCTGTTTGTTTGATTCACAGGTGGAATTTCACCAGTTCCTTCCAACCAAAACAGGAAGCCAGCGGACATTATTTGCACTCTCAGCCAATCAAAATTCTGTGGAGCAAGGATGTTATTTACAGGTTTTCAACAAAAGCAACAAAAAAAACCCTTGTGTTATGTGTGTGTTTGCAGGCGATCATACATGATTGTTGACATAGAAGTTTTAAGAAATTAGCAGATTGGTTTCCTTAACTAACTTAAAGAAAACTAGCTTGGAGAGTGTCTGGGAAATAATAATGGAATAGATCAGCATGGATCTAGAATTTTCTTTGAGTTGAACCCAACTGTGAGCTAGAAGGTTATTTTTTGTGAATTTCTTGTTCTCTATGAAGCCCCCTGAAAATCTCTTCTGGAGGGTACTGCAGATGTAAGAAGAAAAGAGGATTGATGAGAAACAGATATTTCATGAAATGAGGAAGGCTACCTAATAAAAATGATTCTGATAGTTCAGCCTAGACTAGTTAGTTCGTTTGTTAGTTTGTTTGATTATTTTGGGATGGTGATTTAAATGTTTTGGATATGCATTTGGTTTCTTATAATTCAGCCATTTCTATCCAAGAAGTGGCTGGATATTAGTAAAACGATCACAATTTATATAACAAATGAAATTAAAAGTAGAACTACAAGTTAGGCCAGTTAAATATGCTTAAGTCCTATTGAGCAAAAGCCCAGAAAACTGTGTTGTAACTGGTGTGACGTCCATCCAATAGACTGGATTCTGACTTATTTATAGCAGAAAGCAGTGGGTCTTAGCCAGGAATAGCTTCAATTCTCTTTATTCTAATGGCCCTCTTGTAAATATGAGTTCTCAAAATACATGTTCTTATTGAGTGGATTCTGACTTATGCCAACCCTTTCACAGGGTTTTCCTGGCAAGATTGATTTCCCATTGCCTTCCTGAGAGTGTATAACCTGCCCGAGATCATCCAGTCAGTTTCCATGGCTGGGCAGAGATTTGAACCCTTGATTCCAGAGTTCTTAGTCCAACACATACCACTTGCTGTCTTATCTGAACCCTACTGAATACCAGTGTTTTATCTACAGTTTTCCCACATAATCTCTCAGTAATAGATTACTCAGAAAGCCTAATGAACCATACTTTTCTTTAGATTTTTTCTTAGAACTAGAAGCATAGAAATTTATCCTGGTGATGGATCAGTTTTCAAATCAGAAGGTTCCTTCTGCGGGAAATATTTTACTCGCTATTCTATCCAGGAGCAAACAAAACAGGTAAGTGACAGAGTTTTATCTTTTGAACCTGTTCAGATTCAAGAACTTTTACAGTATCAAATAAGGTTGGATCTGATGTAAATGATAACAGTGCAGTAGCTGATATTAAGATTATATACTAAATATGCTACAGTTTGCATTATACTTTTCTTACCACTTGAGGGATGATAGGAGATAGAACATACAGAAATCTGCCTTTTTAGAACTACTACTGAGATGTTCACCAAATGGTAGAGATGTTTGACATCTGCAACCATAGCTTAGTTCTCCCTTCAGCCTTTGCTAGTACTGGCAAGGTATAGGGATGATGGGAGCTGTAGTCCAATGCTCTCTAAATGTTTCCTATCACTGGTCTCCAGAGGATTCAGAAATTCAGACCTTCCAAAGAATCAGACTGAAATAATTTCCAGCCTTTGTGCTGAAAATCTTTGAAAAGGAGAGATGTCAGATTGAAGTTGGAGCCATATTGTACGCAAAGCCTGAGATTTTCTGTGAAATTCTGTTCCTCTGTTGTCACTGTAGGATTTCTACAATGGGTCGGCAAAGCAATCTTGCATTCTATGTTCTTTTATTTTTCTCAAGACTACATCAGAGAGCAGCATATTTGTAACAGCTTGCCTCACACATTGGTTGCAAATACTTGCCTTCTGCAACCTGAGGTCCATTAACACTACACAATTATAACATTATTTTTACACTTTAGCTGCCAAGGCTGCATCCTATGGAATTCTGGCATATTTAATTTGGTGAAGCACTGGAGCACTCTGACTGAGAATTTTAAATGCCCCTCCCCAAACTGCCAATCCCAGGATTCCACAAGATGGAACCATGGCAGTTAAAAGTGGCATAGTGCTATAATTATGTAGTGTGAATGAGTTTCTGGTTGCTGGCTGGGGATGCTGAGAGATGTAGCTGAACATGTCTGGAGAGCACTAGATTGGGGAAACATTAGTGTATTAAGTGTTTGAAGTGGCTTGCCATTAAATAAATAATTTGGTAAAACCAGCTCTTAAAATCATAAGTTGACAAATGTGGTGTTCTTTATTTTTGTTTTGGGGAATTATTGGAACAAACTATAACTGTATTGTGATGGGAAAAGCCTTGAGCTTAAAGTATAAGGTTTATAATTACTAGAATGGGACTCTTGTTTAGTGTCCATGTAAACAGACTTTCTTTATTCCTTCAAGAGAGAAGAAACAATGTATTCTGTAAGCAGTCTGCCTCCTGATACACCTGGGAGCCTCTACTCTGTATGGGCCATTATCACACAAGCAGTAAGGTGAAAAAGCTTGGGTTTGTACTTTTATGGGAAATGTATCTATTGCTGACTAATTTATGACAGACCTACTTTAATTTTATGCTACAAGGAGAAGCTGCATACAAATATTCATTACATTACAACCAAAAGGCAATAAAAGTTACCAGTGAAAACATAACAGTAGATCCAAAATGCTTAATTCAAAATGTAGAGCCAAGAAGCAATGTTAAAAATTTTAAATTTTAATTTAAATGGCCTGGGAAAATAAAAAGTTTTTTGCCTGGTGCTGAAAAGGCATTAAAGTAAATACCAGGCAGGTTTCTTGGGCAAGAATACTATTGAAAAAGCTTTTTTTATTAAAACAACTTCAAGTGCTGATCACAGAAATTAGGTGATCGTTTTACTTAGGTAGCATATTATAAAGGAATTTAACCATGACTTAGAATTAGGCCTAGAAAAGGACTGGGTGGAATAGAGTGGTACAGTACATTTATAATCCACAACCTCATTCTCTGTTCTTGCCCTGAGAAAGCTACAAAGGTTTATTATGTACCTAGAACCTCCAAAGTGGGAGGGGAAAAAAGCAGGTGAGAACAGCCAGGGATGGAGCCAATTGCCTACTGTAGTGTGTAAACCTCTAACGTACATATACAAGTACAAATCTTCATTCTGAGTTATTATGGATCACAAATTCAGCCCAAGCTCTTCAGTTATTATTATGAAACAGATGTTTTTGCCAATCTGCTGCAAATCATCCAGCGACTTACCAGCAGATCTTAAGTCTGCATTCTTCCCATTGTGGGAGTGATCTTCTACCAACAGGTATCCAGTTTATGTTTGCTTGGCAATAGCAATATTTTTAAAACCTTGCATGTCATTATGAAATATGTATTTGTTTTATTTTTATCTAGAGTTCTTCAACATGATCTAGAGAACAGGCTTTCTTTAACTCATAATTATAATGCCTGCTGCTGGAAGATGGTAAGTAAGTGTGAAAAAAGCTGACATTTTGTAAAGCAAGGATGGGCACCTCTGGCCCTCTGGGTATTTTTGGGCTGTACCTTTTGGCAGCCTAGTCAGGATACCCAATAGTGATAGGTTGTGAGATGAGTAGACTGTAACCTTTCAATATCAGGAGAGCCACATTTGTCTGCCCCTGTTATAAAATACTTCATGATTCTTGCTTGCAAGGAACTCCATATCTCTTAGGATGGAAGGATCCAAGAACATGTTTTTGTTCATTTAGATGTATGCCCCTAACCAACCTGAAGATTCAGAGCAAGTGACAACTTTGAAAAAGATGTCTGTTTTTAAAGGGTCAGTGAAAATGAGGCAAAATTAAAACTAGAATAACCTCCTAACATAACTGGAAAACCACATTATAAAATCTATGTGCTGGTTGTGGCATCGAGTTGCTTGTGGGGAGTCTTCTGTCTCCACGCTAACTGGATTCAGTTCTGCTAAACTTGAGCAAGAGGACTGTATCATGTGGCCTCAAAGTCTGAGGAACCTCTTTGAGCCCAAGGACTAAATTCAAGTTCAGACAAGTTTTTGGGGGCTCCATCACAGTGATGAGAGATGCTGAAGGCAAAGCAGTCAGACCCAAAATACCAATAATGTTTTGTTCAGTCTTCTAGTGCCAGCAACTATAACCACTAACAAATGCATTTCAATCTGTTAGAATAGAAAAAAAATGTGTACCATAACTGGGAAACTGTCATGTGATGGTGTACAGAGATCGTTGGGTGTTCATCTGGGGGACCTGGAAAGGCTGGATTTTACCCTGGGCTGACTGTGATTCCTCATCCCTGCCTTGGACCATGATCTAAACATCTGAAATAGCTGATGAATACTAAATACTAGCATTAAAATGTTCATTAGTACTGAACTTAATTTTGTGCCATGTGATTTGTTTTGTAATAGTGTCCAGAAACAGGTGGAGGAGAAATGCTACCAGTCCCTTTGGCTTCAAAAGTTTTTCCTAATGTGGGAAAATTTTTTGCATATTCAGATAATAAAGTACATGCTGTTTTTTATGATGGAATGACGCTTACTATGATGTGGGATTTTAATTCTCATGATGGAGAATTACAGGTGAGCCTTATAGGGAGTTGGTTTAATTTATGCTATGTCTGACTGAAGTCAAAATACTTCCTATTTTACCTATCTGTAGAGTGTATGGAACACATGAGAGTGAGTACAACATGACTGTTGCCTTTTCATTTTCACTGTGTTGGTGTTTTGCTGAAGGCAAGTAGTTCTTTTGAATATGGAGACAATGAGCACACCAGTGGTGGAATGTCTCAAAAGTTCACTAACTTATCAGGCAAAACCTCTGAATTTGATAAAAGCAGTTCCTATATACTAGATTGTAGGAGGCTAGGGTGCCACATGATTCTCCTAGGAGACATTGGGGGGCTGTACTAGCCCACTACAAAAAAACCCCAATGCATTTGTGCCCTCAAATGTCCTCCAATGCCCTCTGCTGACTGTGGGGAGCATTTTTGCCATGTTTTTAGGCCCCCCTGGGCCATTTTAGGTTTGCAAGGAGGCTTTTTTTAAAAAAACAGGAAGTGACTGAAGTCATTTCCAGTTTATTTCACATTTTTTAAAAAAGGCCTTTCCTGGGCCGAAAATGGCCTGGGGAGAATAATGAAAATGACCCCATGCCCTCAAGGCTGACTTGGAGGTATTTTGAAGCAAAACATTTTTAATTAAAAAAGGGGCTACAAAAATGGGACTTTGCCCACCTCTGTTCTAGATATTATAAAGACAATTCCTATATATAAAGTAAATATAACCCACAAACCAAACTCACATCTTGTTCAGCTGCTGGGACCACTGGAGAAGCAATAGCAGAGGCATTCTTTTCTGGCCAGTGTGTAGCACCTTGCCAGCCCTTCTGATCTGCACTGAGCTTACCAGAGCAAGTCCACAGGGCTTTATATATTCAGATAATAAAGTACAATGAAAAGATATCTGAAACATTTCATTCCTGGTGATATTGATTCCCCAACAGGTGGCAATCAAAGAACCTTTTAAGGGGAACTCAGCTGTATAGTAAATGGTCTTAGGAAGCATTGGGTTGGCTTCTTCGTTTGTAGAAAAATTCAAGGGAGGTTGGTATCTAGAACTGTACTGATCCATTGGGCTCCCAGCATGTTCTTAAGGCATGTTTGGGTGTGTTCAGCCACCTAGTGACCCCAGTTTAGAAGGGGAAACAGAAAAGCAAACTCAACCTCAAACAAATTGCAGTGAAGCTAACTGGAAGAAGTAATAGAGATCTTTATTTTTTTTCCAGGATGCTAACACAGGCTGGTGTAAGCTGACCTCTCCAGAAGGAGCACAGCAGCTTATCCAGATGGATCAACCTGGGCTTTATGAAGGGTACTTGCAGATTTTTTTGGATACATTTATGAATTTCTGCATGACTCTGGTGTTCAGGAATGGATGAATTTATCTCAAATATCACAGGGATCCCTCTCACCAAATTACTAAATTGCAAAATCTTTTTCTAATGTCACAAATTTTGACAGAGCCATTACTTTGTCACTTTTGGTGACAAACATTTGGTGGTAAACATTTTAAGAAATGTTTCACAGACAGTGTAATGTTAGGAACTTCTCTCACAGTTCTGATCTACTTTTCTTTTTTCTTTTCTTTTTTTTACTTATTTTCTAACAATGCTTCAGTAGGTGGTGGTGTTTCACAAACTATGTGTAACACCTATCACAAGACTCCTAGATGCCCACAAAGTACCTGTGTTAGATATTATGCAATTTTTATCCCCACAGACACTCTCCCCTTTTTAGTCACTGCTGCTACCACAGACATCATGTCTGATCCCAAGCATTATAAAGCTAAGTGTCCCCAGAAACCAAAAATGTATAAATACAAAAACAATACTATATTAATATTAGTTGAACATAACAAAACAGATTCTTTAATACATTTGAAACATACCTCACACTCCTTCCCTGTCTAACTCAGACCTTTAAGCACAATACATCAATTCTTAAAGCTGGCTGACTCTCTTAACCTGTAATCCTCCATTTGCTCATTTCTCCACACTCTGTCTTTAACTCCTCTAAACAACCATATGTATACCTACTGACCTCCATTGACTGGCATTCACCAGCCTTATTCAAATACCCTCAGACATTCCATAAATCACCACTCACTTTTAGCATTTCATTTGCTCACCCTATTCTGACAGCTCCTTCCCTTAATACCTCTAACATGCAATCCATATATGAATATATTACTTCAATACATATAGTAAATTAAAATGGCCCTGGAGGCCCCATCCAGTGTAAGGACTGCAATCTGCCAACTCCAGACCTACTTCAGTTCCTTTTGTCCTCTTTCACTGAAAGGCAGAACCTAGAGCCGAAATGATGCCATCAGTTGCTAGGAACAGGGAGTGGAAGCAGGGCTTCCACATTGCCGTGATACAGCCTTGTCAGTAAGCCAACAAAAGTTACTAGCCTACTTTTCTCCTAATACTAACCTTTTTATTTATATGAGGGGCTGGCAGAAAAGGCTCTTTTTTGTGAGTAAAAGGAAAACTAGTAAAGCAGTTTTTAGCATTTGTTTCTGTACTGGGCACAGAGAAGGGAATTTGATATATACACAATGATATCTGAGTTACAGAGGGAGTGACAACTCCCTTGGCTTGGAAAAAGGGTGCTATGCTTCCTTTACATCTAGCACAGAAACACATGAGGCTGCCCCATGGTGTCTTCCCTGGGGGCAGAGCTGGTAAAACCTCCTCCATGACAGAAATGCAGTCAGCCACCTCAGAGAGGAGTAGACCAAGCCTTCCATCCAGCAGCCCATACATATGTAGTTGCTTCTCAACTGTATCATATGAAGCAAGTAGTTAAAGAAAAAAATTGGCCACTGTAATTTTTGGTTGACTGGCAGCTATACATGTGACGAATTTGTCAGCTCAGCTGGAGGCTATTGTCTGTGGGCTTGTCCATCTAAATTATCAAGTATCCCTGCAAGGCCACATGTTTGTGAGGAATCAACACAGGCTAGACATCCTTATAACAGTGCTTGACTTACTCTGGATTGTGTGAATGCTAAGAGTAAGGGATTTGTGCCCTTGCTTTCCTTGCTATGGAAAAGTGCCACTTAATGTCCTCTCTTACTGAAATAACACATTGTCTTCCTTTCTAATGCAGATATATTACGACAGTGGTAGAGTGGTGCAGAAACTTGAATGAGGTCAGAGATAAATGCACTGATACAACACAGCTTATTCCTGAAGAAAACTGGTATTTATTTTTCTCTTCTTTCACTAACACAAAATGGCTTCTGCAAAGTCTACAAAGCTTGTTTGATGCAGAAGAGCAATCCGTTTGGATTCATTACCTTGAAGGCCTTTCTATAGCAACAGAGCTCTTTTTTCAAATTAAAAGGCACAGTATGTTCTGCCAACAGTTGACAAGTTATCTAATATTTCAATTAACTAAATGTGTTGGGGAAAAAGGCAACAAAAATTGTGTCCAACATTTGTGAGTGATCCTTTTTCTTTATTTTATTTAAAACACTTTTACATTTTAAAAATCAAATCCTGGCTTCAGGATGCTGTACAATAAAACAGTAACATCAATATTGTAATATTAGAAGAGGCAGCAAATAAAATTACCAGCAGGTCATGCTCTGAGTACTAGGGGAAGGTGGTACCCCACTAATTGTAGGCTATCTGTAGTAAAATCATAGAAAAAATTAAGAAGCATTTTGTCATTATTTGCTCTCAAGTCAGCTTTGACTTATGGCAGACCTATGGGTGAGAGGCCTCTATGTGAGTACTGGTCATCCACAGCTCATGTCTTGCAAGCTCAGGGTTGTCGTTTCCTTATTGAATCCATTTATAATGTGGTCTCCCTCTTTTTCTACTGCCTTCTACTGTACTGGTATTATTGGGTTTTCCAGTGAGTCATGTTGTCTCATGATATGTCCAAAATATGACCTCCTCAGTTTAGTCATCTTGGCATCTAGTGAGAATTCCGGCTTGATTTGCTCTAGGGCCTATTTATTTGTCTTTTTGGTCATCCATGGTATCCATAAAATTCTCCTCCAGCATCCCATTAAAATTAGTCGATTCTCCTCCCGTAAACTTTCTTCGCTGTCCAGTTTTCTAACCCATACATCAGCTTGGATAGTTTCATCATAGTGCTTTCTAAATATTCAGGAGGTCAGGAGTGGTTTATCGTTGCTGCTTTCTATGCAAAAGTTAACTCAAGTACCCCTGCCATTGTCTCTCAAGAAGTCCTCTGTCAGTATCATGCACATGCACACAATTGCCACTGCTGACCAGTAGTTGTTTGGCACATTTAGTATGGTTCCTTAGCAAAAGCTGTTCTGACTTAAGGAGATCCTATCAGTAACAATGCTACCATCAATGTTGCCTCTTACCACACAGGAGCACCCAGACCCATCACCACAAACTGCAAAGTACCAAAACAGAACAATTACAATGCTTGGCATCTAAAAAATTGTGCTTCACTGAGGAGAGGATTCCAAAGCCAGGCTACCACTGCTGGGAAGGACCTCTTTCTTGTAGTTAACATTGTATAACAGCAGTTAGGAAGCCAATGAGAGCAATGCCTGAGCAGCAGATATTAAAAGTAGGGCAAGCTGGTGTACTTGTTAATAATCATAACAAAGACATTATGTAGTGCATGACGGATGAATGTTATAGTTGTTCTGCCTCTCATAGAGGACACATCTTAAATTTGTATAAAATTGTGGTGATAAGTAAAGTAAAATCACATTTTCAGAAATATGCTCTCAATTCTGTTTTGATTTTGTTTTTAATAGGTCTGTTGCTGCTGAGCTTGAAAAAATAAAAAGATTCAATTGTATCCTTTTGTAATATGTTTTGAATTCAAAAAATTCTTCAAATATAAACTGGTGAACATTCCTAAAAGCTACAAACAATAGATCTTGTCTGTACTTCAGATCAGTAAGTAAAGTATCTGTGAAAAGCATTAAAATGCCACAGTTCTTTTTACGTAATTGTATTTGCCATGTGATAAGTTACCTAATTATGCTTTTCTTTTTTAATCTTTGCTATCTGACCCTGCCATGATTGTACTTATACAATATCTTGGGAAGAACTTCCCAATAGTAACAGCTCTTCAACAGTGGAACACACTGCCTTGGAGTGTGGTGGGGTTTCCTTCTTTGGAGGCCATCTGTTGGGAGTGCTTTTGACTATATTCCTGCATGGCAGGTGATTGGACTCGATGGCCCTTGTGATCTCTTCCAGCTCTATGATACTGTGATCCAGTGGATGTGTTTTGCAGTGTGATCCTGCTGATGTCAAGTAAGCCCCATTAATTCAGTGGGACTTACTCCCAAGTGACGTTTTATGTTGTACATGTATTGGATTCTGTGTTAGTGATACAAACAGCGCAAAATAGCTCTTTAGGCTTCTCCTGCTGGTTGGGTTTTGCTCTTATATTCATTTCTTCCTTAACAATACAACTGTAGTTTTAGTGGAGAACAGCAACATTCCTAGTACAGGTCCTGCTGTGAAAAGAATTCCATCCACCAACATAAATAGGCAGAACAATTCAGAGGCAATCTTTTTATCTGAGGGTATTGGTGAAAAGAGTATAGCTGAAACTCTCCACAGAACTTCAAAGATTATAAGTGATATTGACTCTCTTTTATCTTCCTCCACAAAGCAAAACATGGCCAAAAGTATTTCACATCATACTGCCTTTCATTAGCTTGACCTGCAAAGAAAAAGAAAAGAAAGAAAAAAGAAAGAAAGAAAGCTAAGTCCTACAGTCAGACAATAGAAAGCTTTGTTCTGATTTAGTTACTTCATAAATAATCATAGCATCTTAATAATAGAGAAAAATAGGAAGAGATTTATTTTATAAATCAAAAGTGACCTTTTTGATCATTTCTGTAATGGATTAATTAAAATGTAAGAGATAATCATAAGTTTCCACGTACATGACAATCTTCTTGCACTGACTGAATTTTCAGTTCTGCTTCTTGGTAACATCCTATTCCGATACTAGAGATGTTGATGAAGAGCAGAGAAAGAAATCTGTAAAACTGTTAGGAAGATAATTCCTAAACCATCTGGTCAGCTAGGTCACAACATTTTATTAAACATTCCATTCTGTTGTCTGATTGTCAAAGTTGTCAAGGGAGCAGACTTCCATTGTCACTTTTATTTTTCCCCTTGCATGAGACTTACTCTGGTTTCACTGTGCATAAAATGAGATTTATTGTTATTCATTTATGACTTGGACCATCATCAATTCACCAGTTGTTGCAGCCTTTTTTTTTCCCTAAATGAATGTTACTAATAAAACCTTGCAAAATCAAACCACTGAATATTTTATGTATTTCCAAAATGACACTATATTAGTTTGTTTATACCTGGTTGATCTGTTTTCCATGTCTCCTGTTTTATAAGCTGCATATAACAGTAGGTGCCTGGAGCAATATTCCTTATTCTTTCCAACAGGCTCTCTACAACAGACGCCTTGCCCTGCTTGTCACTCTCATGCATGCATCTCAAAGGATATATGCATCTTAGAACCCATGCTATGGGGCCAGGGATACAGATATTTTGCATAACAAGGAAGAATAACCAGTGACCTTACACAGCCTACAACACCTTTCACAGAACACTGTCCCAAGTGATAACTTTAAAACAGTATTAGAAGGATTCATGAGGGACTGAAGTGCTAATACAGGAGTGACCTTCCAGGTATTAGGGTTCCCATTACTCTAGTCCAGCCTTTCTCAACCTTTTTACCCTAGAGAAACGCCCAGAAATAATTTTCAGGTCTTAGGGACCTTCTATATACAAAAGTTATTACATCTACAGCTCAAAAAAGGTTGTTTCAATCATGATTTCTTGTGGAACCCCCCAGTATTCCCTTGAACAACCCCACTCTAGACTGTAGTAGCTAGGGTTGATGGGAATTGCTGTCAGCATCTGGAAGCTATGTATTATCCACCTCCACTTCTAAGAGTTGAGACAATGTGACTGAATACTGCTAGCAAGAGACAACTGGCCTCATGTCTTGCATGTAGGTTTCTAAGCATATCTAAAAGATAGGGAACATGTCACAAACCCTGAAATGCACTAATATATATATATATATATAATGCATGTAGAAACAGATACAGGATCTGGAAATAGATTTGGGGCCAAGGTCCCATGAATACAAGCTTAGTAACATTTCCGTCTCGAGGGAATATGGTTTGCTAGAGAGAAAATGAGGGATGTCTCCTGTACCTTTAATGGCTGCATAGAAGAAAGAATTTCAGCAAATGTTGCTTGTTACTTTGCAGCGTGACAACAACACTTGCTGAAATTCTCTGCTCTAGGTAGCCATTAAAAATACAGAAGCAGTCTCGAGTTTTCAGTCTGGCAACCGTATTGGAAAATAGGAGGTTGGATTAGAAAATCTTTGGTGTAACTGAGTGAGGTTGTTTCCATAATCTTGCGTACAATTGTTTTTTGACATTTTTGCGCATTATAAAATGTACTCCTTCAGAGTACATGCGGGACAAGTAAAACTATTAGTATGTTACAGCAGTCTTGTGGAACCTTAAAAGACAAGCAAGGTTATTTTTTTAATTTTTGTTTATTATGACTTGCAATTCATTAACAATAAACACAAGATTGAACAATCAAACAACATAACAGAAGGGATACAAGCATGTAAGAGTTCATCAGTAGAAGACTAAATAGAAGATGACATTGTTAAGTTCAGTGCTGAACTGAGAATACATCTTTCCAAAAAAGAAGTTAATGAGAAGGCGGAGGAGCACATCATAAGCATGTGTAAACTAGAGACCATTTCATCAGATGCTTTGTACCATAATACATTTGTTAGTTATGAAGGTGCCACAAGACTGTTGCTCTTTTTTTGGGGTGGGCAGGTTGTTTGATTTTCCTGCAGAGTGGTGTTTTTCCTTTGTTTTGGTGAGCTTTCTACAGCTTTCTTTGAATAAAAGATACCAGAGTGGATACTTCTTTGCTTCTCTTCAAAGAAACATTTGAGCTCCTCTTTATTTTGTGGCTGCACTTGGCATGGTGTGCACACTTCCAAATTATATAGTTTACCTGCTTCTGTAACAACTGGGATGCCTGCCTTTTCTTATCTGAATATTCTTATGTTAGCATCCCATGGCTTTTCTTTTCAGTTGGGCATCTCCTTAAATACCCAGTTTTATAAATTAAATAATATAGCCCCATTTTTCTTTGTCTTGTATCAATAAATTGACAATCTTTATTTTTCCCTGATTTATTTAAAGGCAGAAATGATTTTAAGCTCGAATCCCAAACCATACAGTATAATTTCTTCGAAGGGATATGAATTGCCAATTTCCGTGGTTTTTAGCAGGACTCCATAGACCCCAGGTTGTTGGACACCAACAGCAGCGTTAGCAACAGGGATGCAGCAGGCACAGGCTATGCAGGGGGCAAAACCGGTCCCTTGTCAGCACCCGCACCCCCTTGCTGCCGCGTCCCTGACAAAAGGGAAACAGCGGCGATTCCTGCGCACATCCAACTATGACTCTGGAGACCAGGATCCGAATCCCCACTTGGCCACGGAAACCCACTGGGCGACCTCATGCAAGTCACCTTCTCTCAGCCTCAGAGAAAAGCAAAGGCAACAAATCTTGCCAAGAAAACCCCCATGATAGGTTCACCTTAGGGCTGCCAAAAGCCAGTTTTCAAAGGGGAGAGAGGTGATGGCTGGAAACAACCTCCCCTATCAGCGGCGCTTTGCTCTTGTGTGCCTTCAGACCACTTCAGCATCATGGCAACTCTGGCCATTTCCGCACTAGACTTTTATAGCACTATGATTCCACTTGAAACATCCTATGGAATCCTGGGGTTTGCAGTTTCGGGAGGGGCCGTTCGGCTCCTCCGGAAACTGCAAACCCCAGGATTCCATAGGATGTTTCAAGTGGAATCATAGCGCTATAAAGGTCTAGCGCGGAAATGGCTTCTGTGACGAACCTATCAAAGGTTTTCCTTTTTCTTTTTTTTGGGCAAGATTTCTTCAGAGGGGGCTTGCCTTTGCCTTCTGAGGCTGAGAGAATGTGACTTGCCCAAAGTCCCCCGCTGTCTGGACCAGGTTTGAATCCAGAAGCCATAACTGAATATTTGAATGTTAAAATGTGAATTTTTATTGTTGAAATCTTAAGGACTATTGACAGTCGCTTCCCAGTAAAGAAAAGGAGAGGAGCCGCTGTCACCCCGCTGCAGCTCCGCCCAATCTAACCAGGAGGGCACCACACCTTCCCCCGAGGCAGGAAGCCGGGAAACGGTGAGCCGGCGGCCCTCCCGGGGGAGCCTCAGCCATCCCAGAATGCTGCGCGGCCGGTGCCGATGGGCGGGGCTCTCGCTGGCGTGGTTTTCTGTGGCGGTTGGAAGGTGAGCGCGGCCGCTGTGGGGGGGGCGCGGTTCGAAAATGCGACTGTTTTAACGGCGGCGGCGGCGGCGGCGGCGCGTCTCTTGGGGGGCTGGTCGAGCAGGTGGCACAATACGGTGAAGTGTGTTTTGGGAAGGAGGGAGCGGGGATGAAGAGAAGGGAGTCGGGACGGTTCTGAGGGTGTAATTATGGGAGGGGGGTCATTTTGACTCGGAGAGGAGGGTTAGTCATCGCCGTGTTGTGTGCTGGCCACTCCCTGCCATGTGTGAATGCTTATTCGTGGGTAGGTGTGTGTGAAATTTCCGCGGCAGGGTGCCTGTGCTGTACCAGCTGAGGTGTTGTGGGCAGAAATTCAACAGGGGAGCTTTACCTGTCCTTGGCAGTGGGTTTGTCGTGACGAGGGAGCACAGGCGCGCGCGGTGTTAACTCAGTTCATTACACAACTGGCAGGCGTTCAGGCCATTTCCGCACTAGACTGCTATAGCGCTATTATTCCACTTTCAACATCCTATGGAACCTTGGGGTTTGCAATGTAGGGAGGGGCGCCCCTCCCTAAACTGCAAACCCCAGGATTCCATAGGATGTTGAAAGTGGAATAATAGCGCTATAACAGTCTCGTGTGGAAATGGCTTCAGTATTGCATCCTTCCTTCTCTTTCCCATCGCTGTATTTTCACACAGGATTAGAGCTTCGCCTGTCAATCTTTTCGCATACTGTGTGTTTAAGAATGCAGATTCCCAGTGGAAAGTGGCCCTAAAGGTTATTAAATACCCGAAGAGAACTGCTCGACGCTTTCTAGTTTAACTCTTCTTCCACTTCTTTTGGCATGTTGCTTCTCCTGCATTGAATTGTGGATCTGAAGCCTCTCAAATGTGATAGTTGCTCTCTTGTACTGTGTGAGGCATCATGGTCATGTTACATAAATACATTAATATGATGAAAGTGATGTTTATAAAACCTGGAAGGAGAAGAAACCAGCTATGACAGGAGCTGGGAAATATTAAAAATCTGAACAGGTTGGGGGAGGAAGCTGGGGAGCACATTGTGTCTAAGTAAGAGCAGGAACTAGACTTGAAATTTAAATTTATCATGGACAGGGGGTTATTTAAGGAGGACAGTGTAGGTATGAACAGATCTAAATGCTGAAAACAGTGACTACAGAGTAGAGGAAGTTGCAGCTAATACTTTTTTTTTTTTTTTTTGGCTCTTTGCTTTTTTAACTTGTGGTCTGTCTTGAGTCCTGGGAGAAAACTGGGATATAAATTACATAAAATTGGTTAATTGCAGGGGTGGATGTTGAAGCAGCATTAGGAACAGATCTAGGTTTTGGTTATTAAGAAAGGCCAGAAATTGTTTAGTAGCTGTAATCAAAGGCCTGTAAGATGAAAAGTAGCCTTGTAGTGGGGAGATGGAGATGAAATAGAATAGTCTGGCGGATAAGTTCATAAAGTTTATTGGAAATATCTGCCTTCACATGTCTGTGTTAGTCACTTGTGCCCTAAAAGAAAACTAAAAGGCCACCTTTTCTAATACTTCTGAACTTGATTGCCTGATGTTGATTCCACATGTCATTGGCAGGTGAATATTTACAAGCCTGGGCTGGAAAGAGGAGTTGGAAGGTATTACAAGCCCCAGCGTGTGTTGCTACATTGATGGGATCAGTAGGGGACACTCTGACCCGAGCTACAGGGATCAAATCTAGGCCAGCAAACTTGACACTCAGCTGGCACATCTGTGTGAAGTCAGTGGTGGGAGAACATAAACAGAATGGGGCAGCCAGAAATATAAAATTATATTTCTGGCTGTCCCATTCTGTTTTATGTTCTCCCACCATTCTGTTTATGTTCTTTAAAATGGATACTTTAAAATTAATCCATTGTAATACTGGTTCAGTATCACATTGTACATAATTTAACATGTGCTTCTACAGTAAATAAGACTCTGTAATAAGGGCCACTTTACACATTACAGTATTATATCTACTGTAAAGGCAAAAATGACATAGTCCTTGGAAAATCATGTATTATAATTGGTTTCTGTCAGCAAAGTGCAGTTGGCCCAGCCCACCAGCATTGAGCATGCATATGATGGCAAACCTGAGTTTATTGCCACATAAAATGATCCTTAGCCAATAAATAGTTCATCTTAAAACTTTGTGATGCTCATTTCAGGACGTAGAAGATAGTGGAATTTGTATATGGCCCTTTGATGCTGAGCCCTGTATAGTTTTATCTTTCTTCTCATTCCTGCTGCTAGTAAAATTGAAGAATTTCACCTCCATTCATTGCTTAGTCTTCCATCCAACAGTTGTCAATTGCATACCCCAGAACCAACTTTTTATCACTTCCTCTTTCTTCATTCCTGACTTTAGATTTACCATCTACTGACATTAGCTCCTTACTGCTTTCTTTTTGCTTTTATTCCATACTCTCCAATGTAACCTTTTTCCAGGTATTGCCACCTCAGCCCTCCCATGATGGTGGAAATAGGCCTTACCCCATAAGCCTTCCAAAGGTTTAGGGCTACAGTTTCTCTAAACCTGCATTAATATGGCCAGTGGTTGGAGATTATGGGTGTTATGCCAGAAACTTAAGCAAGGATTCACTTCTGGGCTTTAGGATTCTTTATTACAGGTCTGCGATTGTGGAATATATTCAAAACTCCAACCAGTGTTCATGTACCGTCAAGAGTACATTTTGTTCCCAGTTTTAGTGTCCATTGTTCCTTGGCCCTAGCAGTTGGTGAGAGTCCCCCTGCCCCTGGATTCCAACTACCATTGTTCTGGTCATGGAGGGAAGGAGGAGCAGTCCAACACATCTCCCATTATCCCTTGTCCCCAGTGGCTGGTGAAAGCCCCTTTTTGGATTCCAACTGCCATTGCCCAGGTGTCTGAAGAAGAGAAGAGCCCTAGCATCTGGTGGACTTAATCCCCTCTTTTCATTGCCCTTCCCTTTTCTTTTCATGTCCTCAATTAGATTGTAAGCCTGAGGACAGGAAACTGTTAAATTAGTAGTTTGTAAGCCTCTCTTTTCCTGAAACGCGGGGTATAAATACTCTAAATACAGAGAAAATGGTTTTATTTTGTAGTACAGTCCTCAACATAGTATTCAAATAGCATTTTCCCTGAATGGGGTAGTGTTCTGAGTGTTGAACTAGGGGGCTCTCAGAGACCAGGGTGTGACTCCCCACTCAACCATGGAAATGAACTGCATGGTCTTAACTCTCACACTCTGATCCTAGGAGAAGGGCAATGGCAAACCTTCTCTGACTCAATCTTGCCCAGAAAGCCCTATGACAGGATTGCTATTAGTTGGAATTGGCTTGAAGACAAAAGCAGGAAGTGGGAGTCATGTGAATGGACTTGGCAAAAAAGAGTAAATGAATTAGAGGTTGCTTGTTAATTAAGAAGCAATATTAACTGTGACTCATATATTCATTATCTTAGTGAATGATGATTTCCTTTTTCGCTAATATTGGAAAACTAGCTTGTTAACTGATTTGAACCATATGTACAGATGTTTTCTTCCTGAGAACAGCAAAAATTGTGTGGTGGTAGCTGTCTTTTTGAATATGTATTTATGAAATGTAGGAAAGAGTGTACAGCCAAGTACAGTGAGTGCTTCTGATGGAATCAGAACAGGTGGTGGGGCAGGAGAAGGCAAGGATGAACAAAGCCTGTGTAAAAGCAGTCATGACAGATCAGAGACAGAATAATAACTACAGGAGATGCTATTTGTGATCTTTTGAAAATTTGGGCAAGCAGATGGGTGGGTAGAGGAATAACTGGTTAAAATGCTGAAAACTCAGGGAGGATGCATCTAGGACAGAGCTTTATACAACGTGTACAGATTTTGCTTTGCATAGGATAGCAAGCCAGAAAAAGGCATTCACAGAGACTAGTTTAAAATTTTTGTGCTATTCTGTAATTTCTTTGCTTATTTAGGGAAAATCAGTGTTGATTAGCTGTCTCATTAAGCTTTCTCTATGACAATTACAGAATGACTGAAGACTGAACAGACAATGGGCTATACGTACCCTGATGGCATTTTGTGCATGGAGACATGTTGCTTGCTATGGCATCTGAGACCGAAAAGGCCCATGCTCTTCTCCAGTCGTTCAGCACAGCCTCTATTATTTCAAGCATAGGATTGGGGATTTTCTGCTTTGTAGCAGATAGACTTCTACAACTTTCTTTCATTCAGCAAAATGACTGGTTGCGGGCACTCTCTGATAACACTGTGCATGGCGTTGTGGGATTGTGGTCTTGGGCAATAGTGATTGGACTCAAGAAGAAAAGTGATTTTACAGAAGTCTTGTTAGCTGGTTTTCTCTCATCTGTGATTGACATGGATCACTTTGTTTTAGCTGGTACTCTTTCACTAAAGGTAAGTAAAACCACAGATAATGACTTGAATTGTTCTGAATCTGAAAGAGTAACAAGCTTCTGATGAACCTTGAACTTCTTCAGTTTTTATGCTGTTTTAGATCTCTGCTTTGATAATAGTAGCA
This sequence comes from Iguana delicatissima, assembly GCA_948472985.1. Classification (NCBI taxonomy): domain Eukaryota; kingdom Metazoa; phylum Chordata; class Lepidosauria; order Squamata; family Iguanidae; genus Iguana; species Iguana delicatissima. The sequence continues at coordinate 77,141 of CAOKZL010001955.1, read as the reverse complement.
ATTTTAACATCCATTTGATATGAAAGGAAACAACTGAAGCATGTCTGATCCTGAAGACAGATAGTGTAAAGTCAATATTTTGGATGGATTAAAGTATGGATTAGTGCTGTGCTCAGAAGCTTAATTTGGCCCAAAGAGCTACACCTAGATTGTTAACTAGGGCTAGGTATATAGGAAGCATACGACTCTTGTTGCAACAGTTCCACTTGCTGTTGATCCATTTTCTGGGCATAATTCAAAGTGCAGGGGATCACCAATAAAGTTCTACATGACTTGCATCCAGGTTGTCAAGACCAATATCTTCCTATATGAGCCTGTTTGTGTTTTTAATATCTTCAGGAGAGGCCCTTCTTGTTTTTCTACTACCTTCTCAGGTTTGTGTGGTGGAATAAGGGAGAAGGCTTTCTTGATAGCTGCTCCCAGATTTTGGAACTACCTTCCTAGGATGGTTTCCCCCTTGTTTGCTTCTTCCTCTGCAGGCGTATCAGGCTTTTAGAAACTGACTTTAATGGACCTTTGATAATGTTGATTTTTAATATTGTCTTTTGATTAATATTAAATGTCTTTAACTCTACAGACTGTTCGCTTGTTTTTTTAAAGAACTTTGTAATGTTCACTGAGATTTTTGGATCATTTTTAATCTGTACTGCTTTTAATAATTTGTAATCTTTCTTGAGTCCTATTATTGGGCAGAATATAAAAGAATAAAGAGAGCCAGCATGGTATAGTGGTTTGAGTGTTGGACTGTGACTCTGGAGACCAGGGTTTGAATCCCTACTAAGCCATGCAACCCATCTGGGTGCTCGTGGGCAAGTCACACTCTCTCAGTCTCAGCGGAAGGCAAAGGCAGGCCCCCTCTGAACAAGAATTGCCAAGAAAACTCCCTGATGGATTCACACTAGGGTTGCCATTAGGTGGAACTGACTTGAAGGCACCAACAAAAATAAATGAATGTAGAGAGAGAGAGTGTGTGTGTGTGTGTGTGTGTTTTGCCTGTTGTCTTATGGTGACCCCATGAATTTCATAGGCTTTTCTTAGGCAAGGAATACAGATAGGTGCTTTTGCCAGTTCCTTCTTCTGAAATATAGCCCATAACACCTGGGATTCAGCGATGGTCTCCCATCCAAGTACTAATCAGGGCTCATCTTACTTAGCTCCCACAATTCGATGAGATCTGGTGGTGTTAAGAGTTTTTAAGCAGGAATAAAATCCACTTCATCATCTTCATCGTTATTAATGCTTCTGGACCTGAGATTTCTTTATATATGCATTGTTAAAGCCACAGAGGTGATGAATGAAAAAGATTCACTATTAAAGAGAAAGGGAGGGATTGGTCTTAGAGCAGTGGCTCTCAGACTTTGCTCCCTGGAAGTTTTGGATTTTGACCCCTTAGAAAGTTTAACCCTGATCGTGTTGACTACAACTTATGGAAGTTGAAGTACAAAAAACCTGGTAAGATGCTCCTCTCCAAGGATCACTCAGATCCACCTATGTTCCTTCAAATCAGGGATACGAATCATGAAGCCCTTTAGAAGCAGCTGAGCTGCCACTCCTGGCATTCCTCACTGTCCATGCATGAGCTAGGGATGCTGGACTTTGCAGAGTGCATGTTCTTGAAAGAGTATTGCCAGTTGCAGTGTAAAATTTCTAAAGGGGAGAACTGGATTCAGACATCATACATTCTGTGACACTGGTCCTTCCCGTCCACTAGTCCTTTAACTTGACTGCAGACTTTCTCCCTCAAATTTAAAAGATTTTGGATTGTTAGAAGAGAGATTGGGCTTGAGCATCAGGCTTAAGTAGAGAGACTGCCATGGCAATAGGTGTCCCCAGAGCTTATCTCATGAATCCTGGAGCAGGGGACCTACAATAGCATCTCTGCTCAATCTGTGTTCTTCAATCTCAAGTTATAGGAATAGTTTTGTAATTCCTATAAGAGCCTACAACGAGATATTGTGAACATGATCTGTGCCCCTCCAGCTTATCGGCCATTCTGTGGACTTGTATAGGACTCTTGCTAAATACAACATACTGAAATGTTTGTAGTAATGTTAGTAAGAGGAAACTTACTCCTACACCCCTTGAACTCCTGATGTCATCCTGGAGACTTTTGTTATGCTGGGGACAAAGGAGAATATATACAGCAGAAATGAAACGGAGAAGGAATTGGGCCTGATGGTGTGTATCCGCAGATGCCCTGTACCCCATCCCTAGCCCAAAGCTGGAGAAAGCTCCTTTCAGCCAAGCTCTGAATCCTAGTTAGAGTCTCTCCTTCTCATGCTGTTCTTTACTTCCCTGGCAGAATGAGGGCAGCATATGTGCACAACCCAAAGTACAGAATTTTCCTGCACACCTTGATTTGTCCTCCCATGTGGAAATTCTACTTCTCCTCTTCCTTTTTTAGACAAGGTGATGGAGAGGACAGTTGCTTCCCAACTCCAGGTAGTCTGGGATGATACAAGTTATCTAGAACCATTTCAAACTGGCTTCAGAGCAGGATACAGAGTTAAGGCCACCAGTTTTGCCTTAGTAGATGATCTGCATCTGAACACTGACAGGAGAATGTGTCCCTGCTGGTGCTTTTGAACCCTCTTCTAGAGTTGGAGGGCCTAAAGATGGTAGTGTATGCACTGGTACCCTCAACGCTGGACTTCTGCAATCTACTGTATATTGAGCTACCTTTGTACCAAGTTCGTAAATTTCATTTGGTCCAAAATATGGCAGCCAAATTGGTTGCTGGTGTATCTAGGGGTGAGCATATTACACCAATTTTAGAAGTTACTCCGTGAGCTGCCAGTTCATTTCTGGCCAAAGAACAAAGTGTTGGTTATTACCTTTAGAGCTCTACATGGTCCAGGTTACCTATGGGATTGCCTCCTCCCGTATAATTCACCCCGCACACTCAGGTCCTCTGAGGTAAATCTGTTTCAACTGGCCAGGACTAGACTGACAACAGTCACCCAGAGGACTTTTTCTTCAGCTACCCCTAGACTGTGGAATGACCTGCCAGAAGAGATTCGACGGCTAAATACACTGTCCAAATTTAAAACAGACCCATCTCCTCTGGCAGGCCTAGCCTGATTATTTTAAGTTGTGAATTGTAACAGTGAATATTAAATATATATTGTCTGTTTTTAGGTATTTGTATTATTTTTTCCTTGTAAGATGATAGCATTTTAACTACTGTTTTAATTGATGTCCTGTTTTTAACTGCTATAAGTTATTCCTTTGTTGTCCCTGCCTCAATCCATAGTCACGTATATGAGTGAACAGCAGCAGAGGTTCTGCCAGAACACAATTTTGCCTGTCTGGCAAGCATCAATCAAAGAAAAAGCATATACATAGTATTAGATGAAGCACTGCTTCACACAGGGCATAGTTGTATAATGGAAATGATGTAGTGATGTCTGTCAAATTTAAAAAGGGGATTAAATTCATGGAGGATAAAGTTTTCATTGTTACTATCCCATTTCCACTCATTGTTTCCTACCACCTTTATTCAGTCTTTGTTCCATTCATTTATTACCGCTCCTTGGTTGTTAATGCCATTGCAGACCACAAGGCACGCAAGAAGAATATTGAACTGTTCTATCAACCTTATTAATGCTTCAGAGGCAGAGTTTTTATCATAGTTCTACGAGCATCTAGTAAGAAACCCACTTTTCTCAGCCTTCTGTTATGTGTCCCACTATGAATAACTGAAAGGAAGTACAAGAAGAGAAGACATCACCACATTCAATGCATTGTAAGAACAAAGGAATGGCTGGAGGAATCCCAGCTTCTGTTGAGCATTATCCGTTATGGCAGTATTGCATGGAAATCTAATTATCCCCTTTTTTGTTCCTGCAACATCCCGGTGATTTTGAATGCAGTGAGTTGCACATTCTGTATTTGTGTGTGTGTGTGTACCTTCAAGTCGCTTGTCAACTTATCATAACGTCATGAATTTCATAGGATTTCCTTAGACAAGGAATACTCAGAAATGGTTTTGCCATTCTTTTCCTCTTGAAGTATAGCCTGCAGCACCTGATGTTTGTTGGTAGTCTCCCATCCAGGTACCAAGGAGTGGACTTTGCTTAGCTTCCAGGATCAGATGGGATGGTGTTTATGTTGTGAAATAAAAAACACTGAAAGAAAAAAGTGGCAGCCTTACGCAGTAGTAGTTAGTGTTCTACCTGTCACTGGCCAAGAGATTTCTCTGCCAGTGAGTAATGGATGGCTACCTGTTTGCCTGTGGAATAAACAAAAAATATTGTATGGCTTTCTCATTGCACAGCCTTTTCCCATGGGAGTTTCCTCCTGTTGTGAGTGTTCCATATACTCTCAGACCTCCTGAAAGAGATCACATTCTCAAACATTCTTCTAAGCTTCAATAGCTTCTCATACGTTTTTCTTCACTTTTTATTTCTGTTTTAAAAAACATCCTTGATCTTTCATTTGCATTTTTTTCATCTCCTTTTCCCCATCTTTGGAAACCACTTCCCACTTGCATGACGGGATTTGGTTTTGATTCTGTCCTTATCCAACTTGTGTAGCAGGAGTAGACATTATCAGCTGAATCTTGTATTAGAAATTATGACTAATTCGTAAGCATTTTGCTACAGAACTACAATTGATGTTTCTTTTTAAAAAATGTGAATAAAACCAGCATTATGTACTCTATATATTTCACAGTGTTTTTGAAAGTTATTTAGTTTTTCCTGGGTTGCTTCCCTTCTTTTTGTGGGTGTTCATGTAGGAAAGAATGTTTTTGAAAGGAAATATAAAATATGACTGTGAGCGAATTGTGTATTAGATCTTGACTTTGGCTTTGGAAAATACAGTCATCCCTCCACATTTGCTGAGTTTAGAGGCACAGGACCTCTGTGAAAGTGGAAAAACTGAATAACTGAGCCCTCCCAAACCATATTTAAACACACAAAAAAGTATGATCACCGTATTCAACCTACTGTGGCTTCCTTTAAGGCATCAGGGTTCCTTCACAAGGCAGAAGTGGGTGGCTGGTGGGGCTTACTGCGACCTCCACTGCTTCCCCACACCATTTTAAAAAGAGACTTACAAGCCTCCTTCGCAGTTTCTCAGTTTCATGAGGCTTACAGTCTCTGTTAAAAATGGCATAGGGAGGCAGCAGAGGTGACAGCAAATAATCTGTGAATAATCAAATCTGCAAAAATAAAACCCGCAAATGTGGAGAGCTGACTGTATTCTCTTGTTTTAAAACAGGAGACATCGAAGAAGCTGTTTCTTTTCACCCTTTTCCAGTAGATGGCACACTTCACAAGGAATCTGATTGCAGACCATTTTTGCATATAGGGTTCTTAATTTTCAGACTTCTATATTTTAGCACCAAATGTACATTTAAAATTAGGTGGGAGGTTGGGTTTTTTTATTTTTCTTTGAAGTTATGTGTTAACAATGTGTTTGTAGTCATAATCTCAGGTGATCTAGGACAGCCCAAAAACTACGTCTAAGTTGTCAGCTCAAGGTTTTAGTTGCATTTGGATGGGTGAATTGAACAATTATAGACTTTATAGTTATATCATCATATTGTAGTTTTCCAGCTCATATAGGCTGCTGAAAGCAGCTTGTGGTTGTTTGTAAAAACAATCAAGAACAGTAATTTAAAAATATCAAGTATCAAAGAAGCATTAGTAGGATTGCTTTTCTGGACAGAGAAATAGATCCATCTGGTGTTTGGGTTCTACGAGTTCAAAGGCATTGCATGTTGGTAACACCCACCTTGTGTAAATGGTCTTTGGCATCACATGAGTAGAAGCATATTGCTTCTGGTCACAGCATCTCTACTAACAAATTACCAGTGTAGGTCATTGATCAGAAATGGCAGAACAGTGGTTTCAAAATTAGAAGATAACAAGTGGGGACTTGTGACAAAATAATGCAATAAGTTGCTGGTGTGCATTTTCTTCCTAAGCATTTTGCAAGGTGTCCCTCTCTAACTTGAATCTTATTTCATCTGCAGTATCTGTTTATTTTTTATAGTTTTTGAAATCTAAAGTGCAGCTAGCCTGCATGGAAACCAGTGGAAATGGAGCTTCTGCCTATAACTAAGGCTTGATTTAGCCTGGGAAAAGGTCAGGGTGGAATTTAATGCATTGACTTTTTCACTAGAGGTATGAGGATTATTGCCTAGAAATGATTTTTGCTCTAACCTGTGAGGTATGGGGATTTTTGAGTGGAAATCCAGACCAATCCTACCTTAAACGTACAGTGTTAACAGTTGACTATGCTACAGAGCTACTGTAAGTTAATGTCTCTCAGCATAGTCCTCTAGTCTGTAATAGGGATACAGAAACTATACGGTAGGATTAATGTATGGGAGTGCTATTTAAAATAGTGGGGCCAGTTCGTGAGACATCAGCTGCCAGTCTGCAGTGAGCCTCCAGAAAACTATGGGAATATAATATGAATATGTTATATAGTACTGGTCCCTGGCACACTGAAGAAAAAAATTGCCACTCCAGTATATTTTATATATTTGTTTATTAAATTTATACTCTGCCTTTCTCCCAAATGGGATCTTGGGAGACATTTTCTCAGCACAACCTGCAACATGGTGTTAAAGCAACGAATAACACTGCAAGATTGTTTAAAGCTACTCAGTCAAACCTGCAGTTAATAACTGATCTGTCTGGACAGCATTGCAGGACTGTGACAAACCTCTTTCTCCCAACTGTACTGGCACTATATGAGCCGTGGATTTGATTGCTTTGAAATATGTACTGAACTGTTGTACAGGTTTTTAAAAAATGGGTGTTAACATCAAATAAGAAATGAAAACAGGAGCATTTATCTTTGCTGTTACAAGTAGGGAGATGCTGAAACTTGCAGGAATTCTACCTACATTAAAATCTCTGATTTCTCCATTAATTTGTATGATAAGCTGTCACTTCCAACCCAGGGATAATTCAAAATAGGTTACCAGTGAGAACCAGACAAAGAGATGTTTCTTTCTGCATTTTTTTTTGCATCCATATACCTCTTCTCTTTGTTCTTTTGCAAGGTACAGCATTCTGTTCCTCCCCTCTTAGCCATCAGTCATCATTCTGTGATTACTGTGTTTGCTTAGTTCTCTTCAGCTGTTTCAGGAAGGTTTAGGTTTTTTTGGTTTTTTTTATTCCTAAAGATATTTTTTATTTCTACAAACTTTGGAGTTACTCTGAGTTTGCTTATGCCTCCCTTTCTGAGGGAGTGATGCCGTTTTAAGTACGTAGCCATGGGCATTCTTGGAGAAGAACAGAAACAGGATTAATTACAAACACTTGTCCAATGTGTTATGATGTACCTTTGTCAATTATCACGCATATATATTTCCTTCAGCATTCATTTGAATGAAGGAGCAATATTTCTGAAAATTCCCAGAACATTCCCAAGAGAAAGTTGAATGTTTCACAACCTCTCAGATTTAACAGAAAATCAAATGGACCAAGCTTGATGCCATAGTAGGGGTTACTTGCCTTGACTGGTTACAAATACTTCCCATTCCCTTATTCCATGTTTACCAGTTTCAGTAAATAGTTGGTGGAGGGAACTATCCAGGATCGGAAATATCCCAGAACAAGAGATGCAAGCAAGACAACCGTCAAAGGAATGTTATACAAAAGTATAGAGTAGTAGAGATAGTGGGTCAAACAGAGAATAATATCTCCTGAAATATGGGCACTGACTGGTTTCAGGTCTGTGTTTTTATTTCTGTCAAAATCCAGATCAATGAAGCAGATTCTGATTGTTAGGTTTAACATGCACTGTTCTTACAACGCAAGCAACTGTTTGAATTGTGTTCTCTTTCACTCAGGCTGCCTTGACTCTTCCGCGAAGACCATTCCTTCACTGTTCTACTGTGATCCCTGTTGTGTGTCTGACTTTAAAATTTATTATGCATCTTTTCAAGCTGAAGGATTCTTGGTGCTTTCTTCCCTGGATGCTGTTTATCTCCTGGACTTCACATCATGTTCGAGATGGAATTCGTCATGGCCTGTGGATCTGCCCGTTTGGAAAGACTGTTCCCCTGCCTTATTGGCTTTATGTGGCAATCACAGCCTCTTTACCTCATCTCTGTTCTTTTATTATGTATTTAACAGGAACAAGAGAACTGATGTCAATAAAACATGGGATTCATATTGATGTCTAAGGACATTGTAAATGGTTGTATTTGCATCACCAAAATCATTCAGTTGTGATATAAACTTGATGTCACAAAGCTCTATAGCAGCAGTATTGATTCTTTGAAGCCACTCTCTCACAAGGTAATACAATAAAATAATGTCCAGGTAGTCTCTTTGTTACTATCTCCCATATGGACTTTTTTGTTCTCCTTTTATTCAAAAATTGGTTAAACATTAAGAAGAATGAGCAGTTGCTAAAAAGATGATCTCTCCTTTTGCAGTTCACGGTGGCTGAATCAGTCCATAACTCGTGAATTCTGTTTTCAGGAAGCAGTTGAAATATTTTCCTCCCTTCCTAGTCTCTCTATGCCCTTGGGAGAAGAAAAGAATAATAGACCTGGAAACAGTGAAAAACACTGTGGAGCATTTGGGGTGGGATTCTCCTGGGCAGCAGAGAAGACTGTTGTGGGCATCCTCCATCTCAGTTCTAATTTGAAGAAATAAAGCATTTGTAAAAGTCTTCCTCTTTTATCACCTCTGCTACAGCTCCTTTATTCCTTGACATTTTCTGCTCATAGTATTTCTGTCTCTGAGCCTTGTCTTTTTTTTAGCGGTCATATGTACAGAACTATTAAGATAAAGTATCATTAAAAAGCTGCTAACATTTAACACTGTATATGGTTTAGAAACATCCAAAAGCAGTGATTTTACATTTTGTTTAGGTTAGGGTTCAGCAACTAGAGGCCTTGAACCCAGAACCTAGCTCCCTATAGAACACTACCTAACCCCTCATTGTTAGTCTGTTGGTGAGAGATGTGAGGGGTGAAATGTTTGTCTAACAGCAGAACACATTGGAGGCAAAGTGTTTTGTGGAGATCTTATTTGTACAATTTAAAACATTTGAAAGATCATCTGATTTTAGAGGTAAGGGCTTGGACAGAATGCAAAAGGAATGAAACAAAGTCCTGAGAGTATCAGAATCTTGTTTGTGGTAAGGTAATTAAGTCATTTCTTTAAGGATTTTCACTATTATTTAAAAAAAACAGTACTGGAAAGATGATGGCAGCTCAAAAGGTTTTCCATTTATTGTGTAAGTGTTCCTGTTTTGTTTTACTTCAGTAGCTTCAGTGATTTTTAATATTTAATATTCTTTCTTAGTTGCAGATGCATACTTTATTTTATTGCAACACATCAAGTGCTGCTGAGGTTCAGTCTTGATTAATGGTTTTCTACATTTTTATCTAGTAGAAATACTGGTGCACGTAAAATGTAGTGACAAGTTTGTGAAAATGGAATTAATTCAAGGTATGTTTCCCATTATTGGTAGCTTTCTGCAAGAGCACTTTTAAGTTAAAACTGCTGATGAAATTTAGTTTCCTGTTCTTTGAAAACCTTTTTAAACAAATCATTCTCAAATTCTTCTTGCAAAACTTAGCGGCTGATGTCTGTAGAAGCAGATGACTGTAGAACAATAAGTAGTACAGACAAAGGTAATGAGGCAGCTTTGCGTTCTTTGTGCATTTTATGTCTGCTTCTGACAACATAATTGTGATCAAAACAGACTTGATCATTCCCCACAGCAAAAAACAGGGATGGAGAAGATGTTTGGTCATAATGTTAAGAGGATCAGTAGTCATATTCCCAAATTGGGAGAACTTTAAAATGGGCTAAGATGCAGACAGATCATATAGCAATAATAGCAATAGCATTTATTTCTATACCGCCTATCAACGAAGTGTTATCTAAGCGGTTTACAATGTATTTTTAGCTAATTGCCCCCAACAAGCTGGGTACTCATTTTACCGACCTGCGAAAGGATGGAAAGCTGAGTCAACCTTGGAGCCTGGCAGGATTGAACTCACAACCTTGTGGTTGCAGTACTGGCATTTAACCACTGCGCCACCAGTAGCATCCATAGGTTCCATACTGAAAATAGTTATGATGTAGACGGTAAGGAGACTATGTGTACACTTGCATACCTCAGTATTACTGCAGAAAAGATGATTGGGGCAACAGTCCATGGATAAGCATGTGGTCCATATGTGTTTGGATGTTTATACCTTACATTCTCTAATGCAGTACTGTTGCAAGTTGCAGTCCGTGGCCCATGCCAGTCTACTGATCAGAGGGTCTTTAGGGGGGAAAAGAAGCAGTTGTATCCAGTGGGCAAAAATATGGAACTGATACCTGGCATATTAGGAAAAAAGAATGCTGGTCTGCTCATCAAATAGCTTGAGAAGCACATCAGTAATAGATACACAACCTTTGCCTGATAAATGGTATGGAACCTGCTGTGCATTCTTAGCTGGCATTTCTGTTACTGTTTTTATTCAGAATTTTCTCATGCATTACATATCAGAAAATCTTAAATCATTCCCAGTGTGACCCACTAAATTCTAGCCCCCTCCATAACATACCTGTATGATACTTGTGTTGCCAGGCATGGTTTTTCTTGTTCATACATTGTTTTTTAGCTGCACAGTTAGTAAATATAAGCTGCATACATCTTTAGGTACACATGTAAAAATTTAATTGTGAATTGCATCATGAGCAGAGTCATGTAAAACAAATGGGTCTACAGGGACATCTGGATTTCTTGTCTGGCAGCTTTTTCGTCTTTGCCTTAATGTGAATTGTGTGCTCTAAAATTGAAAGAGACAGTATGGTTTGGCAGATGCTGTTAGGTTTTGCATGACATATGGTTTTTTCCTCTTTAGTTAGTGTTACTCAGAAAGAAAGAAAATGTTATTAAGACATAGCTTGTTCAATTCTTATTTTCGATTTAGTGAACAAAAATAGCCCAGTTTAATACCTGAGTTAAGGCTCATGTTGGCTTTAGTTCCACAATGCCAGGAAATTGAAAAACTAAGGCTGATGCTCTTAATAGATGTGTCCCATTATCAGGAATGATGTTATGCATTGTCACGAATTGTGATTGTTTACAGTGTATCCTCCAGGGATCCTCACTATTCCTTACCTTTTCAGGCCCGAGTACAAAGAAAAAACATAGAGTGCCTGAAACCTGCAAAAGTCTCCAGGTGTTGTCCTGGCCCACGTTGCTTTATGAAGCATCTTGCAGCAGTTTGTGGACATTCAAGAACTAGCATCATCCTTTCCCATAGTACAATTTATTAACACGCACAAGCTAGTATACTATAATGATGGCAAACAGAACCTACAGTATGCTCATCCGAAGTTAAAATTTGGGGACCTTAAAAGTTGCTTATGGTCCGTTCTTAGATGTGAAGATGCAGTTCTTTTTTTCTTCTTATCCTCATGATACCAACTAGGGCTGTAGCTACAGGGAATGCACATCAAATTAGGGCATTGCTCCCTTTGCAACAAGAATTCTGCTCCCCTGAATGATATTTTCCTTTAGTCTCCCGATTTCTAGCATTCAGGAGAGTGAGATATTGAAAATTGTTCACACCTATTACTATTACATTGCTAGGTTTGCACTCTCATAGTAACTTTGTCTTTTCTTTGGATGTCTCAACTGTATTTCTAAATGCACAATTAAAGTGCTAAGTTACTGCAGTCCTAGAAAGTGGGGAACTGAAACATAATATGGAGAGAGGCATAAATCTTATTTTGGAAAGAACAATGCTGCCATTTCTTCCCTCATCCCCATCCCTGAATCTACACCCCTGCTTAAACTAGTTGATGCTAGGAAATGGTGCTAAAGGCCGAATGTTCCACTTTCACCACAGATCCTTATTTTACATGGTCCACTATACTCAAAATATCTGGGGGTAAGTTGAGTAATTTTTTCTTTGTGTTCAGACCCATTCCAACTATTGTTATTAGTGAAGAGCATAAAGACAAGGGCCTTAATATCCGGTCCATTATCCTGCTTACTGCAACTGCCAAGCAGATGCCTATGGAAAACCCAAGTGTGCAAGAGATAATTGCCGTTTCTCACAGTTTGTTCCCTGGCAACAATCAGAGACATGATGCCTTTGAACCTGTAGGTATTGTGTAATGATCATTACTGGTAGGCATTGACTCGTTTTTGGCTGTATGGGCCATTCTTCTAGCATAGTGTAAAGCATTTTTGTGCAAACTGTTGCATTTTAAATGTATTAGTGACAGCTAAGCCAAAGGAGTTGTATCTTAGATAAGAAGTGTTGCGATTTTATGGAGAGTTCATTTATCCCAGAGATGAGAATGTGTCACCTTTCAGAGGCTGGATTGTGGTTCCCACTATCACTCATCATTGGCGAGGGCTGATAGGAGTTTAATTCCAACAATATCTGGAGGGCCACAGGCTCACAGCCTGTTTTACTTGGTGGCAGGTGTTTCTATAGAGCTAAACCCATTTCTAGTCGCACTTAAAGCAAACCCATTGAAATTAAGAGGACTTTTAAGCTGTTTTGCCATGGAACCTTGTTAATTCTTTATCCTAAAATGTCACTGTTTCTTTTAAGTTCTTGTCCTAACTTACTGACCGATATAATGCATATGCAGTGCTCCATGCTGACAGATTTCAAAATGATATCTTCTAGGATGTCATATCAAAATGAGAGATAGAGTGGTGGTGTTAATTAATTGTTTAGGAAGGTAGAGTAGAACATGTCAGATTATTTGTCCATTTAAGCCTAGATTCCAAATCTAGTATTGTCTGTTTTGGCTATCAGCCACTCTCTTAGGTGTCAGGCAGAGGTCTTTCCCATTACCAGCAATCTGATCCTAATATCAAGGATTAAGTTTAGCATCATCTTTATGTTAGCTGTGGTTCCCTTCTGTCTCTTCTTAAGACCAGAGTGACTGTTGCTGTCAAATAGAAGACTGAACAAGCCTTCCTAAGACATGATTATTAGCAGAATTAGTTTAAATGCTTACATAGACAATCAGGCCTGAACTGGCACTTATGTTCCCTGACTTCTAATCATATATAATGCAAGCTAATACTTGGTTTCAAGTGCAAGGGAACTTACTGTTGTTATGCTTTAAGCCATCTTTTCTCTGTTGAGCAAGAGCCTTATTTGTTTAGCACAATGCAAAAAACTAACTCTATTTTTTTTTTATTGTGAAGAGGTATGTATTTTTTCCTAAATAAAATGCTTTGGGGAATTGGTGTTTTTCTCTGTTTGGCATAGTGTGTTGGGAACAATGATTGTTTACAAATTGAACTATGAAGGTGGAATTTTTGCCACAAAACATTAACCATTCCGTGAAAAAAAATGTATGGATCTGATAGCCTTAATAGGAAAGTGATCAGCAATCATACAAAGTCATACAATACCTTTGTACTTTGTTTCTGAAGTTGTATTTGGTCCTCTGATATGATTTTACTTTTAAAATCTGCTTAAATATTTGTACTTGAGTACCTAAGATTTTGTAATGCACCTAGCTTGTTCATCAGCATTTCATTCAAAGTCATGTGTTCGTTTATTTAGTGTTCAACCCTGTAGTGGTATAGAATTCTAGAAAGGTATGCCTGGTTGTAAATGCATGATATCAGTTCTTAAAGTGTTTAGGCAGTCAATGTTTGGGATTAAAATCCTGTTTTGTATTTTTAGACATGCTTCTTTTGAGAACATACCAAATTTTTGTTCTGTTGCTAGTTGTTTTATAGAAACAAAAGTATTCACTGTTCACCTTCATAAAAGTATTATTATTTAGCTTCCAAAGTACGTCTCATTTCTACTGTTTGTACGAAGATGACGCAAGGGTTTCAGACCTTTTGAAGAAAAATAAACATATTTTACATGATTAGAAATACAAAAAAAAATTAAAATCTTAAGAGTTGTCACAGGAAAACCATTACTTACATGGCATTCGTTGCAAATGACGAAGTAATTACTTGAAAGATAAGAGAATCAAGGCCTACATGGGTGCTTCAGGAAAGTCACCCCTAGTCATCACCCCAAAGTTGCTAAATTGTAAACATGAATAGTTTCTACCTGGATTGTTTTGTGGTTAAGCATGTGGAGCATGTGTCAAAATGCTTAATCTGCATTGACTGCACTGTCTATATCTTCATTCAGTAATCTGCTTTTGAGCTAGGATTAATTACAAAACCAGCCTACAACAATGGATGTCTGAAACAGAAGCCCAGTCTAAGACACTCTATTCCATGGGTGTGTCTGTAGCTAGAATTAATTACCAAAACAAGCTACAACAAGATATATCTATAACAGAATCCCTGGCTAAAACATTGTGTTCCATGGGCATATCTGTAGCAATTTGTTGTGGCTCCTAGCAGAAGAGGCAGGTTATTATGTTATAATAGATTTGCCTAATTGTAGCTATTATGTGAGAGTTTAGTTATGACAAGTTAACAACGTTTTTATACTGTCCATAAACTATCCATTCTTTAGGCAAGCAGAAGATAAATCAGAACTAAAGGAAAATACAACTTGAACAGAACTTGAATATAAATTGGGTCAGAGGCATCTTAGAACAGCCTCAGAATAAAACCAGCAAAAAAAAAAAAAAAGTTATGCCTGGGATCTAAAAAAGTGCTAAAACATGTACTTCAACAACTTGAAAAAGCTTGGAAAATTAAGAGCTGAACCTGGCAGTAAAACGACTATAGTGCAGGAAGGTTACTTTGGGGAAGGTATTCTATAACTGAGATTCTACCCCTGAAAAGCCTTCATGCCACTTGAAAATTTCCACCTGGACTGGTTTTATGGCTAGAATCATAAGAAACAGTTGATGGAGTCATGTCAACACACAGAAAGAATGTCACCTAATGTCATCTCTGGAAGCAGATGTTCCAATTTCCCAAAAGAAAAGTAAGTTATTGTAAATGAATTGTATGAACACTCTATGTAATAAAAGGTGTAAATGTGGAGCTCTGTGATTACCAATCCTTAACACTGAGTTCAAAACTTGTGTTAAAAACTAAAGGAAGTCTAAGAAGTTTTGCATGGCTGAAATGTAAATGTATTTCACAGTTGCTTTGACTCCTCCTACTTTCCCAACACTTAGAGTTTTTACAAGCTAATTTTTGTTCACTGAAATGGAAAGAAGTTAGAATAAATTTTTTTTCAGTACACTGGTATATGTTGATGCTATGTAAATATTCTGTGCAATTTGTTGACCACAGTGGTGACTGTCTATATTGTTTTCCAAGTTAACACTAAAATGGCATTAAAAATATTTATCAAATATATTTGCATTGTGTATTTTATTATGTTTACTCATCTTTTTCTCAGTATAGCTTAATTTTTTCCTTGTAACTTCTTGACTGTTCAGGTCTGTGAATGTTTCTTTACCAGAGTAGTGAAATTCAAAACCATATTTTTTCAAAATACTATTGGCCATGTATCATAGTTGTTTGAATTACCCTAGGTTGAACCAGCTATGGTATCTCTCTGGTCCAAAGCTGTTTCCAAATAATGACGATTTCCAAAAGTAAAGTTAATCAAGCATAATGGAGATAGTGATCTCATTTTATTTTATACTAGAAAATTATTTTATACTAGAAAATAATTTTTAAATCAACAAACCTTTCAAATGTTGACTGCTTGGAGATCAGGGTTATAACTTTATATACAAGTAGCTGGAAGTGAGTCCCATTGAAAACAATGGAATGTATATCTGAGTAGACGTTGTAGCAGGAGTGGGCAACTACAAAGGGGTGGAACAATTTTTCACTTACACATTCCCTGTAGGGGCTACTCCAGTGCTGTAGACATGGCAGAAAGTGACATCACATCACTTCTTGTGTCATTTTTGGCAGTTGGGAGGTTTAAACATTTTTGGAGAGTTATAGAAGCTGTGGAACAAAACTGCGCATTTTGGCAGTGATTTTGAGCTGGCTGTGGGAAGAAAAAGCTCCAAAAACAGATTTTGAGGGAGTCTGAAAGCCTGAGGGTATTTGGGGGTGCAAATGTGCCTCCAGTGAGCTCAGCTTGTGCTGTCAGGAAACCTACATGTTTATCCATTACGCTATGTTGGCCACTGGGAAGAGATTCTTTGCTAATAGAAAGACCTGTTCTTGTATTCTGAAAGGTGGGGTATTTTAGCTGTTGTTTAACAGAAATGTTAATTATCTTCAAGGTTGGAGAGATGTTTGCAAGTTGACTGTCAAGCTTCTGGTAAAGCATTAGGAAAAGAGGGTAAAAGAAGCTTACCGGTAGATAAATTTGTTCAGTAGATCATTTTCTGCTTTCAGCAGGAGAACTTACTGAATAGAATTCCAAATGGAACACGATAGGAACTGATGTTTGCCAGCTTGCCCCTCCACATAGAACACTCAGTGTCACTGCCCCTCTTGTCGTTCCAGGGAGACATAGCAGGAGGAGTATAGCCTCTGAAAGGATCTCTTGTTGGCCCTCTGCTTTGCCAGTCTAAATATTCCACTCATTCAGAAGCCTTATGTGGGCCCAAGGAGGCACTCTTCTTCTGAAAGGAAAACTCTGGCTCCAAACATGTTTTTCTACCAGCCATGTTTGAAGAACTGTCTAGTGGAATAGCCTCCAAGCTGCTATCCTTCTGACATACTGCCTTACATAAAAATTATATTATGGAATATTTTTGCTTCAGCTTTCTTACCGCAAGCAACAGATTTCTCAGATGGCCTTTGGCACTGGAGGGGAAGAGGTTTTTCCCTTCTGATTGTAAAGCTATTGAATTACATTACCTTCGAGCTTAGAGCACTTGGTAGCTTAAAGAATCTTGTACTACCTGTATTGCATATCATCAAGAAATACCTGATCACATATTGATGTTCGGCCAAGTGTTTGCCTAGAGTACTTTGAGTACTTCCCTGTTGTATGTCAAAGACTTACACAATCATAAAATTCAAGAAATTATTGCTTGTGAGGAATCTACCAAAATGCTGCACCCAGAATGCTACCTGGGGCCAGTCACAGGGAGTGTATAATTTCCTTGTTGAAATAGTTTCAGCTGTTACTGTTCTGTTTCTGGACACACTTCAAAGTGCTGATCACAACCTATAAAGCCCTGTATGGATTTAGGTTCAGTCTATCTGAAAGACCATATTTCCCTATACAAAACTGCTAGAGTCTTAAGATGCTAAAGGGAGAGCTGTTCTTCATCCTGCCGCCATCACAGGCTTCATCCTGCCGTCATCACAGGTGATGACATGGAAGACAGCCTTCTCAGTGGCTGCTCCCAACCTGTGGAATTCCCTTCCATGAGAGGCTAGGCTGCCCCATTTCTGCTCCCCTTGTCCAGCAGATGAATGCTATTTTGTTCCAACAGAGTTTTAATGATGCAGGGAACTTTTTGTGGGAGGGTATTCCACTATTTTAAACTTTGTTTTGTTTTTGAATTTTTAATATATATATTTTTAAAATGTAAGGATTTGAATGTGATGATTTTTAGTTGTATTTTAATTTTCATTATCAGGTTTTTAGGCCATCTTGTTTGAGCTTTGAGCCGCATTGAGTCTCGCATTGGGAGAAAAGCAGCATATAAATAGAATGAATGAATTAATGAATAGTCAAGCAGGAATTGAAAATGCACAAACCATGGAAGCAGTGTTGTTCACAAATGGCTATTTTGCTTTGCCCAATGATGTCAAGAAAGCAAAGGAAGAGCCAGTTTGCATACTGAGGACCAGTGTGGTGCAGTGGTTTGAACATTAAATGTACAACCCTGGAGATCAGCGTTCAGTTCCTCGCTCAGCCATGGAAACCCAGTGTGACCTCTGGCATGTCCCACACTCAACCCCAAAAGACCTCATCATAGGTTTGCCTTAGGGTTGCCATAAGTTGGAAATGATTTGAAGGCACACAACAACAATGTGTTTACTGCTATGTTGTTTTCTTCCTTCCAAGCAGTTCACTGTGGTGAACACAGCTGTTACTTTATCCTCACACCTGTGAGGTAGGAATTATAGAGATTGTGGCAAATGGCTTCTCCTTTAGCTGCAAGCCAGATAAAGAACTGCACTGGCTTCAAATATCAGCTTTATTTCTAAGAATAGCTCCGGATTTTGTGTTGGTTCAGGTACTGTTATGGGCCCACACACCACCATCCAGATCTGATATGGTTTAATTGGCAAAATGTGATTTAATTGGCAAAATACATTAATTTGGCATTGATATAAAATAGAACCTGAGGTGAACGGAAGATCAAGCTGGGCAGAGGAAAATTATAACTGAACATGTGTATTGCAAGGCAGGTCATCCGATCCCCTATAGGCCTAGCCAAAGTCATTGTCAGGCAGATTATCAGGCAACCCCAGAGATAATAGGCCTAAGCTGAAGCTGGAACATCTCTGAGTGTACAGTGGTCAAAGGGAGTTCCCACCAAAACACTTGATTGTTTCAGCCCTGTGCCCTCAGACCTGGATATTTCTCTGCATTGTCCCCAAGCCTCTCCACATGTACAGAGCTATTATGATAGCCACTAACTCTTTGTCACCCAAGACTTAGACTATTAACTCTGTCTGGACCCCATTGTCTATGTGGCATCCTTCACTGCTTGCTCAGCCAGAGAGCTATTCATTGCCCATGCCCTCAGGGTAGATTTTGGGTATAAGAATCCTTCCTTTTGAGCAGTTCAGTGAAGTATTTTATTTGCTGGTTGCCATGCTGTTGCTCTGATTCCCAATCATGTACCTGTCCTTAGGCACAAGTCTAAGCCACATCGCTGCTCTCTTCACTGCTATCCAGATCAGTAATTATTGCTTATTCCCTGAAAATTCCTCTGTCCACAACTTTCTTCCTTTTATCCTTCAGTTAGCTCTTGTGTGAGTGTTTGGATCTTTTGTGTGCGTGAGTGAACTTTCAGTAAAACACATTTTTAGCTTATTTTTGGAATCTCTGGCTGGTTCCTTCCTACAAGACCCTGTAAACATTGGTGGGAAGATGTCATTAGGCTACCCCCCCACAGGCTTCCTAATTTGAGCTAATTAATTCCCCATTGTCATGTGGAGGTATTAGCATTGCAGGTGGACTCCTGAGTCACCAACGTTTTCAAGTAACAGCACATTCTTTGGGGAATTCATTTGGAACCATGTCCTACTACCCCTCAAAAAGGAAAAGATTAATATTATGGGGAGCATCCTAGCTAACAGGACAGAGCAGCATTTGAGGGGCCAAGGGGGGAATGGTAGAGGGTGTATTTTGTCTGTGCCTTTTTTCCTGTTTCTGTGTAGTTATGGTGTATTTGCCATTTGTTATCTGTTTTGCGTGTGTGTGTGTGTGTTTATATTTCAGCATCAGCAGTTTGCCTTCTATGACATAGGTACTTTGTAGAAGCCAAGTATATGTGATTTGATATTTGAAGTTCCAATGCCGCTCTTGTCTTGTACACACTTTCATTGCCAAATCACTGGTCTTCGTACCTCGTTAATTTTTGTTCTTTGAAATGGTGCTGGAGCAGAAAACAAGTTTATTTTCTCTTAGCCTCACCATTCTGCCTTCTGGGAAATGATTGTTTAGTGACCTATCACAGCAACTAGTTTGTGAATGGCCAAACCTCGTACTCATGGCAGCCATTTCATGAGAACAGTCATGCACTCTTAATATTCCAAATGTGCTGCAAGCTCAAAGAGTTGAAGTCCTGGATCTAATTAAGTACATGCAACCATATTCTGCATTTCATCTTAGCACTGTTACAAACTGCAGGTGGGGAAAAGTTTTTTTTGCATGTTCGGTATCCTTGCATTCATAGAATCATAGAGTTGGAAGAAACTCAGAGTTTCATTGAGTCCAACCCCCTGCTATGCAGGAATACACAGGTAAAGCACTTCCAACAGATGGCCTTTCAGATTCTGTTTAAAAACCTCCATATATGGAGACTCAACCACAGTCCAAGGCAGCGTATTCCATTATTGAACTGGCCTTACTGTCAAAAAGTTCTTCCTGATGTTTAGGTGGAATCTCTTTTTGCTGTAGTTTGAATGCATCGCTCTATGCTTCCTAGTCTCTGGAGCAGCAGAAAACAAGCTTGCCCCATCCTCCATATGACATCCCTTCATCCCTGAATGGCCATCTGTTGGAAGTGCCTTAACTGTGTATTCCTGCATGGCAGGGGGTTGGACTCAATGGCCCTTGTAGTTTCTTCCAGCTCTATGATTCTATGAATGCAAGGATACTGAACATGCAAAAAAACTTTTCCCCACCTGCAGTTTGTAACAGTGCTAAGATGAAATGCCGAATATGGTTGCATGTACTTAATTAGATCCAGGACCTCTTTGAGCTTGCAGCACATTTGGAATATTAAGAGTGCATGACTGTTCTCATGAAATGGCTGCCATGAGTACAAGGTTTGGCCATTCACAAACTAGTTGCTGCGATAGGTCACTAAACAATATTTAAACATGGATATTAGGTCACCTCTTAATCTTCTCTTTTCCAGGCTAAATATACCCAACTCCCTAAGCTGCTCCTCATAGGACATGGTTTCCAGGCCTTTAACCATGTTAGTTGCCCTCTTTTGGACACATTGCAGCTTGTGAATATCCTTCTTGAAATGTGATCAATATCCTTGAATTTCTCACACCATTGTTTTTACTTAAGCCTAAAGAAGAATTCTAAAGAATATGAGCTCTTGGTTGCTAATTGGACGTGTAAGATAAGGGACAGAAAAATATGCTTTTATGAATTTGCATTATTTTTTCCCCTGAGACATCAATATGACCGCCATTTATATCACAGTGCTCTGCATGCTGCAAAACTGGGATCTCTACTATATAAGCAGTGAGTCAGTCAAAGGGTTGGTTTGAGTTAATTTTTTAAAAGAAATTTCTCTAAGTCAAAAATGGGTAGCAGACCAAAACAGGGAGGATTCAATCTTGATAGAGTAAGGATCCAGTTCTGCTTGTTAGTATTCACCCTACATTGCCAGATACTTCAGAGTAATTTCCCCTTGGTTATTTACTGGCTATCAGTGAAAGCAACCATCAAATCCTCTTGTTGGCTTTTCCCTCCATCTGGGCATAAATACAGGTCAAAGATGACAAAACTTTTCATTTGCTGCTTGGTCAAATGAGGTGTTGCTGCCCATCCACTTTCTTGGTAGATACATATTAAGTGATACCTCTTTTCAGAAGCATAATGTTAAAATAAATATGGATGGGAATGAGGAGAATATTAATTTATGCCAAAATCCAGAGCCTGGGAAAGTTACTGTTTTGTTCTAAAACTCCCCAGAATCTCACAACTGGTCCAGCCAATAGTGTGATGCTTCTTTGTATTAACAAATATCACAGTCTTTTAGTAACATTACCAATGTAATTAGATATAGTGGGTCAACATCACTACTTTTTGGTGTAACATGAATGATGTTCATTCATGAATTCCAAAAAGTTTCCACGTGGATTTGAGTCTACTTTTTCTGTTTTTAAGGATTTCTTTTGAAGTATTAGAAATTAATGTAAACTAGAGGGTGACTAACATTATACTTTTAAATTAACAGCTGTCGTAGTATTTCTTAAGGACTAACAATCACAGTCCCAGAGAAAGTATGTTTTTGATTTCAGTAAATTTGGTTCTTACTGTTTGGCTCTCATTGCTATACTTCTGCTATAAAATTGACAAAAGAACAGGGACCTAGCCAAGTCTCCAATTATCTGGTGTATGTTGACTTAATGAGAGACCAAATTGTCCTTGGCACCACCAGCCTCAAGGTATATATGTCAGAAGAGGAAAGGGTTTCCCTAGCTGATACCTGGTTTCCTCAATCTGGATATTTCTGACATTTGCTTGCCTTGACTATACAATTAGCTAACAATTCTTTTATTGTGTGTCTAGGAGGTATGCATTGTTGCTTTTTTGTTTATGCAGTTGGGTAGCAAAACAGTTTTCTTAGGAATTTCATTATTGGATTTCAGTATCAGAACAGGCTGACAGTAGAATTTTATGACCTGAGGTGTCAAGCATAAACCCTTTAGAAATCTTCAGTCAGGTTAACAAAGTATTACAATACACCACCAAAACCTGCCCACCTTGAATACTATGAAGCTCACTAATGATGACTAATTCTCTCTTTGTTAACACAGTCTGTAATGTTTATGAGTATATATGCCAATAAAACAAGGCCTGTTTAATACTACATTTAGATGAAATTGCCAGTTTTGATGAAAAAAAATTATGTTTGTGGATTCTGAACAATTGCTGGCTAGGAGTTTGGTCCTCCACCTCCTTTAACAGTGCCTCCAACTCCAGCCTCTGTAAGCTACCAAACTGTTTCAGGCAGTTATTGTGATTGGCATCAGTATTGTCCTTCACAAGAAGTAGTGTTGGTAAGTGGTGACTTTGCATTGGTGATTGCAGTTTGTGGACTGCATTGAAATCTCGTCTATAAAAGCCTAAAATTTTCCAAGGTCTGTATAGATATTGTAAAAGAAGGTGGTCACCGCCTGTGGGCTCAAAATTCATTTGAGACATTACAAAGTGGAACAGGAATGTGGAGGGAGGTGGCAGTATGTTTATTTTTTTTTAACATTTTATTTTAGAATAAAAAGAAACAGATCTTAAAATTTAGAAATTTACATTCACAGTTATTTTGGCATTATTTACAACTTATACCTTCCTTCCCTCCCCCATTCCATTTTTATTCATTTTTCTCGATTGTAGTATCTTGTCGTAGCATCTCTTACATCACCTGTTATCAATTTCTTTTACTACTCAAGGTTGAAATATTGAACATCATATTATTCTGTTAAATCCTACTACACTTTTCATTGATGTAGTTCTATAACCAACATTTTAATTTTCATCTCTACACTGCATTCTATTAATCCAAAACCATTTCATTTTTAATCCTTTAAGTCTTACACTTTAACCAATCGGTTACACATCTCCGTTCCTTCTCATATTGCTGAAAAGTATTATTTTTTAGTAAACAGGAAAGTTTTTCAGCCTCTTTCATCTCCACTATTTTTAGTCTCTATTCTGCTAGACTTGGGCCTGTTTTCTATTTTCAATATTGAGCGTAACAGAGTCTGGCTGCTGTTATCATATATAAAACTATATTTTGAAAGATATGAAAATAAGTTTGAAAGAAATGAAAATTAATTAGATCGGTTCTGATAAGAAAACAAGAAAAAGTAATATCCAAATTATATAAACTATTGTTGTAAAGAGATATGGACCGCAAGGTCATTCTGGATTGTGAACCTCAGGGTCATTTTTGAGGCCACACCCAGCATCCACCCACACTGGGATTTTTAAAACGAAGAATATTCCCACACTCCCCTAGGGGACATGGGGACCATTTCATCCTTCTTTATATGGAGGGCAGACTGTTTTAAGCCTAGGAAAGGCCTTTTGTCAACCAGGATGTTAACAGGAAGTTGACTTTTAGTTTATTTCCTGCTTGAAGAGGGGCTTTTTTGGGACCAGAGGAGGCCAAAAATGGAGAAATTATACCCCAGATCCTGAAAAGGATTTAGAGGGGAAACATTTTTTATTAAAAAGTACGATTTGTCTTAAATAATTTTTAAAAGGGGGGATGAGGGGACCAGTATGGTCCCAAGCCCTGGCATTGCCCTACTGAATCCTGCAAGTATATCTATAGTAACCTAACAACTGCAGAACATCAGTTTATTTATTGTACTGTTATGTGTGGTGTTCTTTATTGCCTGTACTTTTCTGTTCTTTTTTCCAAAAACAGTGATCAAATGTGAGCAACTAGCAAGAAGAGCTGAATGTCATATGAAGCCATTGCCAAGTATGTTAACACAGCCACCACTGTGTCTACAAATGTGATACTTCAGGGGTATGACACACCTCCACACACTCCCACTTCAGTGGGGCATATTTGTTTGAGCTTTGGACTTCAGAATATCAAATGTTAGAGCAGTTCTAACCATGTTGCACAATCATTTATGTGTGCATGCATGCCTCCCCTCCACAATTTCTCAGGGCCAGTTTCTTCCATGTGTGGCAAATTTATGTATCTTAATGTCGTTGTTGCTTGAAGTACACAGCAAGCAAAATCTGTTACTTAATTTTCACTATTGTCTTTCCACTGCTGAAAAACATACAACTGTGGCAGTGAGAAATGTTTTTTACCACTTATATCTGAAAACAGAAGAGCCTGTTCTATGACTTAGATCTGCACCTCCTTTTTTGCTGTTGAAATGAATAGAGATGAGTTATGTGGGAGTTCTGCTGCCCCTCTGTTAAAGAAAAGTATTTGGCCTTCGTGTTTGAAATTGACATCTGGTACAAACTAAGGTGGAGTGGATATCATGGGACCATCCAGTAGTTGTTGCAGCTTCCAGCACTCTTCACAACTGGCTATGCCTGTTATGTCTGATGGGAGTTGCAGTCCAACAGCATTTGGATTGCTGCATGATTCGCGAACCTTATGTAAGGATGGTGTTGGTTTGGGGAGAAAAAACGACTACTCGTATGGAAGGAGAGAAAGAATGTGTGAGTAGGTGAATTTGGACTGTACATATCTTTTAGTTCCTGTGATCACATCTGTGAAAGGCTTTTTTCTTGCTAACAAACCCCAACATGACACACCTGAAAAGCTTTCACATGAGGAAGACCCAGCTACTAAATGGTGGAACAGATTCTGGAGCACATACACAGGTTGGGAGGTTATTGGAGTTTTGCTGTCAGTTGATATCCTGCTTGTGGACTTTCCACACTGGTCATTGTAGGAACACAATGCCGTATTGAAAGGCTTTTGGTCTGTCCCAGCTTGACTGTTCTTACATTCTTACTCATTCCATAACAAACAAGATTGTTTTTTAACAATTCAAGCCGCATAATGTTCTCCTTTCAAACAAACACTAAAACCGTTTTTAGGTAACTTAAGCTTTCTTTTCAGAAAAGGATTGCCAGTTTGTGTCTGCATCTGATAAATTTCTCTTCATTTACTTTAGCTTTGATTGGCTTCTGGCAAGTTAGAAGAGGACCCCACAGCAGGGCTGGCCTAAAGCATTTTGCTGCCTGAGGCAAAGTATCAAACAGCATATGCCTGTGTGTGCACGTGCACACAATGTGTGTCCCATAATAGCTAAAGTGAAATCTCACAAACACTCCTCCTCCACCCTTACTGTAAAAATACAGTAATAACAAACAAACTCATTTGCTACCTTTTCATGATATCCAAAATTTGCTGCCTGGACGCAGCTGCTTCATGCTAACATAATTGTTACCCTGATTTCTGGGGGTCCCCTGAGGGACACCTAAATGCTCTCCAAATTATACAAGTTGGGGAAATTAGTCAAAGAGCACAAGTTAGCACTGCGAGAGGCAGGGCAACAGAGTGAGATCTTTTACCCAATGTCTGCGGGGTCAGGCCGAGTCAAGGAGCAAACAATTGAAATAATAATTGTTGTTTTTATTAAAATACAATCAAACAAGTGTATGCAACACACTCACACAGATAACTAGAGAAATAAAGGTTGGAGTTGGATAGAAGGATTTTTAGAGGAGGTTTTTGGTATGAGTAATACTACACCTGTCCTGAAGCCCAGGTAGTCTGAAGATAGAGTTCGTGGATATGAAGGTTCTCGGTACGTGGGACTGAGGGGAAGGCTCACCAAGCAAAGCAGCAGCGAGGCAGTATGGAAGTTGGGAGCGATCCGAGGAAGCTCTCAAAGTCAGGGGTTCTTATAGGGGAAAATGTGGCCGTAGGCTAGTCCGTACCTGGGGAAAACAGTGAGTTTTGGGCTGGAGACAAAGCCTCCGAAAGGTCAGAATTTAGCATGATTGAGTTAAGTCCGAATTGTCAATAGAGCAGCCAGTATGCAAACGCAGAGTGCTTGACAACTGAGTATTTGGCTCGTCAAGCTGCCTGCTCAGAGCAGGGAGTTCTTTGTAAGTAGCTTGCATACATAATGTGGTACTTGCCTTGAGGTCTCCTGAAGCGGCGGGATGGCTATTTCTGGCCTACCTGTATTTGTGTGGAATATTACATCGATTAGCGGCCAAGCCTGTATGCGTGCTTGTCTGGGGGGCTCGCAGCACATGGAGCGGAATAGGTAAAGAAGGCCAAATTATTGATATCAAAATGATATCTGTTATCCCACAAGTCTGGGCTAGAAAACTGCGGTAACATAATGGTACAGCCAACTTTGAAATGCCAATACCTTCAGTGAAGGCACTAATGTAAGAGACGAGACATATTCTAGATTAAAGAATGGTTCTGGCGTATGAGAGCAAAGGTCAGTTCATTCTATCCTAGGCATCCACTTACTTGTGAAAAATCAATAACTTTTCCCTGTTATTTGTTTCAGGTATCTGGTAATGAACAGTATACTGCCTCTGGATAGGACAGCTACAAAGTGAGGCAACAGACACTTAAGAGGCAAGGAGAGAAGATAATGGTACTAACTTCTATTCTAGCACAGGCAGTGAAATATCTTGAAGATGGCCCTGCTCACTGTAACCCCAGTCAAATAATATATGTGACGATCCCAATGGTAAGGTATAGAGTAGGATTGAGCTTTGAAAATGTTACTTCTTGTTATGTGCCTTCAGGCTGTTTCCAACTTATGGTGACCCTAGGTTTTTCTTGGCAAGATTTGTTCAGAGGGGGTTTGCCTTTGCTTCCCTCTGAGGCTGCGAGAGTGTGACCTGGCCAAGGTCACCCAGTGGGTTTCCAGAGCCAAGAGGGAATTTGAACTCTGGTCTCCAGAGATGACATCCAGTGCTCAAACCACTACATCACTCTGGATGCCATAAAGCCCCAGCCAACATGATCACGCAGGGAAAGAGACAGAGCAATTAAATGTTCTCTGAAAGTGCTGGCTTGGAGTGGTGGGCTTTGCTTCTCCACCTCTAAACTGACTGCTCTCAATGGGTGCTTCTAGGAGCTTCAGGAAGGATAATCCCAGCTATTTCCTATCCGACACAGTGGGGAATACGTCTCTCATAGAGAAGGAAGCAAGACCTTTTAAGGTTAGGTTAACCTACAGACAATCTCTGATTAGATACAAGTGCAGTATGCTATCACATGACAGTTGCTGTTGGGGCATGCTAGTAACAAAGCCTTCATGCTTTGTTTCTGGGCTTCCTAGAGACATTGGGTTTCCCACTGAGACAAACAGGATGCTTCACTAGATAGAACATTGATAGGGCTGACCCAAGGTATTTTGCTGACTGTGTGGAGGCAAAGAACTAGATGGCACCAATATTGTCCCAATTTAATGTGTCTTGTGTGAGGCTATTTGCCCCTTTCTTGGGCAGAAAACACTGGATTTCTCCAGAAGTCTCATCACACAGAAGAGAAACAGCCTGGATCCCAAGGGAAGTTACTTTTTGTTGCTAATGGAATTTAAATTTTATTGCCTGGATTTTATGGCTCTTTGTTTCCCAGTTCCCACATGGCCAAAGAGGGGTGTGGCCTCTGCTTGCATTGATATTCCACCACACCATCTTAAGTGACCACAAAAGCAACATATTAAGACAAAGCGTACACCTGTGACTCATAACATCATTTTTCTCTTCATGTATGATTTTTAACACCTTTGCCTGATGAAGAGGCCAGTGGAGCTTTGAAAACTTGCATGATGTATTTTGTGCTTTTTAGTTAGTCCAATAAAGGTATCACTGTGTTTTGTGGATTTTGGAATTTGTTGTATTTTATTTAGGAATGTCATTGTCTCTCACCTCATGTGGCAGAAGTGTCTTTTAATGGGGTGTGTTGTACTTTTATTGTTTTTACTGTGGCCATTTCCACACTAGACTGTTATAGCACTATCATTCCACTTTCAACATCCTATGGAATCCTGGGGTTTACAGTTCAGAGAGGGGCCAGCCGGTTGTTGAAAGTGGAATGATGTTGAAAGTGGAATGATAGCGCTATAGCAGTCTAGTACGGAAATGGTCTATGTTTAAAGCACAACTCTTTTAACTTGGTGATTGTACTAGAATCATTTCTCAACTTTTCCACTGAGGTTTTTTTGCTGTACTTGTTGTAAGCCACACTAGGGCAAGTGTGTATGTTCGGTATGCTAAAAACAAATGAAATACTTCATCCAGATGTTTCAAATATACCTCAATAATTCTTTTTTTTAAATAGTCTTTATTGAGTTGTACATATAAATCAATAACAAATA
The DNA here is from genome assembly GCA_948472985.1 of Iguana delicatissima. Lineage (NCBI taxonomy): Eukaryota > Metazoa > Chordata > Lepidosauria > Squamata > Iguanidae > Iguana > Iguana delicatissima. Next base: position 49,064 of record CAOKZL010001955.1, on the reverse strand, counting down.
CAAATACATTCACATTTTTATACCTCAATAATTCTGCAATGTGTTCTTTTTTTTATTATTTTTAATAAAAGTCGATTTTGAAAAAGTTTACATAAATACTTTCCCAAATATATAACAAACACTTTTCCAAATATAACATATAGCATTTAATGAAACATAAATTAAACTGTTTTGGCGATAAGAATATACACTATACATTAAATCAGTGGTTCTCAACCTGTGGGTCACGACCCCTTTGGGGGTCAAACGACCCTTTTACAGGGTCGCCCAAGACCATCAGAAAATATGTATTTCTGATGGTCTTAGGCTCCATTCCCTCCTCGGTGGTGGTGCGCAAGCACGAGCCATGCGCTCGCATCCTCCTGCCCTCTTTGGTGGGAGCGTGTGCGGCCGCACGCACTCCCACCAAAGGAGGCAGGAGGACGCGAGCGCGTGGCTTGTGCTTGCACATCACCACTCCTGGGTCTTTTCCGCACATTACCTTATCGTGGAGGTGGGAGGTTCCCTCTCTTCGCTGCTCCTTCATCCTACAGCTGGCTTCCTGGTCGCGTGACTGCCCCGCCCCTTCCTTCCACAGTGCAGCCTGGGAGCTGTAGGCTGCGCTGAGGGAGGAAGGGGCGGGGTGGGGCGGTCGCGTGGCCAGGAAGCCAGCTGCGGGACGAAGGAGCAGCGAAGAGAGCGCCTCGCGAAAGAACCTGCTTGCGCGAACAGCACCCCCCACCTCCGCGATAAGGTAACATGCGGAAAAGGCCCAGGAGTGATGGTGCGCAAGTGCGGGCCACGTGCTCGCGTCTTCCTGCCCCCTGTTCAGAAGGGACTGAAATCGCTCCCCTTCTCCACTACCGGGAGAACCTCCCATCTGACGGGCCAGCTTGGAGGGGCAGCGGCAGCACGGGGGGCAGGCCCCCTCCTTGCCATGGCCCCTGCCCCACTCGCCACGGAGGGGGGCGCTGCCGAAGGGCCGGGGGGCAGCAAGGCGGCGCTTTTCCGGGGGGGCAAGCTGTGCCCGGCGCAAAAGACAAAGGCGCTGGGATTCCTTCCCCCCTCCTGGCCAGGGTTGACATTCTGGAAACTCTTCCCACACCGCCGCCCCCAGCGGAAACGAGAGCGAAGCAGAAGTAGAGCCCGGAGGGTTCTTGGAGTTTTTTCCTGGGGGAGACGCGCGGCTCCTCTTTCCCTCCCTGCCCACCCCCCCTGTTCCTGGCTGGCGAGATGGCCTTTGCTGGGGGGGGAGGCATTGTAAACAATAATTTTATGATTGGGGGTCACCACAACATGAGGAACTGTATTAAAGGGTCGCGGCATTAGGAAGTTTGAGAACCACTGCATTAAATGGAGTAAAGAAAAAGAAATGAGAAAGAAATCAACAAAGATGAGAAAGGGAAAAAAAGAACATATACCTATGTTGTGGCATTAACCTGCTGAAACCTTACTAGGTAACAAACAAAGTAAAGAGGATAGAAGGGGTGAAGAAAGGAAGAAAGCAGACATCTCCATGTGATGGGTTGGTAGGTTGAATAATTCAGGTAAAAAATCAACCCTTCATTGAATAAGGAGGGAAAGAACTGAAAAAATCATAGAAAAGAAAGAGGACTTTTCCTTTTCCTTTCCTTTCCCTTTTTTTTAACAGAGAAAGAAAGAAAAAAAATTATACAATTAATATTAGAGATGGTTGACACATTGACGTCTAAATATAAATTTTCCCCCTTTGTTTCCTTCTAAATCAACTTCCACAGTGATAGTTACAGTCAATAGGAAGATATTTTCTCTTCCCTCATTTTATTAACTTAATCTGGATTTGGTCAATATATTATAAAATGTATCAAAGATATCAGCGGAACCTTAATTGGCTACTATTGTACCCCTTACATATCATAATCATAGAAGATTAACCAGACACTCAAGTAGAAAATACATTAACATTTATATTCATTCATGTTTGTAAGTATTGTTGTAGCGGTTCCCAATCTTTACGAAATCTACTATTGATTTTACCATCTAGAATATAAGTTAAGTTTTTCCATCTCAGCAATTTCAACCAGCTTCTCTATCCGTTCTTGTCCTGTAGGGATATTGTTAGATCGCCAGTGTCTCGCGTAGACTATTCTGGCTGCAACCATCATGTGCCAGAGCGGTCTACAGGTTTTGTTATTTACTTTTTGATCAGATTAAGGAGGCCTAATAAGAAAAGTTCTGGATCTAATTCAATCTTTACTTGTAATATTCTTTGGACTTTAGAGCTAATCATAAACTAGAACTTCGCATTTGTACAGAATTACAGAATGCAGTGTGTTCATATTAACATATTAACATATTTGCATAATTTCTGTTGTTTTAAGTACTCCTATGTTTACTTGTTGGGCCTTTTTTGTGGGAGAGTTGTTGCAGCTTCTTTTGGTTTTGGTCTGTTAGCACTACCAGTTCTGTTATCTTGTAGTAAGGGATAGGTTGAAGAAATAGAAATCCTGCTTCAGCCAATGAAAATACTATTCAGACACCTGTTGAGTGCTGGATATTAACATGAATATAAATAGTTCACAGTGATAAAGGTTAGAAATTTTAGTGCTGTTGTTTTTAAAAACAAATATAGAAGAAGATGAGTCCTGTTACAATGGTCTGTCCTTATATGGAATGCCAATAAACAGACATCTCTAATAACAGCTTTTTCCTTGCCTGAATTTGAGGCTATAGTGGTGGTTGAGCAGAATATTTCATGTGCGTAAAACATTTTCCACAAGGTCGTTTGCATACTTGGGACGAGTTCCCAAGTGCCAGGAATCCACTCTCACATACTGTAGTGGAAAGCTAGAGCTAGGAGACACATCTCCTTTGTAATGGTTTCCTGGTTTGAATATAGACGTCTGTCAACCTGCATAAATAATTTCCCTGAAAGTCAGTTGACTGAATGACTGTTCTCAAACCATTCTTTCTCTTGGGGAACACATTAAAAATGATTCAATTGGTTTTTCAAATTATTTTAAGAATTTGGGAGATATCTGGGTAAGACTTCATCAGACATGAGAAGATAATATTGGTAGAGCTTTCCCTAAACAGATTGGCCTGCATGTCCCATCATACCTCAGCCAGGATGGCCATAGGTAGTAGGCCATCTTGAAGGACCAAGGTTTTAAAAGACTGCAGTAGTTTTTGTTAAGCTGCCTTATAGATGCTAATAGAGGAAAGACCAAAGTTCAGCTCAGGGGTGAGCAACTTGTCACTTTCCAGATATGGTAGAGTTCCAACTCCCATCAGCCCTACTCAATAGGACCATTGTGAGGGAGTGTGGGATTTTGCAGGTCCCAACATCCGTAGGGGTATTAGATGCCCACTCCTGGTTTGACTGGTTTAATTGTTCTGAGTCAGTATTATTGACAAAGTAATAGACATGAGTAATTTATGGTTGTGGTTTACTGGAATTACAGGCTTATAGAGCAACGTTAAGCCTGCTTATTCAGAAATAAATCTCATTGTGTTCAATGGAAGTGACTTCCCAGGGAGTCAGCTTGGATTACATCCTTAATAGATAAATTAAATTACAGAATTGTTGTTTTTAATGTTTTAATATGCTGTTCTTCATTAATGAAGTTCCACAAGCCACATAGTACCAATTAATACAAGGAAGTATGAAAAATTTAGTAAAAGCATAAATAGTGCAATAAAACATTAAAAACATACAATAGCAGTGAAAATAATCAAGATATAAAACTAGCAGAGCAATAAAGCAATTACTATTAGCAAGTAAAACTGAGCTCAGGTGACAGGCTCAAAGGCCTGGGCAGTAAATAAAGTCTTTGCATGGTTCCTGAAATGCAGGATTCAGCACTAGACTATGCTTTGCAGAGGGAGAATTTGACAAACTTAGTCCCATGATTGAGAAGGTTCTTATTGCAAATACGCCCTGCCTACATGGAGACTGTCTGCAATGACAATCAGGCTTGTATGGGAGAAAGTAGGTTCAAACAACATGGTGCAGAACTCAAAAAAATTCCTTTTTTTAGATTACCGTTCCCAAAATCCTTCGTCAACATGACCAGTGGCTATGCTGGATGGAAGATTCTGGGAGTGGTAATCCAAAAAGGTAATTTCAGGCTCCCACATAGAACTTTGAAGATAAGCAACTGCACACAGGAGTTCTGAGATTTTTGGGAGGGTTTGGGATGCAGAACCCTCTCAAAGGTTTTTAAAAAAACACACACACAAAAAGCTCCCTCTCCAGTGAGTGCTGCTCCCTCCCATTCCCTTTCTTTTTGCCTGGGCAGCTGCGCCTTCCTTCTTGGTGCTCAGGTAAAAGGCAAGCAAATGGGAGGGCACAGCCCTCCAGGCAAAGAAGTCAGGGTACCTAGGTAAAAGGCAAGAGAAGGGGGGAAGACATGCAAGCATGCCCTTCCCCTTACCATTTGCTTGCCTTTTGCCAGGGCTCAGAGAAGGAAGGCAGTGTGACTGGGCAAAAGGCAAGGGAATGGCAGGGAGGGAGAGCATGGAGGGGAGCAGGCAGGCACCTGGTGAATAATCAAATTTGTGAAGGTCAAACACATAAATGTGGAGGGAGGACTGTATTCTCCAACATTTCATAGATAAAAATTGAAACACAAGTGGCCAATCAACATCAGAGCATGGTCTAGATGTCAAAAGTTATTAGTGAAGAAGAACACACAACCTAGGAGCGGCTGTAGTAGGTTGCTTTTGGCTGAGCCTATAAGGAAGGGTAAGATTCTTCTCCTCTCTCTCCTCTTCTCCCTGATGAATTCATTGTGTGTGTGGGAGTGGTCATGGTGCATGGGGTGGGGCTACAAGCTGCGACATCCCCCAAAAATTGTCGCCATCGCCCTCCATCCCTACATGGCTGCCATGATCAAAAGGCAATGGCCAAGGGCTAATACTGTTGTCTGCTCCATACCTCTCAGCGCCTGCTGAGAGGTAGATATTTGTCTCACTGATGCATTTAGGTATTTGCTTCACTCTGCTTCATTGTATGGCCAGTTCTGCAGGAGCCTTAGGTTCAAATTCTGGCATCTTCAGGTTTTTGTTGGGTTTTTTAAGATTTCAGGCAGGAGGTGATGTGAATGAAGGATCTCTGCTTGAAACCCTGGAAGGCTGCAGCTATGAGCAGTGGGCAGGCAGTAGATGGACAGAAGGAACTAAAGTAGGTGTGCAAATCATCCAACCCCACCCAATGATGTTGGACTGCAGTTCCCAGCATCCCCTCACTATTGCTTATGCTGACTAGGCCTGGTGGGATTTACAATCCAGCAGCAGATGGAAGACCACATGATTCTCATATCATTCACCTTTTTTACTGATAAAAATGGGATCTGTGTGGCCAATCAACATCAGAGTGTGCTTAAAATGGCAAAAATTACTAATGAGAAAGAATACACAAGCAAGGAGGGGTATGTGGCAGTTTGCTTTTGCCTGAGCCTTCTGAGAAGGGGAAGATTCTGCACTTGGCCCTCCTCTCCCCACTTCTGAGTTAACTGAGTGCAAACTACTTTTGCAATGTGAACTCAGATGCAGTAATTCAAATAAACTGAGGACAAAGGGAGAAATGAGAAGAGGAAAGAGAAACTGGGACATTTTAAAAGCACCTGAAAAAGGTAGGATGGCATAGAATTAACTGGTATTGCTCCAGCCAAAATAGGACAGTTGGAAGGTCTGAATTCCTGCCTCTAAACCTAAGATATGCAAATTAATGAAGATTTTTTTTTTTCTCCATGGCAGAAGTGGCAATGAAATGAAAGTCTAAATATCCTGAATGGGCATCAGCTTTTGTTTGTACTTTGCTAGGGGTGGGGCCCTGAACTTCCTTTCTTCTTCTACGGCCAAGGAGGTTGTGGTAAATCACCTTGGCAGTTTACTTTTTATCCATTCCAGTCAGTTCGCAAGTGCCCAGCAGAGCAGAAGCATGCATTTAAGCATTGCCCTCTTCACACTTGGAATTGTGATAACTCCTCATATATCTGAGGGTAAGTCCCAGCTAAGCATGTTTAATCTGTATTTGATCTGTTTGAAGAAAAGGCTTAATTAAAAGTAATGTTCTCTCTTGAGAAAAGCCACTGCTTGAGATTATGCATCAGAAATCCTAGGTTTGTATTCATTTTATAGAAAGCAGTGGAGAGACTGTTTGGAAAGCTCCTTTTGTATTCATAAATACGTAAATAAGAATGGATTCCACCATGAGAAATCTAGAGATTTTGGAAGAGAGAGGAAATCACAACAGTTTAAAGAAAGGAAAATGTCTGGAAGCAGAATATCTTAGACCTTGCTAGCCTTAACAGGATTTGTTTTAACTTTTGTAAGCTACCTGAGGAGAAGGCAGCAAATAAGCATATAGATCATCAGTAAACTCTTATATGAAGAATATGCAAAATAAATAGGTTGGAAAGACTTCTTTGAATTATGTTTTTGTTTTTCTTCTTGTACATTTGAACTGTAATATTGCGCAAATGTCTGCCACATCAGACGAAACACATCCTACCATCATCCTGGTACTCAGAGCACATTCTAAATGCATGGAGCGCACACACACACACACACACACACACACACACACACACACACACGATACGCATGCATGTTGTGACCAACTGTTAGTATTTGTTATGCCTGTTCAGGGACCATGAGCATACGGAACAGGAATGAAGCGTGAATCCAATGGTGTTCAACAACAAAACACATAAAGTTGGAGGGAAAATTAACAATATAATATGCACTGTGGAAATAATGTTTGTTTTATCAGGAAAAGACAAAAACAGCTGTATATGAACCAACATAAATCCAAAACAAACTTCCATATGCTAGAGCAACAAGTAACAATCTAAAACACCAGGTAAACTGTTCTTGTGTGCTTTCAAGTTGTTGTTGTTGTGTGCCTGCATGTTATTTCAGACTTATGGCAACCCTAAGGCAACTGTACCATGGAGTTTTCTTGACAAGATTTGTTCAGAGTGGGTTTGCTTTTGCTTCCCGCTGAAGCTGAGAGAGTGTGACTTGCCCAAGGTCACTCAGTGGGTTTCCATGACTGAGTAGGGATTTGAATCCTGGTCTCTAGAGTTGTAGTCCAGTGCTCAAACCACTAGATAAGTGTATATTATATGTTTTCAGTTTTCCTGAATTTCTTTGCTTTGTTAGCTCACATCAAAATCTAAAAGAGGGCTAAAGAACTTTTGGTTGTCTGGATGTTGTTGGAATCTAGTTTCTGTCAGCTACTGCCAGCTCAGCTGGTCATGAAGGATGATGAAAGTAGTGCTTTATCATGCAAATCTAGAGAACCACTGATTCTTCATCCCTAGCCAAAAAGGAGAGCCAAATAACAAGATAAATATGGCTTATGAAACCCACTCCTGAATCTAAGCAATGGTGAATCCTAGTTCAGAATCAATTCTATTTCAAAGCACTGAAGAGTTTCCCCTTACAAATACTCTTCAACTAATAATGATAGCTAGAACCTCCCTATTCAGGGATGGCTCTCTTTTTAGGTGGAGTGGATCAACTGCCTCAGGAGACAGATGCAGGAGGCAGATGCAGCTCCACAAACATACTCCACAGTTGGATGACAACTCATTCTGGATCTAGCAGGCTATGTTGCAATGAGATCATTACAAGAAATTCTCAGATGCAATGAAGGATCCTGTCCTATTGCCAGCACTGAAGTAAAATTCAGCTGCAAGAATACTTTGCTGCTGCACATGGAATGGCATCTTGTTTTTTTGTCACAGGCAACAAAATGTCAGTAGGAAAAGAGCAAGGCCACATGACGGGTGGATTGATTCAATCAAGGAAGGCATGGCCCAGAGTTAGCTAGACCTGAGCAGGGCAGTTGATGACCATGACTCTGGGAGCTTTCTCAGTCACAGCATTGCCATAAGCTGAAGTCGATCTGATGACAAATAACAACAGCAGCAACATTTCTTGGGCTTCTCCTGTTCCACTGACTGCAGTGAAATGTCATTTCCACAAGCCCAGGGGTCATAGCCCTTAATTAATGTAATGCACACCCTAAAGGCACTAGAGCCCATCTGATTTTGAAAGCAAAGCCCTGATTAGTACTTGGATGGGAGACTGCCAGGTGCTGTAGGCTAAACCTCAGAAAAAAGAGCTGGCAAACCCACCTCTGAGTATTCCTTGCCTGAAAAAATTTCTGTGAAATTCATGTGGTCACGATAAATTGGCAGGCAACTTGAAGGCACAGTTACAAGTTGTAGGTATATATGTTTCTGTATGTCTGTGAACATGGCCAGGAGATAGTAATATTCTGAGTTTCATAAACAGAGGTAAAGTTTTTGTATTATTGGCCACTTCCTGCAGCATATAAGGATGTAGTGTTTTATATGCAAATCATGTGGTTTCTTTTATTGGCAACCCTCTATCTGTTATAAGTGAATTGTGCAAAAGCTTCCTGGTGGGTATAAAAGAACATTTAAAGAGACTGTTGCTCTAGAGCACAATTGCATCCAAGAGTCGGTTGAGTAGACTTAAGAGCAACTGTATTTGCTGGCTTATAAGACTCACTTTTTCCCCCAAAAATGTTTGAAAATGGAGTGTGTCTTATATGCTTGGTGTGTCTTATATGCTGGCAAATAGTATTTGCCAGTGTATAAATGGGGTGTGTCTTATACACGGGTGCATTTTATATGCCAGCAAATATGGGTAACTGAATTTAACCCCCCTCCCAGCCTAGGGATGTTGGAGGTTACCTGTGCCTTAGCGTAACTTTATGCCAACATTGTGGCTGTGTCCTGGAGGAGCCTTGGGTCCTCCTTAGCCCTGTCCTTTCCTCATCCTTGTTAGGGATTTTCTTTCAGCAGATCTTAGCCAACAGACCAGGGACCTTTCACGCTGGACAATCGTAATGCTATAATGCCCCTTTAACTGTCATGGTTCCATGCTGTGGAATTCCAAGACTGGCTGTGTAGAGAGGGACATCTGGAATTCTCAGCCCGAGGGCTCTAGCGTTTCACCAGACTATAAAGCCCAGGATCGTAGTGCTATAACTATGTGGTGTGAAAGGGCTCCAGTTCTGCTGACAGATTGTTGACACAGCAGCTCTTTGTGAACAGCTGGCAGAAGAGACTTGTGGCCAGTCCTAATCCTCTGCAGGCGGGGCGTCAATGTTAATAAGGCATAAACTCCATGGAACACCTCTGAGTAAATAATATACACAAGACAATTCTGTGAGTTCTTATCATCACCCACAACATTTGTGACAAATATGCCACTTGAACTGTGCTTTCAGTTTCAGTCACTATAAATACGTATGTGTGTATGGCAGTTATATATTGCCTCTCAACCTGCCAGGGTCCCTGAGGTGGTGACAGTGGATAAAAATATTTGAAGTAATACTTTGATGAGAGAAGCTTTTTAAACTAAACTAAACTAATTCTTTAAAATATTATTATTTTTTATAATCTTATTCATTTGTATCCCGTCTTTCTCCCAATAAGGATACTCGAGGCAGCTAGCAATAGCCAGACTTCTGTATCAGCTTACACTTAACTAAGTGTGTAACTAAGGCCCCTTCCACACCCTACTTTCTTGCATGGGCTTCTGGTGGCGATCCTGGCAGTGGCTCTGCCGGGAAGGGAGAGCAGCGGCAGCACTCACCTCTGCATGGGACTGGCTCCCTGTGGAAGAGGGCGCAATGGACGCGCCTCTTCCTTCCACAGCACAGCCAGGTACCTTCCCAGACTGTGCTGGGGCAGGAAGCACCGCCATTGCACTTTTGAGGCTTCCGCAGGACAAGTAAGTGCAGGCTGGTGGTGTGATTGCGTCTCATTGACAGGGAAAACCCGCCAATGATTTAATCTGCGATCTCGCTGGCTGGGGAAGAAAAGGAGCAGGACCGTAGAAACATCCTGCAGAAGTGTCATCATGATCTCACTCCTCTCCCATTCCCCATCCCGGGATGGGAGGCTACTGCAGAAAGAGCCAAAGTTACTTCTTCTCATCTGACTACCCCCAAGCCTGATGAAAACATCATCCAACCAGCAGAGTGGGCCTTTTTTCCCCCATGCAGCTGTTCCTTGAATGATGTTTCTGTTAGCCTTGCAGAGATCAGACCAGGAGAATTTATTTACTTAACAAGTTAGTTATATTAGCTGATACAAGGTTCTGGCTCCTATATTTAAAAACAGAACAGATTAAAAACAATACAAAAACTTCAATAAAAGCACAAATATAAAAGCAATTTTAAAAACCTATTAAACAATTTATAAAGTTAAAAACATTAAAATTCATTAAAAATATGTATAACAAACCATAAAAACAGCATTGCACAGCATTAAAAGTCCATCTTGGTCAGCATCTGAAAGCCTGATGGCATAAAAATCTTTTAACTTGCTGTCGGAAGGAGAGCAAGAACGGAGCCATCCCAGCTTTCCCAGGGAAGGAATTTCAAAGTTTCAAAAACAGCACTTTGAATTGTGCCTGGAAATGGCCCAACAACCAGACAAATAATTTTAAACCAAAGTGTTAAGACAGCCAGAGCAGTTTCAAGGACCAAAGGCCATGCAGATTAGGGTTGCCAGAGTGAAAACTGGAAAAGACTTCTGTACCTTAACTGGCTGTGTAGAGGAGTTAATTTCAGTGGGTGTAATTTGTTACTTGGTTGCTTGATAAGCAACACCTGCTGAAATCCCCGCTTCTACAACACTGTAAAAGATGCAGCAGATCCATTTCAGCTGCCTGCCGGAAACCCAGAAGAGACGGAGCCAGGCTAATTTCCATTCTCAGGGAGCTGCAGAGTTTGGGTGCTGCTGCAGAGGAAGCCCTGTCACATGTACATACCAACCTAGCCTTGCCAGATCATGCAGCAGAACAGATGTCCTGGCCCCAAGCCTGTATGTACAGTCAGCACTCCACGTTCATGGGTTTAACAATCACAGATTTGAGTATTTGTGAATTTCTCCAACCCTTCCCCACTATCCCAAATGTCTCTTTTCTTGGAGAAACTTCCCTCCTGGCAGCTCTGACCAGGCTGTACAGCCCCATAAAAATCTGCTTCTGGTCCTTCTCCCCCTCCATCAGCTGTTGCCTGGCCAGCAAAGGATAGCTTGCACCCTAATTTCTCAGCAGCATGATCCCTTTTCTTATCCACCCCCACCCCCAAGGAAGGAGATAGGCATATGCGAGGAAGTACAGGGCCACCACGCTGATCCACTCTTTTCAATCTCCTTTCCCTGACCTGATTTGGACCCTGGGTGCCCAGTCTCCCCACTATGCCTCTGCCCCGTCCCAGAGACACAGACGTACATGTTGCGGTTTTTCCAATTTTGTGGGGGTCCTGAGCCCCTAGACCCAGCAAATAGGGAAGGCCAATTGTATTTTGCATATACAAAAACACAACGGAAGATATTAGAATTTTTTTTTAACTTCATACCTTCATATAAGAATGGACAATGTGTGGTCATTTGGCTTTAGATGGTCCTAAGACCATTTTGAAGCTCCAACAGCCCTCCAGTGCCAAACAATTGTTTTTATTACATATGCCCACCATTTTTAGGGAGCATGAGGGAATTTCAGTATGCCTGCCCCCCTCTCCATGGCTGTTTTAGATTTGGAAGAAGCCTTTTTTTTTTTAACCAGGAAGTAAGTAGAAGCTGACTTCTAGTTTATTTTGTGTTTTTCAAAAAAGGCCTCTCCTGGGTCCAAAACTACCCAGGAGGCTAATAGCATGGCACATTGCCTCATACACTCTAAAGTTAGTTGTTGTTTTTTAGTTTTAATTTTTTTTTAATGTGAAAAAAATACAGTAAAAAAAAGGCAGTGGTATGGCAGGTTGAAGGGTGAGACTCTCTGAAATGCAATGCTGGCCCTGGTTGCTCACCCCTGCTCCAGTAGCTGAGTCCATGACCCGCCATTTCAACTCTACCACAGGCATATCTCCTTGCTGGAATTGTTGCAATGCTAATGTAGCATTATGCTGCACAGTTGTTGCAGCTGCTGCTAGTTGTTCCACTTTGCTGGGGGGATTCAGGAAGATAATGTCCAAATAAAGTAACTTTTCCAAGTTCTTGTAGGGTTGTCAGAGTGAAAACTAGAGAAAGTTTGTGTATCTTTAAGGGCTGTGTAGAAAAAGGAATTTCAGCAGTTGCTGCTTGTTACCTGGTTGCTTGACAAGCAACACCTGCTGAATTTCCCTCTTATACACAAACGTTAGAGAATCAGGCCATTTCCACACCACACTGTTATAGTGCTATTATTCCACTTTCAACATCTCATGGAATCCTGGGGTTTGCAGTTTAGGGAGGGGCCTTTACAATTCTCAGTCAGGGAGCTCTTTGGTCTCAGTAAACTACAAAACCCAGAATTCCACAGGATGTTGAAAGTGGCATAATAGCACTAAAACAGTGTAGTGCAGAAATGGCCTCAGTGTGGTGTAGTGGCTTTGAATATTGGACTACGACCCTGGAGACCAGGGTTCCATTTCCTGCTCAGCCATGGAAATATAATGGGTGACCGTAGGAGCATCACACACTCTCAGCCCCAGAAAACTCTATGATAGGTTCACCTTAGGGTAGCTGTAAGTCCGAAATGACTTGAAGGCACACAACAACAACAACAATAACAACAACACAAACATTAAGGATACAGTAGCCCTCTTCAAGTTTTCGTTCTGGCCACCTAGGTTATGGTGATACATATCACTGGCCATGTCAGAACCACTCTTCTTTAAAATGTAGGGTAACAGTAAGGTATCTATCACTATAGAAATTGTCCTACTCTGCTGTTCCTCAGAAAACTCAGACTTTCTGTGGTGAGAAATAAAGGAAGCACTGAGAAAACATGAGAGGATTACAAATGGGTGATCAAGTCACGTGGAAACTTCTCCCTCCATAAAATGTGAGCAAACAAGGCAAGCCAATTCCATTTTAAATGCCTAGAGTGGAAACAGGCAAAGTTGTTGTAATAGGCCGTTACTTCTTACTAGGTTAGTTCTGCAGTTCCAACCTACTAAGGTGCCCTGACACTAACACTGAGCCCTAACTTCTTCCTTTAACCACAGCCTTCGCATAAAAAAGCTAAGGTCTTAAGTGTTTTATCAGAACCAAATAAATTATTTTTGGTAGTGTGTTCTTTTTTGTTATCAGTGGCTTTCAATAATGCAAGCTGATTCAGTAGTTATAAAACAAACTGTATCTTTTATTGTAGAAACACTAAAGCATCTTGTCAAGGTTCATGTATAGTACAGGGTTGTTACATTAAAGAGTTTAAACTTCTAATGGTCCATGCAAATAACTCCCAGCCTCAGACACCAAGTCTCTGTGTCTTTTCCTCAACTGCTTGAACACAACCCAGCCACCCTCTCTGACCAAGATCTTACTGAAGGCTCCCTTTACGAATGCGCTCTCTGCCTTATATATAATTCCTCTCTTCCATAAGCCCCTCCCATGCACACCACTGTTCTGGGTTTCATGCTTAAGGTTCTACTCCTGTTGCATAGCAGCCCACCATCAAGTTGCACTGGCATTCCAAATAGCTGACCCCCAAAGCAACTTCATCACAGTTGCATACTACAATAGTTCCCCCATAACTGTGTGATCAGTATCCATGGTTTCACGTACCTGCAATCCGCACCTCTCTTGACCAAGGAAAGAGACAGACACTCCTTCCTCAGCCAAGAGAGACACAGGAAGTCTGGCATGGCTCCCCGCCTCTGTGCTTCTCTTGGTCAAGGAAGGACACAAACACTCCTTCCTCCTGTTGGCCAAGCTCCGAGCAGCCAGGCCTCCCACCAGATTGGGTTCCCAGGTAGGGTGCTGCTTGGCAAACCCTTCTGGGAAGGAAGGAAGGCGGGAAGGCAGGCAGGCAGGTGGAACTGGGCAGTGGAGCTGCCTCTCTCCCTTACCACCTCACCTAGCCTGCAGGTCAAAATATAGCATTTGGTATCATCTTTGTTTTTCCCCATCTGTGTCAAGTCTGGGAACATATCCTTTGTGGATATGAGGGAGCCTACTGTATATTGAAGCAGACATAAATTCTGTTCACCAGTATGGGCAAGCTTCATGCATCCAAGCGCCACTTCCCCCCTCCACCATTGGCTGTACTCCACTTCTCGGAAAAACCCTGTCATGCATGCTAACCTTGGAAGAAGCCCCACACAGAACAAAGACACTTATTGTCAAGACAGTATGCAAAGGGTAGTGCTGAATCTGAAGAAGTAAGCATAGAACTGTAACAATTATTAAGAGGGATCTAACTAGATCTAATTAACTGAATGCATTTCTAACAGAAGTTTTACCATAATTTTATGCAGCCCACTCCTGGACATGCTTACTCAGACCAGTGACTTCAACAGGAGATGCTCTCCAATAAATATGTCCAGATCATGCTCCCTAAAAGTTGCCTCTCCTATACTGCACAATTTGGGGTGAAAATCTCCGTTTATTAAGATTGCTTTCATTTGAAGAACTTGTGATCCAAAAAAGTTACTTTTTCACCTCTCTCCAATAGTACATGTCCTTCAGACAGATAAAGAGTAGTTCAGCAGTGGAAAGATCTGGAGGAAAAACAACTTCTTAGAAGAGATATTATCTTAGAAAAGAGGTCAATGTTCACAGATAGTATCATGGGGGTTTTTAGTTCCTGTTTCTCTTCTTTCATTCCCTTGGGAGGTTTGGTGATATGGGTGCCATAGGCTCAAGAAAGGGCATTTTGCTTCAACCTGCCATGTAACAAATGTTTTGGGCTCATTTTCTACATTTTTTTCTCTACCCTTCTTTAATCTCAACTTTGAAATGCTTAGCCAGTTGGAAGGCTATAATGATAAAGAACAGGTAGGACCTAGGAGAAAAAATTGAGCCAGTCTGGTGTACTGTTTTTATTGTTAGACTAGGACTATGGGAGATTAGGGTCTGGATCTTTGTTCAGCTGTGGAAATCCATTAGGTGACCTCTGGAAAGTCACAACCCCAGAGGAAGGCAATGGCAAGCCTCATCTTGAACAAATCTAGCTAAGAAAAAGATAGGATAGTTTGCCTTGTATGTGTCCACATGCCTTCAAGTTGCCTATTGACTTTTGGCAACCCCATGAATTTTGTAGTGAGTGGTTTCTTAGGCAAGGAATATTTAGAGGTGGTTCTACCAGTTCCTTCCACTGGTATTTATTGGTGGTGTCCCATCCAAGTACTAACCAGAACTGACTCTTCTTAGTTTCCAAGATCAGATGGGATCTGGTACCTTTAGGGTAGTTAGTCCCAGGCATAGCAAGCCAATATGGTTTAGTGGTTTGAGTATGGGATTATGACCCTGGAGACCAGAGTTCGATTCCTTACTCAGCCATGGAAACTCACTGGGTGACCTTTGGTGCATCATACTCTCTCAGCCCCAAAAAACCTTATGATAGGTTCACCTTAGGGTTGCTGTAAGTCAGAAACAACTTGAAGGCACACATCAACAGCAATTGCCATAAATCAGAAAGGACATGAAAGTGTACAACAAGTGCACAAGAGGGAACAATTGTAGTATGCTATATTTCCTTATGCCAGCCAATTAGCGATGTCCTTCTTACCAATATTCCATTCCATTCCATTCCCAATTCCACATTATTTTCTGCTCTCTCCCATGACTGTCAGAAGGCATTCCATGACTACTAGGTACGGTGAGTTCTTGTTGGCTGTTTTCAAGGTTCAGCACTCCTCCATGCCTTAGTATTTCTATCTCTACAGTTTTGTTTGTACTTTTTCAAATAACTAGTTACTTGGAATTATGGTAACTTGAAAGGGTTACTTTCTAGACTACAGCTCCCCAAATTTCTTAGGAAAGAAGCTGTTGTCAAAAAACCAACGTTTAATGCCCATCTTGGTTCTGGTCCTAATAAAAGGGAAGAATGTTTTTGGCCTGAAAGACAATTAGGTTTTTCCTCCTGAGTATTTTTCTTTGGAAAAATTAGTAAATTGTGCCGGCATGGTGTAGTGATTTGAGAGTCAGACTATAATCCTGGAGAGCAGGGCTTGATTCCCCTCTTGGTCAGTGAAACCTACTAGGAAATCTTGAGCACATCATACACTCTCAGCCCGAAAAAGCCCTATGATAGGTTCACTTTAGGGTTGCTATAAGTTGGAAATGACTTGAAGGCACACAACAGGTAGGAGATTACATGAATTAATGCCCTGTCTTTGACTGACATGTTTTCCTGACAGTCTTTGGAACAATTCTAACAGGTATATTGCATTCCTTAAGAGTAGATCAGGGAGTGTTATTGATTATAACTTCTGTCCCATAAACTGATGAGAAAATGATCATTAGCTCTTATTTTGTACATGCCTATATTAGCTCCTCATTTGTCCTTTACTGCTTTTGATTTGACTGAGGAAATAATAATTTGTAGGAAACGGGTTTTTTTTAATTTAATTTTTATTAACACCAATAAAATAAAAAAAGTATATCATTCTTAATATAGGTATATACAGTTACTTTCAACATGCAGTGTCTTTTAACACACTTATTCGATGATAGTCCATAGTCGAGAAAATTCAACTATACAATACATGTTGAGCGAAGCTTAATCCAGTAATCCGGTATCTTAAATATAACTTCGTCTGCCATTACTCTGGTTTATCTTTTCTCACTTTATATCTACACTTTTTACATGGAATTTCTTATATTTTCTTGTTTTTCATATTTTATCATTGGTGCACTTTTCCTTTTGTTTTCCTTTATGACATTTATATTTACCATATCTTTCTATATTACCTTTACTGAATAGATCATTACACTCTGTTTCCATTCTATACCAGTTATTCAAGTTTCCCCATACTTAACCCATACTTAACACACATACTTAACATCTTATCCATTTTTCTGACTTTTGTTTTTACTTTTCTAATTGCGATATTCTTAGTAATTTATCTTTCATATTTTTATCCCCCATCTATCTCTAATATACTTAAATCACAGGATTCCAATTGTTTTCAACTTCATTAGTTGATTTGCCTTTAATAACATGCGAGAATAAATCAAATTTTTTAAGTTCTAAAATTTTTAAAAACCATTGAGCTAAATCTGGTGCTTCAGGATTCTTCCACATTTTCGCAAAAATTAGTCTTGCGGCTGTAACCAAATTCAAGAGTATCCTATTTTTCCGCACGAAATCTTTTTCAAACATATAAGTCATGTTTAACAAAAAGAATTCTGGTAACATTGGGAATGCTGTTTGAAACATTTCTTTTATAGCATCATAGATCTTATTCCACTATTTTTTTTGCAATTGTACTTGTCCATCAAAGATGATAATAAGATCCTATTTTCTCCTTACACTTCCAACACTTGTTGTTACCCATATGGTATATCTTATCCATTTTTTCGGGGGTAAGGTGGTACCTATACATCATCTTCACAAAGTTTTCTTTCAAATCCTGAGAGCTTCTAAAATTCATTTGTAACCTTCCAGCCCATTTCCCAATGTTCTAGCGGAATCTCATGCTGTACATTTCTAGCCCACTCTATCATTGTCTCTTTTATGGTTTCATCTTCCAGATGCTGCGAATAATTTGTAGGAAATGTTTAAAGTGATCTTCTATTGAACAATCGGTCCAGGGTCATCTGAACAGCTCTTACCTTTTGGATATGTACCAGAACCTTGTCAAAGGACATGCAGATCCTGTAGAACATATTTTGACTATTTTTGCAACCCTAAGGCCACTTTTAACTAGAACAGTCCACCAGCCTAACATGTCTTCTGGTAAAGTGGGATGGCATGATAACAAATGTAGGCAAGCTAAAAAGAATCTGGCTTAACTAACTGGGAGGGCAAGGCAGTTGCAGCTGGAAACTGATTTGGAAGCATTGGCTTCTTATTGCCTAATTTAATAAGGACCTTCTCAAAAATTAAAAAAGGACAGTTATGATTGTTCAGTGGAAGAAGTTGGGGTTGGCAGCCCTGGAAAGGAATGAAAGATGGTTCTGGAATTTGATTGTAATATCAGACAAGGGATTTAATTCTACATAAAATGCTAGCATTTCAACAAATACCTAGTACATTTATTTCAGCAATATATTTAGAAGTAATGTAGCTATCAACTTTAATGAATCAACTACTAATCAGGTGGTGTTGCTGGCATTATCAAAAAGCAATTTTCCTGCATTTTAACTGTTCTCCATTTCAGTGCCTAAGGTATAACAACCAGCATAACTTAACAAGAGATGACATAACTCCTTTTGTACTGAAAATGTAACCCTTTAGTTACCTTACAGTTATGGAAGTGTGGCCTTTTTAAATGTTAGAGAAAGGCTATCAGATGTTTCAAATGCTGGTTTGTGTAGTGTCTTGTGTTGTTGCCTTGTGTTCTATTGTGGGTATGGAGACAGTGGCAATGTGGATAGAAAGAAAGTGTGTTTTGTATCACAGCCCATCAATTTCTGGGATTTAAAACAGGGGAGGAGGTGTCATTAAAATAACTAGTTAGTATTTCTATTTTTGAGAAACAAGAAAGCAAAGAGTTACTTAAATATAAATATAGCACTAACTACTTTTGGAACTAGAACGCAACTAGCGGTGGCTGGTAACTTCTATATCAGTGGTATAATGAATCTGCTCTGGGTTTTAGTCCAAACTTAAATGCTAATATTCAGTAAAGCAGAAGGCAGTTGGAAAAGAGAAAGGCCACACAAAGAAATCAGCTCATTTGAAATGTGGCACTGGAAGAGAGATACCATGTACTGCCAAAAAGAAGAAAAAGAAAAAGAAAAAAATGAGTCTACAAGTAAATCAAGCCTAAACTTTCACTAGAAGTCAAAATTACTAAACTGAGGCAATCATACTTTGGTGCTGAACCAGATCACCAGAACAGGTTCAGCACTTCAGATAGGTCATGTAAAGTTTGGATTAAAGTCTGGATAGAATTCACCACTCCACTGACATGGAAGCCACAAGGTGCTACTGAAAGTAGTTTTCACACCTCTGCTATTATAAGAGTATCCAACAATATTGTTGGCCCCCTTTAACAGTTATTCTTCTTGAAGGTGGGGTGTTCATGGAACCCAGTCCAGAAATCCAAAAGAAAAAGACAACTAGAACATTTTAAAAGAGCATAAAAAGGAAATAAACATATTGATAAAAAGAAGATTAGGAAAGGTGAATATGTACAGTCAGCCCTCCACATTTATGGGTTGCACTTGCATTAATTTGGTTATTTGTGAGTTTCTCCAGCCTCTGGCCCCCCAGCCTGGTGCTTATTTTCTGGGGGAAAGATCTCAGCAGCTCCAATCAGGCCGTGCAGCCATTTAAAAGTCTGCCTCTGGTCTTCTTCTTTCACCACCAGCTGCTGCCTGGCCACTAAGGACAGACTGCAGCCCAATGTATCAGCATCATAAACCCTCTTCTGATGCCCCCAACACACCCAAGAAAGGAGATTGGCAAGAGAGAAGAAGTACAGGGCTACCATGTCAGCCCACCCCCTTTCCTTCTACTTTCTCTAATCTGGTTTGGACCCTGGGTGCCCACTCTCCCCACCATGCCTTGGGCCCCTTCTCACAGACACACACACACACACACATTTTGATACTTGTGAGTTTTCCACTTTTGCGGGGGTCCTGGGCCCCTAACCCTACCGAATGTGGAAGGGCAACTGCCTATAGTCTAAGGCATGGGTGGGAATCATATGGCTTTCCAGCTGTTCCTGAACTGCCCATCTGAGCATACCTTAACACTGACTATGTTGGTTTAGGACTGCTAGTAGTTGCAGCTCACCAACATCTGCAGAATCACATAATTTCTACCTCAGCCTAAGACTTTGGCTTTTTCCACACTTCAACTTATCCCATTGTCCTCTGGTTGTGATCCTGGCAGTGCCTTTGGTGGGAAGGGAGCGTGATGGGAATGCTCCCCTCTGCACCAAACCAGCTCCCTGTGGAAGAGAGCATGACCAACACAAGTCTGCTTTCCGTAGTGCAGCCAGGCTCTTCCCCATTTTGCACTGGGGCAGGAAGCACCTCCATCATGCTTCCTGCTCTTTCACATGGTCAGGAAGAAAGGGAGCCTCAAGCGATTGCAGATCATTGACAGAGAAACTCGGTTAATGATTTAGCCCATGATTGAGCCAACTGGCAACACGAGAAGGACGGGACTGCAACAGCATCCTGCAGAAGCATCGTCATGGTCCCACTCCTCTCATGTCCCTAGGCCAGAACGCCATGTCCATATGGAAAGGGCCTTATAATTAAGTCTAACCCAATAATCAGGAAAAATATCTGTGTGATGAAATGGCTTAAGAAGAAAAACCAGAGTCAGGGAGGGTGAAACTCAAGTTCATAGTGTGTTTTTATCCCACAGCCTGTTTCCAAATCAGGTGCAAACCTAGCAAGGCAAGGAAAAAGACGGAGTTCCCTTTCTAGGCATCCTGAGAGTTAACAGTGCTGTCCTATTCACGTCTACTCAAAAGCAAATTTTATTGGTGTCAGTGGAGTTTTAAGTGCTTATAGGATTAGAACCTAATAATCTTTTTTTTTCTTGTTTTCATCCAGCTTTGTTTCCCATAATCTTTGACTGTTGCACAGAAGTAGCCCATCATGTCCCCAGAAGGTGGCTGAGAAGAACAGTGCTGAAGTTTGATATTCAGGAAGGTGGTGATTTATGCAAAATACCTGCTGTGATGTAAGTGGTGCAAAATCAAATTGGCAAAAGGACCCATTTCATAGAGCTCTAACTTATATAAACTGTGTAAGTTCAGAATAGTAAGAGTGATTTTTTTTCTGCAGTTCTTGATAAGACCAATGATACACTAGTTTTGTTTCATTTGGTATTTGGGAAAGAGGGTTGCTGTCAGCAGCAATTGGATTTTTGGGCTACATTTCTATACCTACTTAGTGTAGAGTACATATATATGAGACTGCACAATTAGGCTGTCATCCAGTAACATATTTAGCAGATACCGTGGGGCTATTAATTGGTCGTGGCTATAGAGCATACAGTTCATTGGAAAGCCTACTTTTAAATAAATCAAATGTAAATATATATGCACATTATTAATGTTTCAAGATATAAACATCCTTCTGAGATATGTTAAAAAATCTTAAATTTGAATAATATCTTATAGAAGTGATTCCAAGGCACTGAAGCATTTTTTCCGGGTAAAGATGCATAGGATTGTAATTTGAAGTGACTTATGATTTATTAAAAAAGCATATCTAACCTGTTTTTTTAAAAAAATTACAGTGACACCTAAGGTGGTCAGGTGTCACTTATTATAAGCAGAGTCCCCTATCTGACAGTTGGAAAGCTTTTCTTTTTATGTAGACTGAACAAGGTGTCAAAAAAAAAAAACACCCAAAAACCCAACACGCTGTCAAAAAGCCAGAAATGTGTGCATCATGTAATTTATGAATGCGGACAATATGTTCATTTTACAGAGAAATACACCAGTTAACTGAAATCAATATTTTTATATCGTATTTAGGTAAAATGCAAGTTTGTTAATAGCTGCTTCCCAATTGTCAACCCTGCATGACATGAATTTTGATTGTCCCTTGTTGTCTGGGAAACCTGCTAGTGGCAGTCCTTCTTGTGTTGTTTTCCTCCCTTGGGAAGGGACATCTTGCTTCCTCATTTTCATATGTTGCGGGGGCAAACTCGTGAAAGAAGCAGTAGAAAAATGCAGGAAGACTACTGATCAAAAGCAATCATATCTGAACCTGCTGTAACATTCCAAAGTCCATATTGCACAGATACTGTTAGCAGATTAACCAAAAGGGGCACAACATAGTACGTAACTTTGGAAGTGCACAGGCTTCTACCTCAGGTGAACATAGGAACGCACCCACACAAAGGAAGAGACTGGGTTAGAGCTGCAGTGACCCTAATACCATTGCTTTGCTCCCTCTGCATGCTCTTTTGCCTCTTTGTCTGATGAAGAAGCCTGTGAGCTTTGAAAACTTTTTTCAGCCTTTTGATTGGTCAAAGCAAGATGTCACCACATTATGAAGTGAGATTTGGGTTAAGACAGCTGTACTTATATCTTTTTCCTTTGTAAAATTCCATGGATGAGACAATCCCCTTGCAGAGTAAAGATCTTGTCTGAAAGTACCCAGCGTTGACTCCCCTTTGTAACACTTTTATGGTTTTCTACACTTTCTTCCATCTTTTTCCCCTACCCCAGGGTGGCTGAGATCCTGTATGGCACAGCAGCCCATACTTCCACATGGGGAACCATGCTACATCTGTCCACTCAACACCCCCTGAATGCATTGTTTAGCTGCTACAAGCCCTGTGAAGAGTGGAGTGGGGACTGGAAAAATCCTGGCTATGTCCTCTTAACCAGATGTAGAATGATTACATCATCTGCTGAGAGCTGTCAAAGCCCTCCAGAAGTTTCAGTAGATGTTGTCGTCATTTTGCATCTAGCTACAGGGATACAGCCAGATGCTTCTTCAGCACCCTGCCCCACTATGCTCAAGCCATGGAATGGGGGGCTGCAGCAGCCAGATAATGAGCCTGGTGGGATAGGGGGCTTTGGTTCTTACAGGACCACATCTGCATATGGCACTAGCAGGATACTAGCTGATATCTGTTAAGGAGGGAAAGAGAAAAAAGGTTCACAGCTGGTAGTGCTGAGTATTTTTGTCAGGAAGCACAATAACTGGCATTATTGCAGCCATAGCTCTGTCCTTCGTTACTTTAGTGCCTCTTCATATCCACAGCTGCTCATTTTGCCTAGTGGTTACCCACTGATAGTTCGCTTCAAATTTTCATGACCCTTGTTTTAAAACTACAAGGTAAACACAATTTTCCCAACTTCTTGTTTGCCTCATGAATAGTTCTACTACATGTCTGTAAACACAGAGGGACTGCCAGAGGTTGGAACAGTTGCTTTTTGAACTTTGACTCCTAGAATTAACTAGCCAGCCTGACCACTGTCCATGCCAGCCGAAGGTTCTGAGAGTTATAGTCCCAAAGGGCAAGTTTTCAAAGCTCTGTGTCCTCTATAGGTTTGGTGCTTAACTCACATTAATATCAATGGGACTCAAAACTGCTGAAAACAAAAATGGCTGGATCATGAGATTTTGTGTTTTGTTTATACACTGATTGCTTCAAAGTGTACAAACATTTTAGATCAAAGTTTCAAAAAATCCATTTTTGAAAATGACATGTATTTCCTTACTCCAACAGCCTTTACACCAAGCACAAAAAGTTGTGTGCAAATCCACAGAACAAAAATGTGAAGAGGTGGATGAAGCGAATGTCCAAGATTCACCAAAATTATGACAGGAAGAGAAAAAAATCTAAAAGGAGATGGAAAACACCAAGGAAACAGTAATGCGGAAACTGCTGAAGTAATCATGGAAATATTACAATCTGTATCAAGCAATAAATTCAACAAATATCTCATCATGATTTTGGATATGCAAAATCTTCACATTTTACAGATATAGAGCTATGATTCTCCTTTAACTGTCATAGTTTCATCCTTTAGAATACCTGGGCTGGTAGGCACTAGAATACTCTGGCTGAGAATTCTGAATACCCCTCTCTAAACTATAAAATCCTGGGATTCCTTAGGATATAGTTATGACAATTAAAGTGGAATTATAGTGTAGTAATTAGATAGTGTGAAAGGGCTTCATTGTTTGAGCTGGTTTCCTTGAAATGTTCTAAACTGTCCCCTCCTTCAAAATGTACCACTGCTATCCCCCTGATCTTAGCCTTCATTTGCAGGAAATTAGAACAGTGGAAAAGTTTGAAACTAAAGGACCCAGAATTCCCTAATTAGCATAGCCAGGGGCCATCTTGGCTTTGAGATTCTGGGTACTGGGCATTGTAGTCCAAAACACTTCAAAGCTCTGCATAGGAACCTGGCCTAGGGTTACCAGATTCAAAACTGGAGACAACTCTGTACCTTTAATGGTTGTGTGGAAGAGAGAATTTCAGGAGTTGTTTCCTGTTAACTTGTCAGATGACAATATATGTTGACATTCCCTCTCCAGACATCTCCAGTTTTCACTCAGGCAACCTCATGTACATTCACTTTCATCTCCTGTCTTGTGTTGCTGGGTTTACAAGGGATTGTCATAATTCATGACATGCAGGGTTGACAGTCAGGAAGTAGCTAGTACTTAGTTTGTGATCCACCTAAATTCCAAATGAAAGTATCGATTTCAGTTAACTTAGCAATATGATCTTCTATAAAAATTCTATAAAGTTCTATAAATTCTATAAAAATAGCATAGTATCCATACTCATACACTACATGATGCACACATTCTGCCTTTATGAAGGGCCTTCACCCATAAATACAGGATTTGTTGGCATCTCATACAGTCCTTATAAAAAGATACGCTTTCCGATCATCAAATGAGGGACACCAGGCAACCCTTCTCCTACGTAATCCCCTTTACTTGCTTAATGCCTTCACCCTGCACCTTTTGCCTCAGTTCTTTCTGGTTTTGTTTTGCCACATGTTCCTCTTGTTTTTTAATAGCAGTCCTTCTATCTGACAATCAGCTCTTCCTGTCAGTCAGAATTACACTGTTGTTACCTTTGTGTTGTTTCATTATGCAATACATTTCCTTGCATTGCTTAATCCGGGTTTTCCTCACAGTTTCCTCATGTCTTTATCTAGTTTATTTAGAACTGCTTTCATCATCTCTACTTGTTATCTTTTCACATTCATACACGTGCATTTTCTTTTCTTTTTTGCTCTGCACTTCAAAGCCAAAGGATCCAATCCACAGACCAATGTTCTGATTGGAAAACAGTTGTGTACTCAAGATGACTACTCTCTAAAATTTTGTGGTGCAATTCTTAACTCAAAGAACATACCCAGATGTGAGCTTTTGAGAGGAAAATGGATTTAGAAAGCCATATCCTGTGGGAAAATATATCCAAGAGTATGTATTTGCGTACATATTTAGATGCAAGGATCCATATGGATCAAGAAACAAATCACTGATTGATTCAGAAAGGGTTTCACATACATGCATGTGAAACTGATCTGAATCAAAGGTAATTGCTTCCATCCCTAATCGAAATTATTCCTAATCTCAGTATCTCAATTACGCTTGAGATCCTTTATGGCTGTAATTTTGGCAGCCTTAACCTTCTAGATAGGTGTGTGAGTCCATGTGTCAGTATTAAAAGCACTTGTAGTTAAATGCTGTCAAGTCGACTTTGGCTTATGGCAGCCCTATGAATTTGAGACATCCAGGGTACCCTATCCTCAACCGCCCTGTTCAGGACTTGTAGATTCAGGGATGTATATTAAAAGTACTTATATACCTTAAAAAAAGCTCCCGTGGCCATTTTTGTAGCCCTCATCCCCTTAATACTCCTACACTTCTGACTTCTCTGACCAAGAAAAAAGGAGGGGGGTTGAATGGGCTTCTTCTGGAGCCTTCCAGGAGTGGCAATTCATCTTGTTGTTAGGTTGCCTCAGGAGATGGCCCCTCTCTGAACTGGCATCTAAACATTTAAAACTAAACATTTTTTTCAAAACCAGAAATGGCCACTTCAGCTTTTCTTGTTGTTTCTGACTTTCTAAAATCACTTTTGACAGAATGTCCCCGGCTCTGAAAAATGCCCCCAGTCCCAGTCCCACAGTTGTCAACACCTATTATCAAAGTCTCTCAAGGTAATATAATAATCCTTGTCCATTTCTATTTATCTTGCAAAATAAGATTTAAAAGATTCCCCCCCCACACACACACACACAAATATAAGAAGGAACTAAGGAAACAACAACAACAACAACATTCCAAAACTAATTTAAAAGACCCAGTAAAAGCTGATGTATAGGCATGGAGGGGGATTTGTATTTTGTAAAACAGAAGAGAACATTTTCTGAAATTATATTCTGTCCCCCCTGCCCTTTTTTTTTTTTTTTTTTTCATTTTTGGTCATTTCTTCACATGGATTTCAAATATTTAGTTTTCTGGAGCACTCCAAATGTATAGTTTAAAGAAATGTCTCATTTTAAGCACTCCCTCATTTAATTAACTAATAAGGACTTAATTGCTTTAATTCTTTAATTAAATTACTGCTGAAATGATAAATTAAGCCGATCAATCACTTTAGTTAAAAAACAGATCAAGTTAAGCTGTTCCTTTTATTAGAAAATCTCAGCTTTAATCCATTTTAATTATTTAGTTCATATCACTGGGGCAATATGCACTGAATTATGAAAACAATGTAACTATAAAAATTAAAGAGTCACAAAAAACAGAAAATGAAAACCAACCAGTTCTAAAATGAATTTTGAATGTGAATTTTAATTCATTCATGAAATTCAGTTAGAAGATGTGTTTACTGAGCTCTTTTCTTTACAAATGTGAGATACAAATACATACAGAAATCCTGTTGGAAAATATTGCGTATTGACTCACTGTAGGAGGCTGAATTTCTCTTACTACTTTGCAATACCAAAATACATTGCAAAGGTATAGTACAATGGTTCTTTTGTTTGGCATACGGCTGAAAGAACTTCAGATTAACGTAGTTGGTCCAGATACTTCTCAAAGGGAAAAAGTTACTAAGAATGGGAGGTGTTCTGGTTGCAAGATGCTTCAGCTACTCCCTTCATGTGATCAGCTACTTGCTCACTCTCTCTGAGCTCCTCCAGACTGGGTAAAAGTGTCTGTCATTCTTGTGATTTATTTAAACATCCAAATGACATTTCTCTTATCCCAGACCATTTTCTGGCACCAGCAGCAACGTTTTATTCCCACTCCAGGATAAATTCTTTTTAAGGCTCTTTCTGCAGGAGACTCCCATCCCAGCATGGGGACAGGAGAGGAATGGGACTGTGACAATGCTTCTGCATAACGTCGTTGTGTTCCTGTCCTCCTCCAGTTGCCAAGTGGCGCAATCACTGATTAACTCATTGACAGGTTTTCACTGTCAATGACCCACGATCATGCGACCATCCTGCACTTATCTGGCCTCCAGAAGTGCAATGGAGGCACTTCTTGCCCCAGTGCAACCTGAGGAGAAGCCCAGTTGTGCTGCGGAAAGAAGAGGTGTGTCCATTGCACCTCCTTTGGGAGGGAAACAGCTGGTGCAGACAAGAGTGTTTGCGTCTGTGCTCTGCGAGGATGACACTGGGATGATGCTGGAGACAGATAAATTGCGGAAAGGGTCATAGTCTGAGAAATATTTGAACAATATGTTCTCTTCTCTCTCTCTTTTGTTTTGTTTTAGAATGTAGTGCTATAGTGCATCAGTGAATTGGCACTATTGCACTATTATTCTAATTTTTTTAAATTCAGAGAACACAAAAACTGCACTTTGAAACATAAGACCACCTAAGCAACTCATACCCCAAGTTTTTTCTCAAGAATCTTAAATAGCTGTAGAACAGATGTAAGGAATCATTGCAGAGAGCTTCCAATAAAAATGGAATGAATGAAGAGGTGTGTCCTCTCCAGACAGAAAGAGAAGCTGAATTAAGGAAATTAATCAATATGGCTACACCTTGCCACCATCACTTGCTCTTTCACTGTCTCCAGGAGCAGCCTCTTCCAATGCTCTGCAGGCAGCTGTGTGCAGCCCAGTCCTCACTGTTACCCAGTTTCCTCTTTGCAGCTGACAGTCACTCACCTGCTTTCCCTTCCCTCTGATCTATAGGACCCATATAAATAATGTTAGCTGGCTAGTTCTCAAGCCAAGCACAAAACAGTCCACCTGAGAACATACAGTTTCCCCTGAAGCCTCAAGGAGAGAGGCTACAAACCTGGAAGATGGTGTAATGGCAGCTTTGCAAGCTTTTCCACACCCAACACCACCTCCACCATGGTTTCTCCACCTTTTCTTCTTCGTAGGCAAGGAATGACGGAACTACAATGCACACAGAATCCAGTTAAGTCTTCCCAGGATGTTTTTGAACTGTACTTCCTATAAGCCCTGCTTACTGACTAAGCTGACTGAGGGTGATAGGAGTTGTAATGCAGTATATTAAAAGGGTACCAATGGCTCTTTCACACTGCATTGTTATAGTTCTGTGATTCCACTTTAAGTGCCATGGCAACATACTGTAGAATCCTGGGATCTATAGTTTGGTGAGACCCTAGAACTCTCTAGCTGAGAATGCTAAATACTCTTCATTAACCAAATCAAATCAAAGGATTCCATCAAATGTTGCCATGGCATTTAACACTATAACTGTGCAATCGGAAAAGGTCCCATATTGCCAGTACCCTACTCATATCTAACCTGAAACTTGTGCAACTGCCCCTTTACTGAGCTTTTACACTAGAATTGCCAGGTCAGGAGGATCCCAACCCCTGAGCTTCAGGGCCCATATGGGATGGCACTCACAGAAAGCTACACTTCTCAGGATTCTGGGTGTTGAAAGTGGGGAGAAGTGGACATTCTCCTCTTAAGTTTGCAGCAAAAAATAACAGCAAATATATGAAATCACATAAACACACTGTACATATATTCAGAGGGAAGGAGGATGCAAACAATGGAGTGATGCAATCAGGAGAGTTCCCACATCTTATCTCATCCTACAATCTTCCTGTCCAAAAGCTATGCAGCTCTGAAGATGAGGAAGAGGCAGCAGAGGAGTTTGTATTGTGAACAAATGTACCACTTTCTGGGTTCAATGGTGTCAACAATAATTGAATATTTCATGCACAATCCCAGTTCAAGTCCCATTTTATTTTTTTAGCAACAATACAACAAATTATATATTAAATTTAATCCATATGCATTATCCTAAAAGGTCCATGCATCCACTGAGGTGTCAGTGAAGGACTTAATTGCATGAACTCTTCTGCTTCTGTTGCTTGTTAGAATTCCAGTATTTGAATGCATATCTTAAAGCCCTAAATTAAAAAAAAAAGGATGCAAATACACTGTGGAAATTCCACTACAAAGAACTTAACCTTTTGTTGCCTCCTAAATACATAACTGGAAATACCACTGCCTCATTCAAAATTAAAAAGGGTCTACTCCTTAGGCCTGGCAACTCCAGCTCCAACTCCAGTTATCTTTCTATTTCCGAACTCAGCTAGTAAGTAAACTTCTTTTGGGTTTCCCCACCAATTAAGCCAAACCAATAATTCAGAGATGTTACACAAACAGGATGACAAGGGACAACAGAGCACTGCACCATCAGCCTGATGAACTGTTGCTATCAGCAGTTCTTAAATACATAGGTCCTGTCTGCAAGGCCAGAATCGTAGAGTTGGAAGAGACTACAAGGGCCATCAAGTCCAACCTCCCTGCCATTCTGCAATACACCATTAAATGATTCCCACAGATGGTCATCCAACCTCTATTTAAAATCCTCTGAAGAAGGAGATTCCACCACATTCCCAGGCAGTGTATTCTACTGTTAAACTGCTCTTACTGTCAGGAAATTCTTCCTAATGTTTAGGTGGAATCTCTTTTCCTGAAGTTTGAAGCCATTGCTCCAAGCCCTAGTCTCTGGAGCAGCAGAAAACATGCTTGCTCCATCCTCTATATGACATTCCTTCAAATATTTAAACATAGCTATCACGTTGCCTCTTAACCTTCTCTTTTCCAGGCTAAACATACCCAGCTCTCTGAGCCTTTCCTCACAGGGCATGGTTTCTAGGTCTTCTACTTCTCCTTTGAACATGTTCCATCTTGTCAGTATGCTTCCTGAACTGTGATGCCCCAAACTGGACACAGTATTCCAGGTGAGGTCTGACCAAAGCAGAATAGAGTGGTACAATCACTTTCCTTGACCTGGACACTATCCTCCTATTGATGCAGCCCAGAACCACACTGGCTTTTTTAGCTGTCACATTACACTGCTGACTCATGTTCAGCTTGTGGTCATCCCTGTCATTACACTGTGGTGGCTCATAGGTTTTGCTGGGCAGGGGGTGTCACCTTGAAGTGGTAGGCTGAGGTAACCCCCCTCTTTGGTCCACAAGCCACCTATGCCACTAATCAAAGAGAAGCCATCACCTGAAAAGCATGGTATTAGTAAAGAAAGGTGGGTGCCATGTGACCCATCCTTCGCCCCCTAAGCCAGCCTTCTGCCTTTAGGTATGGCAGGAGGTACTACCACATTAGAGCCAGTGTGATATAGTGATTTGAGCATTGGACTGAGATCCTGGTGACCAGGGTTTGACTTCCCACTCAGCCTGGAAACCCACTGGATGACCTTGAGTGTGTCACACACTTTTGGCTTCCAGATAAGTTTGCCTTAGGGTCACCCTAAGTTGGAAATGATTTGAAGGTACACAACAACAATTGTCCCATTATCAGTGCTGGAATGAGATTTAACTGACAGTCACATTAGATATTGTCCTTAATCTGACCATCCTATACCCCACTACAGAAGCATGAATCCAATCCCATTTTGAGGCTTCAGCACTATCTAAGAGAGTCTTGTCTGTCTGTTATCTACCAAAGATTTCCCAGTGCACAGTGGATCCTTAGTGATTTAATTAAAACAGCCACATATATTTTCCTGAATACATTCTCCACAATAAGCCACAGGGCAAGAATAAACAAAATTTATAACCATCAAAAAGAACTCTCAAGATTCTTTCAAGAGTTTTTTGAAAGCTTCTTGTCACCTGACAGCTTAAAGCCACAGGGGAAAAAATAATAATCCAATTACTGAATACTAATTTCTCATTAGCAAAGCATTCACACCTTGGCATTGTTTAGGAGTAGTATTAAAAACAATTAAGGATATTATATTTTATGGCACTGTAAGGCTAGAACAACAAACAATTAAGAATGATAGTGCAATCTTATACATCTTTATTGGGAATACATTTAACTATGTTTAGCTGCATATCTTATTTTCAGGCTCCACACAATTTCTGCCATACAATTACTGTCCAGTTCTGCTCTAGAAATGTCTGTGATTATCTGAGCACCTCCATAGTCCTTCGTCTCTAAAAGATCATGTGCACAGAATATACATAATGAAAATTACTATCTAGGAGTAAGACCCTACTCAAGTTTAAAGTGCTTTTGATTAATTGATGCATGACAACCTCAGAAACTATGAATATAGCATAAATCTTTGGGATTTATGCCCCCAAATTTGGCAGAGCTGGTTAGTCAACAAAGATGGAAAGATGTTTGCCAAGCAGATTTTGACAAACATAGTAAAATCTAAAAAGTAGAAATATTTTAAAAGTGTGGGAAAATGCGTATTATGACAAGATTAAGCAGTGTACCTGAAGGCAAAACTAGATTAGGCTTGATTTAAATTAGGTTAGATTGGGTGACAGGATCCTGCAACCCATGGCTTTAATCCAACCTACGGAGGTTTCCCATCAGGCAGGTTGAAGTTTTCAAGTTAAGGCCCATGAAGATTCCCTCTTCTTAAATCCTTCATCAAGCTTCACCCCCTCAGATTATTTGAAGGAACCTTCATTAACTTCAGTTGCTGAAATCATGATTAGATTATCTTGGTGGCTCTGTTGTACCCTAGTAATTACATGGTTGTCAAACACTCTTTTAGAAGCAATCTGAGAAGTGAATGCTGATGGAAGAAGCAATGTAAGATGTGAAAGTAGGAGATGGTTCAGCAGATTAACTTTATCAGCAAAGAGGTGTATTCAAGTTAACTCTTGTACATCACTTAGCAGAACAACTTTTAGACATTTGTCTGAACAAGCATGAAACCAAGAGAAAGATGATGCCTGCTCAAGGTAGCTGTTACTGACTTTCTCTCCTATGAATATTCAGGGTACTATTGGAAAGAACCTGCTGGCTGGGCTGATGTTTGATCATCACTTGGTCTGCAGTTCCAGGGCTGCAGCACAAAAGGGGGGTCATTAAGGTTTTTTAGCAGCCCATCAACCCTGGCTATTGGGCTGCAGTTGTCCAAGTGGGCCTTGAAATTATGCAAGTAGCCTCTAAGACAATGCTTAATCTACCATTTCCAAGAGTAGATCTTGGAAATGTAATGTTAAAGTTATGGAACAACTCAAAGGCTGAATCCTATCTGTCGTGCATTTGTCAGTGCCTTCAATGTTCTCCTCCATTCACTGGTTTTGGAAAAAACAGCCATTGTGCATTTCCCTACTGCACAATGGGAGAATAAGCAAGCATATTGACAAACAGGCAACTGGGTACATAATGTCATTATACCACAAAAGGATGGTTTGGCGCAACTACCCTTTGACTGTGCATTGATACTATGCAAAGCATCATGGGGCATCTCAGCCAAAATGTGTAATCTTTTACGAGGAGGAAAGGCTAAGGTCATTTCTTTTTTGATGTGTTCCTAAAATCATCAGAAAAATGTGTTCCAGTTTTGAGACATAACAAATAATGTTTACTCATTATTTTAAATGTTTCTTTTGCAAGAGTATTTTTGGTCATTTAAAAACAACTTTAATAAAAAGGAGGGAGATGAATGGACAAACTGGGCAGTTTCTCCAGGTCCAGTGACCAAATAATGACCTCTGCTCTCTGGAATTTAACAGAGACCACACATAGCCAACCATAACCCTGGCTGGCCTCAAGCCAACCTCTCTCTCTCTCTCTCTCTCTCTCTCTCTCTCTTTTTTGGCTCTCTTTAAATAAACTTTAAGATGCATTGAATATGTGTGACTTTCTTTTTCTGTTGCAAAATTGTGTTCCATGAAACCTCCCAGGAATGCTGGTAGGCTGTTCAGAAAGCATATGGGTCATCCCTGTGCCTTGCTTCTGCCTTATTTAGATCCTATAATGCTCCAAAGCACTAGGCTTCTAGAAAAGTAGCATGTGTCTCACACTGCTTGCATTTTAATTAAAGAACAGAATGCCAACTCAGATCCTCTGCAACTGAACCTTGCTTCCTTCCTAAAAAGTAACTGGTTTTCATCATTGGTTGCAGATTTAGGGGCCGCAAGAGACAGAGAGAGAAGTCCTCCAGGTGGGTTTGAAAGCAACCTGGAGACCATAAAAAAATAAATAAATAAAACAGATACAAAAAATAACACGCTAGCATTGTGTTGGTGTTTTTGTCTTCATGAATAATGAATGACAACAAGCAACACTGCTTGATTGGTTTGTTTGACTAGTAATGTGTTTCCATTTTTTAGTAATATTTTCAAACTCTGCAGCTCTCTATTAAAACATTCCAGTCCCATAGTACTGTTATGGACAGCCATTACTGGTCATAAAAAAATCTTAACCTCAAATGATTGCTCAGAAGAATGAGTGGATAATATTTTCTTACTCACAGAAGCTATAAGAAGATGACATACTTCATCTACCCACCCCAGCTATGGTAGAGGCTATTCAAGGTTTTCTGTCTGTGGGAAGAAACTGCAGCTTTCAGAGAGATGGACGAAAAAAGAATATTGAATACAGGATATGAAAGTAAAGAATAACTTACAACAGATGAAAACTAGGACATATGTGTTCAACTGACATCAAAGTGCGGTCAAGATGGCAAAAGCTATTAATGAGGAAGAATACACAAGCTGGGAGAGGCAACAGCCGTTTACTTTTACCTGAGCCTACTGGGAAGAGCAAGGTTCTGCCCCATTCTCTCCCCTTCCCACTGCTGAGCTGAGTGCAAACTACTATTGCACTTTGAACTCAATCTGCAGCAACTGGGGACAAAGGTGAAAAGTGAGAGGAGAAGAGAGAAACTGAGACATTTTAAAAGCAGCTGAAAAACTGGGCTGACATAGGATTAATTGAGACTGTCTCACTCAAATTGAGACAGTTGGCAGGCACCGCAAAGGTATGCACAATGGAACAAAAATTCTAACTTCAAATACACACTAATGACATCTGAGTTGGTGCAGCCTGGTGAAGAACTGAATTGTGGTGGACAGCTCTATTAAAATATCTGCTTGTGCCTGTTTTTTTGGGTAAGCTTTGCTACCATATGAATTTGGTATCTTAAACTGCATTTTCCATTCTGCTCCATTTAATTGACTCAGAGTCACAGGGTGCAGAAGTCAAGCACGTTTGGTTTTAACACTTTAGCATGAGCCATGTGCCAGTGCATTTAGGACACTGGATGAGGATACAATAGTGCTCTAAAAAATGGATCAATGAAGTTTTAACCAGAATGACTTGTCCAAGGTTAACTTGATTCATCACAGAGATTTTTTTCCCCCTAGGAAATAGTATTTACGTCAGAAAGTTACAGCTTTATTTGCAGATATTACAACAAAACTCAGTTCTAAGCCAGTACTTTAAAATCTCAAGCAAAAGAAATGTCAAGAGTAGCATGGGAGACAGCAGCTGTAATCCACACAAACTTTGGCTGCTATCCTAAACACACTCATTCCAGAGTAAACATTACGTCAGCATATGAAATACTCTCAAATGTGGTTCATTAGGTTTACTGTGTTCACCAAAGTGGTCCTTTATGGAAAGCTGTAGGTCAGTGGTTCTTAACCTGGGGTCTGGAGACCCATGGAGGTCCATGGAGCCCTCACAGGGAACCCACAAAGCTCTGCTGCTGGTCACCAACAGTCCCAAAAGGGAAGTGGAAGCAGAGAAGGCGAGGAATGCAGGTGCTAAAACTGCTCTCTTGTTTGCAAACTATGACTCCAGAGACCAGGATTTGAATCCCTGCTTGGCCATGGAAACCCACTGGGTGACCTCAGGTGAGTCACTTTCTCTCAGCCTCAGAGAAAGACAAAGACAACAAATCTTGCCAAGAAAACCCCTATGATAGGTTCACCCTAGGGTTGCCGTAAGTCAGTTTTCAAAGGGGAGAGATATGAAGGCTAAAAAAACCTTCCCCCTGTCAGTGGCAATTTGTTGCTGTGTGCTGTGAACTCACTTCTGACTTATGGCAACCCTAAGATGAACCTATAACAGGGATTTTTGGGCAAGATTTGTTCAGAGGGGTTTTCCTTTGCTTTCCTCTGAGGCTCGGAGAATATGACTTGCCCAAGGCCATTCAGTGTCTGAGTGAGGATTTGAATCCTAGTCTCCAGAAGTTTTTAATAAAGAAAGAAATACTTGGAAATTTAAATAAATATTTGAATATCTAAATCTAAATACTTAAACTATTAGTTAAGTCTTGGGGATCCCTGGCAAAAAAATATATTTGCAGGGTGATGTCAGTGAAAAACAACAAAAAAAAGTGTTGGTTTTTTTGTCCTCTAGGTCAAAGGACATTAGTGTCTTTATACCAGTTCCAGAACAAGACATTTTAAAAGTCAAATCTGTGTGTACAAATAAGTATCCAGCCTTAGTTTCTGAATATCCAGTAGAGACAAAAGAACATGTATAATTTAACCAAGAACAAAAATTCAGATTCAAAGCTATTGAAAACACTGACTGCAGGTATGAAATTTCACTGAACTTGAAATTTGCAAGATTAGTATGCCTTCTTGTGTGACCCACTCTAATGCTAACCACTTTTGCTTCATCAAAAAGACAAGAGCATATCATGAAAAAAAAAAAGAGAGAACAAAGGGGACAGAAAATGCATAAAATTAGTACACTTTTATATGTTTAAATACAAATTTAAAACTAATTTCTGCAACTGAAATAGAACAATAAAGCATCTCAATATACTAGAGAATACAGTGACTTGTGTATCCTCTGCTCAGGATATGGTAACTGATGGGCAGGAGAAAGAATCAAACATAATAATTAGGGGCACTGGTATCCCAGGGCAAGTAGGATCAAGTGCTGCTGAAAAGTTTTCCACAGTGGCGGCTGGAGAATACCAGGTCAGGAGTCTAGTCAATACACTGCCCATTTTAGCCCAGACTTTGAAGCAGCTATCCACAATGCTGAAACTTGGAAGGCTCCTCAAAAATTGGGACTAAATCCTACAGCAGATTCACTGCACTCCCAGGATGGAAGCTACTGTTTTTTCAGATCCAAGGCTGGCTAAGAGTTTGAAGGAGTTACCGGCAAAGTCCTCTCCACTCTCAAGCAGTTTCATGGACTTACCTGGTGGACATACACAGCGATGAACAGCAGGAGATGGTGCTTCGAGTGTTGACATATGGGCAGATCTAGTTGTTGTTTTAATGTTTGGGGACAAATTTTATGCTTGAGGAATTTTGTGGGAAATTAAAATAGCTGCCAAGTAAGTCTTACATAAGTAAACAAAAACATAAGTAAATATTTTTAATCTCCTAGTGACCACTTGAAAGCTTCTTCCAAAATGCATCCCAGCCTCCACTTTTCTTATGATTTCTGTTTCAGCGGGGAAACTTATAGATCTATGCTTTTTCAACATGCCAGGCTAATCTGCATTCCCCTTTTAGAATGATAGAACTATGGAATTGGAAAGAGGCTTCATGGACCATTGAGTCCAGCACACTGCTCAATGCAGGATCTTCTGCTAAAGCATTATTAGCAGGCAGTAGTCCAGCCTCTTTTGGAGGAAGTCCAGAGAAAAAGACCCACCTCATCTCTAGGCAATTGGTTCCATTTCCAAACAACTCTTACTGTCAAGCAGTTCCTTCTAAGGTCAAGTCAAAATCTACTCTCAGGTAATCTCAAAGCATTAGACCTGGTCCTACCCTCTGGAGCAGCAGAGAATAAACCCACCCATTCCTCTCCGTGACAGCCCTTAGAGTATTTCAAGGGTGCAATCATGTCACCCTTCATTCTTCTCTTCACCAAGCTCAAGTCTAGCTCCTTCAACCTTTCCTTGTATGTTTTGTTCTCCGTACCTCTTATCCCCATTGCCCTTCTCTGAATTAGAGCAAACTTGTCTATATCCTTCTTAAAAGGAAGCACCTAGAACTCAATACAGTACTCTAGATGAGGCCTGACCAGAGCAGAATATAGTGGGACTATTAATTCTCTCAGCTTGGAACCTATGCTTATATTAATTCAGGCTAAAATAGCATTCACCTATTGCTGCAGCATCACATTATTGGCTCATGTTCAATTTATGGTCAACAATAATCCCAAGGTCCTTTTTGCATGTACAGTAGGACCTCCGTATCTTCAGGGGATTGGTTCGGGGGGCCCCCATGGATACTGAAATCCACCCCATTAACACCCCCAAAAAATTATTTTAAAGCACAGTTCTCCCGCAATGGTGTGTAGGGTCGGCTACAGCTGTGTCCCTGCATACCTCAGCACTTGAGCTTGTGCTGGTGCCTGGGATCAGGCCCACAGCAGCATATAGGGCTGGCGTTTGCCGCATCCCTGCACACCTTGGGGCCTGAACTCACATGGGCGCCTGGGATCAGGCCCACAATGGCGTGAAATGCCAGCATTTGCTGTGTCCCTGCATGCCCAAGGGCCTCCACTTGCTCGCTCCAGCTGGCAGGGGCATGCAGAGTGGGTGATTACCTGTTCTCTGCACACCCGCCGCCGCCATCGCCGCCCATGCAGGTGCGTTGGTTCCAGCCAGCAGGAGTGTGCAGAGTGGGCAATCTCCCGTTCTTTGCATGCCCGTTGCCAACCGCGGATAACTGAATCAGTAGATAATGAATCCATGGATACGGGGGCCCTACTGTAGTAATGCTGAGCCATGTATCTCTTATCCTAAAGCTGTGTATTTGGTTTTTGTGGCTTAAATTAATTTCTGCCAAATTTGTAGTTTGTCAAGGTCCTTTTGAATTCTGTTCCTATCTTCCAATGTCTTAGCCACTCCTCCCAGTTTTGTGTCATCTGTAACCTTGATAAGGATTCCCCCCACCCCATCATCTAAGAAATTGGTAAAAATGTTGAAGAATAATGGTCTTAGAATAGAATCCTCAGGCACTCTACTCAAGACCTCAGCACTTGCTACCTTTGCAGTCAGTAAGAACATGCAAGTAAATGATGCTGAGTGGCTGAGAGAAAGCAAGTGACATTTCTTGCTACCACACATACTGCCAGAAGTTGCCTTGAGTTAAATCTTTGTGGTTTGTGGCAACAAAAGATATTTAAAGGAGTTCTGTGGTAAAGGAAAGGTTAAGAATCACTGCTCTAAAGTAGCAACTCCTTTGATTCCACTGACCAACTCCTCCCTATTAGTTAAGATCAGGATTGCTGATACCCTTGTTCCTTCTTCTACCTTTAGAAATATGAAATTATCTGCAAGGTACATCAGGAATTAGTTGGAGAGCCTATGCTTAGCAGAGTTAGTCTCCTAGCACATATTAGGGAACTGAAGTCACCCACAGTTACTAATTATTGTATCTTGGATATTGTTGAGATTTGTGCCTGAAAAGCATTGTCTACTACCTCTTCTTGGTTTGATGGCCCATATGGAACTCCTCCCACAGTGTTGCATATCTTTATTTCTCTATGTATTTTTACCAAAATGCTCTCAACTTGTCCACTCTGCTCATTCTCATGGATTTCTGTACAACTGAATTTGTCTTTGACATATAATGCTACTCCCCCTCCTTTTCTGCCACATCCACTGTAATTCAAACGGTCCAAAGACTTATAGAACTCTACAATAAAAAGAAATTAAAGCAATTGAAAACCTTGCACTTCTGCAGATTTATGTCTGCCTATTAATGCTGGATGTGCAGCCTCTTCGGAGTGCCTTACCTTTTCTTAAAATACAATCAAATATTCCAAGTTCTTCTCTGTATTTATTAGAGGCTGGTTTTGAAAGAACGTTGCCAGGAAAAAATGTTTTGCAAAGACTCGGAAACAGATGCTGCAGTACATCTTGGGAGATGGATTAATTGATGATTGCATTGCAGATAGAATAACATATTGGCCAAGATCCTGCATTGCATGGGGTGGAGTGTAAAGCTCCAGCTGTGCAATTCTGACTGTCCACCAGGTTCTCAGGCCAGCCTCCCTGCTCATCAAGAGAGGCATGTATTTCCTTGATGTTTAGCGACTGGAGCAAAATGCAGGGGTTCCTGGGCAAGGTTTTGCCAAAGGTGAGGTGTTCTTTTGCTTATGGAGAAAATGAATACATCTGTGGATGGAAGGCTCAACAGATTAGCAGGCAAGATTTCTAGATGATCCAAAAGCAATTTCTGTACCTAAGGTGGGCAAATCCTACAAAGCACATGTACATCTCGGTTGGGAGTGCTGGAAAGCCCCAGTTGAGACACTCCAGGGCCATTGTGCAGTTCTCTTGGTCTCCACCAAGCTCACTCAGAAAGACTCTTGGGCTTTTCACTGCATAAGCCACTTGGTCTGTGGCTATCTCTTTGCCTTTGATCACTCACACTTGTGCCCTATTGGACATATGCTTCCAATTACTCACACTTGCCTTTACCTGCTAAATTCTAACTAGCTAATTAACAGTAGGCATCCCAACTTTCTCTGTTTACATTTAAGTAGACCAGGATGAATCACAGCAAATAATTGGTACTAATACCTCCCTTCCTTCCAGGGCTGTACCACCCATACATTACAGGCAAATTTTATTTATGTATTTATTTTATGTTATTTATATTCTGCTTCTCTTCCAATACGGGACCCACAGGTAAGAGCCAAGACTACGTATTAGCCAAGTCTAATACAGCATAAGCTCAGGAGAGGGAATGTTCAAAGTAATCATCTTGATGGAACAATTGACACATGTCACCATAATGGTCTTCATACAAAGCTCTTCCAGTATATTTGCCCTACAGGGAATGTCCCAGTGGCAGCTGGAAAAAAAGAGCAGCTGTGGTCTCCAGTTAAAGATTACTTGAAACAAAAGCTGGGTACTGTGATATTTCAAGATTGATGAAGTTATAAAAAAAACCTGGAAGAACAAGGAAATAATGTCTTTTAAAGTAATGGAAAACATAACTTTAAGATAAGCAATAATTATACAATGTTAGCAATTTTAAAGTTTCTTTTTTGATGTAGTCAAACCATCATTGTTAATTACAGAAATAGAGGAAACATGTAAGTTATCAAGTATAAACTACAGTATACAAGGGAATGTAGGAAGCTGATAATATACATTTAGAATATAGATAGGGGATTGTAATAGGAGAACACTTATAAATCTTATAAGATAATAACATTATTTAGTGTGGGTAAGAATGGCACAATGGTAATAGTAATTAATATGTGGGTTATAAATGTGCAGGTTATAAAATGGATGCAAATAGATCCTCATCTATACTGTTATCATTTTGTGAAATAATAATTCTAATTCAAATGTATTTTAAGAACTTGTGGAAGATATAGCTATTACTTGTTATCTAATTACAAGTATTTGATGCTTTTAATAAATAATAATTAAAAGAAAAGAAAAAGAAAAAAGAGCAGCTGTTTCTCTCCCAGGTCTCTAGCACATTTGACCTGTGTCTGGAAATTTTTGGGGAGATGGCTGCTCTTTTTCTCCAGGTACAGTGAAACTGTTTCTGAGTGCCCTTTATCTTTTTCTAACCACTTTGGCAAGCAGGTCGGCAGAGCAGGGGAGAATAATTGTGTAAGAACGACTGACTAGCTGCTAGCACAGTAATCATGAAAGGGCACACACAAGACACATACACAGAAAACACACACATATCACTAACAGAATTCAGTTCCTTCCACATATGCATGAACTGAGTGAGATCTCTAGACAGAAACATTTATTGCTTGAAGAGTGCTCTGTTTCTCAAAAGCTTACTCAGGCTGCAGCTAGACAAAGTAGTGAAAGATGGGACATTGGAGCTCTCTATTTGTTTAGATGGTAAATGCAGCAGTATGGAAGAACTGTTGCATTTAGTGAGTGGCTCAACCTTTCAATGTGCCTAGAGGGAGGGGCAGATACATGGCTGGTTGGAAACCTGAGCCAAAGCAATCCATGCTACAACATTTTATAGTCCCATATACATTATTCATGCAACCTGTCCCATTTGCATTGTTTATAACACTGATTCATAATAATTGCCCAACTTAAAATGTGGTAAGAGGATAGCATATGAAATCTCAGTAAACAAAAACCGTTCAACCCCTCTTTGATGTAAGTGATACTTAGATCAACTGTGAGTGATCTAAAATTATAGGTCTTATGTCTTTGATGTGTAAAGGTGCCCCTTCTGTGTCATATACGCAAACTAGGTGTGTTTGCTTTTTTTTTTTAAAGGCAAGATAACTAATTTGTATGCAGTTACCATATCAGTATGGATTTATACAGTCTTGATTCTACCAGATATAAAGATGTGTAAAAGAAAGTCCATGTGTACTACTGTGGACAGAATATTGAGAATCTACTGCTGAACTCCATAGTATTTTCATTATGGGGTTCCAGAAGACACCGGCCAATATTCTGTATCAACTAAGTAGACTTAACTAAATATACTAAGGATACTTAGTTAAGTTTACCTTACTAAGGAACTTTCATGGCCCACCTGCCCCCAACTTATGCTCTGATTGTCATCAGAATGGACCTCCTTCTCTCCATACTACTGATGCCCAGTAAAGTGTGTGTGTATGGGGGTGGTTATGATCACGGTCACAATGTCACAGTTGTGACTAAGTCTATTTCTCCACTACACTGTTACAGTGCTATTATTCCACTTTCAAAATCCTGTGGAATCCTGGGATTTGCAGTGTAGGGAGGGGCATTTAGAATTCTTAGCCAGAGAGCCCTTTGGCCTCAGTAAACTACAAACCCCAGAATTTCACAGGATGTTGAAAGTGGAAAAATAGCACTAAAACAGTGTAGTGCAGAAATGTCCTAAATGGCAATTGTAAATACAGAAGAGTTATCTAGATCTACTTATTTGTAACTGTTCCATATTCATGATTGCTATTTAATCCTACTCAGTGTCCAAGTCCTGAGACTCAGGGCCAGACCCTGAGGTGTGGGAACCCCAGTTGAGGAAACAATATTACTCTGTGTACATGGTGGGAGTTTAGTCTTGCTTTGCAACAGCATGTGCACTATTAACATCTTTTGAACAGCATTGTGTTTTCACCTAACAGAGAGTTTTGGGGAGAAACAGCTTTGTGTAATGGTTTGAGGTTTGGACTATGACACTGGAGACCAGGGATTGATTTCCTGCTCAACCATGGAAGCCCATTGTGTGACTTTGGACACATCACACAGGCCATTTCCACACCTAGACTGTTATGATGGGGCCAGAGGCCCCTCCCAAAACGGCAAACCCCAGGATTCCATAGGATGTTGAAAGCGGGATTGTTGAAAAACCTGCCAGGGGCATTACCATCAATAGGAAAAACATCACAGCCAACACGAGGCAGCAGGCTAACAGTCTTTATTGCAGGCAATAGATCAAGTAGCAGACTATTAAGTTACAGCGCAGCGAGCCATCTCCTCGTCCAGAGCAGAAAGGAAAGGAAACAAGAAAAAAGGCACAGCCTGTTCAAAAGCCGTGTTTTTAAGTATACATATTCAATAACAAGGCGTTCCCTTAACCATAACAATGTTGCGGCTGCAGGCAGCAGAAGACCTTGAATACGTTTAGGTTTCACACGGGAAGCGTTCACAGAAAGCTAGACTAAACAACTACAAGCAGCTTTGCGTTCTCACCCTCTAGTGGTGGGAAAATATGAAGCCAGGAGTAACAACAGGTCCCATCATGCTACTCAACCTGTGACACTCCCCTACTCCTTGCGAAATATTTTCAGCTACCTTGCATTGGAGACTCCATCAACCCCAGTTTGCTAACGTGCTGACCAAATGCATTAGCAGGAAGTGGCTTGGTAAACACATCAGCCACGTTTTCTTCTGAAGACACATAGGTAAGGGACACTTTTCCTTCTTGTACATATTGTTTCACATTGTGAAATTTGATGTCAATGTGTTTTGATCGAGAAGACACCCGGTCAGACACTGCCATTTGAATGCAGGCTTGTGAATCACAACATATCTGTATTGGTAATGGCACAGACACATGCAGATCTTGTAGCAACTGCAAGAACCAAACCAACTCAGTACAGAGCGCAGATAGGCTCACAAACTCTGCCTCTGCAGTTGATAAAGCAAGACAAGACTGTTTTTTAGCCTTCCAGTCGATTGCTACACCACTGTATTTGACAAGAAAACCAGTTGTGCTTTTGCGGTCCACAGTATCCTCAGCGAAATCACTGTCTGATGAACAGACAAGGTTTGGCATCTGATCAGGACAAATGCTTAGGCAATAATCAAGGGAACCTTTTAGGTACCTGAGTACCCTTTTCACACCCTGCCAATGATACTGGGTTGGCTTAGCACACGCTCTGCCCAGAACGTTGACACTTAAAGCAATATCAGGCCGGCTAGTACCAGCTAAGTACAAAAGGCTCCCAATGACAGACTGATATAGGTGTATATCAGGAAATAATTCCTCACAGGTATTTTTCAAAAAACCTGGCACCATTGGAGTTTGTACCGGTTTGCAGTCAGACATTTGACACAATTCTAACAATTTTACAATCTTTTGTTTCTGACACAGCAGAATACCTTTTTCAGTTCTCTGTACTTCAATTCCAAGAAAGCTCTGTACTGGGCCTAGGTTTTTCACCTGAAACCTTTTCCCCAGCTCTTTCTCAAACACTTGCACTTGTTTTTGTGTAGCACTGACCAAGCACAGATCATCCACATATGCAAGGAGAATTTCCAAACTCTCCCCTTTCCCTCGAACATATACACAGGGATCAGCAAGGCTTTGTATGAACCCACACCCTTGCAGGGCATTGTGTAAACAAATATTCCAACACCTGGCAGATTGCCGTAATCCGTAAAGCGCTTTCCTCAAAAACCAAACTTGGTTTTCTCTCCCCTCTACTACAAACCCATCAGGCTGAAGCACGTACACTTTTTCCTCTAAATCAGCATTAAGATAAGCAGTAGAAATGTCAAAGTGAGTAATAACAGCTTTTCTCTGAGCTGCTATGGCAAACACCAATCTGATGGACTGGGCTTTCACAGTCGGGGAGTAAATCTGATCCAGATCACTGGTATCTTGCAAGAACCCGCGTGCCACTAGGCGCGCTTTATATTTCACATGCCCATCAGCAGTGGGTTTCAACTTGTAGACCCATTTGCTGTCAAATTACACCCTTGGGCAAATTACAAAGAGAATACACATCATGCTGAATAATGGAATCCATTTCACTCTGCATTGCATCCCACCAGGGTTCTGCCTGTTGCTCAGGCATTTTCACAACATCAGCAAAGCACTGAGGCTCACAGTTTACAGCGCACACACGAACTGCGAGAGACTCAGGGGAAAAACGTTTAGGTGGAATGCCTTTCGTTTTTCTTTGAGACCGTCTGGGGATGGGACGATCCTGCAAAGGTTCGTCCCTGTCCTCAGCACTGCGAGACCTTTTCACTGAGCCCTCGCGTTCTCTCTCCCCTGTGCAAGACCTTCGCACATCACTTACAGCTCTTCTCCTCCATGCGCCTCTCTCCTCTTCTGTTTCAACCCTTGAGGAACTGGGAGCGGAGGCAGGGAGTGGAGCAGAGACTGAAGGCTGCAGTGGC
Organism: Iguana delicatissima; assembly: GCA_948472985.1. Classification (NCBI taxonomy): domain Eukaryota; kingdom Metazoa; phylum Chordata; class Lepidosauria; order Squamata; family Iguanidae; genus Iguana; species Iguana delicatissima. The sequence goes on along the minus strand of CAOKZL010001955.1, from coordinate 4,894 downwards.
TGAGAAGCTGGCAGACCAGCCACATGGAGAAAAACTTCAGACGCTGCCTGAACACGTGACCAATTAGCGTGTTCCTCAAAAGAGGCATTCCTAGACACCACACAGGAATTGCCACCAGCGTAAAAACGATACCCCTTGCAGTTGGGCTCATAGCCAACAAAACGCATACGCTGGGCCTTAGGCTTCCCCTTCCTTCTTTGCCCCTTGGGGATATGCACCCAAGCAAAACTCCCAAAGACTCTCAGATGTGCAATGGAAGGTTGTTTACCAAACAAACACTCATAGGGAGTAGTATTAACCACAGAACTCCACAGCCTGTTGTGTATGTAACAGGCAGTCAGAATTGCCTCACCCCAAAAACTCAGAGGCAGATCTGCATCAAGCAGCAAACTATGCATTCGAGTCTGCAGAACTCCTGCATTCCGCTCAGCCACTCCATTCTGATGAGGAGAATAGCCGGCAGTCGCCCTGTGCACTATACCCTGTTTTTTGATCCATTGTTGCAAGTTCTCCGACAGGAATTCCATTCCTCTGTCGGTTTGAAGCTTTTGCAGGGAATAACCAAATTGCCTTTCAACCAAGGAACACCAGTTCTTGAGAACTTGACACACATCAGACTTTTGTTTCAACAAATAGCAGAAAATGAACCTGCTAAAATCGTCTACGAGAATGACGAAATATCTAGCTCCCCCTAGGGAAGGTTTACTCATAGGACCCACAATATCACAGTGTACCAACTGAAATGGGGCGGTTGGTACACGAAAACTAACTCTCGGTGCTGGGAGTTGTTTAGATTTAGCTTGCTTGCAAATAGCACAGTCAAGAAAGACATTACAAGGCTTCAAAGTACACCCTTTACAACAACCAGCAAGCCTCTTTAACACAGGAAAGCTTGCATGCGCTGCGCGCCGGTGGAGGAGATGAAGGCACTCATCATGTTGTGGGACACTGCCATACACATTACACACAGTGTGTCGTGGCTCAAGAAAGAACAGCCTCCCTTCTCGTGTAGCCACAGCACATACCACCCCATCTTTGAGGATTTTACCTTGCTTCCCATAGAACTCAACCTTGAACCCTGACTCTGTTAATTGCCCCACAGAAAGCAAACAGAAATCAAGAGAGGGAACAAACAAAACATTTTTCAAACCCATGTCAAGGGCAGGGACAAAAGCTACACCTTCGCCACAAACTTTAGCCTTTGTCCCATCAGCTAATGTCACAGAGGAAACACTGGCAGAATCCAAACAGTCAAATAAATCTTCAGAATTGACCAGGTGCTGGGAACAGCCGCTGTCTAGAAGCCAAACGGAATCACCTGCCTCCTCAGAGTCCGAAACAGCGTCCGCAACAGCATCTCCCACGGCAACAGCAACTCTCAGCCGTCCTCTGGCCCGACCTCCTCTGCCTCCTCTGCCACGGCCCCTGGCACCGGCGCCTGTGAAGCTTTGCTCCCCTTGCTTCAGGAGCGGGCAATCACGCTTCAGATGAGAAGCAGACCCACAGCGAAAGCACCTTCGCACAGCGTGGGCTCTCACCAGCCCCTCCTGCCTCGCCTCAGCAGCCGGAGAACTTTTTCTCCCAGCACAGGCCTCTGCAGCTGGAGCCGGCTGTGTGGGAGTCTCTGCATTCCTTGCGCGCTTTTCCTCTTCTTCCAGCAGACGAGCAGAAACCAAAGGAACGGTTAACTCCCTCTCTGGCATGGATTGAAGAGAGGACACCACCAGATTCCAGGAACTATCAAGAGAATTCAAGATGCAAAATACCTTGTCACTTTCAGGCAACACTTTGCCTCTCTCCCGAAGTGACGAAAACAGCTCCAACATCTCAGCCAAATGCTGCCTCACCGGGACACCGGGGGCCAGTTTCATCCCATATAAAAGGGTGCACAGGGCGTACTTGGCGGCTGCTGATTGACTCAAAAACAACTCCCGCAGCCTCGCCCAGGCCTCACGAGGGGTGGCAAGATCCCTGATATGCGTGAGCTGGTCATCCTCCACAGCCAGAAAGAGGACAGACATGGCACGCCTCGTTGCCGCTGCTATCTCCGCAGCAGTCCCCTGCAGAGTCGGGGGAGCTGTGAAAGCACCCCACAGCCCCTCAGCTTGCAAATACTTTTCCATGCGAGCTGACCATGCCAAGTAATTAGTTGCATTTAGCTTAACGAGAGGCAGGCCCCCAGGCACCACATGAGCCATTGTAAAAACACCTCAAAAAACACCTCTCAAAACCATCCTCTGCTACCATGTTGAAAAACCCGCCAGGGGCATTCCATCAATAGGAAAAACATCACAGCCAACACGAGGCAGCAGGCTAACAGGCTTTATTGCGGGCAATAGATCAAGTAGCAGACTATTAAGTTACAGCGCAGCGAGCCATCTCCTCGTCCAGAGCAGAAAGGAAAGGAAACAAGAAAAAAGGCACAGCCTGTTCAAAAGCCGTGTTTTTAAGTATACATATTCAATAACAAGGCGTTCCCTTAACCATAACAATGTTGCGGCTGCAGGCAGCAGAAGACCTTGAATACGTTTAGGTTTCACACGGGAAGCGTTCACAGAAAGCTAGACTGAACAACTACAAGCAGCTTTGCGTTCTCACCCTCTAGTGGTGGGAAAATATGAAGCCAGGAGTAACAACAGGTCCCATCATGCTACTCAACCTGTGACAGGGATAATAGCGCTGTAACGATATCGTGTGGAAATGGCCATACTCTCAACCTCAGAAAACCCTGTGATAGATTCACTTTAGGTCTCCATAAGTGGGAAATGACTTGATGCCACGTAAGAACAACAAGGGCTCTAGGGAAAATTCTGCTTTCTGTGCATTTTGTGGAGGTCTGTGTGTTTCTGAAATGATGGGGGTGATGACTAGAGCAGTACAAATAGGCCTGGTGTGCCCTGTGTTTCCCTCCCACACTTTAGCTACAGTTTCCTCATTTTTCCATACTTAACCCAGCCCCTATTGCCAGCTATGCAAGATGGAGATTTCCACAACTTACATGACCATTTGCAGGAAAGACAGTGTACTTTCTCAGTAAGGCATCTGTCTGTACCCCAGCTGCTACTTGCCAAAAGAATCAACCGGAGGGCGAGATTTGCAATCTCCATTACAACGAGGACTGACATCTTACAGATCAAAAGAACAGGGAGGGGTATGTACTCCCTGAAGGGTGTGTGGGTACAGGAACTAACAGATTGGAGTGAAACAGACACTACACATGATGGCCTAGGTGCAGTCACTAACACCCAACAACCAACACATGCTTCTTGGTACTTGAGGCCACACACGCTCTTGCAGTGCAGCGGGGGCAGGGGAGAATAGATCGAGCAAAATTTGTCTCAGAATAAACATCCATATGATTCTCACTGTTGGGACTTATGTGGAATAAAACCAGCCTTCACAGCCTAACAGAACCAAAACCATCCCAGGAGATGAGCCTCTGTGTAGAAGGGGCCCGTAGCTCTGCTAACTTCAGCCTTCAACACAACTCAAGACAAAATGGTGAAATAAGGATTGTGAGATCACATTTGTTGTTTTCTTCCCCTTTTCCTCATCCTCAGCCAACCTTCTCTACACGCAAACCTATTGCAAGATTTTGCCTGGTGATCTTGGAAGCTTGTACACATTTTTGTCTTTTTTTTTTTTTTTAAAGAAATTATCATAATAACGACTGTGCCTTTGGATTTTGGATTTTATTTTTGGATTTTATTTTTATTATGGTTTTGACTTTTTCTTAAGAATGTTGTCAGTTCCTTATAAAGTTTATATGATAAGGGCTGGATGAAAATTTGTTAATCAATCGATTGCAATATATTTTAAAACCTTTTTTATTACATTTTTGAGATAATATCAATCACAAACTGCTGATCAGAACTTGTGACTTTTCCAAGACAATGCAGTACTCTTTGTTACAAAACTTGAAACAGGTTCAACTGTTGCAGCCAATCTCCAATTAAATGTGAGTGACATAACCATGAGACTGGAGAATGTTTTCTTTTCTATAGGGTCCTACCCCAAGTTTGGTGTTGTTGCTGCATGTCTTCAAGTCCAGCTTATGACAATCCTAAAGTGAACCTGTCATGAGGTTTTCTTGTCAAGATTTGTTCAAAGGGGGGTTGACTTTGCCTTTTTCTGAGGCTGAGAGTATATGATTTGCCCAAGATTTGCCCACCCAGTGGATTTGCATGGCCGACTGGAGGTTCAAGCCCTGGCTCCAGACTCATAGTCTAATGCTCAAACCACTATACCAGCACAGAAATGCAGCTCTCAGAGTTTCTTAGTTGGTAGTAATGAGAATTAATGAAGCATGAAACTGAACTAAATCTTTAAATATCTTCAGTCTCCCATGTACAAGCCAAACATTCTATTCACTAAAGCACTGTTATCACTTGATGTATGCAATAGTGTTATGGCAATATTAAATAAAAAATCACTTGATGTATGCAAGACATTCCAAACTGTGAAGGAACAAAATAATTTTTTATTGTGTCACAAAAGTTAAGGAAGCAAAAAACTAGGGGCCTTTCTGCATTATAACATACTGTTATAATGCTATTATTCTACTTTCAACATCCTGTGGAATTCTGGGGCTTGTAGTTTACTGAGGCCAAAGAGCTCTCTGGCTGAGAATTCTAAGTGCTCCTACCTACACTGCAAACCCCAGGATTCCATAGGATGTTGGAAGTGGAATAATAGCACTATAACAGTGTAGTGCAGAAAGGCCCCAACTCGCACTTGTTGCATAAGTATTCACCCCCTTGAGTCAGTACTTAGTAGAAGCACCTTGTCAGCAATCACAGTTGTTAATTTTTGGGGGGTAAGTCTCTGTCAGCTTTGTGCATCTGGATTCTGTGATTTCGGTCTACTCTTGCCAAATTACTACAACTCTATAGGA